>OY982963.1:2490833-3732500 GCA_963890685.1 Plagodis pulveraria | reverse complement strand
TTATTTTTAACTTATTGGACTATTCCCGGTGTCCCCATTGATGGGGGTACGGGGGTTAGGGACAATGGGAATGTTTTTCATTTTTTTATTCTATTCCCGCTGTTTACCTTGATGTGGATATAGTCAATGGGGACATCGGGAATACACCAAAGAAACTCGTGCACTTTTCCGTAATGCTTGACAAGACTTCTCCTTGGTTTCGTTGAAGATGGATATAAAGTGAAAACACGAACAAGTCACCCAGCCGATGGTAAACGTTACGCCTCTCCATTAGAGTTACAGTGTCACCATCCACGTTCTGCATGACACTGCACTCGTCACTCCGGGATGCTAGTTCCTTTCTCGTTTGCCCATAAATTTATTTATAGCTGATAGGCTAACCTTTGATTACTATCTCACCTAATGGTAAGTGATGATGTGGTCGAAGATGTTGTGAACCTTGAGTTACTGCCTCTTAAGGACAGATGCCGGAACACACATTTAGGTTAGGTTTTGAAGCGCTCGTAGCGAAGTTTGTTTAGCTGTTCTTAACCGATCTGCTAAGTTAGCAACGTTCGCCGCGGTCATGAGTTGGATGGGTGACCGCTAGTGACATTACTACTGTTACTACTAAGTGCTTCCTTGTTTCGGAGGGCACGTTAAGCCGTTACTCCTGGTTGTTATATTACAATAGTAGACGTTATAGAATGGTGGTAGAGCATTTTGCGAATGCCCGCCTGGCTAGCTACCACACAGAAGTAGAAAATCTGTCGCCAAGTACCTAACGGTGTTGTTTTCACGATTTTTACACATAGTAATTAAAAGCTTGTCGTTATTTTAAGTTTTGGCCAAAGCTTATCATTATTTTCGTCCCGACAAACACTTTGCAGTGATTGTGATTTTGTAACACCGTTAGGTGCTTGGAGTGCCCTTTACGCCCTAAAACAGGAGTGTTTTGAACACTTTTACATATTCTAGAATATCTGTCATTGCGGTGTACCCACCAAGACGGGCTATTGCTGAAGAGCCTTATTCCCAATATACCACCACCTGTAATAAAATAAGGATAAGATACTTTTTACCCCCATCTACTGGACAGTTCCGGAAAAAGCATGATATAACGGTAATATGTTGAGAAGGACAAGGGAAGGAGAAAGACATAAATAATTAAGTTTATGACATACTGAACCATTTACTCAACATCAATATTAGAATATTTTACATAACTAACATTTTACAGTTATATATACAGCATTCAGTATTTACAAATAAACAATCTTTAGCATTACATACAAGATATACGAGCGTACATTTTGGTTATTGACTAGACATAATACAGAAAGTAAAGTTTTCTTCTCATTAGAATACACTTTAAAAAAACATATATAAAGCATTCGGACATTCCCAAAATGCCCTTCCTGCATTTTGGGAATGTCCGCCTGGCTAGCGACCACCCTCGAGTAGAAAATCTGTCGCCAAGCACCTAACAGTGTGTATCGGCAGCAGTACTTGAGAACCAGTAAAATTACAGACACATGGTCTATTGTGAGACCTAACAACTGTACGTCTATGTGTGACGGGCACAGTGCAATTCGTGTCATTGAAATGCATCTGTTATAGGCAGAGTCCACTTAACATCAGGTGGGCCTCGGGCTTGTTCCGTCACAATAACATAATGAATAATAATAAAAATATATTAAAAAATATCTATGTAAAGAAAATATAAATGGGTCTATTTTTTTATAATTAACATGGATTTATATTAGCTTAGCAATCAGAGCATACCCCGGCTATAAGAGTAGATGGCGTGGGTTCGAATCCCGCACATGACTATAATTTTTCCTTTCGTTGTAATTTTGTAATGTAATCCGCGGTGCATGCTTTATTGCAAAAATTAAAATATAAAAATTATAGGGTTGCGTCATCATTAACAAGTTTATAGCTAATTGCAAAAATTAGTCTTGTTTGTAGTACAACGTAAGTTGAACTATAGGTGTCGCTCCATCCCCATACAATGGTTAAGAACGAATGGACCAATTAGAGTTGAGTCATATGTTATGATGGCTTGGCGGTCTGAGCATACCCGGGCTATAGGATGGTGCGGGTTAGAATCCCGCATATGACTATTTTTGCCACGCGTTATAATTTTGTAAAATAAACATGGTTTTTCAATACAGTATAGAGAAGTCCACTTACGGACACATTTAAATTTAATAATTTCAATAAATATTAAAAATATACGTAATCGATGTCTGTGATGTTATTTCCAAAATAATTAAATTTTTTTACACCTGAAAAATATTTAACTAAAATTGTTTATAGTTCTAAGTTATAACAAAAGTCCGTTTAAGATTTTCGCTGCATAAGATAGTGACTCAGCTAAGTATATAGACATCCATGTTTCGATAAGTTATACTATGATAATAATCTAATATTTACATCAACCTAATATTTATTTCTTACATTGATTTAGTTTAATTTACTTACAAGTTTTGATGTATTATATTAATACTACATTAAAATTTAAAACATTATTTGTAGTAACATAGTAGGTATTGCTTTAAAATTAACAACTAGAAGCCTTAACTCACAACCATAGGGATGTAGGAAAAAACATCTTAATTAATTAGACATCTACTAAGGAAAGTGAACTTATATCACTTCGAATCCGCAGAAACCTATCCGTAAAAATACGTTTTAATTCATCTTTTTCACAATTAACGTGAAGAACCATTTAAATATGTGAATTATTATTTTGCACATTTATAAATGAAATAAATAATTAAAAGAAAATTTGGCAAACCAGAAGCATACCTAGATATTGAGCCCAAGGTGATGCGTGTAAAATTTTAACGAGTTTGAATACTTGGCATTTAAAATATAATTGTATATGTGTAAAACCGTGCTGCCAAGACTGTGCAGTTACAATCTTCAGCGTGTCAACGATTGTACAAGCCGCGCTATAAGTTTGCAAGAGCTGCCACTTCGCCATCCACACGTACCTACATAAGTGTGCTTACTGTGTTTGGACTGTATAGTACCACCAACTTAACTGTGCAGTTTTCGAGGGAACTACTGGTCATGGAAATCAACTACAAACTGTCACAATTTGAAGGAATGTTGTAGTTCTTTTTTCTGCCACCTGAACAGATAAGTTGGCGGGTCTGTACGGGTTTACCTGCAGGCAAGATGGCGCGTGTTGAGGGTACACCATGGAGGATCCTTCATTCCTCCATGGGGTACATAAAATTTTCATATCTACACAAATTTCACAAATATCTCATCGTCTTAGTTATAAAACCTACACTATGTGGGCATAACATAACATTTTCTATTAGTCACGATTTGGAATGTTCATATTGTACTTAATACGTAAATATATATTTATATATACGTAGGTATTCATATGTATCCTGATAATTACAAACGTCGTTACCTACTGGATCAAGTATTCGTATAATATATTAATATAATGACCAACATATATATGTACTATACATAGATTAACAAATCTTATTCATCGCTTACATAATACATTGCTGAACACATAATATATACATACAATATAAAAATATAACTTTGTGCTCATTATAAAAGAAGCATTATACATGGCATTCAAGAAGAAGAGAAACCTAAATAGATTAGGAACTGACATTAAGCATAATCACGACCACAACATATAACATTTAATTTTACACATGGAACTTTTCACTACCATAATAATCATGAAACGTTTATTAAACCTTTAAAGTGTTTTACATACTATAAAAGTCCTTGCTAGTACGGTTGAGCTGGGAACAGAGACTCAAAACACAAATCACAGATCATTTAGTATGCTATTTTTAGAGACAAAGATCACTTTACACAATACTAGAAGAGTCCACTAAAAGCCTGGCTCAGTCATGCACTATATAATAGTCCCCGGGCTAGGTACCGCAATGGAGTATTTTCCTAAACGCCTTCCTGAACTCAGGGTTGAAGATGGTATATATCACAGGGTTCAGAAAAGAGTTGATGTACCCAAGCCATGTGGTCAGGATGAAGACTGTGACTCCTGGCGAGAAGGAAAGGTTGAACTTGGAGCAGAGTGCATCCAGGACGGAACAGGTGAAGAATGGCGCCCAGCAGATGAGAAAAACACCTGAAATTACCAAAAAGTTTTTTTAATGTTACTGTGGCGGAACAAACACGAGTCTCCCCTGATGTTAAGCGGTATCCTCTGCCTATAACAGATGCATTTCGTCACAAGTGACGAACTGTACTGCGCCCGTCACCCTTCAAGTTACAGTTGTTAAGTCTCAGCATGTGCCTGCAATTTTACTGGCTCTCAATAACCGCTGCCGGTTCAGATTTTTCATCAGGATTTTAATTTGTTTTTTAGGAGGTAAATACCTTTCGTCAAGGAGGTGGCGGAAAAGGGTGTGACTAAAACCTACCCGTGAGCAGTCCTTCGCCGAAGTGGGGCAAGATGGAGTCGCGTTAGCATTCACCATATCGCCCGGACTTGCAAGCAACCTGATATATCTCTCTTTGATAACATTTTTCTAAGATGTCCGTCGAGTTTTAGCCATGTATACATTGTTCTGGCTTATTTTCTCACAAAATTTCAAAATGGGCTGTAGAGGAGAGCTAATAGACATCCGAAGGCATTTTTGACCAAGTCGAAACGGGGACACTCGCGGTCGCTCGGTCAATTATACTATGTAATAATGTGTAAGTGCCTATGTTATTTTCTACAAATTTCTATTGTTGTCATTTTTAATATTAATAGCACTTAGATAATTTTCAAGAGTCGTCCTTAACGAATTTTTTACTCACATAATAAAATCAGACGATATATAGACAATAGATGCTAAGCTAGGTTATAATAATCTAATCATAAAGAATAATCCAATAAGTAAATCCTCACCTAAAACTATTGCCAAAGTTTGAGTCGCTTTTTTCTCTTTTTTCGCGAAAGACTTGGCTCGCAGCTTTCCTGCTCTGTTGGCTCTGAAGATGGTGAACCTAGCTGCCGATGCTGCGCTCCGGAACCTTCTTCGAGGAGTCGATATGAGGGAACTGCTGCCAAGACGGCTGATCTTCTTCCTGTAAAGTTACAATAAAAGAAATAAAAATTGTGGTTTAGTATTATCTCACCGTTTGCCATCCTGTCTTTACAGACTTTTTGATTGAATTTTTTTGTTCCAGCCCATTTGGTAACTGACGTTTGTAACTAGTTTCCAAAAGGGAATAGAAAATACCCAGCTTGTAACGAGTTATCATTCATGAATATATTGCCAAATTCATAATTTCGTAACCAGTTTCCAAATGGGAAAGGGAATATAAACCCCATACCAACCCATAATGCAATAAGTTATGAAAGGAGAATATATTGACCATTTCGTAACTAAAGTTGGTAACATTTGCCAAACGGGAATAGAAAATACGCCGCTTGTAACCAGTTATGAAATGGGTATTGTCCATTTCATCCAGTAGTTTTTAATTTCATTCGTTATATACAAAAATACAAATCTTTTCTCCTTATAATATTAGTATAGATCTAGATTATCCTGGCGAAAATAATGCCAAGGTTTTATCTGTAGGTATATTAGAACCCTAATAAATTGTACCAGTTATGAAAAGTCCAATATATTAAAGGAAGGTGCTAATCTTCAAAGATTCAAGGGTTCCGCGGCTTAGTCAAAACTTTCCTAAGTCAAGGTAGAAAGGATTATTACGTTGCCATCTATGTAATATGTAAGTTTACAAAGGCTTCTAAAAGTTGGTTGCTATTTAGCAGGCCGCATCCACGAACTTAAGGCAGCGCTGGTTACCTTTGGTTCCAACAAATACCATTATTGACTCGTCAACATCTCGCTCTTGATATTATCCCGCACGATAAGTAGGTTGGGACAAATGTTCCACTCGGCTAATTGATACTGCTCAACATATTCATCACAAAATAGGCATACCATCCCCTATACATACATAAAATCACGCCTCTTTCCCGTAGGGGTAGGCAGAGACCACTGATTTCCACTTGTTACGATCCTTACATACATCTTTCTCTTCATCTACACTCAGCAATCCCTTCATAAATAAGCACCGGTTTAGGGTACTCCTGACGTGGCCTTTTTTCAGAACGTCTTCAATCTGATTTCGGAACGTTCGCCTAGGTCTTCGCCTTCCAACACTTTCGTTCACTTGCCCCATGTATACCTGTTTAGTCATTCTCATTTCATTCTTTCTCTTTACATGTCCCAACCATATTAACATATATTTTAAGAAAACATCAAAATTAATTATTTAGTAAAACACTTAAAAAATCTTTATAAAAATTATATATATCTAGTGACAATTCCGCCTAACTTCCTGTTAAGCCGACGTGACGTCACAAAATCGTCGACCGTGCGCTCGTATAGTCAAGACCTCCTGAGGATGCTTCGTTTAGAAGCGAAACGCGTCGAATACTCTTCCGGTTTGGCTGCGTGGTGTTTGTGACGTCACGTCGGCTTAACAGGAAATCAGGCGTTTTTTTTTTTGTGTTATTGTGAAGGAACAAGCGCGAAGCCCACCTGATGTTAAGCGGTATCCTCTGCCTATAACAGATGCATTTCATCACAAGTGACGAACTGCACTGCGCCCATCACCTTGAGACATACCTGTTAAGACTCATTTTGCCTGTTATTTTACTGGCTCTCAAGGACCGCTGCCGGAACACACCATTAGGTGCTTGGCGACAGATTTTCTACTTGATGGTGTGGGTGGTCGCTAGCCAGGCGGGCAATCGCAAAATGCCCTTCCACCATGCGGTGAAGCTCAAGCTCTGGACGGGTTTCGAACCATGTACCTGCTGCGCGGCAGTCCATAGCCAATGCCACTGAGCCATCACTGCTTCAAAATTGAATTGTCACTATATTAACATATCTTTCTCGACTTTAGCCACTACATCCTCATTCTCACCACATTGTTTCATCATCAATATAATGAACATTTTATATACCATTTCAAGCACTATCGCCCGGTAGAAGCCACATAGAAGAAGTAGCAACATACTACGAAGGTGAAGTGCTTAAAACACTGGCTAAGTGCGAGTTGAACTCACGGAACCCTAGGTGGGTTCCGTACCTAGAATCTTCCACAAATTGATTATACTTTTAAAAATGAGGTGGTTCTCTATTCGTCTGTATTTTTTGTGTGACTTGGGTACCTTATAACTTTTTACAGGGTGTACCGATTTTGATGATATTTTTCATATTTAAAAGCTGGTGCTTTTCATGTAGTTCCATGTAAATTTGAGTGAGTTCTGGGGAGTTGTATCTGAGTTATCTCTAATAATGCGAATTTAATTGGCTTCGACGACATTAATGATTTCGATGTGAAATGAACAAAAATGCTGTATACGATGATTTGGTTTAGCCAAGATGGTGTTGGTGGTGGTGACGAATAAATAATGTAGAATATATATTTATGTGATACATAATGTAGTTATTTGTATAGGTTAAAATATGGGTATGTGAGAGTAGCCAACATGGTTTATTTACTTTTTAGTGATGTTTTTGGTATAAAATATTTTCAGTTTGAAGGCAGTTTTATTTGTTTTCTATTAAATAATAGTTTGAGAGCCTTAGTGTCCGTCCGACCACTTGGACGGTTTTTATTATTAGTTGTTGTACGTTAGATATAGTATTATACTAGTATGACGCTTAAAAAATAATTTCCAACACTGTAAAGCATGTACACTCGAGAGCAATGAATCCGGGTCACTTAAAGAATCCTAAAAATCTCGGAAACTAAAAATGCTAGGTTAATGCAATAAATTGTATTTAATAGACAATGTAATACTCCTTAAATGAAGGTATTAAAACTTCTTAGTTATTGTAAAGTTATATCATAAAAAAATCAAATTTGAAAAAGGGCCACTTTCGAAGATGGAACTACGAAATTACAGCATTAGGTTTTGCTTTTGTTTGTAATCTGTCATTTATGTGGGTACATAAACCATGTTGATAGTGCTCTATATTCATTATTCAAGCTGAAATTATGTCGCTTACGCCTGAAGAATGCACCAGAATACTTACAATGCTGGAAACCGGCCGGAGTCAGCGCGATACAGCCAGGACTGTCGGTGTGTCGCTGTCAACAGTACAAAGAGTTCTCCGACGTTACGAAGAAACTGGTTCTAACCTATGCAGACCAGGAACGGGCAGAACCAGGTGTACCACAGCACGAGAAGACCGATACTTGGTGAACACCATGCTTCGAAATCGCTTTCTCACAGGAACTGAACTCACCAATCAGTTTCGACGCCTCGGAGGAAGTAACCCAAGTGCATGGACAGTAAGACGTCGGCTTGCTGAATCTAACTTAAAACCCCTTAGACCTGCAAACGGCCCTAAACTGGAGCGTGGGCATCGTATTTCGAGACTAAGATATGCCCAGAGCCACGTAAATTGGAGTATTGAAGATTGGTCAAAAGTTATGTTCTCCGACGAATCAAAATTTATGCTCTACAAGCACGATGGAAGACACAGAGTGTATCGAAGACCAGGGGAAAGATTCAAGCAAGCATGCATCGAAGAAAAAGTAGCCTACGGTGGTGGGTCTGTACTTGTGTGGGCCGGAATTTCTTCTGAAAGTCGCACAGAGCTGGTGATCATAGAAAACGGCTCTTTAACTAGCGTAAGATATGTGGAAGAAATCCTCAATGATCACGTTGGTCCATTTATGGTCAATTTAGGTGAGGATGCTATATTTATGCATGACAATGCCCGACCTCATACAGGTAGGATTGTGAATGACTACCTTCAAGAGATGAACATTACTCGTATGGAGTGGCCAGCGCGCAGCCCGGATATCAACCCGATCGAGCATGCTTGGGACGAGCTAGGCAGATGCGTAAAACAACGAAACCCTCCCCCAATCACGCTTCGTGAGCTCAAAATTGCTCTCACAGAGGAATGGGAGAATATTCCCCAAAATCGTATAAGGAACTTGGTGTACAGCATGCCAAACCGCGTAAACGCAGTAATGGAAGCACGAGGAGGCAATACGAAGTATTAAAATTCAAGAAAATCGTAATAAAGTTCAAAAATTTCATGTTTCCTATTTTTGTTTTAAGGAGAGATCAGCAGTTTTTTTCTTTATGTAATTTTGTGTTAATAAAATGTATGGTGACTCATATTTTTTTTACTTTCATTTAAGGAGTATTACATTGTCTATTAAATACAATTTATTGCATTAACCTATCATTTTTAGTTTCCGAGATTTTTAGGATTCTTTAAGTGACCCGGATTCATTGCTCTCGAGATAACTTGTGGATCTAATTTTCGCTGTGAAATGAACAAAAATCTGTATACGATGGTTTGGTTTATTTACTTTTTAGTGTATTTTTTGTAATAAAATATTTTCAGTTTGAAGTCAGTTTCTTTCTATTAAAAAATAGTTTGAGAGCCTAAGTTTCCGTCCGACCCTCAATTGGACGGTTTTATTATTAGTTGTTGTACGTTAGATATAGTACTATACTAGTATGACACTTGAAAAAAGAAGGTACGGGTTTCCAACACTGTAAAGCATGTAATAATGACAAACCTTAGTGGTGGTTTATGCTAATTACTAAAATAACGTAAAGTTTATAAGATAAAAATATTAAAGAAAAAATGGTAACAATTTTCAAAGGATATCATAACTCGCAAGCACATAAATTACAAAAAGGAAGAACATACTTCCAACACTTAAAAGTATGAAATTACTTGGCAGTCGGCCATGAAAATTTATATAAAATGCTCATATAGTGTTTTGAATCAGCACGGTGCCGACTTCCACAAGCTATTTCATTATTTTAAATGTTTGTATTATGTTCTCCTTTTTTGTAATTTATGTGCTTGCGAGTTATGATATCCATATGAACATTGTTTAATTTTTTTTTTTTTTTTTTTCGTATAATATTTACGTTATTTAATTCAGTAATTAGCATTCGAATACCACTTAGGTTTGTCATTAACTACAAAGAGTCTATACAACGACGACGCACAATCTACTACAATACTTAATGAAATAAATGGGAATTTAGCTCAATAAGATAAATAAACATAGGTATTCGAAGATTGTATTTAAAAATATAATCAGTAAATTAACATATATATATTTATTTATATATATTTATGTCATTGTGACGATACAAGCTCGAGGCCCACCTGATGTTAAGTGGACTAACCTCTGCCTATAACAGATGCATTTCGTCAACGAATTGCACTGCGCCCGTCGCAGTGAGACGTACAGTTGTTAGGTCTCATGTGTCTGTAATTTTACTGGCTCTCAAGGATTGCTGCCGGAACACACTAGGTGCTTGGCGACAGATTTTCTACTTGAGAGTGGTCGCTAGCCAGGCGGGCATTCGCAAAATGCTTTCCACTATGCGGTAAAGCTCAAGCCCGCAGCGGAATTCGAACCATGGACCTGTTACGCGGCAGTCCATAGCCAATGCCACTGAGCCATCACTGCTTCATCATCATATATAACCAAAGCCATGGAAGGTAAAAAGAAAATACTCTTTAATTCATATATAAAACTATTTGGTGTGATATACTTAGGTAGGTACCTACATATCAATATGGTTTATGTATTTAAATATCCTGCACGGTGCCCGCCGGGAGCTCGCAGACGCAGCTGCGCACTCGCCCTGATGATGAGCATCTGATATGCTCGAAACCCGCGAGACGTATTCGATCCTCAACGTGAGTGTTTTTTGCCGGTTTAATTTATAATATTTAAATATGTGTGAAACTCACGAGAATTTCAATAGTTTATGTACTCACGTATAATTTATAAAGCGTATCGCTCGATATCTTATTGCATAAATGTAAACAATTTCAGGCAAACAATAGACTAAACCAAACCCTAAGGTAATGTGTTGTGACGTGACAATAATTTAAACTGTCTACCCAAGACTGTTTGCTGAAATTTTAATTTAGAACCATTTCGTCCCATAGTTACATTAAACCAACGCGGGATGAGCCCAGAACGTGGCCTATTTGCATTTATATCCATTCTGGGATGTATTTAACATATTAACAAGGTGATTGGTAAACCAGTTAACGTTTATTATCGTGTGAAATTGGACAACTGAATTTAAAGCAGTTTATTTGTAGTTGCCTTGTTGGATGAGTTGGTTTAGAATCTCGACGCTTATTCCTCTTCGGGCCTTTGGGGATATTAAAGTGTACCGGGAAGAAGCATTTGAGGATATAAAGACGTTATGATATGCTTTTTTGTTGTTACGGGGAGAAGCCTTTGGGGATATTATTTTGATTATTTGAAGCAGTGATGGCTCAGTGGCATTGGCTATGGACTGCCGTGCAGCAGGTCCATGGTTCGAATCCCGCCGCGGGCTTGAGCTTCACCGCATGGTGGAAGGGCATTTTGTGAATGCCCGCCTGGCTAGCGACCCTCAAGTAGAAAATCTGTCTCCAAGCACATAACAGTGTGTTCCGGCAGCAGTCCTTGAGAGCCAGAAAAATTACAGGCTAATGAGACCTAACAACTGGACGTCTCAGCGTGATGGGCACAGTGCAATTCGTCGTTGACGAAATGCGTCTGTTATAGGCAGATGTTAGTCCACTTAACATCAGGTGGGCCTAGGGCTTGTTCCGTCACAATAACATAAAAAAAAATAAAAAATAAAAGCGTTATGATATGCTTTTACGTTGATACGGGGAGAGGCGTTTGGGGATATAAATCGTTATGATATGCTTTTACATTGTTTTTATGGATGTACTGACCAGCCATTAATCTCTTTGTAGGAGTGATCTATCATACTTAATGATAGCTGTGTTACCTACGCTGAGAAACTTGACTAAGTATATTATGATTGGGTGTTCCCTTCAATGTGACAGCTGTCAATATTATAGATAACTATCTGCGCCCCGCGGTTACACCCGCGTGGTCATGGATGATGATGATAAAAGGTATTCCATGATGATTTGCGCCTCATCTACATCCATTAAAAAGTAACAAACATACAAACACACTCGCAAACGTTCGCCCTTATAATATTAGTTTGATGATAAGGATAAATTTTTCACTGCCAAATATACATTAGGAGTAAAATATAAATTTATATACCTAGTATTTATGGTTCACGATTTTGGTGATAATGGCTTAAACAATAAAAAATAGTGATATGTTGTCGCGGGTATTTTTGTAGCACAACGTAAGATAAACATTTTTTTTTTTTTTTGATTGGTTAGCCTTTGACCACTATCTCACCTGATGGTAAGTGATTATGTGGTCAAAGATGTTGTTCAGGCTAACCTAGAAGTACTGGCTCTCAAGGACAGCTGCCGGAACACACCGTTAGGTGCTTGGCGACAGACTTTCAACTTGAGGGTGGTAGCTAGCCAGGCGGGCATTCGCAAAATGCCCTACCACCATGCTATAACGACTGCCATCCTAAGACGACAACCGGGACCGACGGCTTAACGTGCCTTCCGAAGCACGGAAACGCTCAGTAGTAATGTCACTAGCGGTCACCCATCCAACTCATGACCGCGCGCGACGTTGCTTAACTTAGCTGATCGGTTGAGAACAGCTAAGTAAACTTCAAAAAACATTTCCGTTAAACATTACGTACGTGTGATACTAAAGGTTTTAGCAGCGCACGCCAGAAGGTTGCATATGGCAGATTTTTTCCTACTTACTTGATACTTATTGTTATATTTTGGTCAATTTACACAATATAATAAATTCAGTGTTATTCTCATGTGTAAACTATGTTATTGTAACGTTTCAAGTATATTCATTCAGTAGTTTTTGCGTATAACTGTAACAAACATCCATACCCTCGTACTTACAAACTTTCGCGTTATATTAACGCTTATAATAATTAGTAGGGATTATGTCTTTTATTTACAGCTGTCAATGTTACAGTTAAGTTCGTATTTTTCTGTATTGATCCCTTGTTTGATTACTTAGTACTCATTAAAAAAATTCACGATGTCTATGTTTTTTTTTGTATTGTTACCGCTGTGGATCCTCCACGAGATCCACTTGATGTTAAGTGGTAACCTCTTCCTATAACAAATGTATTTGTGTCAGTTGTAAAATAACAGAAAAAAAAACAGGAATAAAAATAGGTTATCCTATTTTTTTACCAACTTCAAATCTCAGCCTCACATTTAAAACCTGTTCAAATGTTATTTTTTAAGGTAACTGTAGCCCTAATCTGAAATCACATACACATTTGTCAGCTATCTTATTAATGACCTCTAATCTTGTTATTTTATAGTCAATTGTGGCCCAACCTGAAATAAAACATTAGTTATTATTTAAAAATACGTGTTTGATTTCTACTGTGACCGAATACAAATACTTAAGTATTTCAGATTCAGATTCAGATTCTTTATTCACCTTATAACAATGGTACGTTATACTAGGTACCTTTGTCATTAATCATACAATACATAATATCTTAATTCATAATTTTTACATTAATAACACTCGCAATTATATAAAATTAAATACAATTTATTAAACAGATAAAATCAAATAATATGTCAGGTCACAAAATAATAAAATTAAATTTTTCATAAATAAATAATACAGATTTCAAATAATTCGAAACTAAAATAATAATATCCCATTGTAAGAAAAATTATAGTCAGTATTGATAAACGACGATTAATTGATTTTCATAGTCATAAATTCATTTAAAGTGTAGAACGGGTGGCTTTGGAAAAATATTTTTAATTTTGTCTTAAAATCTGGCAATGGTAATTTTGATAGTTATGTAGGTAGTTTATTCTACATTTTTAGCTCATTGTAGGGGCCTTGCTTTCGTACTTTAACAAGCCTGACTCTAGGTTCGTGCAGTTTCTCCGTATTTCTTAAGTTATAATTATGGGTATCCATTTTCTTAAGATATTTATCTTTTTCTTCGTGTATCTCTAAAAGACATTTAAAAAAATAAAGTTATATCACTGTCATAATTTTGTTATTTCGGAGTAAGGTTTGAGTTTATTTGAAGCCCAGATTGGAAATCGATACAAAAAAATACGATATTGATTAACGTGAACAAAGTAAGTGTATTGCTGTGCTTCTATTGCTGACTGGACATAATTAAAAGTAGAACAGAACCCTTACAATTTTGTAAACTGCTGATATGTAAAAATACCATTTATTTAACTCTCAACTTCCGCTAACTTTTTTCTCTAAGAAATCCTAACTGTGCTCCTAATTGCAAAATACTTCTGCAGTCTATGTATCTCTCTACCATACAAATATATATCATAATTCGTAGCTTACCTTCTGTTTTTCTTAGATCGAAGCTTGACACATTACGAGACAATTTTTTTAATCAATAACAGCCAGTATTATTGGACGTATAAAGGTCCTATAGTAGGTAAAAATATCTAAAAATTTTGACGTATATGTTTCTGAACGTCATAAACAGTTCCAGACTTTAAAACCCTGTGTTATCGATTCACTAGCTTGGTCATAAAACATGCGATAAACTGCATACGAGCAAAAGCCCATTCAGGCAGCATTCGTAATATCCTACCATCCTTTGCTATGCCACCAGAAGACTGGCTTTCACGGCAAAAATTGAATTTGCACAAGAGCAGCAGCTGCGCTCAAGCGTTTTTATTTCCGGGCTGTGAATAATGACTTCGTAATTACAGGTCGCACGTTTGCATTGGGGATAGGTGGCATACTAATGTGATTTCAGAGGAATACTAAGACAAAAGCGAATAATAATATCAAAATATCTAACAATGTGAAAATTATCATCGGTTACTAGTGTAATAGTACCTTACTACAACTATGTAAACTAGTAATTGCTGAAAACTCATACATAATGCACAAATTAATGTAGAAATCAACAACGACAACAATTTTGTATCCTTGAAATAAAAATGGCTTCGGAATACATATAAAAAATAATTGACCATAAGGATATTACTATTGACTAAGTTAAGAGGTGTCCGCTGCGGTCATTATTTGGATGGGTGACCACTAGTCGCATTTACTACTGAGCATTTCCGTGCTTCATAGGGCTCTTAAAACCGTCTGTTCCAGTCGTGTCTAACGATGGCAGTCGTTATAGCACGGTGGTAGGGTATTTGCGAATGTCCACCCGGCTAGCTACATCCCTTAAGTAGAGAATCTGTCGCCAAGCACCTAACTAGTGCCCCGGCATGGTAGCTGAGCCAGTTATTCTAGGTTAGATAGGAACCACATTTTCGATCGCATCCTCCAGTTGAAATAGTGGTCAGTATACCAGCGTATAAAACTCTTGTGTGCGGTCCCGTCACTCATACCATTCACCATGGCTGGGTTCACTACTATGTCAGTTTAGCACAAAGGTGTGACGGCTCAAAGGCGCTTATCCGATTGAAAAGTTGCTGATGGATGACACTATACTCTAGTACTGGTTAGTGGTAGGTACCATATACCATTGGGAATGGACATAGTGAGAGGTGAAACGTACTTGTTACTAGTATTCCTTTTGTATCGTAATATATACATTTTTTTCACTTTATAATCTCGGTGTGGTTGAATATTCGAAATCTGCGAGGAATAGTGCTTTTTATCCGCTAGCGTTGAAAAAGATTTTGAAATTCGAAGCTCTATAAAAGTTCCAGAAAAAAAAAATACTTTGAATATTAACAATTTCAGTGATTTCACTCTTAATTTTTACTATAAGTTAAATATTGCAAAAGCTGCACTTCAGTTGTTTTTTTTTTATTAATCAAGCAGTACCCCGTGGTTTGCCGGGTTAGAATTGCACCTCCCCATATTGTCCCGTGGGTGTCGTAAGAGGAAAAATACTGGAAGGTGGGCAGCAGCGCCTTCTAAAGAACTGCCATCTTACACTGCGATCCCCAAGCCGCCTGCCAAGCGTGGGGATTATGGCAAATACCCCCTTAATAGGGGAGGCTGTAGCCAACAGTGGACGATCCGGCTGATACAGTACAGTACAGTAATCAAGTAGTAATGCAAGACTACAAAATTACAAATATACGTAAATATGTAATAGTAATGTAATCCGCATAGCAGGCGTTATAGCAAACATAACAATATTAAAAAGTAATGCAAGACCTTCAGCACGGATTTGTTGCCAAAAAGTACGTAGACAGTGTATAATTTTTTCTTAATCCGAATCACCTTTGGAAGAGGATTTCACCTTCAAAGTTACAATCGGGGGATCACCCTCTTAACATGCCTTCCGAAGCACGGGAACTCTCAGTAGTGAAATTTACAAGCGGTCACTCATCTAAGTAAACGCAACAAAATTTGCAAACTCCGGTATGAGCGTGTCAAAATGTCAGTTTAACACAAAGGATTTAACTTCACAAGGACGTTATTGCGACTGAAAACTCGCATATAGCACTCCTTGCTTATAAAAGGACTTGGATTTGTTAGGTAAGTATTTTCAACCCAATATACTGAAAAAAGTACATATTCTATCAACAATATAAAAATAATATGTAAAGGAATAACTCATCGTGATTAATTGCAACTGAACTGAATTTAATTATACTAGCTTAATAACGATAACATTTTCTAACGTCTACATTGTCTATATAGCAATATCATCCATATAAATATATGTAATACAAAAATGAATAGCAAATACAGTTTAGTACTGGGGTGACAGAATAAGGCCGTAAAAAAAGGAAAGTCATGGATGGCACGTGAACGAAATCTATTTTTGATCCTACGAATATTCATTCGTAGTTTTGAACGGTAAATTATCCGTTTCGTGCGGAAATTCACGACTCTGGCGAGACATTTAAAATTGAAAGAGTTTTATCGAGCTTGTAGCTAGGTTTGGTAAACATACTACATGATACGGTATTCACAAGTTCAGAATAAAATGGTCTTCGTTTTTTCGTTTTATTTTGCATCATTATCAAGTTATTGAACATAATGTAGATTAACTTCATAAGTTCCCCTATTTTGTTCTGTGGCTAAACAGACAAAAAACTTCAAAAAGTATCTTTACCTGTAACCAGTTCAATTAGGATATTAAAAATCGTAAAATACCATTCTATCGTATTGCGTGATTTATAAGTTGGCATCGTCCTGGACCATTATGTCCTAGTTATGAATGAAATTCTATTGTTATCATTATGCCGATGCCAATGGGTTAAGTATACATACAAATAGTAAGATGACACTTTAGTCAAAGTTTTATTTAAGATTTAATTTGTAATTTATTAGTGTAACAATAAAGAATTACCTATCTATCTATCTAAAACAGTTAAAAAAGTTTAATTTTATACTTTTCCGCCATAGACTAGCATCAGGTCTGCATTCTGCTATCAGTTGGTAAGCCACTGAGCTTGTAACATTACTACGAAAGGATGAATTTGAAGGAATAGCGGGATAGAACCAGCGACCATCCATCTCTCAGTGATAAACTACCAATATTAGCTATATACCATAGTCAATGTTCATGTGGTAATTTCTTTTTTTACAACAGCTACTTTAACGAAAGAATTTAGACAACCTAAAGGGCATTGCAGGTCCACTGGCAGTTCAAATGCCCATAACGAATGGGCAGCATGTGCCCAGCCTGCTGGCAGTATTGCCCCGTTGTATTGCAATGCTTATTCATTGAGCTAAACAGGTGCCACCATTTTGATCACGCGTCTATCAACCAAGCGCTCTGATGAGTTTTGGAAAGGGAGAAAACATCACTCCTGTTGTGATATTTCTTAAAGTTCGTCATAGATTCGATATGACCTACTGAAAGTTTTTCAATGTCTTATTAATTAAATAGAAAAAAAATGGCATAGTACAGTGGTGAGTTTTGCGAATGCTTTCTTAGCGCTAGGCAGCCAAGCTTACACTGACAGCTTCATCAAACCCTGGAAGGTACATAAGGCACTTTTTAAACAGCAACAAAATTGTAGAAAATTTTAAGGCCACGTTATAATTTGGCGCCTTATGGGTTTGTTGGTTAAATAGAGGTATGGTACATAGTTAATATATCGAAGTTTGTAATTCCTAACACTGCTACTGAAATGTTGTAAAAAGGTGCATAAAAGATCTTTGTTTTCAGCTTTCTTTTCAATACAAAAATAAATAAAATAATTAATTGTCTATACAAAAAGAAGAACTAACTGTAAATATTATGAAAGTATTGTATTTTTTGCAAATAAATTATAGATTTTATTGATTTGATTTAAAAAAATCTAGGCGTGAAAAATGTTGACCCAAAGGTTGGTTCATCGTTGGTCTTCAAAATATTTCACCAAATATCAAAATTTTAGGTTTATACTCAATACATTTATTACAAATTATTGGAGCACAAAATTTTATGTCCCGGGCGGGAATCAAACTCGCGTCCTCCGTTTTCGAGCCAGATGCCTAAACCAGTCGGCCACCTGGGCACTCTCTTTTGCGCCGAACTTTCGAGCTCCCGTAGAGGTTAAACCTAAAATTTTGATATTATATTATCGGACAGACAAACAGAGAGAGGATTCTCATTAGGGTATCATTTATTGCTTACGGAACGCAAAAAAATAAAATCAGTAATTTTTATGAAGTGAGAGCTTCACTAGCGATACCATAGAAATAGTTTGCACTGTGTCCTACAAACACGTCGCTCGCGTCTTTCACTGCAGTTAACTACGGGTCTGACTTCTGAAAGGGGTAACCAAGTAGAAATATTATTTCTATGGCCGTGACATGATTGAAAACGTCACGAGTGAGCACAATATGCAGAAAATAGACTTAATTTCCGTAACAGGAACGGGAAAGATTGCATAAAAATTTTCATGGAAGAAGTATTTGAGAACCTACATTCGCAGCACACGTTATGATGTGAGGAAATGAGTGAATATTTATCTATAGCGAAATACATATTTAAATAGCTTGTGTTTGCTCATCCCAAATTTTGATGCTTACTTTTTGATTCCCCAATCCCAATGTCAAAGTAGAAAACTATAATGTTAATATCTCATAGCATAATAACATAGTAAAAGACAATGCCTACTCCGAGGTAAGAGCGCCCGCCGGGACAATACTGGACCGCTCCGCGCTCCCTTTTTTTAATATTTCTGAATATTTACATCGGGCAAATTAATATAAAATATGAAATAATAAATTACAGGCACAAGCGACTTATAACATCAGATGGTCCTCGTGTTTATTGCGTCATATAATCTTAAACAAATATCAAAAAAAATAAAAAGTCATCTCAACATGTTTGTAAGAACTAGCAGAAGTCTAAGAGGTATATCCCTAAAAGTTTTTTTTTTTCTGTTTTTGTGACGGAACAAGCATGAGGCCCACCTGATGTTAAGCGGACTAACCTCTGCCTATAACAGATGCATTTCGTCACAAGTCACGAATTGCACTGCGCCCGTCACCTTGAGACATAGTTGTTAAGTCTCATGTGCCT
This sequence comes from Plagodis pulveraria, assembly GCA_963890685.1. Classification (NCBI taxonomy): domain Eukaryota; kingdom Metazoa; phylum Arthropoda; class Insecta; order Lepidoptera; family Geometridae; genus Plagodis; species Plagodis pulveraria. The sequence goes on along the minus strand of OY982963.1, from coordinate 3,713,128 downwards.
GTAATTTCACTGGCTCTCAAGGACTGCTGCCGGAACACACCATTAGGTTCTTGGCGATAGATTTTCTACTTGAATGCTAGCCAGGCGGGCATTCGCAAAATGCTTGCTGGACCTGCTGCGCGGCAGTCCATAGCCAATGCCCACTGAGCCATCACTGCTTCAAAAAGTTTCTTTGTTGGCATTTTTCCAATAAAGATATGAAATTTTTCCAAAAAATATCATGTGACTCATACTCACTTCAACTCTGGCTTCTTTGGCGCTTCACAGCTCTCTTCTTTTGATTCTTCTTTCTTCTCTTCATTACTTTCCTCTTTGAGCGGAGACGGTGGTGGAGAGTGCTCCTTGGTTTCCACATCCATGTTGGACGGCGCGTAGCCAGAGTCATTGTTGGTGTTTGGGTCCATCATTGGGATTGGGGAGGCGAGATTAGCCATTATTCTGGGAAAAAGGTGAACTTATTTATAAATTGAAGGTTTAAACCAAAGTTATGTTTAAAACTAACATTTTGGTATTGGGACCTTGGGTTTACTTATTACAAAATTATACAAATATACGAGAGGAAAAATTTAAGTCATGTGCGGGATTCGAACCCGCGTCCATCCACCCCTTTAGCCGGGATATGCTCTAACTAATTGAGCTAACATGACAATGACGTCATAACTTAATTTTTCCTATCATTCTTTAACCATCGTATTGGGATGGAGCATAACTTAAATTTTTCCTCTCGTATATTTGTAATTTTGTAACGTTGGGTTTATTTTTATTATACCTGACAGGCTAGCTTTTGACCACTATCGCTAACCTAGAGGTGCTGGCTCTCAAGGACAACTGCTGGAACCTTTGAAGCAGTGATGGCTCAGTGGCATTGGCTATGGACTGCCGCACAGCAGGTCCATGGTTCGAATTCCGCCCAGAGCTTGAGCTTTACCGCATGGTGGAAGGGCATCTTGCGAATGCCCGCCTGGCTAGCGACCACCCTCAACTAGAAAATCTGTCGCCAAGCACCTAACGGTGTGTACCGGCAGCAGTCCTTGAGAGCCAGTGAAATAAGAGGCAAAATGAGACTTAACAGGTATGTCTCAAGGTGATGGGCGCAGTGCAGTTCGTCACTTGTGATGAAATGCATCTGTTATAGGCAGAGGATACCGCTTAACATCAGGTGGGCCTCGCGCTAGTTCCAACGTCCGCTGCAGTGATGAGTTGGATGGGTGACCGCTAGTGGCAATAATACTACTGAGCGCTTCCGTGCTTCGAAGGGCACGTTAAGCCGTCGGTCGCGGTTGTTGCCTTAGGATGGCAGTCGTTATAGCATGGTGGTAGGTCATTTTGCGACCATCTGGTACCATCCCCAAGTAGAAAATCTGGAGCTGTTATTTCATATTTCATTTTTTTATTACTTAGATCGATGTAAATATTCAAAACTTTATACAAAGGGAGCGCGGCGCGGTCCAGAGTTACCGCGGCGGGCGCTCTTGGCTCGGAGATACTCAAAACTTAAAACAATAAGTTGTTCTAGTACTGTCTGACACTCTTAAGTTCTGTGTCTCGTAGTAAAAGACAATTCTTGCTCCTAACATGTTTGTTAGTACTAGCAGAAGTCAACCATAAGAGGCTGTTAGCATTTTACCAATAACCCTGTATAACTTGCAGTTTTAATATCAATGGAACGATACAAAGTTTAACGAAAATAAATAATTTGCTGTCGGGTATATTCTTTTTTAATTAATTTATCCTTGTTATTAAAAAAGTATTAATTAGTAATTTATATTTGTTTGCCCAGTAATTTCACTTGCTATAGTGCCCTTCGCACTTAAACAACGTACTGTTTTAGGATAACTTATTGGAGGCAGAATATCTGATACTGCTGTGGTACCCATCAAGACCTACCTCTTGGTAACAATACTTGCCACCTGCTAAAAACTTTCTTTGAAAGCATTCAGAGGTATATTTACTTATACCACCCACACATCATAACTTAGCTAAACAGGCGAGATAGCGGTCAAATGCAAATCTATTTAGATTTCCACCACCAGCTTGAACTTCACCACATAGAGGAAAGGCGTTTGACGCGCCTGACTAGCTACCATCTTCAAGTAGAAAATTTGTTACCAAGCACCTAAGTCGTTCAGGCAGCAGTCCTTGAAAGCCAGTAAAATTACACGCACTTGAGACTTAACAACTGTATTGCTCAGGTTGAGGGGCACACTGCAGTTCATCACTTGTAATGAAATGCATCTGGAATATGCATTTCGTTACAAGAGATATGCATCGGGCATATATATACGCTTAACATCAAAAGAGCCTCGTACATGTTTCTTCACATTTCCATAAAAAAAGTCCATAAAATCCATAAATTTGTTTTAAAATTAGAAGGTATATATCACCTTTTCAGCTATAATTTACGCCAAATGCTAAACACAGAATTGTATTTGTGAATAATTATTCTACATCAAAATTAATTGCACGTCGAAAAGGTCAATGTAGCATATCCCCAGGGTCGCCATTGTTGTACATGATTGATTGTTGTGACCTGTGACCTTCTGGCGATTTAACAAACGATACACTAATGAGGAGCAAATTGAGGAATATTATGATGAATGAACATTGCAAGGTTTTGGGGTGTAACAATATCTGATATTGTACACGAACATGCATATTAACAAATACCACAGAATAAAAAGGACCAGAAGGGTAAGTCCGCGAATCCATTCCAATTAATAAGCGACTCTAGCTGCGTAGCAATAAAGTGCACTTCAGCTCGCAAAGCACGGAGTACCTAATATTTATATTCACCCACAAGGCGTTTCTCTTTCTATCACATAGCCACGATCAGCTCTAATCTCTTTTGACGCCAATACTTAATTAGTGTATATTGTATTACTGTTTGGGGTTCTCCTGGAAGTATTAATCTAATCAGGCTAGAACGTGTTCAGCGTGCAGTCCTGAATATAGCCTACAATAAACCATATAGATACCTAACAGACTGGTTATGTAACGAAACCAAACACTTCAGATTCAGGAAATTATATGACGGAGTGTGAGCACAGACTGCAATACATCGGGTTCTTCTCAGCGTTTATCCAACAAGCCAACAAACAATTGGACTAGAGGCATGCATGTTGCCGGGGCAAGATGGTGAATCGTACCGCGACCCCATCTTGCCCCACCTCGGTGGAAGACTGCTCACGGGGGTTTTAATGGGATCAAGTCCCACGCATCCCCTTCCACTATCCCCGCATCCCCTTACACTACCCCCGCGGTGGAGGAGTGACAAAAAGAGATTTTCCCCCGTCCCACCAAAAAAAATGTGGTATCTATGCATGCAGAAACTTTGTGTACAAATGACCTACTATTAGTAATATTCAGAAGCGTCAAGTGGGTGGTTGGAGTAACTCTCTTATTACAAAATTACAGATATACGATAGGAAAAATTTAAGTCATGTGCGGTAATGTAATCCGCTTAGCAGGCGTTATTGCAATCATAACAATATAAAAAAAGTAACTCTCTTATATTACGAGACTAACAACATTATGACTTACCGACGTTATTCTAATCTGTGGTCGCTACTAGGCTATAGTCGATTGAGTATGTGGTGCTTACGTCATTAAACACTACACTCGATTCGGCACTCTTTTACCGACTGCCGAACAGGCAACACCTATGTAGTGAAACCTATGACAGTTAACATTGAAAATGAGGACTGTGAACTAATCAGTCTACATCAGCACGATCCTATTACTAAACGGTGATTTTATGTTTGGAAGATATTAGCACAGGCCTAGAAGAGTGTCTTTTGGTCTTATTTCATGGATCCTGCTCTGCTGGCTGTGGCACCATACCACGTGTTATCAACTTGATCAAGATAATGCAAGATGACAGCAGCATCTGGAGCAGTATACCTAAAGATGACAGCGTGGTGGTGGACGTACCACAATAATTAACCTAGCCAGCGATATCCGGATTCAATAGTGAAGAGGAGTGTCTGCAAGGCGAGGACTGAGTTGGCTATAGGGGGTGGACGGATGCTATTTCGGGGGTCACCCCCCCCCCCATAAACTGCGGATTAACAATAAGATTTGAGTGTTCTCATTTGCACGATATCTACATGTACGCCCACGTTATGAGAGTTCTGCCATTCAACCTGATGATGTCGAGAAAAAACCCCTTGCTTGCTATATCTCTCCCATATATATATTTGAAACGAAACTTCGTTTTCATAGGACTGCTCGGCAATATTCTGAGGATATTAATCACGAAAGGCCTAGACGTAATCCCGTTTGGAGAAATACAATATGTAACACAATCATGGGGAAAAGAAGTTTTGGTTTTCCAGGATGTTATCTGTACAAGAAATTAAACAAGGCACTTAACATTCTACGGAGCAATAGACTCATCTGCAAAATTTAATTAATTGACTTGTCCAGATAAGATTATAAATATACGGAGGATTTTTTGTGTTTAGTAAAATTCAGTATATTTGTAGGTATACCTTTAAATAAAATACTCGTATAAAATATTTAAATATAACTTCCAGCGGGGATAATAATTTCCTATGTGTACGCTTTGCATATGTCTATGCCGTGTAAGGGGCTACGGAGTAAACACCTTATCCGACCCAAGTGTCAACCTCACCTGCACGCGCTTCGGCGACGGTATCCGAGCGGGTACCGGGTGCTCCCTGCTAGATAACAGACGAGGCTCTGGCGACCGAGCAATGGCGGTCATAACCATACTCCCGGCCGGTAAACCGGACGGAAGAGGCTACAGCGAGCCTAGGGGTCTAAATAACTCCTTGAAAAATGTCTGGAGCAGTAGGCAACGGGAAACCACTGCTACTAATTCCCAAGAATGTCATCATGGAGAATCGTACAAATGAGATGGTATTGTCGAGTAATCCGGCTGACGCCCGGCGCCACTTAACCGGGCAAAGTGGTGTGAAATATATTACCGGCCACATGGACGTGAACCATCAGGCGCCATATGGAAAATATACTACTGGTGAAGGCAATACAGCAAGAACTATTCGACACCCTCATCGTATTGGAACTTGGAACGTGCGAGGCCTTCTAGAACCTGGCAAATTTCAAATCGTAGAGAAGGAAATGCTTCGAAAGAATGTGCAGTTGCTCGGATTGACTGAAACGCATTGGAGGGGCCAGGGACATAGCTCAACAGATGGGGGTAACACGGTGTACTTTTCTGGACCAACAAATGAAAGCAGTAGAGGTGTAGCTTTCGTGGTGCCGCCTTCTTTGCAAAAATGCGTCTTAGGGTATACGCCAGTTAACGATCGTTTAATAACCATTAAGCTGAATACCAAGCCTTGCCTTCTTAATATTGTGTTGGTGTATGCCCCTACGTCCACAGGATCAACAGAGGAAGATATAGAGTTATTTTATGAATCACTTTCGTTGACGCTAGCGCAAATTCCTCGGAGGCAGATCACAATGGTGTTGGGTGACTTTAATGCGAAGGTCGGTGAAACCGAAAACGACAGTCACCTTCGTAGTATAGTTGGCAGATTTGGAATAGGGGAGCGCAATGATAGAGGAGAGCGTCTTTTACAATTCTGCAGTGAGCACAATCTAACAATTACGAACACCTGTTTCAAACATCACATTCGTAGACTCTACACGTGGATATCACCTGGCGATCGAACCCGAAACCAAATCGATTACATCTTGATGCACCAGCGGTGGAGGTCATCAGTCACAAACGTCACTACATATCCGGGTGCTGACTGCGGCTCCGACCATCAACTACTAGTCGCTACGATCAAACTCAGACTTAAAAAGATAATCAAGTCTAAACACACGCCCAGCTGTCACAAAATTGACATAAATGGCTTTAAAGAAACGTTTGAGCAGAGATTGAGACCCCTTTGTACACATTCACCTGACATAGGTTGGGAAAATCTGAAAACGAGTAACCTCCAGGCGGCGTCCGAAAACCAATTAACAAAAACGCCCATGAAGGAATACATCACACCAGAAACTGAAAAAGTAATCCTTAAAAGAAGGCAATTAAAAGAAAGTGGTCTAAGCTCAATTGAAGATCGAAATCACTATTCACAATTGAGCCGGGAAGTACAACGAAGATGCCGGAATGATCACAATAACCATATAAACAACATTTGCTCGGAACTAGAAGAACATGCCAGTAAGAATGAAACCAGAGACCTCTTCCGTAAAATCAAAGATCTTATTGGAAAACGGAAAACAAAGACTTGTGCCATAAAAGATGAAGAGGGACATTTGCTCACAGACGTTGGTCAGGTATTGGAAAGATGGAAACGATACTGTGCAGATTTGTACGATGCAAACGATCTCAGACCCGAAAACGATGAGTGGATGCCAAATGAGCCTGATATACTGCGAGCTGAAATCGAAAAGGCTGTTGAAGTGCTTAAGCGTGGAAAGACGCCGGGTAGAGATGGTATCTCGGCCGAGCTATTAAAAAACCTGGGGCCTAGTGGGATCACAGCCATTAGAGATATCTGCAACGCTGTGTGGAAAACGGGTAAGTGGCCAAAAGACTGGACAGAGTCCGTGTTTATTCCTCTGCACAAGAAAGGCTCCACGAAGTCATGCGGTAACTACAGAACTATTGCACTCATATCACATGCAAGCAAAATTTTACTTCACATTATCAACAAAAGGCTTAACTACTATCTCTCACCACAAATACCAGAAGAACAAGCCGGCTTTGTGAAGGGCAAAGGCACATGTGAGCAAATTCTCAACATTCGCCAAATAGTAGAAAAGAGCAGAGAATTTAATAAGCCAGTAATACTGTGTTTCATCGATTACACCAAGGCTTTCGATTGTGTTCAATGGAATAAACTGTGGACCGTTCTTATTGAAATGGGAGTGCCTCGACACTTAGTGGGGTTGATTCAACAGCTATACGTCGGTAACCGCTGCTCAGTAAAAATAGGGACTGAATTCTCAAGCAACTTTGAAACAAAAAAGGGTGTTCGTCAAGGGTGTATACTCTCTCCAGCCCTTTTTAACATATACGGAGAATATATTATGAGAAAGACCCTAGAAAATTGGGACAGAGGTTTCAATATCGGTGGGAAACGTATAGCGAATCTCCGCTATGCTGACGATACCGTACTGTTAGCCACATCCAAAGAAGACATGATGGAGTTATTCCAGAAACTTGAGAGAGAAAGCGAAAACATAGGACTTTTGGTCAACAAGGGGAAAACCAAGATTATGGTCGTAGATCGAGCTGGAATGTTACCCGATTGCGACAACATAATTGTTCCAGGAATTCAAACCGTCAATCACTACACATATCTTGGATCCCAAATCTGGAATGACGGTAGCTGCAGTCCGGAAATAAAGCGCAGAATCGGAATGGCTAAAGATGCTACAGCTCGATTAAAGAACATATGGTCTAAACGGGGAATCACAAACAACACCAAAATGCGCCTAATCAGAGCACTGATATTTCCGATTTTCCTGTACGGAGTGGAAACTTGGACCATACTGGCGCGAGACAGAGCAAGGATCGAAGCGTTCGAGATGTGGTGCTGGAGGCGAATGTTGAGAATACCATGGACCGCCAAACGTACCAACGTATCGATCCTCTCACAACTGAAAGTAAAGACGCGCTTGTCCACGATTTGCCTCCAACGCATACTAACATATTTTGGTCACGTAATACGAAAGGGCGATGGGAACCTTGAGAAACTCATTTTGGTTGGGAACACGGACGGAAAACGCTCACGAGGTCGATCCCCAACCAGATGGACGGATCAGATTAAGGAATCATCAGCCGTCACGTTCCATAACATCGTGCGAGATGCGATGCATAGAAGCCGATGGAGACAGATCATCCGATCCAAGTACAGACCATCTAATGATGACCACGATCCTCAGCCATGAGGGGACGACTACAGAGAGAGATGCCGTGTATCGTATATATTATATATTATAGAGCGAAGCCGGTCGCGCCGGCTTCGTTCGGGTATTTAAAATCATTACAAGAAAAAAAAAGATCTATAGCCAATGTTCATCAGGGATAATGTAGGATTTTAATGGTGAATGAATTTTTCATATCGGTCTATTTGTTTTAAGTTTATTCGTTACATACAAAAATATTTTTCATCTTTAGGAGGAAACAGCTCTGTCGTGAAGAAACAGACGGTAGGAAACATCACGATGCTCAGCAGATCGACTCGATGAGGAGGATCTTTATATGAGATATGGTCGTCATGCATTTTGGACGGAATGTTTTTTTTTTATGGCTGATTGATTAGCCTTTGATCACTGTCTCATCTGATGGTAAGTGACTGTGTGGTGTGTCGAAGATGTTGTTCAGGTTAACCTAGAATTACTGGCTCTCAAAGACAGCTGCCGGAACACACCGTTAGGTGCTTGGTGACAGATTTTCTACTTGCGGGTGGTAGCTAGCCAGGTGGACATTCGTAACGGCTGCCCTCCGCAGTACGGAAGCGCAGTAATAATGTCACTAGCGGTCACCAATCCAACTCATGACCGCGGGCGACGTTGCTTAACTTTGCTGATCCATTAAGAACAGCTAAGTAAACTTCGCTACGAGCGCTTCAAATGTTTGTCGCAACTGTCATGTTGCAGAGTAATATGCTGGACCTCATTTAGATGTTCAGCTAAAAATCAAACGGTTATAACCCTTCAGTTAAGTGGTAATTATTCGATTCCGAATTATGAAAACTGACAATTTGTATCGGGTGCTTCTCAGTAGTATATATAATGTCAATATACAAAATTAATAAAAGACTTACAACCCAGTTTCTTCCACGACCGCTGCAAGCATGAACCTTGCTGATCTCGTGGTAGCCAGGTCATCTGCGTACACACCCATCTCTGTCCTGCCGGAACTGCAAACAATAACAACGATTTAAAGTGCATCACGCTTATCAAGAATAATGTTAAGTTCAAAAGACATAAAACTCTTGTTAGAATTAGATCGCCTGGAACTATAAATGATTGACGGAAACTCCTTATTAACTTTTTGGATTTGCCCTGTGTCGTATTAGTTAAAATATTTTTTCAACACACTCGCTCGTAACGGGCATTTAAATGCACCGATTTTAGTGTCATAATGTAGGCTATTACGCACTCGTGCTTTTTTTTTACTTTACCGCACTAGTGTTGGTAGTGTACACAAAAAACAACGTTTCCACGCTTTTCAACAACGAGATTGTAGTTTGTTTCGTTCGTTTTTCATATAAAACAAACTAATCAGTTTTTTACCTACTGAAGTAGAACTTTAGAAGATTTAATTATAAACCTTTTTAATCAGATTATTATTGTTATCAAAAAGATCAAGAAAATATTTTTGTAACGAAATTTTGGTATTCGTTCTTCGCAAGTGTGTTGAAATACGTCGTATGAAACTCGTGCGCGTTGTTTATTACAATCTCTACTCCATTTAGGCCTTCGATCTCAGGCCAAAAACCCGTCTCGATTTCAAACAACTTCGCGCACTGGTTGCAAAATGTACTATTTCATAATTTTCTTAGAGAAATAGGTGTTATAATAGGATTGTAATTTTTATAGGTAATGTTTATATATACAAGTTTTGACATTTATAGTAAGTATATTACGAGATCGCGGGTGATTATATACCTAAGTAGATAAAAATTATAGATACCCGGGGGGTCCCGGGATAGAAGGTCACCCCTCCCCCCCTCTCTAACGGTGTCGTAAGAGGCGACTAAGGGAAACACACCAGAGGGTGGGCAGTAGCAATTTCTGAGGAACTAATATCTCACACTGCGATCCCCAAGCCGCCTGCCAAGCGTGGGGATTATGATAAACTCCCCCTATATTGGGAGAAGCTGTGTTCAGCAGTGGACTATCCGGCTAAAACAGTACAGTGCAGATAAAAATAGTTTTAATTAAATTTTTTTACGCTTGTGTTATTGTCGTTATATCGTAACGTGTTTATAGTTACGGTAATTCAAAGAAACCAGTATGATTTAATGAAATGTAACTCTGTCGGCTCGTTGGTCTAGGGGTATGATTCTCGCTTCGGGTGCGAGAGGTCCCGGGTTCAAATCCCGGACGAGCCCAATTGTATTTTTGGATAAGTATTAAAAAATAAATATATTACGTTTACAGTACATTTAGTTCTTGAGGATGTTTTCATGAAATGATGTATACGATAATTTATTTTTTTACTATTTTTTTAATTTGATACGTACTTACTAGAAATAATTTTTAGTTATTCCACATACAAAAATAAATTTATTAAATTCTTTTTACCATGGTGCTCATGATAATAATATTTGCAACAGTCGAAGATTATTCTTTACATTATTCAGCACTAATTAATACAAACTACCTATAGTTATTTGAGGTACCACAACTATCTACTAATAAAACGACTAATCAACTTATAATCCGTATGTATATAGGTGTTACATTTAGTTATTAAAAGTTTACGAAATAACTTCGAGAATATTCTGGTTTTTGGTGGTTTTCTGGTGGTCGTTACTAATTTGTCTTATTAGGAGGACCACGAGAGAGACCTCCTTTGGTTCTCTTGCTAGTCAGATGAAGCAAAAATATACATTTTGTACGACAAAACAAAAAAGTACCAGGCAAACATGACATCAAAGGAAGTTACCGAAATGCTAGGAATTTCAAATTGATGCATTATAATGATGAATATGCACGAAACCCACCTGTATATTATGTTAAGGGTTAACCTCTGCCTATAACAGATGCATATCGGCACAAGTGACAAACTGCACTGCACCCATCACCAAATGATATGGGGAATTAAAAAAATGCGTACTTATCATCGTCTTCGTCTTTGAGACCTCCTTTGATTCTCCTACTAGTCAATTGAAGCAAACATTTTCCTTTTGTATGACAAAACAAAATGATTCCCAGTAAAAAGTACCAGTCAAACATGATTTCAAAGGAAGTTACCCATATGCTAGGTATCGCAAATTGTTGCAAATATAATGATGAACATGCACGAAGCCCACCTTATATTCTGTAAAGCGGTAACCTCTGCCTATAACAGAATGCATATCGGCACAAGTGACAAACTGCACTGCACCCATCACCCTGAGACATAAAGTCTGGTGTGCCTGTAATTTCACCGGCATTCATACCCTTCAAACTGGATCATACTAATGTGATCAATACTGTAAGGCAGTACAAATAAATTAAACGATTTGCTAAGTTAAGCAACGTCTGTCGTGGTCATGATTTGGATGGGTACCGCTAGAGAAATTACTACTGAGTATTTCCCTGCGAAGGGCACGTTAAGCCGTCGGTCCCGGTTGTTGTCTTAGGATAGCAGTCGTTGCAGTATGGTGTTAGAGGATTTTGCGATTGCCCACCTGGCTAGCTACCACCCTCAAGTAGAAAATCTGAGAATCAGTAATTCTAGGTTAGCCTGAATAATATCTTCGACCACATTATCACTTACCACCAATTTTATGTTAGCCTGAACAACATCTTCGACCACATCATCACTGACCATCAGGTGAGATAGTGGTCAAAGGCTAATATATCATGCATAAAAAAAATGGTGAGATAGTGGTCAAAGGTTAGCTAGCTATCAGCTATGAAAAAAGAGATGCGTACTTATCATCGTCTTCGTCTTCGTTACTCCCGGAGCCGGTGTTGGTGGTGTGGTCGTGCATGGCGCCGTCCGCGAGCCGCTGCGTGTGCGCCACGTTCTCTATGACGACGGCAGCCGTGCCGCTCGACACGCACGAGCCCAGGTGCCCGAGGGCGGACGCTGTCTTCTTAGCTGAACGCTGCTTTTTAGCTCGCTGCCGTATTGCCTGCAGAGGAGTGAAAAAGTTTAACAAAAGGGTTCCGATGTCAAAGGCGTATTCAAAGTGCACTTCTCTGATGTACAGTCGCCTGCAATAAGATGTATACACTTCGTAATTTTCAAAATAGTGTGATGGCGCTAAGTTATTAATAATCGAAGTTAACATTAACATGAGTAAAAATATTCAAGTTATTCTTTGATTTTAAGATACTTTTGAATTCATAGAGAAAAACAGAACTCTTTGGCACTGTTTTGAAAATTACAATGTGTATACTTCTTATTGCAGGCGACTGTACATATACACATTTTCACGCCTGTATTTTCCGAAGGGCGGGCAGACTTGTCCAAACACCCACGTTTTGTCAATCATGTTTCAGTCACATCTGGGCTGAGGTTATTGTCATCTACCGGGTACAATCCAAACTACGGACTGACACCGATAACTTATTTCTCAGAAAAATTGAATATTTTTTCTTGATCTAACCCAGGACCTCCAGATTACGAAGTGGGTTTTTTCCACACACACCAACGAGGCAAGCTCTCTTACAATTCTAAGAAAGTTATATAGATTACAAGCTGCGCCCCGCGGTTGCAGCTACATCGACAATGATGAAGATGATGAAAAGTATTCTATGTCAAATCTAAACTATCTATTAAACAATTTTCATCTAAACCGGTTCAATGTGACGGAGTATTAAAAATGAACACTCCTATTTTCACTTACTCACAAACTTTAACATTTTTAACTTTAGTGTGACCAATATTATTTTGGTTAATACTTATCCATCTGCCTGATATATGTGATCATATTCATCCAACTTTGTTCATAAAATCGGTACCAATCACTAAAAGATTTTAGGTAACAAGTGTCTTTCAGTCTAGAAGACTGCACTCGTTTATAAAAATATATATATTTAATTAACATTACGTGCTATTTTATCACCAATCTACTAGCACGAATATAATTCGTTACGTTTTGTGTACGTAAGCTGTAGTTGAACTGCCTTGAATACAGTGCAAATGACGTGATATTCACATCTTTCGACATCTTTTAGCATTTTTGCTAGACTTTGCTAGGATGATTTGATGGAAAATTCTGGACAATGTTATCACCCCACCTTACCAATGATGCAAAGAAGTATAGGTAGTTCTTTCCTCTGAGAGAGCGAATTAGGTTTCACTCTCGTAAACTATATTGCAGCTAAAAACAGAGTTTTTTTTTAACTCACCTTAAAAATATTATAATACAGGAACATCATAATAATGCAGGGTATATAAAACGAGCCAAGCGAGGAGTATATCACATAGTCCGTGTTGTTGAACAGACATTGGTTGGGACTCCGGTCAGGCGTGTTGTTCAGCCCTAGGACCACGGGGGAGCCGATGGCTCCCGAAACTAGCCAGGCCACTCCAATCATGGACCAGACTCGGCCATTGCTCTTGTGCTTCGCGTACTTTATAGGTTGAGTTACTGCTATGTATCTGCAAAGAAAAATAACAGTAATTAAATATCAACAAGTGCTTTTATTTGATTCTTCTTATTTTTTGTGGAATGTTTTAGAAGCGGAACACGTTGGTCTTTAACCAAAGCAACTTCTGTCAGTCCTTCCGCTGGCTTTCACTTCTGGCGGACATCGCCAGAAGGTTCAGTCCCATTATGAAGTCACGTAGAAGTCACATAAATTAAGCAACATACGCGATCTTTTCTGCTCTATACTTGCAAAATGTGAAATTAACTCTCCCCTCGAGGTCACCGAGTTGCTACAACGTAAAGCTCTTCATAAGGCAAGTCAACAGGGTTTCTAAAGTATAACAACGTATTTACGATGCGCCCTTGTCACAGATGTCCACAGGCAATGACAATCGCTTACCATTTACAGTCGGTCTGCTTGATCACACCGCAATTGAGATCCTCCTTTGCATGGTGGTAGGGCATTTTGCAAATGCCCGTCTAGTTAAAAATCTCTCGCCAAGCACCTAACGGTGTGTTCCGACAGTTGTCCTTGAGAGCTAGTGATTTTAGGTTGCTGCCATCACACCACACCATCCACGGCCTGCACACCATCTTCGACCACATCATCACTAACCATCAGGTGAGATAGTGGACAAAGGCTAACCTATGCAGGGATAAAAAAAAACAATGGGATAGATTTTAGATAAGAATGTAGAGTTATTAAGAGGCACAGAAGGCAAAAGCTTCATTAATATACCTTTTCTTATGCTGGTAGGAATCTTGACCACAATATCACCTGTTGGTAAATGATGATGGGGTTGAAGGTGGTAAACTGGCTTGACCAGTATGGAAAGTGTGACAGTTCCCTTTCTAGGTCAAACCTGTTCCCATATTGGGGCATTTTTTTCTAATAAGCCATGCCATCCATAAAGTGTTATTTTATGAAAATCACAAAAAAATTAACCAGTACTAGCAAATAAAGTTAAATTCAATTTGAATATTTTATAATTGCGTAGTATATGACTAGTAAAATAGAATTTCCCGCCAAAATGAACCTTTTGTGCCCCAAACATCAGGGGATGCTTAACGAGTCACTGATCCGTGAGTGATAGGTCACGAATGGCGGATCGGTTCATTTACCCCTTTGCCTGTCGGCGAGAGGAAGTTGTTACCCATCGATGTTCGCTTTACCCTAATCTTGTTTGAAGGTTATACGTTAGTAGGTACTGGAACGAGGAATATACAGGGTTATTGGTAAAATGCTAGCAACCTCTTAGTGTTGACTTCTGCTAGTCCTAACAAACATTTTGAGATGTAAACATTTTTTTTATGAAGAATTATTTTTTACTTTTTTTTTTGTATTTGTTTATTTGTATATGACGAAATAAGCACTTGCAACCCACTTATGTTAAAAGTCTCTAGTACCTGTAATGTAATATTTCATATTTTAATGTAAATATTCAAAAAGAGTGCAGCGCGGTCCAGTGTTGCCGCAGCGGGCGCTCTGAGCTCGTAGGCATTGTCTTTAATTACGAGACACAGAACTTAAATAACCAACAGTATTAGAAAAACTTATTGTTTTAAGTTTTGAGTCTCTCCATATATATATATATACAAGTAATCATTGTGTCAAAATTTCTCATCTACTAAGATGCTGAACGGGAAATTATTTAGTATTCATTTAAACGGACTTGCTTCAATAACGCACCATCGCTGACTGTCACTTTTGCTTCCTACGTCACGTATACAATTTTTTTTACCTTGGTTAGATTAGATGAGCTTATTAGCCTCTATCTCAACTGCTTGTATCTGAAGATTTACATCTCCATTTCCGCGGTTTTTGGAAAGCTAGACCAGAAATGGAAACTGGCACCCAAGCACAACCATCCACTATTAGATGCTCGGCAACTAATTTCCTACTTGATGGTCGATAGTCAAGTATTCATAAAATACCTTACGGAAAAGCTCGAGCTGTGATGGTATTCAAATTAGCGGCGAATCGACCGCCTGAACAAAACCTATCCATAAATACCACGTCCCATCACTGTCACAGAGTCTTTCAGAGTTCTCTGCGTCCGGTTTAATAATATCCTGATTAAATAACTCGGTTTCCCCCTGTACGTAATGAGTTTAATGAACTTTTTCTTCTTCCTGTCATTACCCTACGCAAATCGGGGTACCATACGAAAACCAGACATGTAAGCGGTATCAAAAGCGCGGCTTGTACACACGTGAGAAAGCATGCACATAATAGCAAACGTCAAGAGCGCGATGATTTATTTATAGAAAAAAAATTATTAAAAATCGTGTAAGTCGTGTCTGTAAATAACTAGGAACTGATTTGCTATAGTATACATATACATATTACATAGATACCTATAAAAAAATTAGACATGGATAAACTGCGTTTCCAGACCAGATTTGGCATTTAAACCTTCTACAGGCCTCTAATCGAACTACTTTTCTAATTTTATCAAGACTTTACTGCCTAATTATCATGGTAATGGCGATGAAGCTCATTGTAGAGTTCAAATGTCAAAACAATTTATGCGAATAAAAGATATTTTATTCTTAAATTAATTTCATTTTCATAACAGTTCAAGCTACAAACTAATGCCCCAGCAAAATAAAAAAATACCTCCACTTAGTTCTGTTGCTTATTATGTTCCTACTTACACCGTTCAATGTACAATGAGGAGCGAAGATGGCACAGACAAGCCGTGAGTACGCCTTTTGTACAAAAATGTGCACTGACATGTACTCACGTGAGACATACTGGATGTATCTGGAACTGGCCAATTACAATAAAAAAAGCAGTACTGTAATTCGAAAATTGACCTTTTAATTTAGGATATTGTCTTTTATTTTCTCTTTGTGTCTTCCTTTAGAAAACTGTGTGTCGCTATTAAAATGAAATTAACTCGTAAAAATATTAGCTTAAAGAATTTTTACGCTGTGGACTTTAGTTGGCATTTGGTGATGAAGGCCCATGCTGCAGCTCAGTGTACTCGTGGTTCAGAGAATTTAGACTTGGACGTGATAATTTCCTATCATTATTATATTTATTAGAACTGATGATGCATCCGTCATATAAATCGCACGTCGTACCTTGCGACTTGTTTTGGTTTCTTAAAATTAAAGACATCCTCTTTATTATAGATATCCCCAAGGTTTTCAAGGCACACGTTTTACGAGCCCTGAATCGGCGCTGAATGCGATCCAAAAAGGCATTGATAAGGTCCCTAAGGAAGTGATGAGCGCTGTGCATGCAGTTTCATGCAGATCAGGGTCGGTGACGCTGCAACTGTTATGCATATTATCTCCTCACTTCATAAACTACAAAAAAATAATTTGTGTAATTTTTGAGCATGTGCAATCTTTGAATCGCTCGTAACGAAGTTTACTTAGCTGTTCTCAACCGATCAGCAAAGTTAAGCAACGTCGCGCGCGGTCATGAGTTGGATGGGTGACCGCTAGTGAATTTACTACTGTTTCCGTGCTTCAGAAGGCACGTTAAGCCGTCGGTCCCGGTTGTTGTCTTAGGATGGCAGTCGTTATAGCATGTTGGTAGGGCATTTTGCCAATGCCCGCCTGGCAAGCTACTACCCTTAAGTAGCAAAATCTGTCGCCAAGCACCTAACGGTGTGTTCCGGCAGCTGTTCTTGAGAGCCAGTACTTCTAGGTTAGCCTGAACAACATCTTCGACCATATCATCACTTACCAACAGGTGAGATAGTGGTCAAAGGCTAACCTATCAGGCATGAAAAAAAAAAAACCATGTGTCATATGACACTAAGGTACAGCAAATCTTTAAAAAGGTTGAGACTAGACACGAATCTTAGATTTATGCGTAAATATGCACGCTTTTGACCAGTAAATCTTCTTTAAATCCCAAACGGGCAATGTCACAGGCAGAAAGCGCTTAGAATTTAGTTACCATAATTTTCTTTAACATTTTATAATGCCTAGAGCTACAAGACCAGACGCTTGCTTTGAAAATCAAAATGAAAAGATGTGAATCGTAATACAATGGAAAATCTTTGTATTGTGGTCTGCGTGCTCGGGATTCCAGCTCGAGATAATCCTGGAAGAAATCTTTGAGGTTCTCAGTCAGAATGCAAAGTCAACCTGAATTTTGAATGCGTATTTTATATTTGCCTTGAACGATTGAATCGTTCAAGATCTTTGCATATATATAAGAAGTACCAATCTAAGTGATTTAAATAGGGTGGTATTTTTTGTATAAAGTGCTAAGACGCGATGGTCCAAGTGGCAACTATTGCCGCGTTGGGGTCGATGGTTAAATTTTTTTCGCGGGCCTGAGCTACATAGTATGGAGATAAGGATTTTGCGAATGCTTCTATCTAGTGTACCGCGCTAAAGTAGAAAATCTGTCTTAAATCACTTAACAGTGAGTTCCGAACATTTCTATGCAGCTGTCTTTAAATCCAGTTATTCCAAGTTTAGCCTGCTAAAACTTTCAACTATATCATTACTTGTCGAAAGGTGTTATTAGATCAGAGAGGTCAAGGATTAACTTATCAGCGGTAAAAAACACATTAACTCGCTATTATTTTTCAAATAATTCACTTGCCCTTTACCGCTATCTCACCTGGACGTAAACTGAGTATGCAATCTACGACTAATCACCCTGACTGAAATGCCACTTTCTCATTGAAGAGCCACTTCCTCGCTGAAAGCGGTCCTTCAGTTGGATTTGATCTCCTATACGCCTATTTCCCCGAATGATACAAATTCCTTGCAAGGCCGTATGTAGTCTTATCTAGACAGTCAGCATTGTCCGTCAGTCGGCACTCGATTGTTGTGATTTAGTACTCTACTGACCAACGTACGGTACTACTGCTCGAGCCATGCACATCCTGCGTCCGCACTGCAGACGTGAGCAGCACCGACACTAGATTTTCCTCTTCAGTACTGCGTGTACGGACACGGTCGTTCGTTACAATACTAAACGCCCGCACTATTTCCATAGCGATATTTACAGATGACAGACGTCAGTACTTACCTTCAGCACATTAATAAATACAATGTTTTTTTATTCATATGACGTCAGCATATACATACGGCCTTAGTCTATTTCCATGTAAGCCAATTTCATTCATCTCGTGACTTTGAGACACCCGTATCATACGTAAAAAGAAACTCAGATTCAGACAATATTTTATAAAAGCTGCTGAGTAGATGTACGTCGTGAGTACTTTTGTAATTTCTACCACGTACGGATGCCATATTTACAGGCCTTCCAGAGACAGTTTTTTTTTGTGACGGAACAAGCTCAAGGCCGAACTGATGTTACCTCTGCCTATAACAGATGCATTTCATAACAAGTCACGAATTGCACTGCGCCCGTCACTTTGAAATGTCTCGTGTGCCTATAATTTCACTAGCTCTCAAGGACAGCTGCCGGAATACACGGTTAGGTACTTGGCGACAGAATTTCTACTTGAGGGTGGTTGCTAGCCAGGCGGACTTTCGAAAAATTCCCTTCCACCATGCGGTGAAGCTCAACCCCGCGGCGGGATTCGAACCATGGACCTGCTGCGTGGCAGTCCATAGCTAAGTCATCACTGCTTCAAAATTTGGAATGAATAAAAGAGATAAGATAGTCTTACCTATCTACGGAGATGGCGACTAAGTTGAATATGCTGGAGGTAGAACAGGTCACGTCCATGGCGATGTAGCAGTCGCACACCACCGCTGGGAGGCCCCATACTCCGTTGAACTGGTGACAAGATAATCATACTGTTAATAAATTGTGGTCATCACCTTAATCTCAAAGGTAGGCCATCCTATTTTAAAGGTGCTAAATATTTAAATTATCGCCAATTTAGTGATTGCCACATTGAATACATGTGACGCAGGCAACAAAATTACAGAAAATTAAAAATACAGTCGGAACTGTACGTTTCAGTGTGACGGGCTCAGTGCAATTCGTCGTTGACATGCATCTATTACAGGCAGAGGTAAGTCCACTTACCATGGGGTGGGCCTCGGGCTTGTGCCGTCACAATAACATAAAAAGACAAGCTTAATGAGCCGTTCAATAAAAGCCTGGCCTTTTAAGTATACAGCGCCGTTTAACTAACCGCTTGAATAATCCTGAATGATGTTCAGCCATTCAATCAAACATCTAGACAAATTACTTGTATCGATAACTTTTAAATATGTACTTGAATATTCTAGGTAGTCATTTAAAATGGGTAACAGTTTTTGACGTTGTTCTAGTCACTAGTCACGCTTCTCCTTGCTTCGCTCGTCGCCGCAGCTTTAGATATTTTTTATACAGGGTTATTGGTAAAATGCTAACAACCTCTTAGGGTTGACTTCCGCTAGTCCTAACAAACATTGAGAGTTGTTTTTTTTTTGTTTTGAAAAATAAAAATTAAAAAAATGTTTTTTTATATATTTTTTTTTATTTTCAATACCTACTCCGATCTAAAAGCGACCGCAGCGGTAATACTGGACCGCGCCGTGGTCCCTTTGAGTAGAGTTTTATTATTTACATCGAGCAAAGTAATAAAAATTCAAAATTCTGAAATTATACATTACATGCAAAAGAGACATTTGACGATAATGAATAGATTCAGGCGTTACTTTGCGGAAATCCATTTTTAATAATAACAAATATTTTAAAAGTATTTTAAGAAAACATTTAATTAATTATTTAATAATACTAGATATATATCATTTTTATAAAGATTTTTTAAGTGTTTTATTAAATAATTAATTAAATGTTTTCTTAAAATACTTTTAAAATAATTGTTATTATTATTTTGACATTTGACGACTTGCTTATTCAGTCAAAAACATAAAAAAACACAAAAGTTTTTTTTTCAATATAAAAATAATCATATCAAAATGTTTGTTAGGACTAGCAGAAGTCAACACTAAGAGGTTATTCGAATTTTACCAATGACCCTGTATAGACTATACCTAGACTAGCAATTTTATGAATGGCGTAAGCATCAGCCAGTCAATTCATTATCTGTGAAAGATAATTGAAATGTAAAGACTTGATCTTTAATAATGTCAGAATGAGGGCGTAGGACTGAGACACCAAGTTTCAAATGCGCAATATTCAAACAGCGTTAGAGAATTTAAAAAAATAATTCAGATATATAAGAAATTTTCTTTATCTGAATTAAAAACGGAAAAAATATCTGGTACTTTTTCACATGGTTGCTACAAAATTAGATATAAAATTTGTATTCATACGATTTACTATAAAGACGTTCCGGTGGGGTGACGGGCCAGAATGTCTCCCCCCAGATCTTTCCATGGGTGTCATAAGAGTCTACTAAGGGTAAAATAACGGAAGTTGAGCAGCAACGCCTTCTGAGGAACTACTATCTTATACTGCGATCCCCAAGCAGCTTGCCAAGCGAGGGGAACATGGCAAACCCCCTTAATGGTGAAGGCTCTGTCTAGCAGTAGACAATCCGGCAGATACATTACTTTATAGACACAAAAATTTATAGATCTGTATTCATGATGTTTTTCTGTCGATAAAAAATATGGAATGGTTTCGGATCAGGCATTTTACATACCATATCCTCTAGGCTATTATAAATGATATTCTTTTAGTAAGGCGTACACTCTTTCTAAATTACATGTTCAAAATTTGCCTTTTTGAGACTCACTTAACCTTAATGCTTAATCTTATTCTAGTCGATCTTTAGTAAAACGGATAGGTTCTTTATTAAATGGCTAATTAAGCAAGTTGGCTGCGAGAGATGCACCATCATAGACTGATTTTCTCTGTAGGTGACGCGTGCTGCAAAAAGGCTTGAATCGCTGACACCCTTCAAGGATGTAGCAGAGCGATGATAGATTTTATTTACAGTCTAAAATAAAATATCCTCGTCAGAAAATGTTGTAAACATTCAGACATAAATCTTTACCTAAGTAAATTCATGCTTAGAATAAAACACTTCATCGTAACAGGCAGCATGAATAACGACCTGTGCCATTAGTGGTTGCATAATTTATCATCTCGTGTTAACTTTACGTGCCACTTTAGATGTTTTTTTTTTTCATTTGAACGTGAATGTGTAATCTTACAGGGAGTAACGAAAACCATTTTTTTTGATGGGGGGGAAATGCCTTAGCATTCCCTCTCCACCACGGGGGTAGTGGAGGGGGTTGTGTTGGACTGGAACCAGCTAAAACCTCCCCGTGAGCAGTCCTCCGCTGGAGGTGGGGCAAGATAGGGTTGCGTTAGCATTCACCATCTTGCCCCAGCGGTAGGCAAGTAACGAAAACCATACTTTAACCATAAATTACGTTTTCGTATCGGCCAATGCTCCCAGCTTACTTAAGTTCATCCGCTAATATCATTACTTGTTTATTGATGCATTCTTTTTACACGACTGGGCAAAAATAGGAGTGTTTTGTTTTGTTTTAAGTTTTGTTTGTTTGTGAGTTTCTTTATTCCACCATAACTTCTAAACGGCTTCACCGATTTAAGGTATAATATGTCAATATATTCGTTTTGATAGCGCAGGTGACACTAGGTACCTAAAAAATCAGTAAAAATCAAACGGGCGGATTTTAGAAGCATTAATATAAGAAAAATTATTTTTTTCCAAGCCCTTCGAGTGGGGCATCAAAATAAAGGACTGTTAGAAAAGATTCCATAAATATATATAACTTGCAATTTCAATGGACTAAAAAAACGCTTAACGAAAATAAATGATTTGCATTCGGGTTTTTTAATTTTTAAATAATTTGTAAGTTTTTGCTTCATATTTTTTTTTCACATGGACATGAATATATGTTATCCTAAAATGGAGCAATACAAAAAAACCCTTATTGACAATTTCTTGGTATTGATATCTCTTCGTGGGGTGCCGGGTTAGAATGTTATTTCACATTTCTTCCCGTGGGTATAGTAAGAGGCAACTAAGGGAAAAATACCAGTAGGTGAAAAGCAGCGCTTTCTAAAGAACTGACAACTTACTGCGATTCCTAAGACGAAGCGGGAGGCTTATAATAATAATAATTTAATTCACATAATATCTATTTGATACTATTATCCGAATTATTCAGATTATCTGATGGCAAATCCCCTAATAGGGGAAACCTTGATGTGATGATGATGATGATATCTCACCTGTTACTAAGTGATGACGTGATTGAAGATTTTAGACTAGAGTTAAACTAAATCTAGAATAGTGCCCGTAGGCTCAGGACAACTGTTCAGGACCGGAACACACTGTTAGGTGCCTTGTAACTTGCTCCGATTGCACTGTTCTATTTGAGGCTTCAGGGTGAGGTCCCCAAATACTACCCTGCGGTGAACCCCAAGTCCACGCCGGGATTCACACCATAGACTTCTGGGAGGGAGCCCATTGTCATAATCCCGGAACAATGTTGCCATAATCATCACGCTTGGCAGGCGGCTTGAAGATCGCAGTGTAAGATATCAGTTCCGCAGAAGGCGCTGCTGTCCACCTTCTGGTGTGTTACCCTTAGTCGCCTCTTACGACACCCACGGGTAGAAATGGGAGTGACATTCTATCCCGGTACTCCACGGGCCATTTAAAGTTTAGGTAAGTTTAAAAAGAAAATTACTAAAGAATTTTGCAAATGCTCTCCTGACAGGATATCACGCATAACCAAAAGCCAAGAACCTAACGGTAAATTCAGGCAGCAGTCGTTGAGATCCAAAAAAATTACAGGCACATGAAACAACAGTGTACTCGTATGTCTCATAATGAAGGGCATAGTGCTCGTAACTTGTGTCGAAATGCATAATATATGCTATACGAAGAGGATACGGGCTTTAAATCATGTGGACGACATGCTAGTTCCAACACAATACCATAAAAAAAAGACACAAGCAAATATATTCTCGGAGAAGATCGTTAAATCTACCTAGTTATTTAAAGTATCTAGCCAAACTCGGCACCCAAAACCCGTTAAATTCTCTTATTGAAGCTATTTCGTCCCTTATAATGCTCGTTTGTAATAAGAACTTAGGGTGAAGAATCTACACATTAAAGATCATATACTCGTGTCATTAGGTTCCCAATTTGCGGACTAAAGGGACCAAATGATAATAATCTTGTGTCAATGTGGTTTGAGGTTTTCGTGAGTGTAAACTCACTAGAAGATTTTATCTCTAAAATGTTTTACCTCTCAAGTGCAAATGGGACTCCCGCACGAAGGGTTCCATAACTAAATGTTCTTTAGTATCGAGCAAGAAGCGTTAAAAAATTCAAGTTTGTTGTATGGGAGCCCCCCTTAAATATTTATTTTATTTTTAGTATTTGTTGTTATAGCGGCAATAGAAATACACCATCTGTGAAAATTTCAACTGTTTAGCTATCACCGTTCTTGAGATACAGCCTGGTGACAGAGGGACGGAGGGACAGCGAAGTCTCAGTAATAGGGTCCCGTTTTTACCCTTTGGGTACGGAACCCTAAAAATTAATGAAAAACAACATAAAATCGTTATTTTAATTTCATTATTGTTATGTTGTTCATTATTGTGACTGCATAGAAGGAGGAGGTTCTAATTAGACTGTATGTTTTTTTTAATGTTTGTTGCGCGATAACCAATGATGATTTAGCCAATTATGAACTAACTGGTTTTTATGGTTCTATTTTGTTCGGAAGACATGTATAGCTCCAAGTTGGTTTTGAAGCGCTCGTAGCGATGTTTACTTAGCTGTTCTCAACCGATCAGCTAAGTTAAGCAACGTCGCGTGCGGTCATGAGTTGGATGGGTGACCGCTAGTGACATTACTACTGAGCGTTTCCGTGCCTCGGAGGGCATGTTAAGCCGTCGGTCCCGGTTGTTGTCTTAGGATGGCAGTCATTTTGGCAAGGTGGTAGGGCATTTTGCGAATACCCGCCTGGCTAGTACTACCCTGAAGTAGAAAATCTGTCGCCAAGCACCTAACGGTGTGTTCCGGCAGCTGTCCTTGAGAGCCAGTACTTCTAGGTTAGCCTGAACAACATCTTTGACCACATCATCACTTACCATCAGGTGAGATAGTGTTCAAAGGCTAACCTATCAGGCATCAAAAAAAATACTAAAATTTCATCAAGATCGGTTGAGTAGTTTTTAAGTTACGGTCAATTAACTGAAAGATGTATTGCGATACCTGAATTTAACTCTTTTTGATAAGTGCAACTCGATGCTGAACAGTATTTTCGGCGAGTGAATGATCTTTTAAGCAATATGCGTCACTATAAAGAGGGTAAAAAAAAAAAAACGGAACGACTTCTAACACTGAAAAGTATGAAAAAACTTGTGGAAATTAGACTATGACGATGTGAGGTCACTGCTTATAATCAGCATAGTACCAACTTTATTAATCTTAAGTAACCGGCCATACGCACTAATATTGTTTAAAAGAAACGACGTCGAACGTCGACGAAGTCTTCGGGAATGTTCGATGCCCTTCGTCAGGTGAGTTTACGCGACCTCTTCAGACTATAGTAAAGGATATGTATGTTCGAAAACAGTTTGAATTAAAACAATCGGAGTGGAAATACTAAAGATAAAATTACGTTTACAAGAAGCCGGGACCAGACACTTGGCACTACATATTTATTCGTAACTTGGCACTTATGCCAAAAACTAGCAGAAACCTTATAATATATAGCCAATATCCACCAGAGACGAATGTGGCGACAACGACTGAACTGTAACATTACCTGTATTTTCCGAAAGATCAATGTGTCAAAAAAACCCACGTTTTCCAGACATATTTCACTGCATCGGAAGTGACGGAATAGGGGCCAGATTTTTGCCACCTACTTGACAAAACAATTCCAAGCTCCAGGCTGCTGCTAAAAAATTCTCAGTTCGAAAAGCCCAATAACTCTGCGACCCGGGGATCGAACCTAGTTAATATTCTAAATCAACGCTCTCGCAACTCCATCAACATAAATTAATATAATTCTACAATGTTATAATACTGACTCTGGAACAATTTTTGAAGCATATAAACTAATAGCTTCAGTCTGTAATTAATAAAGATGGTAATAAATTACGATAGGTGATACCTAGCCTAAGGCGCCGGGAGCACAGTCTGCGGTCCCGGGATAAAATTGAATAAAATAAAATTAACCTTTATTGCTGAGAATACAATATTTAGTTGCTCCCAGCTTTTGCTTGGACAAAGGCCTCTTAAGATTTATAATTCTGTCTATCTCTCGCAATTCCCATCCTTTCTGGACCCTTGCGATTCTTTTAAATTCATCTTCCTAGTTTTTTGTTCACGCCACTTAATCCTTTTACCATCTCTCTCCTTTTACATCCGTTAAATCATGGAGAAAAGGTCTTTTACGGCCTAGTATCAATATTTTTTTACATAAGTTATTGGACATTGCGACCAGCGACCAGTCAGTGGTTTCAGTATATACAAAGTTACTTTATGATTGCGACTAAACGGTCTAATTAATAAAATAGAACTCTGACAAAACGTTCATTCTGTTTGACCGCCACGGTCTGACAGCTGGAGTGTGTGCATTTATAGGCTGCATTCGGAAACGAGTGATTCCTTACCATTGTAACACTTACCATATAATCAAGATGAAACATCATATAATACACTAAATTAGTCGTTTCCGAACGTGTTTCGACTAACTTACGCGAAAGTAGTAGTCATAACTAATTCCCGAAACCTTGCTTAAATTTTTCAATGACAGAAGTTAATCACTAAAAACTTGGAAAATATTATATACGAGTATATGCAATATAATACTACTTTTCCCGATGGTGCGCTCGTAGAGTCAAGACCTCCTGAGGATGCTTCGTGTAGATCATTCTCGATCGTGCGCTCGTAGAGTCAAGACCTCCTGAGGATGCTTCGTGTAGAAGCGAACCGCGTCGAAAATTCTTCCGGTTTGGCTGCGTGGCGTTTGTGACGTCACGTCGGCTTAGCAGGAAAATTAGGCGGAATTGTCAGTAGATATATTTTTATATTTTTTAAGTGTTTTATTCAAATAATAATTTGATGTTTTCATAAAATATTTTAAAAATACTTGTAATTATTAAAGAAATACTACTTTTCACAAAAAAAAATACAATCAATCGATTCTCAAAAGACCACTAACTACCCTTCACCTGACATTCTCACCCTGTTTTGTATCGGGTAAGAAATTCAACTCAACTTTTACTTGTTTTTCAAATGGACTCGAGTGAATGTAACAATTTAAGTAAAGTGTGACCGAGGTGATTTCCGGATAGCACTCCGGTAACCTTTACATTCACTCAGTGATTTCAGAACCCGCCACTAGTGACTGCATACTTCACACAGAACACAGAAAGGTATGTGTGCAATTTTTTTCAAAAATACGGCACCGCATTCCAACTCTGAAAATTATGAAATAACAAATGGAAGTCAGTACCACTCTGATTTAAAAAACTGACCTCACATTATCAAGGTCCCACTTTTTTTTATGTTATTGTGACGAGACAAGCTAAAGGCCCACCTGATGTTAAGCGGACTAACCCCTGCCAGGCGTGCATTCGCAAAGTTGTCACGTTCTATGATATCAAACATCTTAACATTTTAAAGGTCGTTATCCTCGTGTATTGACAAATTATTAAGCACATTTTTTTTCACCAGGCGCCGGATACAAAATTTGGATTCTAAATATTTGTATTTTTTTATGCATCATGCAATCTGCTTTTTGTCATATTTACAAATTAGTAGCGTATTTTAAAATTAAATGAAACCCTAGGTTGGTGAAGTTCGCTCAAAAAGAAATAATACGCATAATGAGCAGCATAACTTTTATGTGAGTAGAGCGTTGCACATAAGGAGTATAACAGGACTCCTTACCATGTTATTTAATTACCCTAATAAAGTAGCGTGTGTAAACCAACAAGTTCAAACATTTGCCAAAAGGGATTGCGTCAGAAAGGCGGCTAAAATGGATTATTTTTCGTAAAAAAAATTTTATGTTTTCAGTTATAAGTTTGTAATTTTTTATGTGTCAATAAAGTGTTATCTATATTTCTATGTCGTACTTAAGAGTCTTATATTATGTGTAGCCAGGCATATTCCCAAAATGCCCAACCACCATGCAAAGTGTTAGAGTTTTCAGACTGTCCGAAGGCCTCCAACATAGCCTTACGACTGCCACCCAAAGTCAGCAAGCGGGAACTTAAAATGCCGTTCAAAGCACGAAAGTGCTCAATAGTAAATTTTTTTTTCAAAACAACGCCTTCCAACTCTGAAAATTATGAAATAACTTATGGATTATATTATGAAATTACTCCAGGCTTTCTATGCTTCCTCGCTGACTATCACCGCGAGCGCCGACAGTTTGTCCGTCTAGGTTCCTACGATTCTACACCTTATCCCACGCTTTCAGGAGTGAGTCAAGGATCGACGTTTGGGCCTTTTTTCTTCGCGATAATGATAAATGACCTTCCTAAGGTACTAAAGTACGCGAAATGTCTCCTGTATGCGGATGACCTGAAGTTATACATGGAGATTAGTTCATTTGATGATTGTTTAAAATTTCAAAGAGACGTTGATATGATCTATCAATGGAGTATTAAAAATGAAATGGAATTCAATCTTTCTAAATGCTCCCAGATGACGTTTGGCAGAATGCACTATCCTTTCCAATTTCAATATAAATTGGGTCAAGACGTCATTTCGCGTACTGAATTAGTAAAAGATCTGGGAGTCACATTTGATCGTCAATTGACATTCAATAATCATATCGCTACGGTCGCTAAAGAGGCTTACCAACGGCTTGGATTCGTGCTACGAAATTCCCGGGATTTTCATGATATTGGTGTGATTAAGCTCGTATTCAGTACCCTGGTACGAAGCAAACTAGAAGCCAGCGCTTGTGTATGGCATCCGCATGAGAGCTGCTATACCTTAATGCTGGAAAAAGTTCAGAAGGCCTTTTTGAGATACCTCTATAAGCGTAGGTATGGGTACTACCCGTACATGTATCCCACCGAATTCTTACACGGCTGTCTGGGATACAATTCGTTGGAAGTAAGAAGAGCGCATGACCAACTGAGAACAATGTGCAAAATCTTGCGCGGTAAGCCGCGCAAGATTTTGCACATGTTGTGTCGCCTCTATACTCCCGACAACTATCTTCGGGCTAGTAAACATAAATTGTTTGATGTACCACGCTGTAGAACAGTGGCGCATGCGGCCTCCCCGATACCCCGATCCCTTGCTGCACTTAATGCTTTACTTGACGTTCAACTCGATTGTGATGTGCTAGCGGGCGAGTGGAACGTTGTAATGAGAGATTGTTTACATTACTGTGAGTCTATCGCATCACAGAAACAATCTAGTATATTAAGGTAGGTCGTGACATAGTAATTATATATTGTATTATTACTATTATTTTTCTTTATATTTGACATTTGTATATATTACTATTATTTTTGATTTTTTTCTTCATTTTGTTAATATTATTTTTGACATATTTATATTTTTGACATTAATTTTATATAATTCTTTAATAATTATCATTGTCATTAGTGTAATTCGTGTAAGCGGTACTAATTGAATAATAAATAAATAAATGGAAGTCAGTACCATGCTGATTGAAAACACCGACCTCACATGGTCCTTGCATTGTCTGACTTCCTCAAGTTATTTCATACTTGCACTGTTGAATGAACAGACGCAATTGGTTTCATCACCACTGTTACATATATAAATTTGATGTTTTCATAAAATATTTTAAAAATATTTGTTATTATTATATACATACTCTTTAGTGCCGGAAGTCGGTGTCGTTTATTAAAAAAAAAATTTTTTTTAGTCTCTTTTTAGTGATAAAGACTGCTCATTAGTTCATTCTCTCACTCACTCAACTGACTCCAACGACTCTTTAGAGCAAAATAATTATTTCTAATTTTAAATTCACATAAGTACCTATGCACTAACTAAAGCCACCTGGAGGAGAAATTAATCTCATTATAAGTTCGTTAATAATTCAAGCATCTTAATATGTAGTTTGACGAATTTCTCCGACAGCATCTGCGGTTGACGTGCGCCTCGGGTAATGTTCACGAATATTCACTGTCATCTATCTCACTCTGCTAAGTAATTGTCATATATTTCCATCTTTATTCATATGTAGGTACCCGGCATATATAAGGACAGTTTAAGGTTTATCCTCACGTTGGATGTGGTAAAACCGACTATCCTTTGGATCCTACAAAATAAATTTCTATATTAAATGTCTAATGATGTTGCATTATTTTACATTTGCCATTTACTGTACTTACTATTATGAAATTTCATATCAATCAAACAGCCGAAGCAAAAGAAAAATTCGAATACTGTTGAATTTGGTGGTGCAGCTCCGGCTTTATTTCAATTCATAATACACGCTATTCCTGTGTATGTCCAAAATCTTTTTTTTTTATTGTTTGAATGTTCACAATAACATAAAAAATAATGAAAAAAAAAAGTTTCGTTCGTTACAAGATCGAGGCCCACCTGATGTTAAGCACTAACCTCTGCCTATAACAGACGCATTTCGTCACAATTCACGAATCGCACTGCGCCCGTTACCTACTACGACAGATTATCTACTTGAGGGTGGTCGACACAGAACGGTCTGTGTTCTGTATGAATAAGTAGAATTTTGTTTTCTGAACTATTCTGCTTGCTGTGATTCCGGCGCCTTACTGATTTATTCGAACTTTAATGAAGACACGAACAATACTCGCGGCGCTCCTCGAGCGCACATTTAGTCTGAGAAATTCTTCAAACTATTAATATAATATCTTCAGTCAAACAAGATATCAAAGATTAGTTAGTTAAGTCTCGTGGGCATGAAACTTTTGCCTTCTCTATTTTCTTGTCCGTTTTAACCTTTAACTGAGGTAAAATACCTTGCAATATTTTACTTAATACGTACAGTACAGTAAGTTTTCATAACTTTAAGCGCTTATAGCGTTATAAACCGTTCAACTATTAGGTATTATCCGCTGCGGTTATTGGTTGGATGGGTGACCGCTAGTGGTATTTTTAACCAACTTCCGAAAAAGTAGATCCTCAAGTCAACGCGTATATTTTTTACGTATGACCATGCATAACTTTTTTAGATAAGTTCGATTTATATAATTCTATTTTTATTGGAAAAGGTATATCTTCGAGATAATTCCATATAAATTTCATCAAAATCGGTTGCGTAGTTTATTGGTTATAGTCAATTAACTGAAACATGTATTATCTTACCTGGATGATTTAATGGTATTTGCTGTTGTCGACGAGGAACACTATTTAAGTGAGAGAATGAACTAATGAGCAGTCTTTATCACTAAAAAGAGACTAAAAAAAATTTTTTTTTTAATAAACGACACCGACTTCCGGCACTAAAGAGTATGTATATAATAATAACAAATATTTATAAAATATTTTATGAAAACATCAAATTTATATATGTAACAGTGGTGATGAAACCAATTGCGTCTGTTCATTCAACAGTGCAAGTATGAAATAACTTGAGGAAGTCAGACAATGCAAGTACCATGCTGATTGAAAACACCGACCTCACATGGTTCATCACCACTGTTACATATATAAATTTGATGTTTTCATAAAATATTTTAAAAATATTTGTTATTATTATATACATACTCTTTAGTGCCGGAAGTCGGTGTCGTTTATTAAAAAAAAAATTTTTTTAGTCTCTTTTTAGTGATAAAGACTGCTCATTAGTTCATTCTCTCACTTAAATAGTGTTCCTCGTCGACAACAGCAAATACCATTAAATCATCCAGGTAAGATAATACATGTTTCAGTTAATTGACTATAACCAATAAACTACGCAACCGATTTTGATGAAATTTATATGGAATTATCTCGAAGATATACCTTTTCCAATAAAAATAGAATTATATAAATCGAACTTATCTAAAAAAGTTATGCATGGTCATACGTAAAAAATATACGCGTTGACTTGAGGATCTACTTTTTCGGAAGTTGGTTAAAAATACCACTAGCGGTCACCCATCCAACCAATAACCGCAGCGGATAATACCTAATAGTTGAACGGTTTATAACGCTATAAGCGCTTAAAGTTATGAAAACTTACTGTACTGTACGTATTAAGTAAAATATTGCAAGGTATTTTACCTCAGTTAAAGGTTAAAACGGACAAGAAAATAGAGAAGGCAAAAGTTTCATGCCCACGAGACTTAACTAACTAATCTTTGATATCTTGTTTGACTGAAGATATTATATTAATAGTTTGAAGAATTTCTCAGACTAAATGTGCGCTCGAGGAGCGCCGCGAGTATTGTTCGTGTCTTCATTAAAGTTCGAATAAATCAGTAAGGCGCCGGAATCACAGCAAGCAGAATAGTTCAGAAAACAAAATTCTACTTATTCATACAGAACACAGACCGTTCTGTGTCGACCACCCTCAAGTAGATAATCTGTCGTAGTAGGTAACGGGCGCAGTGCGATTCGTGAATTGTGACGAAATGCGTCTGTTATAGGCAGAGGTTAGTGCTTAACATCAGGTGGGCCTCGATCTTGTAACGAACGAAACTTTTTTTTTTCATTATTTTTTATGTTATTGTGAACATTCAAACAATAAAAAAAAAAGATTTTGGACATACACAGGAATAGCGTGTATTATGAATTGAAATAAAGCCGGAGCTGCACCACCAAATTCAACAGTATTCGAATTTTTCTTTTGCTTCGGCTGTTTGATTGATATGAAATTTCATAATAGTAAGTACAGTAAATGGCAAATGTAAAATAATGCAACATCATTAGACATTTAATATGGAAATTTATTTTGTAGGATCCAAAGGATAGTCGGTTTTACCACATCCAACGTGAGGATAAACCTTAAACTGTCCTTATATATGCCGGGTACCTACATATGAATAAAGATGGAAATATATGACAATTACTTAGCAGAGTGAGATAGATGACAGTGAATATTCGTGAACATTACCCGAGGCGCACGTCAACCGCAGATGCTGTCGGAGAAATTCGTCAAACTACATATTAAGATGCTTGAATTATTAACGAACTTATAATGAGATTAATTTCTCCTCCAGGTGGCTTTAGTTAGTGCATAGGTACTTATGTGAATTTAAAATTAGAAATAATTATTTTGCTCTAAAGAGTCGTTGGAGTCAGTTGGCGTCATATTAATATGTACTGTATCAACTGGATTGTTCATTGCTGAATACAGCCTCCCCTATTATGGAAGGGTTTTCATAATCCCCACGCTTGGTAGGCGTCTTGGGGATCGCATTGTGAGATACAATTTGCTCAGAAAGCACTGCTGCCCACCTTCTGGTATGTTAATCTTAGTCGTCTTTTACGACACCCACGGAGATAGGGGGTGGGGTAACATTTTAGCCCGGTACCCCCACGGGTATATTAATCTATACGGCATGTAATCTGCTGACTCACAACAAGTCATTATTTTCAAAAGAGAACACTCGTCTTCAACGTGATGTTAAATTGTACACAGTTTTCCTTTTTTAACCGTATTTTCTTTTACAAATTTCGCTTCACTCCCCTTCATTTTTTTTTATGCGTAATAGGTTAGCCTTTGACCACTTTCTCACTTGATGGTAAGTGATGATGTGGTCGAAGATGATGTTCAGGCTAACCTAGAAGTACTGGCTCTCAAGGACAGCTGCCGGAACACACCGTTAGGTGCTTGGCGACAGATTTTCTACTTGAGGGTGGTAGCTAGCCAGGCGGGTATTCGCAAAATGCCCTACCACCATGCAAATCATATCAACGAGGAAGTCTTTGTCAACGATAAGTTCTTGTTCTTGTAACGGTTTGTTATATATTTGACTCCTGAAATGGTAAAACTGTGGATGAAAGTCACCGCAGAAGAAAGATATTTGATAACATGTTATTTTACAAAGTGGTGGTCCTAAACAAAAGTGAATCTTTCCTGGCATTGATTATAAAGTAAAGTTTCACCTTGGGTGTATTTAATAACTCACATGCCGAGCTAGAGCCTCATGACATACAGACAGACAGAAAGCCGTGTTTTCTTTAAAAAAACCGTAAGAAACTTAGAAATGTAAACCTTTTCACTGCGGAATCCTAAAAATGCCTAATGTGGATCGAGTCATTATATCGATTGCAATATGACGAAGTTTTCATGTTCTTAACAACTTCTTGTCCTAATAGAACAATAATACCACAATAGAACCCGAGTCATCACATTTAGGTTTTCTGCCTTTGCCACTTGACCAACGTGGCAGCCACCTGTAGATCAAATGAAAAACAATGACATGCACTTACTGAGAAATCCGTATAAAATATATTCCCCTATTCATAAATATTCGGCATATATCCACGTTTTGGTAGAATAATGGCTTCGTCATCGGAAAACACTTTGCATCTGATGTATGGTATCAGGGTTGCCACTACGGAGTTCATACGATTTTGGTGGTACGGCGGCACATTCCCGCGAATCAATATCTTCTCGTTTACTTCGTCGTTTATCCTACTCATAGTACTCTTATGTTTTTATTCTAGTGTAATTGCGTTTGAAGAAGGGTTTGATGTTATGATGAATATATGGTAAAAAGCGATTATAGTGACCCATGTCCTAGTAGTATTAGAATATTTTGTATACAAATATGAAACATGCATACTATATGAAGTGGAAGCTGATATAGACCCTTGCATTTTGACAGCCCTATCAAGTAATTTAATAATATCGGGGTCAATTGTTTTGCAATCAAGTTGTGATTAAATTTTAGTCCGATATTAGCAGCTTCAATATAGGAGTCCATTAAGTGGACTATGTATAGTAAAATAGGTACATTATGTAATATTATACAACAATCAGTGTTAATACTTCTGAAAACCCATTGAGTTTGGCTTCATAAATTAAGATTGAGACTTAGTTTTGATGAGCTCATAGCGAAGTTTGCTTCGCTGTTCTAAACCGATCAGCAGCGTTAAGCAACGTCCGCCGCGGTTATGAGTTGGATTAGTGAGCGCTAGTGACATTACTTCTGAGCGCTTCCGTACATCGGCGGACAGCCGTTACGAATGCCCACCTGGCTAGCTACCACCCGCAAGTAGAAAATCTGTCGCCAAGCACCTAACGGAGTGTTCCGGCAGCTGTCCTTAAGAGCTAGTAATTCTAGGTTAGCCTGAACAACACCTTCGACCACATTATCACTTACCATCAGGTGAGATAGTGGTCAAATGCTAAGCTATCATGAATAAAAAAAATAGTAATACGACCGGTGGGTGGGTACACCAGCAGCACCATACTACGTAAAATAATGAGGACCTTAGCGTATTTATATGATAGCGTACTTCTTAGAGTTCCGTATTCAAAGGGCAAAACGGAGCCTTATTAATAAGATTATTTGTCTATCTGGCTGAGTATGTCACGGATCTCTATCTCGGAATGAGTTACTTACAATTTTTATAATTTGTGTAGAACGTTGAAAGATTAAAAGAACCAAAGATTACCACTTAGTTATTCGTTTTTAGTGAGGAAACGTTTTTGAGAAAAGTTTTTAGTGTTCCAAAACTTGGAATGCTGGCGTAAAATTATTGGATCATAAGGCATAGATTCAGGCGTTACTTTGCGGAAATCCATATTTAATAATAACAAATATCTTTAAAATAATTTAAGAAAACATCAAATAAATATTTTAATAAAACAC
This sequence comes from Plagodis pulveraria, assembly GCA_963890685.1. Lineage (NCBI taxonomy): Eukaryota > Metazoa > Arthropoda > Insecta > Lepidoptera > Geometridae > Plagodis > Plagodis pulveraria. The sequence goes on along the minus strand of OY982963.1, from coordinate 3,678,223 downwards.
TTAAAAAATATTATTATTATTATTATTATTATCTAGTGACAATTCGATCGCTCGATCGAGCGCTCGTAGAGTCAAGACCTCCTGAGGATGCTTCGTGTAGAATCGAAACGCGTCGACAATTCTTCCGGTTTGGCTGCGTGGCGTTTGTGACGTCACGTCGGCTTAACAGGAAATTTAGGCGGAATTGTCACTAGATATATTTTATATTTTTTAAGTGTTATATTAAAACATTCATTTGATGTTTTCTTAAAAATTTTAAAAATTTTTACGAACATACATAATATTTTCAAATATATACAGACTTGGTAAAGTTAAAATATCAATTTCTTTAAAAAGATCCTTCACAGATTCCCTAGGACCCATTTTATATATGGCTCGAATTGCACGCTTTTGTATGATAAAGATTGTCTCTATCTCAGCAGCAGTTCCCCACAGCAATACACCATACGACATAATACTGTGGAAGTACGCGAAATAAACTAGGCGAGCAGTAGCTACGTCTGTTAACTGTCTTATCCTAAGAACTGCATATGCAGCAGAACTAAGTCTTCCGGAGAGATCATGTATATGTGGATCCCATTGTAAAGTGGAATCCATTTTGATTCCCAGGAAGACTGTCGCTTTGTCAATAGGGAGTTTATCTGGGCCAAGCTTTATGTTTGGTTCAACATAAGGAACATTTGGTAAAGAAAACTTTAAACATTTCGTCTTTTTTGAATTTAGGAGAAGATTATTAGCGGCGAACCATTTACAAATCTTAGATAATACATTATTTACATGCGTGAGTTCACTGTCTTTCCTATCTACTTTAAAAATCAGAGAGGTATCATCTGCGAATAAAACAATATCGCAGAAATCTTTGACCATGCAAGGCAGATCATTAATATATGTTAGAAACAGAAAAGGTCCCAAAATTGATCCCTGTGGTACTCCCATTTTTACCAATGACCCGGAAGAAGTATTGCCACTTATTCCATCCCTCTGTAGCCTGTCTGACAGATATGACTCTATAAGATTCAGAGCTTTTCCACGAATACCATAGTGGGAAAGTTTACGAATCAGAGTGCAGTGCTCTACACAGTCGAATGCCTTGGAAAGATCACAAAATACGCCAATAGCATCATGTGAACTCTCCCAGGCTTCCAGTATATGCGACATCAATTGAACACCTGCATCTGTTGTTGATTTGCTCTTGGTGAAACCAAACTGATTCTCATTTAATAAATTGTGCTTGTTAAAATGGGATAGTAGTTGTTTGAGCATAATTTTTTCGAATACGTTACTCAGAACAGGTAAGATGGAAATAGGTCTATAATTGCAAGGGTCAGATGTAGACCCCGACTTTAAAATTGGAGTGATTTTACTTTGTTTCATTAAATCGGGGAAGTTTCCTCTTTTTAAAACTACTCTTCCATATAGCCAGTGTTTTATTAGATACTTTTATAAAAGGTTCTACATACTTTTTATTCCACTTCCTCTATACGTAATGTGTCTGTATAAATCGCTGTCATCATTGCGAGACAGAGTGACGGCACTACCCATGAGTGGTGAACCTTTTACCCCTAAAATATTACTATGAGGAAACAGCCATTTCACGACAATGAGCAATTCTTAACTTTAGACACTTTAGATCCATCCCCATAAGATGGTGAAGAACGAGAGGACAAATGAGAGTTATGAGTCATGTCATGTTAGCTTAGTCGGTCAGAGTATACCCCGGCCACCATCAACGCAAGTTGCAATCACCATTAAATCATCCAGGTATGCAAATACATTTTTTAGTTAATTAACTATAATTTAAAAATTACTCAACCGATTATGATGAAATTAAAATGAGACCAAATGGAAGGTATAGTCTGCCCAACAAGATATCATCAAAATCAGTTCAAAGCTCACGGAATCGCATTACAAACATACAAAAGTAAGGTCAAATTGCGAACTTCCTCTTTTTTTGGAAGTAAGTTAATACGAATCTTTTGTTTAAACATACAACAACTGTGCTGTGGGTTGGTACGAAATGATTTGTGATTTTGACTTACACTTCGCCGATTTTAAACTTATTACACGTGATTCTACAAGGTGCTGTTAGATCTTGTCTGTAGAGCCAACACAGTTGAAGAAGACATTCTTTGCGATATATGCATAGTACTTAACCGTCGAATATGTTCCTTACAAATGGCAAAATGTCAATCTATTTTATAAAATATATACCTATCTCTCTATGATAACAGGCATTAACTCATTTAATTTTATTAAGGTGGAGAAAATTTAACACAAGCATATAATGGCCTTTATGGACAAGCTCATAGTCGCTCAACGAGCTATGGAGAGAGCTAAGCTCGGAGTTTCTATGCGCGATAAAATCTGGAACGTGGATATTCGCCGAAGAACCAAAGGCACCGACATAGCTCTCAGAATTTGCAAGTTGAAGTGGCAATGGGCGGGCCACATTGCTCGACGAACTGATAACCGATGGGGAAGAAAGGTTCTCGAGTGGTAACCATTACACCAGAAGACGTAGAGTTTGTAGGCCCCCCACTAGATGGACTGACGACATCGTTAAAGTTACGGGTAGCCAATGGCTAATAGTCGTTCTTTGTGGCGTTCTATGGGGGAGGCCGTTGTTCAACAGTGGACGTCATACGGATGATGATGATATATAGATGATACAGGAAGACAAGCATATAGTAGACTTACATACGCACACTACTGAGATTCAATCAGGAGACTTCGCCTGATTTTACATTGCCATGTTTGAAGTACGAGCGCCGTTTCTCCCGTTCAGTAAAAAAATAAGATCGATGCCCGTAACTACACATTTATTCGTAGCCCGTAACCAAATATTTGATCAGTAATTAAATTATATTTCAGCGGGTCTAGGACATAAAAATGGTAAAAAAATATATATGATAATTTTTCACATGCTAGCATGTACGGTATAATTGTCTAGAGCTCTTTGAGTAGACCAAAACTAATTGGTGTTTATACGACTGCCCAAAGAAGGAGTATTATTTTTTCAGGGTTCATGTATGTATGTATGTATGTGAGTTTCTTTATTCCACTTTAACTTCTAAACAGCTTAAGCGATTTTAATGAATGATATATCATTAGATTCGACTTCATAGTGGAAGTAACACTAGATACATTAAAAAAAACACAAACTGGCAGCTTTCAGGCACCATATAGAGAGAAAACACATTTTTCTTACTTCCAAACCCATCGAGTGGGGGCATCAAAATGAATTACAAATATACGATAGGAAAAATTTTGGTTATGACGTCATTTACATGTTACCTCAATTGATTAGAGCTAACGGGGTGGATCGTCGCGGGTTCAAATCCCGCACATGATTTAAATTTTTCCTATCGTATATTTGTAATTGTGTAATGTAATCCGCATATCAGGCGTTATTGCAAACATAACAATATTAAAAACATATATAACATGCAGTTTTGCTTTCAATGGAACGATAAACCGCTTAACGAAAATAAATAACTTGCATTCGGGTTTTTTAAATTTTTAATGAATTTATACTTATGTTAATAATAATGAAGTTAGGACCCGTCAGTGTCAGTCTTTGACTATTTTGTATTCGAGGACTGTTTCTAAAACTAAACTAGTTACACGGCATTTGCCTGCATCGATTCTTTTATTTAACCAACACAATTATTTTAACAACGGTTATCTTATAGCTGATTGATTAGCCTAAGACCACTATCTCACCTGATGGTAAGTGAAGATGTTGTTCAGGCTTACCTAGAATTACTGATGCTCAATTACAGCTTCCGGAACACACCGCTAGGGCTTGGCGACAGATTGTCTACTTGAGCGTGGTAGCTAGCCAGACGGGTCATTCACAAAATGCCTTACCACCATGCTAGAACGACGCCATCCTATGACAACAACCGAGACCGACGGCTTAACGTGCCCTCCGAAGCACGGAAACGCTCAGTAGTAATGTCACTAGCGGTCACCCATCCAACTCATGACCGCGGCGGACGGTGCTTAGTTAGCTACGAGTAAACCCGCTAAAATCATAGCCTTTTTTGGTACATCGATTTTACTATGTACATAGGTTTATAATTATTGAAAGAACTCCACATATTGTACAATATATTACATACAATATTGTACATTCCTTATTCAACAACTTGTCACATAATTTGTCGCTAAATGTGTATACTTAAATCGTGGCCCTCAGAGTAGCGTCTGTACCCGACCTCGGCGAGCCCTTTCGATCCCTTATTTAGCATAATAGAGTACTTGCGTCAATATTGTGGGACCTCTAGCACTATCGTAGGGTAGAGGCAACAGTAGACTATCTTTCATAATCATCTTCTTACCCTTATCACATCATATATGGAGTTGGTATATAATAATTATGTTTTCTCTGTCAATACAAAAAATACCTCAACATGTTTTTTTTGTATGGGATAGGGTTGCAAACGAGCAGTTATCTCATCTGGTAGTAAGTGATCACCGTCACCCACAAACATCCGCAACACCAGAGTTCTCGAGGATGCGTTGCCGGGCTTTGAGGAGGGAATATGCTCTCTTCTTGAAGGCCCCTATGTCGTATCTATTCGGAAATACTTCACTAGGCAGATGGTACCAAATTTTGGCAGAGCGAGGTAGGAAATGCCGTGAAAATCGTAAGGTTGTGGACTTCACTGTGACTTTTTGAATGGGTGACCGCTTGTGGAATTAATACTAAGCGCTTCCGAGCTTCGGAGGGCACGTTAAGCCGTCGGTCCCGATTGTTGTCATAGGACGTCAGTCGTTCGTAATGGCATGGCGGAAGCAACAACATTTTGCATACCTCGGCTAGCAACCAGGTTCAAGCAGGAAAATCTGTCGCCAAGCACTTAACTGCAGCTGTTCGAGACGGCTTGTCTATATTTCATTGCTCCTTTTTTGTCAATATTATACTTAACTTACTTTCAGCCTCGTATATTCATTCGATATCAATATGTGAAATCTTGTCATATTTATTCCTACTGTTTTAGAACTGTGTCACAACTTAACACGCTGTCTGATACATTTAACGCTGTTAAATGGATAGAGATATCGATTGACGGAGTGAGTTGTAAGTTATTGCGACAGGGTTGTTGGCGGTGAACCATACGTATTGTACTTTAATGAGGGTTTCGCTAATAAACACGATGTTTAGAGGGCTAATGTCATTGGGCTCCCACTTGTGGCGGCTTTACCGAAATGAATGTGTGTTTGAGTATTATCACGAAATGGCATGTGTGAAATTCTATCCCTTCTAAAAATACCTACAAATCATAATATAATCTGCAACATTTTGAATTTGATGAAGCGCTCGCAGCGAAGTTTGCTTAGCTGTTCTTAACCGATCAGCAAAGTTAAGCAACGTCACCCGTGGTCATGACTTTGATTGGTGACCGCTACTGACTTTACTACTGAGCGCTTTACTACTGGGCACGTTAAGCCGTCGGTCCCGGTTGTTGTCTAAGGATGGCAGTCGTTATAGCATGGTGGTAGGGCATTTTGCAAATGCCCGCCATGGCTAGCTACGACCCTCAAGTAAAAAATGTGTCGCCAAGCACCTAACGATGTGTTCCGGCAGCTGTCTTTGAGAGCCAGTAATTCTAGGTTAGCCTGAATAACATCTTCGACAACATCATCACTTACCGTCGGTCTTTACTCTATTTAGCAGTTTAAATCAAGCTAAAATTACTCATTAGTACGTATTGTTCGCTAGATTGTAATATAATGACGTACTGACTATATCATTAGAAAAAAAATACTTACCATCGGTAGAAAATCACTCACCTCAAGTAGAAAATCTGTCGCCAAGCACCTAACGGTGTGTTCCGGCAGCAGTACTTGAGAGCCAGTGAAATAACAGGCAAAATGAGACTTAACAGGTATGTCTCAAGGTGATGGACGCAGTGCAGTTCGTCACTGAAATGCATCTGTTATAGGCAGAGGATACCGCTTAACATCAGGTGAGCCTTGCGCTTGTTCCTTCTAATAACATTAAAAAAAAGATAGAGGTCATAGACTAGCTTATCAGGTATAAAAATTTAAAAATACTTATATAAATCAACATAACAGCGGGAACCTAGCTTCAAGAGTGGAAGCGTCAAAGGGCAGAGTAGCTCTTTGTGAAACTTCAGCCCACCTCTCTACACCCTTCAACCCTTTATCCTCCCACGCACACAATATCATGTCATAGTATTATCTAAAAGGACATACATTGGTAGATGCCTGGTCCTCTAGAGACTTCCTAACTGACTTTCAAATATGGGATGTTCTCAGTTCTACTCTTATGACTTTTCTTGACCGGCTTCACAAAAAGGAGGAGGTAATCAATTCGTATTTTTTTATCACTACTTCGCCAGTTACAAATTCATTTTGATCTTTTTTTGTTTGGTAGAGTTAGTTAATAGTTGGTAGCATTAAAATTTCATCAACATCGATCAAGTACTTTTTAACCGAATTAAAAAAAGGAGGAGGTTCTCAATTCGTCTGTTATTTCACGTTTGTTCCTCAGAACTTATTACTAGGTGCACCGAATTATATGTTTTTTTTTATTTGAAAGCTGATGCTTGCCGTTTGGTCCCATATAAATTTCATCAAAATCGGTTTAGTTCTTTTTGTGTTACACTCCAATAACTGTTTTTTTCCTATCTTGATTATATAGTCACTGCCAGTGATTGACAATCGATCCCGTTAATAGCAAGGGACACTAAAAAGGATGAAAAATGTTATTACCTAAAAATGGAACCGACTTCCACACACATTTAAAAGCGTGAAATAACTTTTGCGCACAATATTGTGATAATAGGTACTTTTGAACTATCATGGTACCGAATTCAACAAGTTATTTCACGCTTTTGAGTGTTAAAGTCCGTTTCATTTTCAGGTAAAAAAAATTAGGTGAAAGACTAGAACTAAAATAATATTGACATGCATAATTTCTAAACGATTCCAAACTATTTGTAACTCTTATCTATGCTGAACAATATTTGAGGCGCGTAAATGATTTTTACATCAGTTTGCATCACTAAAAGAGTGCTAAGAATTTACTTTGTAAAAGTAACTGACTCCCGAAACTTACAAATATTAAATAATTTATGAAAGTCAAACCATACATTGATAATGTGAGGTCAGTGTTTTGTATCACCTCAATCACTCAACCTTATTATCTACCACACGCTCACAAAAAATATACTACGCACTGAACACCCAACAATGTGTTCCGTCTGGCAGCTGCCCTTGAGCGCCTATTCCTATTTTAGGTCTACCCTAATACCATATTTGACCGTATTATCCCCTAGACCGTGCACGTCGCAAATTTCCTAATGTTATTTCTGTCCGAGAGGCAGTCATCGCGACTGAGTACCCTGATTTCTAGTTTTTTCCTTCATTAAATGTAAAATTTTTAAATAATGAATAGATTTAGGCGTTACTTTGCGGATATCCATATTAAATAATACCAAATATTTTTTAAATATTTTAAGAAAACATTATATTAATATTTTAATAAAACACCTCAAAAATATAAAAAATATATCAAGTGACAATTCCGCCTAATTTACCTGTTAAGCCCACTGGAAGAATTTTCGACGATTCTCGATCGTGCGCGAAGAGTCAAGATCTGAGGATGCTTCGTGTAGAACCGAAACGCGTCGAAAATTCTTCCGGTTTGTCTGCGTGGCTTTTGTGACGTCACGTCGGCTTAACAGGATAATTAGGCTGAATGTCACTAGATATCTTTTATATTTTTTAAGTGTTTTATTTCAATATTAATTTGATGTTTTCTTAAAATATTTAAAAAATATGTGTTATATATATATGGATTTCCGCAAAGTAACGCCTGAATCTATTCATTACAATGTAGAATATTAATTCAATACTAAAATTTACTTTTTATATTCATTAACTAGTGATTGACCCTCAAAAGAGCGTCGTAGACTCCTAAATTTAAGAATTTTGTCTTCGACTTATACTCTATTGTATTTTCTTTGAACTTGGTATCATTATATTTACATTTTTTTTTTTTTTTTATGCTGGATAGATTAGCCTTTGACCACTATCTCACCTGATGGTAAGTGATGATGTGGTCGAAGATGTTGTTCAGGCTAACCTAGAAGTACTGGCTCTCAAGGACAGTTGCCGGAACACACCGTTAGGTGCTTGGCGACAGATTTTCTACTTGAGGGTGGTAGCTAGCCAGGCGGGCATTCGCAAAATGCCCTACCACCATGCTGTAACGACTGCCATCCTAAGACAACAACCGGGACCGACGGCTTAACGTGCCCTCCGAAGCACGGAAGCGCTCAGTAGTAATGTCACTAACGGTCACCCATCCAACTCATGACCGCGCGCGACGTTGCTTAACTTTGCTGATCGGATCAGAACAGCTAAGTAAACGTCGCTACGAGCGCTTCAAAATATATTATATATTATATATTTTGTCTAAGTCGTCTTACATAAGAGCAAAGTAGCTCTTTTAGACAAAGTTGTCACCAATTAAATATGCTAAAAAGTTTAATAACGTTAAATACTAAGTACAGTATACTATCCATCTCAAAAAAATAAGAAATTTTACTTCATAACACATTTAATTCTTACAAAACTACACAAAGAAAAAAATAATAGTCATGTGCGAAAACAACTGGCAAGCTAATTACAAAAATAAGTCTTGTTCGTAGTACAACGTAACTTGAACAGGTGGCGCTCTATCCCCATACGATGGTTAAGAACGAATGCACCAATTAGAGTCACACGTCTTATGTCATGTTGGTTAGAGCATACCCCAGCCACAGGGGTAAATGGCGCGGGTTCGAATCCTGCACATGACTATTATAAATTTCTCTCGACGTAACTTTGTAATGTTACCCGAGGAGCATGTGTCACTTAAAAAAATAAAAATTATTAATTCTTTACAGTATAATCTTCGTTTTCATCAACATCTTCCTGTGACCAAAGCAGCAGTTGTACTTTATTACTTATTTGTTCATTAAAGTCATGACTTACTTAACCTCTAACATAACCCTTATGCAAACTTTGTTCTTCCCACCATTAAGAGCTTCCCGTTAGCGCTCATTACAAAATTATGGGTCGAACTTGTATGATATTGTCAAGATGGTAGATAAAGCTGTCGCGGTTGAGCTTTTGATACACGGCAATTGGTGTAATATTATCTTAATTTCGCCTCCTCAGAGGAGGTCACATACGGACATTTTGTCAACAAATCCATACTGAACAAACCCACTTTAAAGCAGTGATGGCTCAGTGGCATTGGCTATGGACTGCCGCGCAGCAGGTCTATGGTTCGAATCCCGCCGTGGGCTTGAGCTTCACCGCATGGTGGAAGGGCATTTTGCGAATGCCCGCCTGGCTAGCGACCACCCTCAAGTAGAAAATCTGTCGCCAAGCACCTAACGGTGTGTACCGGCAGCAGTCCTTGAGAGCCAGTGAAATAACAGGTATGTCTCAAGGTGATGGGCGCATTGCAGTTCGTCACTTGTGATGAAATGCATCTGTTATAGGCAGAGGATACCGCTTAACATCAGGTGGGCATCGCGCTTGTTCCTTCACAACAACATAAAAAAAAATACTGAAGGTTTTTTTATAACCGAGTTGTTAATATATATGTAAAAAAAACCATATATTTTATCTGGTTATATATTATTTTTGGAACTCCTTCGCAACGATACCTAATAATTTTGTATATGTAACTCACATAAAAATGTGACCAATTATATCTTTAATAAATCTGTGGTCTGTAAATTTTATAAATCGCATAATCGCGTTCATTTGGAAAGTTTGATATTCTTAATTTTTCGCGCTGTTAGACAAACAAAATGTTGTATCCATCAGTAGCGCGCATTCACTTAGATTGACATTTATGTTTTTACATTTTTGTAGTTTTTTTGATATATTCCGTGACAGCTCCAAATTGATCTGCATCGCCCCCCTAAGCAATTATTCATTCTTCGCCGCGTGCTGGGTTCTCGCTTCGCTTATGCTTCAATCCCAGTATCATTTGCTTCCTCAAGTATTAATAGAAGTGCTTTACAGCTTAGCATAACAAATAACAATTTTTCAGTTAATTGAAAGCAACTTAAAATGTGCGCAACCGATATTGTCAAAATTTAAATAGGATCAACATGGAGATGTACGAGTACTATACAATACAACAAAAAAAATTACGTCTAGTAAAAAGAAATACCTGGTAATAAAGGATATAAGAAAAAAAGATATACATTGACTTAAGTTCCTTCCTCCATTTTTCGGAAATCAGTTTTAAAATCAACTCAAAGTCAAGGTTAAAATCATTTAACTTTGACTTTGAGGTTTTTTTTAATTTAGGCGTCTACGATGCTCTTTTGGAGGTCAATTACAAATTTTAATACTGAAATATTCAACATTGTACTGCCACGTTCAGCGAAAAAGAAACTCGGGGCCATTCTTTTAAACGTCTTTTAACAATGTTTAAATAACACTATAGGTACCTACATGACGTTATCAGTTGGTTGGAAGATAATAATTTAAAAATTAATATGAATACCTCTTAGATAATAGTATTAGTAGTATTTTAGTCAACAAGACTCTGACCTGAACATCGATATAATGTATCGAAATCAGATTATTTACAAAAATTACATAACTACATATATGCTTAGGAATAAATATTGATCAGCAACTAAGATGGATAGCGCATACAGAAACACTTATAAAAAGATTTGGTAACTTGTTTGACGCGCTACATCACCTCTCGAAGGTACACTGTATTCACAGCGTATGGAGTGTGGCTTTCTTTCTGAAGCGCTCGTAGCGAAGTTTACTTAGCTTTTCTCAACCGATCAGCAAAGTTAAGCAACGTAGCGCGCGGTTATGAGTTGGATGGGTGACCGCTAGTGACATTACTACTGAGCGTGCACGTGCTTCGGAGGGCACGTTAAGCCGTCGGTCCCGGTTGTTGTTTTAGGATGGCAGTCGTTACAGCATAGTGGTAGGGCTTTTTGCGAATGCCCGCCTGGCTAGCTACCACCCACAAGTTGAAAATCTGTCGCCAATCACATAACGGTGTGTTCCGGCAGCTATCCTTGAGAGCCAGTACATCTAGGTTAGCCTGTACAACGTCTTCGACCACATCATCACTTACCATCAGGTGAGATAATGGTCAAATGCTAACCTATCAGGCATAAATAAAAATAAAATAAAAATATAGCCAAGATATGGTTTTATATTTTGAGGAAATTGTTACAAGAAAGAAAATGTATTCATAGCACAGAAAAGATGCGTTAGGCCGCCCTATTCGCCCTGTTTTATCCGTATAAAACACCTTAAACCCCCTGATAGTTGTAAACATCAATTTAAAGAGTGCAAGATCATTATACTGCTATGCCTGTATATATATGAGATTTTTGGTTTCGTAATAATCTTCATGGGGTGGCTCCCCGTGGAGTGCCGGGTTACAATTGCACCTCCCCTTATCATCCGTGGGTGTCGTAAGAGGCACAGCGCCTTCTAAAGAACTGCCTTCTTACACTGCGATCCCCTAGCCACCTGCCAAGCGTGGGGATTATGGCAAATACCCCTAAATAGGGGAAGCTGTGTTCAGCAGTAGAGAATCTGGCTGAAACAGTAATAATCTTCAATACTTTGAGTCTTTGGGTGATGTATGTAATATTAACGGCATACATTTTTATAATAACAATAGTCCAATTTTTTTATTTCTAATCCACCTAATACGGAATGTTTTTGCGACAGCGCTTCACGACTACTTCAGCAGAGTTTGCAACAAAATTGTTGATTGAACGAAGGCAGGTCTCTGTGGCAAGTTTGCGGCCTTAGTATTAGGTCCTTATCGATTATAATGTAATGATAATAAATATTTTTAAAATATTTTTAGAAAACATCAAATCAATATTTTAATTAAACACTTAAAAAATATAAAATATATCTAGTGACAATTCCGCCTAACTTTCCTGTTAAGCCGACGTGACGTCACAAACGCCACGCAGCCAAACCGGAAGAATTTTCGACGCGTTTCGCTTCTACACGAAGCATCCTCGGGAGGTCTTGACTCTACGAGCGCACGATCGAGAAAGAATCGAACGAAACAAAGATCGAGATTCTCGATCGTTCGCTCGTAAAGTCAAATATTAAATTGTTTTTTTCTTAAAATGTTAAAAAAAATGTTGTTATTATTAAATACGGATTTCCGCAAAGTAACGCCTGAATCTATACATTGATTATAATGTACATGTGCCATGATTGAGCGTGCCAACAGTGCGATCACGGAACCTTTGCCAAATTTACAGTGTATCGACTTAGTATCCCAGTTATCAAGGCGCGCGCGCCATGTGCTCCATTCGTTCGCCATTCAACTTGGACGTTGGTCGTATATGAGCGGCTGCAGATTTTATTATAGTACATAGTATTGTGCAAAAAAAACAAAGAAGTGCGGATAAAATAATTGGACCGTAAAAGAATGCAGTAAGGTGTGTGAGTGAGGTTCATGCATCTCATATTTGTTCCGCTGCGGTATTAGCGCTGCAGAAACAGCTCGATGGATTTATTATGTGTATGTGGAAGCTACCTACTCTAAAAGGAGGTCCTTTTGTTCTACAGAACAAACTCAGGGAGCGTATCTATAGCAGGCCTCGTCAGAGTTAGCGGCAGGCCTCGGTGTGAACGATGAAACAAGTTGAATTCACTTGAAACAAATTGGAAAACTGAAAACGCTCGAAAAGGGTACCATTTCAGTGAAGCACATCAACAAACTTGCATGGAGTGCTACATAACATCACTCAACTGTCACAATAACGAAGGAATTTTGAAGCGTATCGTTACTTGTGATGGAAAATGGAACAAGAGTGATAATTGGAAACGCTAATTACAATGATTGCACAAATCCTGCTCCAAGCGAAAGTTAAAAGAAAAAGGTAATGGTAAGTGTCGGGACCAGTGTTAGTCTCATTCACTACAAATTCCTCAGATCTGGCTGAACGATTACAACAGACCTGTATTGTCAACAAATTGGAAATAATGGAAAAGCTAGCTTATCAGTAAGCTTAATTAGGGTTACTGTCTTCGTAGATCTTGCCATACAAACATAGTTTTAATACCTGTACAAACTTTGCATGCGTGTTCTTGAGCCTAACATCTATGCTTCCGCAATTCAATAATATATATCGTCAAAAATGTACCTGTCAATGATACTATGTGACATGGTAATTCATGGTAATATTGCAATAATTGTTTCATGTCTGCTATTATAAAGTTTGTGTCACCTTAGTACTCATGAATGCAATAAATCACTTTGAGTTGTGGTTTTTAATTTTTTCTATTTATCATTTATTTTATCCCTAAATGTAAAAATAGGTATTCCGATATTAAAATATTTTCCCAAAAAAATTTATAATACATAAACGGAACGGCATAAAAACACGACGAAACTGCGTTTCTATATACGTAAAGAGCTATGAAGACGCTCTTCGAAGTCTATCCTTATCCTAAGAAAATTCTTCTAAGGTATCCTTAGTCTATCCATTACCTTAAGGATACACTAGACAACATATCCCAAAACAGACGGACGCTAATTTAGAGGCGTTGTGATTGGAATATGTCCAACACTCAATATTACTGTCCAGATCTTGCTCCAATAGATTATTCCTTTTTTGCATGCAAATTTTGCTCGGCAAGATGCAAGAAATAAAATTTCTATGAGACAGTCCCAGCCGTCGTCAAAGATTTTATTGATTCTCGCTGCCACCTTTTTTTCCGCAATACAATCGACGATCTACCAATACAATGGCGAGACTGCATGGATAACAATAAATAGTACCTACATTATACTTTGATTGATTCATTTGTAGTATTGATTTATTTGTAACTATATTTGTTTGTTCTTCGCTTCCTCAGGTTTTAATAAAAAGTTCTCTCGCTCGCCACTCGCGCCAAATAACATCTTTGTAACCTTGCATAACAAATAACTATTTACGGGCTGTTTCACCGCAGAACCTTCTATTTACCTACAATATATGTTTTAAACTCGTACTTTAGTTTCAAAAATGTATAATTTACACTGCAAATATAAACCTTGGGTACAATTTATATAAAGCAAGTACCTAAATGAAAACTATTTCCACCATCTCTCTATGCAAGGAGTTACGACATGACTATGCTTTGACATGCCTTTGTAATTCCAGCAGCGCATGCCAGTATTCTGCTGTGATAATATATCAGAATAGTCAAGCTTCGCTATACATGCAGGAGCAAATAGTAGAATTAGGCTCCGAACTGAATGCCGTATTCTGTGGTCTCAGATGATGGTTTGACCTCAAAATAGTAATTAGAACGCAGGAACAGCTTTTAATTACTTTTTTATGGCTTAGATCACAATTTAATGATTAAAATGGTATTTTTTTCTCAAAAGAGAACTCGGTGACTAACAAACTAATCAAACCATGATGTATAATTTAATTAGTATAAATATATTATATAGGTACAATTATATAGGTACAATTATATCGGTACAATTATATCGGTACAATTATATATATATATATATATATATATATATAAATTGGCCGTGTGAAATATTTTTAAAATAATTTTTATTATTATTATATTAAACATATTTACTTCATAAAGAAATTTGCCCATTTTGAATGGAAAAACTGAACAAAAGAAAATCACTGGAATAAATTACTTATGTTATTTTTAGTTTTTATTAAAATAAATAAAATAGTATTATTGCAATAAAACACACGCACAGGCTTATCAGGGATCGAAATAGTATATAATATTACATTATTCAGTAATCGTAGTTCTTCTTATTCGTAGTTCATTATAATTTCATAATTTTTTTTTGCCATCAAATCGCCTATAAATTTGGTTAAATTGAAAATTTGAAAATATCGTCTTAACAAATAATTTTCTAAAACCAACACATAAAAATATACAGGGTTATTGGAAAAATGCTAACAACCTCTTATAGTTGACTTCTGTTAATCCTAACAAACATTTTGATGTTGTTTGTGACTGAATAAGCACGAGGACCACCTGATATTAAAAGTCTCTTGTACCTGTTATTTTTATTTCATATTTTTAATTAAATTGCACCACAAAAATCTTTATTCAGCCCTTGAGCGCTTAATAAATGCATGGAATACTCTTTCTGCGGTTGAAATCAATCCATCACGTTCCCTCAACTAGAGCACGGGTATTCCTCTGAATAGAGAAGTATGGGCCAAACCGACACACTGGTCCAATGAGGTTTTGTGGGTCATTGAAAATAGGTTTAGGGTATTTGAAAAATTAGCCTGGTTTGTAGTTCAATTCAGTTTGGCTGCAAATGTCACTCCGTCCCCAATTAGAGAATAAGAATGAAGGGATAAATTTAGGCTATGATTCACTAACCACGGTACCTCAATTGACAGAGTATGTCTTGGCTATATGGACGGATGGTCACTAGTCTAGTCAGTTTTTAGTTTTTTTAGGGTTCCGT
The DNA here is from genome assembly GCA_963890685.1 of Plagodis pulveraria. NCBI lineage: Eukaryota > Metazoa > Arthropoda > Insecta > Lepidoptera > Geometridae > Plagodis > Plagodis pulveraria. Next base: position 3,662,724 of record OY982963.1, on the reverse strand, counting down.
GAACAAAGGGTAAAAACGGGACCCTACTACTGAGACTTCGCTGTCCGTCCGTCTGTCACCAGGCTGTATCTCAAGAACGGTGATAGCTAGACAGTTGAAGTACTAAAAGAAACAAATACTAAAATTATATAAAATAAATATTTAATAAATTTATTTTATTATTTTATTTTAATAAATATTTTTCCCATACTTCTTTTCCAACAAACTTGATTTTTTTACAGTTTCTTGCTCGATACTAATAACAGTGACAGGTAGACGCTTTTACTATTCACAGAATATTTAGTTACGGAACCCTTCGTGCGCCAGTCTCTCTCGCACTAAGCCGGTTTTTTTAAATAGTTCTGAGTTGTAATTGTTGAAGTTATTGAGTGACAATTTTTTTCTGTACTGGCAGCACATTTTGTTTTTTCATGAGTAGGTACTGAATACTAAATCGATTCACTAATATATATATAATCCGTTAGTGTCGGGTTTGCTTCAAAAGCGGTGGTGTGTTTGAAGAATTGAGACATACAAAATAATGTCTTAGAGTGCAGTGCATTGTCACACACAATGGTGGCACTGTAACTGTAATGGACAGATGTGATGCTTACCATCAGGAAAGGCTTGTACGTCTTATGATTGTGATGGAACAAGCCCGAGGCCCACCTGATGTTAAGTGGACTAACCTCTGCGTATAACAGACGCATTTCGTCAACGACGAATTGCACTGTGCCCGTCACACTAAGACGTTCTGTTTTTAGGTCTCATGTGCCTGTAATTTTTCTGGCTCTCAAGGACTGCTGCCGGAACACACTGTTGGTGTGTTCCGGCAGGTGCTTGGCGACAGAGTTTCTACTTGAGGGTGGTCGCTAGCCAGATGGGCATTCGCAAAAAGCCCTTCCACCATGCAGTGAAACTCTAGGCCGCGGCGGGATTCGAACCATGGACCTGCTGTACGGCAGTCCATAGCCAATGAGCTGATGACCATTGAGCCATCACTGCTTCAGTCTGGGTACTTATTAACAATATGGGTAGCTATTTTGGTTTCAAAGATTCATCTCTTTGTAAGTGGGAAGGGTAGACTTTGTCGAAGGTTAGAGTAAAAGAGTTCTGTTGTTTTGGTGCGGAACACTGTAAAAAAATGTCTTGTTACGAGTACGTTTTCCGCACCACACTCGATGTGTAGGGTAAGGTGGTGTAAGTTTGCGCAGTTTTGAATCAGTTGGTAATAAAAATTAAACAAATTGAATAATCACAGGTTTCTATATTTTTATTTAACTTATACCTAAATGGTCATACATTTATATATAAATTATTCAGAAAGCATAATCACTTTTTTCCTAAAAATAAAAAACATAGAAGTCGATACTTGCGCAATTTTACACACCGGGGTGTGTAAAATTGCGCATCGATAGGGATAAGATTGCGCAGTCGAATAACTTGCATACGTCACATATAAATACACCGAAAGTCAAGAAATCAGTACCTATATTTTTTGTGCCACGACACTTGACACGTAACGCACTCTATCCAGTCTTCACTAAGTGGTTCTTTATATATTTCAGTGCATCTTCCACACCTCCATTTTTTTTTATTGCTACGGATTTGCTTTTAAATTACCTTCTTACGTTTTACGCATTTGTTTTGGATTAGGCTTTTCTTTGCGTCGATTTATTTTTCTTCGATTACTTAGTTGGTTCTTTTAGGGTGACCTGCTCGTAACTTCAGCTTGTTTGTGTTTTCGATTTGTAGTTCTGTTTTATTCAGACCTTGGAACTGGAGCTATCTCTAGGTGAAGGATTCATCTACACGTGTAAATTCGATTTGTAAATCTTCATTCCAGAGGAATGATGAAGTTGAGGCAGTCTGATGTGTTCCTGTAACTGCTTCTATTGGAGAGACTATTGGAGTTTCTGCAGTTAATTCAGCTCGATCTTTTAGGAAAGCTAGTATTCAAGTTAGTGAAGGACTCCTTGCCACGCCTTCTGGTGTATCCATCGGTACGTCAGGAAGTCATCATCGATATCGATAGTATTGTTTTCCGGGTTCTCCCGTCTCCAATTAATAAAATAGACAGTATGTATTCATGGTTAAAAATGCATATTACACAGCTGCGTGTATAATTGCGCGCGCAATTTTATCCACCCCCTTTATGCGCAAACTTACACACTTGATCTTCAACGTAATCATCAAGGTATGGCTGCCATCTCTTAGAAGTTTATCAAACTACATTGTCACTAGCCGAAATTTCGATGGTAAACACAAGTAAAACAATCAGTGAAATATTGTAAATATAAGAGGGTTTTTGTCAGTTATACTTGCAAAATGTCAAAATATAAGATCAAAATGCTATAAAAACTTTGAACTATCCTGGACTCAACGTTTTCATTCGTATCTAAATAATTTTACGGGAGCGAAAACCGGCATGTAAACTGTTCAAAACACAACTGAAGTTAGCTGCGTATTTCACACCAGTGTCGTAGGATGACGTGTGCGCAATCTTATCGTCCGCGCAATCTTACACCACCCTACCCTACTTATACCAAATTCTATCAAAATCGGTTCAGTAGTTTTCAAGTGATGCTTGTGAATACAGACATACAAACAGATTAAAAAAGCATATGTTCTTGTGTTTCGTCCAGTGTGTTACAGAAAATATTTTGTATGGCCTTGAAACTGTGCCCTGTCAGTGGCAATAGGCTCGCTCCCTGTTACACGGGACCAACATTCAATTGGCGTAACGTGGGTTTTTACACACCACTGCCTACCCCTTCGGGGAATACAGACGTGATAATATGTATGTCTATTTTCGTGTTCAGTACAGCGCGTTTGAGTCTCATAAACCATATTTTTTTAAAGTAAAGATGGAAAGACATTTTTGCTTCTACTCCTTTATCATATGTATAAGAGACTGTTTTTTTATGGGATAGGATGGCATACGAGCATGCGGCACATCTGGTGGTAAGTGATTACCGATTATTATTATGATTATTATTATTTTCATACATAGAATACCTACCAAATAAGGTATCAATTTTAGCAAGCACTAAAACGTCATCATAATCTTATTGAAACACCAGAATGGATCGTCTGATGTACAGCTGGAATGATTGCAGAAATGACTGGAATTTACAGTACCCTTGCTTTTGTGCTACATTTCAGTGAAGAGGAGTTAGGGGACCTTTGGAGTGCAGACTAACGGCATTTCAAAGTTAGTTTGAAATGACTGCTACATTGCCAACGCAGTGGTATGATAAAACTAATCATTAGGTACATATTTAGGAAAATTAATATTTAAATGGCATTATTGTATATTAGTCTGCCTAATACTAGGTAATATCATAGCAATTGTTGTAGTTATATCCTAATACTATAACTGCTATATTATTCGTAGTACTATAGTTCTCTTAACTTAGCACGGAGAACTAAAGAAACACGCTTCATTAGGGTAGATTTATATTAGAGCGGGCCGTGCCCGGGGCGTGCCGTGCACGTGGCCCGTACGGGGCACGGATTTGAAACGTTACATACATTTTGTATGAAGCAATTTATATTAGACCGTGCCTGATCCGTGTCCCGTCCGGGCCCGCCTACTAACGTACGGACGGGCTTCGCCCCGGGCCCGCCCCGTCCACGGCCCGGCCCGGACACGGCCCGGTCTAATATAAATCATCCCTTACCAACGCAGCCATGATAAAACTAATCACTATGTACATATTTAGGAAAATGAACCTTTAAACGGCATTATCGTATATTAGTCTGCCTAATACTAGGTGATGTCATAGCCCCCCGAAGGGTTCCCGCCTTGTCGTGGCGGTGGGGCTTAGTAGCCGTGGCTTCGTCACCCACGGTGAAGCGAAGAGGAACCAGGGGCCGTGCTGGCTTGGGCAGTCGGCCGGCCCCAGAGGGGCCGCTCCACTGGGCTTTGCCTCTAAGTCCAGACTGGAGCGGCAACGGGTAGGCTGCGGTGCTGTATGGGCAGCACCGCATCTGAGGCGGGCTGTGGTGTTGTATGGGCGACACCACAGCTGACGGTGAGGGGCCACGGCGGGAGAGGAGTGCCGGTATCACGGTGCGCCGCTCTCCCTACCTTCCGTGGCCACGGCGGGGCCGCCACCGTTGGATGGCGGACGCGGAGGGGCCGCAGGGGAGGAGGAGTGTTGGTATAGCGAGGCGCCGCTCTCCCTATCCTCTGCGGCCGAAGTAGCAGGCGACGGGGCTACTCATCTGACCCGTCGCAGGGGGACCTTGGGCGTCGGAAGCGGGGTCGTCTGACGCCCATTTGCGGGCTTGGTCCCCGGGTGGTAGCGACGTGCCATGTGTTCTGGTGCGTCGTGAGGGGTAGCACCCCAGGAGGGGTCCGGCAACGGACAACCGTGGCGGGTTCGTGGTTGAGTGCTAAAGCGACCCTGCGATCCCGCCGAGAAGCGGTAGAGACGGAACACCGTGTGTTATTTAGTCGGTAGGGGCACTTGCTGCTGTGGGAGTAGTTGGTGTCGAGCCCGACATATCCCGGCCACCTTCCCCGGGGTGGACGGGAATGCGTAAATGCATTTTTCACACGTTAAAAAAAAAAAAAAAGGTGATGTCATAGTATTTGTTGTAGTTATATCCTAGTGCTACATGTAACTGCTATATTATTCGTAGTACTATAGTTCTCTTAACTTTATACGAAGAACTAAAGAAACACGCTTCATTACCAACGCAGCGGTCATGCGAGCCCAGATCATTCGGTACATACATAGGAAAATGAACTTTTAAATCGCATTTTTGTATAATAGTCTGTTATAGAGCGAACCAAATATATTCAAGCGTGGTCATTAAAACCTGAAACTTCTACTCAAAACGTACTTAACTATCTCAAGAAAATAGATAAAAACGCAAACTTCACGGTTGAGAAACGCGATATAAAAACTGCAAGACATGCTGCGTTTGTAATTGGGTGCCCGGAAGGGTTGTATGACCAGATCAGATCGCCGTCTGCGTGGCCGTCACGAGTGATGATTTCGGAGTGGTTTCGTAGTAGGCCCCGCGTCGAACGGGGCTTGCAAGCTGATTGCAGTACCTCGCGCGCAACTATCTCTGTGTGACAGCGGCACCACCACCGAAACCGCTCGCACCCCACCGCCACCGCCGCAACAACAGTGCGCGTCTCCCTATGCTCGACTAGTGGTATGCCATCAAAATATTGCTATAATACAAAATAAAGTAGCAAGGTTAGAGGTGATGCTAAACAGCAGTATGCAGTGTGACGTGCTCGGCTTAACTGAGCATTGGTTAAGTAAACCTTAAGTGTATAAGCATAAATGGCTACAAATTGACATCAAGTTCATGTAGACAAGTAGTAGCTCACGGAGGTTCATGTATATATACGAAAAACGATTTGAAGGTACTCGAGAATATCGATCTAGTACAATTGTCTAGTGAGCTTTACTGCGAAATATCAGCTGTTGATATAGTAGATTACAACTTTACTGTAGTATGTATATATAGAACTAACGGTATTACTGCTAACCAATTTTTTCCCTACTTTGATACTTTGCTTAATAAAATAAGTGAGCTAAGCCTTCAATGTGTTATTGTCGGTGACATTAATATAGACTACTTAGTTGAAATTAGTGTCGAAAAAAAACGTTTGTGCGATATACTGTCGCCTCATGGTCTGGTTAACATGGTAGACTTTCCTACTAGGATTACGTCACACAGTGCTACCTCCCTAGATCATATTTACTCCAATCTATCTTTGCCTATAACAGTATCGCCAGTTACCACCAATCTCAGTGACCACTTAGCGACTCGTGTGGAAATAATACTTACTATAGTACAGGAAGAACCACACAAAAAACTGACTAGGAACTACTCCCAAATGAAAAAAGACAATTTTAATAACTCACTTGCAAGTGTAGATTGGGGCAATATATATAAGCACAGTTCTTCGACGAACAGTTTGACGATGTCTGTGATAAACGTAATAATTAATAAGTATGACGATTGCTTCCCATTACGATTAGCTCCTAAAAGACAAAACCGCACATGGGTAACAGCTGACATTAAAAACTTTAAATTATTATTATTCGAATTGATTGATTTATATAATAAGTTTCCGGAAAATGACATATTGACTAAATTTATTTACGAATTAAATACGAAATATGACGACTTGTTACACAACGAAAAATCAGATTACTATTCAAAGATCATGCAGAAATCTCAAAATTCTGCTAAAACTATGTGGAATATCGTAAATGAACAGAGAGGAAAGTTTAATGTTTGTAACCTTGACTTCACAGACATCGTCAAGGATTCCGTCGGAACCTCATTTACTAACAAGCATGATGCGGTTAATACAATGAACGCGAGGTTCGTAGAGGCTGCTGCGGCCTGCGCGGCACCTGCTGCGGATCCCGGTCGTGTGTTGCGAGTACTGTGCGACACGAGTGTGCCCGCTGATCGTTCGATGCGATTGCGTCCTTTTACATCAAACGAGGTGCACCACATTATCACCGCTCGCATTCCATCCAAACCATCTAAGGACGCATACGGAATATCTATGCAACTTTTAAATATGGCTGCCGGTTCTATTTCTCCGGTTCTGGCGAGCTTGTTTAATCGTTGTCTAAAAGAAGGTACATTTCCCGAGCCTTTAAAAGTGAGTAAAGTCACCCCTATATTTAAGGGAAAAGGAAAGCGGGACAATATTGACGGCTACCGTCCGATCTCGATTATTCCAGCGATAGCAAAGGTTCTCGAAAACGGCTTGAGCACTCGCTTGATTGCATACTTGTCATCCACTAACGCTCAGTCTGACAGACAATATGCATATCGCACAGGTCGGTCGACCACTTGCCTGGCCCGCGAGGTGATAAGTCGCCTTGTTGATGCCCGGGAGAGGTCGCAGCAGGTAGCAGTACTTTGCTGCGATCTCTCCAAGGCATTTGACGTAGCCGACCATACCATCCTAGCAATGAAGATGCGTCACTACGGGATATGCGACAAACCACTTGCAGTCTTAAATAATCTTCTGCGTGGTCGGTCTCAGATAGTTGTAGGTGATGGCGGGAAAGAGAGATCTGACCCATTGAAAATCCATATGGGAGTAGCTCAAGGTTCAGCAGTATCGAATATATTATTCTCACTGTTGTTGAACGATTTACCAGGTGCTATCACGAAAGCGGAGGTGTTTATGTACGCCGATGATGTCGCCGCTATTGTAACTGGAACGTCGTTGGATAACTTAGAGAAGAGATTGAACGAAACTGCTGGACAACTAGCTCAGTGGTTTCGTGAGAATGGACTAGTTTTAAATTTAACCAAAACACACTTTGTTTACGTGAACCTCTCCGGCCACTACGTTCGTCGCCTTAATGTTTCCATCGACATGAAAAGGATAGACCAAGTCAACAAGACTACCTTTCTAGGCTTTGAGATAGACAGTGGCCTTACCTGGGAGTCTCACGTACACAGGGTGTGTGGAAAGTTAGGCGGTGCGTGCTTTGCACTTAGCCGTATGGCACGACTACTTCCAATAAAGGTGGTGAAGTCGTGCTATTTTGCCACTGTCCATTCCCAACTTCAGTACGGTGCAGAGCTCTGGGCTCGAGCTGCAGACTGGGAGAGGGCATTCCGGCTCCAAAAACGTGCTGTTAGAGCTATCGTGAGAATTCCCCAAGATACCACCGTCAAACCATATTTCAAGGAATTGGGAATCCTTACACTACCATCAATAGTGATTTTTCAATTGGCGGTATTCGTTCGGCAGAATCTAGATAGCTACGTAAAACTAGGAGATACCCACTCTTATTGTACTAGAAATAGGGGAGTGTTGGCTAGCAAGTCCTGCTCCCTAGTTAAGTCTGGCAAGTTAACGCACATCATGGGTCCGTCAGTGTATAATCAAATCCCAAATGATGTCAAACAAGCGGTAAGCCTGAATGTTTTCAAAATGAGGCTCAAACGCTGGCTGGTTAGCCAAGCTTTCTATAGCTATAATGAATTCTTGACATTTAAAATTAAAAATTCTAGTATCTAATTTGTTACTTATAAACCTATTGACATTCAAATAACTCATTTAATGACATGTTTTATGATTTTTATAATATTATTATTTTGTTATTATTATCATTGTTATTTCTTTGATTTTATTTATTATGTGTATTTCATGCTTTATAAGCACAAAATAACAATTGTATTTTTACTTTTTGTAAAATAATGTATTGTTGACGTGTATTTTATATATGAATAAATAACTATGAACTATGAACTATATGTATACTAGGTAGTGTCAGTAGTTGTTTTAGTGTTCCGTAAAAGAACAAGGAATCCCATTACTATGCCTAGCGTAAGCTCCGTCCATCCTATCTTTTAAGTATATTCCATATGAATTTTCATAGAAGCTGTATTTATTTATTAAGGTCGATTGCCTTACAAATATTAAACAAGTATAAATTTATTTCCATTGAAATTAAAAGTGCAAGTGATATTAACTTGTGGAATATCTTGATACCACACTCAATGAGTTTGGAAGAAAAATTTTTTTTTATCTCTCAATATGGCAACTAGAATCGCCCAGTTTGTTTTACTTTTTTATATATATACCAAGTGTTACTTCCTCTATCCAGACAAATCTAACGATATTTTATACATCAAAATCGGTTAAGCCGTTTAGAAGTTTAGGTGGAAAAAATATTGATTAAATTTATCTAATTTCCGAACATTATGTACATAATAATGAAGTATGTAGGTCACGTTATTAACAAGCTGAAAGTAATACTGTACCAGGTTTGCAGGTTAAGTATCAGTTTTGTTCGTAAATCACTTATACTCATGATCGCAGCAATCAATTTTGTTTTGAACACCTAAAAAGCTCTTTTGGGTAAATTATCGCCAGCAGGAGAGATGAAAAATTGGTCAATTTATATGACAGATAGGTCTATTTTGCGAAAACACTGAACCCTCAGTGTGTGTTCCAGCCTCTACCTGTCCGGTTTACCAATATATATAATAAACGCTACGAATATATAATAATCATATTTATTCGACGACGAAATAAGCGGACGCTGTTTATCTCAAGTTTGTCCGTTGCTTGGCGTGTTGTGATGTTTACCTTTAGTTTTTTTATGCCTGATATGTTAGCCTTTGACACGCCATGTTATTCAGGCTAACCTAGAATTGCTGGCTCTCAAGGTCAGCTGCTGGAACACACCGTTAGGTGCTTGGTGACAGATTTTTAGTACTCTGTACTTGAATTCCAGAAACTGGACAGCAGCGCCTTCTGAAGAAATCCCATCTTACACAGCGATCCCAAAGCCGCATGCTAAGCGTGGGAATAGCAGTGTAAGATTCTTCAGAATGCGCTGCTGCCCACCTTCTCCACTTTTTACGCCGCCGATGGGAAGTGATGAGGAGGGGCAAGACATTCTAGCCCGGCAGCCTACTGACAATTGCCTTGTATATTTGTACCGTATCAGTAAATAGTCCCCGTGGTCGGCCCCGTGGGGTGCTGGGCTTGGCAGGCGTCTTGGGGATCGCAGTTTAAGATATCAGATCCTCAGAAGGCGCTGCTGCTCACCTTCCGGTATTTTACCTTTAGTTGTCTCTTACGACACCCACTTGATATGTGCAAAACTGCAAGATCAAGAGGCAGCGCCTTCTGAGGAACTGATAACTTAAACTGCGATCCCCAAGACGCCTGCCAAGCGTGGGGATTATGGCAATTATATCTCCTTAATGGGCTTAATGGCTGTGTTCAGCAGTGGAAAATCGGGCTGGTAGAGTAAGTAAAATAGTAAATTGAAAATTCCGACGTTGAGGTAATTTTCTAAGAAATTAGTTTCAAATTTGTTTTAATTTTCACTTTTACTACAATGCAAAAAAGAGACACACGTGTTTGAAAACACGTATCTATATACTCAGAGGAAAATCTACCCGCGTTGCAATTTATACATTGTTACAGCTTAACACCAGGTGGGCCTCGTGCTTGTTCCATCATAATAGCATGAAAATGTTAATCCACATAATATGTACCCAGGCCCAAAGGGTAGGGATATGCTGATATACTTATATAATATATCACATGACATTGACCCTGACATCTTGGGCAGCCATGTCCTAAATGTGAAGCCATATAACTATGAATGTGTGTGTTCAGTGAATAGGTTTGGGAGAACCCTTCCCAGAAGCGGACACTAATGTGATTACTAACTTGTCTACAAAGGCCTCAACTTACAAGGATTCTATTACAGGATAGGTCTGGTAAGGACATAGTGTATTACATAAATTGCAAATGGAACTGAGGTGTGTTGTTTTATTTTTTTAGTTTCAATTTAAACTCGTACGGATTGTACATTTTTCATTCGTCAAATAAGTACACAAGTTAAATATGCATCCAGGTATAAAATTGAAAACGTTTAAGTCACCCCCGGCACACAACTTTACAAGTAATAGCTAAGAACCATTTCGAACACGTCAGCTTTCAAACAACAAAACAGCATCAAAATCTTGCTTGTAGCACTTCAAATTTTGATATAATACAACGTATTATATCAAAAATATCGATATTTATCAAATAAATTACATTATTTATTGGAGTATTTTATTTTTTATTATTTCTGATAGGTTAGCCTTTGACCACTATCTCACCTGATGGTAAGTGATGATGTGGTCGAAGATGTTGTTCAGGCTAACCTAGAAGTATTGATATCAGGCATTCGATCGGGACCAACAAACTATGTGAATCTCGAAAGGAAGACCGCTAACAAGGAACCCAAAATAGTTTGGAAATAATTCCGTCACGTAACTTACAGACCCACCAACTTATCTATTCAGGTGGCAGAAAAAAGAACTAAAACTTTCCCTCAAATTGTGACAGTCTGTAGTTGATTTCCATGACCAGTAGCGCCCTCGAAAACTGCACAGTTAAGTTGGTGGTACTATAATTACGTTAATTTCAACCGAGTTTTCAAATTCCATATCAAATCAGTAGTATTTAACTATTTCTCTAAATAAGAACCTATATATTATCTTATTACTTGAAGTAAAAAATATAATTTTAGTTTGAGTAACCTGATATACTATAGTTATTTGTTATGTAAAGCTGTAAAGTTGTTACAAGTACTTGTATTGAAACCTTAAGAAGCGAAGGATTCTAGGATTTAACCATAAACGAAGCATTCCAATATCGAATTCTGAGCATAGCAAAGGTTGAGTACGACGCGCTGATCGTCACTCAGCAGAAAATAACTTTGCTTCTCAGCGAAACACAATTTTTTACCTAAATCATCATCAACATCATCGCATCAACGGGAAAGTCCACCGTAGAAAAACGTGATGTCTCACCCATTAATGGGAATAGCCATAATCCCCACGCTTGGCAGGCGTCTTTGGGATCGCAGTAGAAGTTGTCAGTTCTTCAAAAGGCTTGCTTCTCACCTTCTGGTATTTTTGCCTTAATCGCCTCTTACGATACCCACTGTTTATAATATGGGGGTGACATTCAAATCCGGCACACCACAGGGAACCTTAATAAGGAGACAAAAATGCTAGATGCATAAAAAAAATTAAGTTAAATTACTGCAATTGGCAATATTGAAGGTAAAAACCTTTCGGAAAAATGCTATTAATCCGATAGCGCGGATTTTCCACGCAGATTTCGAATGATAAACAACATCATTCGCGAGCGTGCGAGGGTAAAACTAAATTTGCATTGCCGCGACCTTACTAACGATTCAGTTACAATCCGGATAACGCTAACATCTAATCGTATGTAACATAATTATGTCGTACGTAATAATAAAAAAATATTTTTTTTGTTCTTTTGCCAGATTATCTCACTATAATTGGACTTACTTGATAAGGTAATACGCATTAAAGTTCGAGAGTGCAACAGATAAATATCATTCAAGTTGGACACTCTACTTTTCATCATCTCAATCTGGTAAGTATGTTCTTAATCTGTATCCTTAGGTTTTAAGCCCATAAACGTGACAATATTTGCAAGAACACTAAATATGAATTTCAACTAATACTTACGCAAGTAAATAGGTCAAGTTGTGTTGCTAGTTATTATAATCAATTAAAGCAGTGATGGCCCAGTGGCAATAACTATGGAAAGTCTATGGAAGACCATGACTTCAATCCCACTGCAGGTTTGAGGTGCACTGTACTTACCTGCTTGGCGACAACTTTCAAGTAGATAATCATTCATCTAATAGTATGTTTCAGCCGCTGTCCTTGAGACCCAGTTCGTTTTGTAGGTTAAGCCTATTTAAATCTTGGACCACATCATCACTTGCCATCACATGAGATTGTAGTAAAAAGTTATTGAATATTATCAATTAGAAAATAAACCTACACTAACATTTAATTTTTATATTATATATATATTTGGGAGGTAGGCTTAATGTTAAGTTCCTTATATTGAGAGACGTTAGGACAGCAACTAGCAGCAATTAAATTACGTTTCATCGTTGATCTGTTTCCCTCTTTTATTTAGAGGAAAAAGATACATAATTGTTTTAAGGGATTAAATATAATGACGACCATAAAATGCTTTGATACCCTTTGTTCTTTTACCAAATATTGTAATCGAACACCAAAAATGATCACTAAAGTCATATTTAGGTATGACTTTACGCAGAGCGGTTACTTGTGACCACAACAAGACGCCAGAAGAATTATAGGAAGATGTAAAAACTTTAATTGTAATTTTACATTAAAATGCTGTTTTGATTTTGGTGATTATTTACTACTTTTGGTGAATATTTACTAGTTTTGGGTTAACAATGATTTATTTGGAGTCATTTTGCTTAAATAGGATAGCGAGATGTTAAAACTTTACGAACGCATGGCGGTAGGGCATTACGCGAATGCCCGCCTGGCTACCTACCACCCTCAAGTAGAAAATCTGTCGCCAAGCACCTATCGGTGTGTTCCGGCAGTTGTCCTTGAGAGCCGGTCCTTCTAGGTCACTTACTTATCAGGCGATATAGTGGTCAAAGGCTAACCTATCAGGCATAAAAAATAAAAAAACTTTGGTTATAAGTTTACATTAAAATACGGCTTTAATTTTGGTGATCATTTACTATTTTTGTCTGTTATTTGTTACTATATCTGGTGGTAAGTTAAATATAAGCCATTATTTTATTCATCTCTATGACCACACAATGTTGTTGGCGGTCGGGACCATCGGTAAGCGTCTCGCAGCAATGCTATATATGTTTGGTATTAATGTCCATATGTCTACCGTATTCTGGCCTTCTCGTTTATTTATTTTCTCGTTTTCTGTGTAAAGGTAGTATCAGTGGAACACGTTTATATGAATATTAAATCAAACAACGTTGTTCAATTTTCAAATCTACTCTCTTCCCTTGGGCAATTTCGATCCTTCCGAGGGCGGGGAATACAAGAGCTAGTCAGCTATACAATCAAATTTATTAACCAAATTAAGGTATGCAAATTCTTAGTATACAGGGTTATTGGTTAAATACTAACAACCTCTTAGGGATGACTTCTGCTATTCCTAACAAACATTTTGAGATATATTTTTTTATTGAAAAAAAAAACTATATATTTTTGAAATATTCTTTTGTGTTTTTTTATATGTTTTTGACTGAATAAGCACGGGCTCCACCTGATGTCATAAGTCTTTTGTGCCTGTAATAGATTATATCATATTTTTATAATTTTGCTCGATGTAAATATTCAAAACTCTATTCAAAGGGACCACGGCGCGGTCCACTGTTGCCGCGGCGGGTGCTCCAGGCTCGGAGTAGGCAACAAAACAAAAAAAAACTTAAAAGAAAAGGTTTTTTTCAAAGCAAAAAAATCATCTCAAAATGTTTGTTAGGATTAGGAGAAGTCAACCCTAAGAGGTTGTTAGCATTTTACCAATAACCCTATATATAAAATGTTGGCCATAGAAATGCAATCGCTTTAGATTATCCTCAAATGCCTATGCATATAGTATACTACTATTAGAATACTGCTAAATTTTCACTATTCGAGTAAATTCCACTCACCGCATCGCATTTAGAGTTCAATACGACCGATTTTCCGAGATGAGAGAACCCGATTTAGTATTTAAAGCACAAAGCAGCGCGCTACTTTGAGCAAGGAGGTGGAGGTCCGCGTTGCTCGAATGCGGGATACAACAATAAAATGTCACACGGGTGATTTTGCGAGGTAAAGCTACATTATTTTGAGTAGTTTAAAATTCATTTCGAGTTTCTGGTTGATTGAGTCAGTCTGGTCGCTGGAGACCGGACCGAATTAAATTATGTGGTGCCGTGTTGATTGAGTTTGAAGTATGGAAATTTAAATTGGGTTCGTTATTTTATGTTGTAACGGACTGCCCCACGGGATGCCGAGTTAGACACGTGGGGGCCGGGCTGGAATGGCACACCCCATAAGATATGTATATACATGGAAGTACTCTTACGGAAGTCATAGGAGGCGACGAAGTGAAAAATATTATATATGATCAGCAGCACCTTCTGAAGAACAGACAAAAATGAAAAAAATGTTAACAACCTCTTTGAGTTGTTTGTGATTTGGTTACCTATGTGTTAGTTATGAGTACCACCTGATGTTGAAAGTGTCTTTGTGCTTATAATTTATTATATCATATTTTTATTACTTTGCGCGTTAATATATATTGAAAACTCTATTCAAAGGGAGCGCGGCGCGGGAATCTTAGCTTAAATTGGGTATTGTGTGTTCACTACAAGATACAGAACTTAAAAGTATCAGACAGTACTAGAACTTATTGTATATAGTAAATATATAGTAAAAACTTATTGTTTTAGGTTTCGAGTCTCGTAGTACAAGACAATGACAACTCCGAGCCAAGAGCACAGGCCGCGGAAAGACTGTACCGCGCCGCGCTCCCTTTGAATATAATTTTGAATACTTACATCGAGCAATGTAATCAAAAGTATGAAATAATAAATTACAGGCACAAGACACTTTTAACATCAGGTCCTAGTACATATCCACAAATACAATAAAAAAATGTTTTAAGAAAAACATTCATCTCAAAACGTTTGTTAGAACTAAAAGAAGTCAACCCTAATAGGTTGTTAGCATTTTTCCAATACGAGTGACCCAGTATGTAATTATAATCTAATAGATGGCGGTCAGGTTTAGTTTAATTTAATAATTAATTATAAATTCCGTTTTTTTGTGGTGCTTTTGTACTCGACTGCTCAAAAGGAATGTATTGTTTTCCGAGGGATACTAGTTAGTTTTTTTTTGGAAAGCATGTATATTTATTTTAATACTATATAACTTGCTAGCAGTATTTGATTATAGTAAATAATGATAATGTGTTAAAAAATCGCTAGGCTAATGAGAGGGTCCACTGAAAAAGTGAACACATTTTCAACACCCCTTTGTTCGTAACTTCATATTTCAAGTAATCTCGACATAAATACTACAATTAAACAGTATCAGTTTCCTAAGTACGTTCTCAACAACAGAAGCTCTCATTTTAAATAGCACTTAACCTTAACAGACTCGAGCACTGAATTGGCATTCCGGACGTTGCCGTAGTTTAGAGCAGTAGTGGGCTAATGGCGGAATTTGTGTAGGTACATGTATAGGGATTTAATGGTTCATCAGCTTTATACAATAAGTTTAGATGTTAATAGCAACAATTATACAGGTTTGTATATTTATGGAGTGTCTATATATCTGTACATCACTTTTTAACAGACTTCCGTTAATGAGGAGGTCCTCAATTATGTACTACAACTAGAATATTTATTTTATGTTTGCCCGTGGGTGGCCGGGCTAGAATGTCACCACTCCAACTCTACCCGTGGGTTATGATAACCAGAGGCGGCTAAGGGCCTGTTTCAGAATGTTCGAGTAAGTTCCAGTTATACTACCCAGAACATAAAATAACTGAATGATAAAAATGACAGTTAACATGCAGCGCGTTTCAAGCTTTAACCGATGAATATACAGGCTAAATCGATGACTGTGAAACGCAAATATAGTGTTTTATTTATTAAATATGTTCTGGGTAGTATAACCGGAACTTACTCGAACATTCTGAAACAGGCCCTTAGGGTAACACACCAGAAGGTGGGCAGCAGCGCTTTCTGGGGAACTGATATCTCACACACGGGATCCCCAAGACGCCTGCCAAGCCTGGGGATTATGGCAAACCCACCCATAATGGGGGAGGCTGTGTTCAGCAGTAGACAATTCGGCTGATATAGTATTAGTAGCGGATACTCCGCATAAACATATTTTGATGATTATTGTTTGTTGGGTAGAACCGCATCGCATTTAGAGTTCAATACGATCGATTTTCCGAGAATGCGAGAACCCAGTTTAGTAGCTCGTGCTATCAAAACAAAAAAAGAACCAATTTTCAACTTTCAAACCTCCAAAAACAAAACTTTTCTTTTTCACTCAAAATTGTCCATAGACAAGTAGACATCTACGCTAAGGAGGCGTTCAGAAACTCGACCCGCAGTTGATCGTTCCGAACATAAAGCATAAAGCAGCGCGCTACTTTGAGCAAGATGGAGGTCCGCGTTGCTCGAATACTAGTCCAGTAGCAGTACGATCGTAACTTATGAAAATATAAGATTCAACCAATTTTTCACAGTTTATTAGTTACAAGTTTACAAAGGTTTTTTGAAAAAGTTAGAAAATTTTGACCGATGCATTTGGAATTATTTAGGTATTTGTAAAAAAACTACATAAAATCGTGAATATAAAATTAGAATTAAAAATTCTCATTGTATTTGACTTAGGACATTGTTATCTTTGGTTTATTAACTTATTAGAAATATTAGAGACTTGGAACTTAGGTAAACTAAAAATTTCAAACCCTGCTTTCAAAAAAATATTAGAATGGCTGGAAATCAGTTTAATGATATTTTTATGTATATTGTAACATGCTGAAAAAAGATTAGAAAAACATACAATGTGCTTCCCGACTTATTTAGTTTTTCTTTAATAGCGTGAGTAATATAAAATTAGAGTCCAGAAGTTAGTGGCTACTGGATAATAATGATATACTCCATCGTCATACAAAAGATTAGAAAAAATAGTTCATGGCATTTTCTACCGACTTCAAAAAAAGGAGGAGGTACTCAATTCGTCCGTATTTTTTTTTTTTTTTTATGTTTGTTACCGCCTACCTTCTGACTGGGTGCATTGATTTTGATAATTCTTTTTTATTTAAAAGCTGATGCTTGCAGTGTGGTCCCATTTAAATTTCATCAAAATCTGTTTAGCCGTTTTTGAGTTACACTTCAAAAACTGAAAAGTGTTTTCCTGTCTTGATAATATAGCAAATGTTTGTTACCTTAGAACTTTTGACCGGGTGAACCGATTTTGATAACTCTTTTTTTATTTGAAAGCTGAGGCTTGCTGTGTGGTCCCATTTAAATTTCATCAAAATGAGTTTTTGAGTAACACTCCAATAACTGAAAAGTATTTTCGTATTATGATGAATTCTCATCGAAGCTCAAATTTGGTGGTAGGTAACACAGTAATATTTCCTCAACGGTATAAGAAATATTTTTTTTGTATAGGAAGATAAAACGTGTTTTGTGCTACAAATAAAAATAACTAGTCTTTTTTTATATCTGAATAGTAAGCCTTTGACCACAATCTCACCTAATGTTAAGTGATGATGTGGTCGAAGGTGTTAACAGGCTTAACCAAGAATTACTGGCTCTCAAAAACAGCTGCCAGAATACACCTTTAGGTGCTTGGTGACAGATTTTCTACTTTAGGGTGGTCGCTAGCCAGGCGGGAATTCGCGAAATGCCCTTCCACCATGTGGTGAAGCTCAAGCCCGCGGCGGGTTTCGAACCATGGACATGCTGCGCGGCAGTCCATAGCCAATGCCACTGAGCTATCACTAATTTACAATAAATGTTATTTTATGTGTTAATCATACCAAACATTAGGATGAATGACCATTTTTTATCGTATTCGTATCGCACTTCCCGTTGCAGTAAAACATTTTCTTACTGCTTTAACAAATTTCTTTTCAAACACTGAGATCGATTAATTCGAACGTCAGTCTTATTCCGGTATCGTAGAAGTAAGTTAAGTGGCTCATCATGCCGTGATTAAAAAAGGTAAATTTATATTTATACATCGGTATACCGATAATACAATACAATGCATGAAAATGTTGTCAACATTTTCATGCATAACTATTGTTATTTTTTATATTGCTATTGTTATTGCAGGTAACAAAATTACAGTGAAGTTCTTATATATATCTCACCTACATTAATAATGTTTATAATAAAAAGATTTCACTGAAATTGTGAGGCTATAATTAACGTATATACATTTCGTATTATAACTGAACTTAAGACCAAACTGTTTATTTATGTATTTACCTGTTGAATTATGAAAACAAGATAAAGTTGTTATTTCATGAATATTTGGTCTCATAAATAGTATTAAATTGTGCGAAAATAATAACTATAAAATTACTGAATCACTTTCGTGGATCACCGCTTCACTTTCATGGCATCTCAAACTTCAAAATTATTTTTATTCCGAGAGACAACCAGGATTGGATTAATTTACATATGAATTTACTCATACTATCAAGCTCGATAAGTGTTTTACAAAACTATTTCAAATAAGCAAAAACTAAAATTGTCTATGAAGGTGATGATGGGAATCGCTGCGATGAGAATTAGTCATATAGTCAATGACAGTAAATGACAATCGATCCCATAAGTAGGGGACTAAATATAATGACCACCATAAAATGCTTGGATGCTCTTAATTGTATTACCAAAAATTTTAATCGAACACCAAATGTAGTAAATGGTCACTAAATCTCAAAGCCATGTTTAGGTGTGACGACGAGCGAAGCGAGGAGGAGCGTTAGGTTACTTATGACCACAACAATGCGCGAGCCGAGCGAGCGTAGCGAGCGTGCCGCGGCAGCGGCCGGCGATGCGCCAGAAGAATTACAGCAAATTTAATTTTGGTGATTATTTACTACTTTTGGTGATTGTTAAATATATAAGGGATCCTGTGGTACTCGCTATAAATGAAAGTCTTCACTTGATATATGTATTGTCCTTTGAACATAGTTTAGGTTACACAGCACTTAATTTACTATTTTAATTAATTTATTTTGTAGGAACAGTTATGGCCTGTTGGCTGGTGTAAGACGAGAGAGCGAGACAGCTTTACTTATTTTATAGGGCAATATTAAACAGAGATCATTTACTACTTTTGGGTTAAGGATGATTTATTTTGAGTAATTTTGCTTAAATAGGCTAGCGAGATGTTAAAACTTTGGATATAAGTTTACATTAAAATGGGGGTTAATTTTGGTGATCATTAACTATTTTTGTCTGTTATATGTTACTAGATCTGGTGGTAAGTTAAACATAAGCCCATAAGTAGCAAGGGTCACTAAAAAGGGCGAAATAAAAATTTTTACCAAAAAAATAGAACCGACTTCAACACTCAAATGTGTGAAATAACTTGTCGAAGTCGGTACCATGCGCACAATATTGTGATGATAGGTACTTTTGAACCGTCATGGTACCGACTTCGACAAGTTATTTCACACATTTGAGTGTTGAAGTCGGTTCTATTTTTTTGGTAAAAATTTTTATAAGATATCATAAGATTTGTTAATGCGGCCATAGAATAAACTATATAGGTACCTACGCGGCATTAGCTCGTGGAGTGAGACTAGGGTTGCCAGATCAAGGTATATCAATTCCTGGACATTTCTGGGGTTGAAGATGAAAATTTTGTTCAACATTAAAAGATAAAATCTGTAACCTTATATAAGCCTTTTAACTATGAATTCACCCACACGGCCAGCATGCGGCGTGCGTATGACTGAAAACTAAGAAAGAAAAACAACCCGGTGACGTACTTTTTTATATGTGTGAAGAAAATAATATATGAAAAAAATAACTAATCTGGTTTATGGCAGATACATTTTTGATGATATAAATATACAGAATATACTTACAGCAAAATCTGTTCGTTAAAATGCTTCAATATACTGCAATTATATTAATCTTATGCAATTATATAATTAATAATAATCTTCATGATTATTATTGTATATTTTTATTTATTGTTGTTAATCATATTTCACATTTTTAAAGATGTAAATGTACAAAATATACATGCAGCAAAATCCTGTTATTTTAAAAGCTTCACAATAATACTGGTCAGTCATCATGATTATAATCGTATGATTTTTCGCAATTTTTTCAAATTATATTTCACCTTTTTGAAAATATAAATATACAAGATATCTATTATAGAAAAATCTGTTCATACAAAACTTTACAATAATATTGCACAATCCTCACGTTTATTATTTTATATAATGTTTCACTTTTTTTTATGACATTCTGGAGTTTACGTTCTCTATGATATTAAATAATTGACCAAGGGCGGGTTAGGTCACGTTTATGGTAGGGTTTCGTCGCAGGGCCGTAGTTGGAAAGAAAACTACATGGTAAGTCTTTTTTAGCTGACTTCAAAAATGGAGGTACTCACTTCGACCTGTATGTATGTAATATTGTCAAAACTGCACAGTTTTTTTATATGTTAGTCTATACTAGTTTCTTTACATGTGTGCCAAAATTTCATAAGTGTATATATGTTTCTGTGTTAATATGTTTGTATTTTGTCCACGTATTACGCAGAAACCGGATATCGTATTGCACAAATTCATGTTTTAATAACCTCTCAACTTAAGAGTCACTGTAATTTTTATCAAAATCGGTTTAGTAGTTTTCAGGATATGGACTGTTTTAATTTTAAAATATGAGCGTTTCAACTGCATTAACTACTGGGCAGATATGAACGAAATTCGATAGGTTTTTCATGTGTAAATATTATTAAAAATGCATAAATAAAAGTAATCTACAGGAATTAAACCGACTTCAATATAATCTAATTAACTAAAAACGGATAAATAACACAAAAAAACATCAAAACTGGGCATCTACCTAAGTAGGTACGTAAACCAACAAATTTTGAGGTCGGCCTCTGTATAAGGCTAATAAAATATAATACGTATCTAACTCTAATCTAAGCGCGGTCCATCATCGATCGCACCAGCACTTAACATCAGGTCAGATAGTGGTCAATTGCTACCCAGTTCGGTATAAAAAAGGGCTTAAAAAGCGGCAAGCCCGTCTTACTTTTCATACAAACGTTCGTACGCGATTATGGCGTTGTAACAGATCTTTCTATGTAATTTTTGAGCTAATAGGTATTTTGTGTATGTAGGCTTTTATGTTTCTTTCCCCGTGGGATGCCGGGTTAGAATTGCACCTCCCCATATCATCCCGTGGGTGTCGTAAGAGGCGATTAAGGGAAAAATATTGGAAGGTGGGCAGCAGCGCCTTCTAAAGAACTGCCATCCTACTCTGCGATCCCCAAGCCGCCTGCCAAGCGTGGGGATAATGGCAAATACCCCTTTTATAAGGGAGGCTGTGTTCAGCAGTGGACGATCCAGCTGATACAGTACAGGCTTTTATGCAAACAAAAAAGTTAAATTTGTAGAAACGACTTCAATATAAGCCAAAAGTCTGCTTTTTTGTACAAATTTAACCTGAATTTAGGGCGTTCAGAATGTACTCATAAATTGTAAAAATAGAGAACATATTTTGATAGAAACCTTGCAAATTAATGGAGATTCTAATTGATAAACATTTGTTTTACAAACATGTAAGGCTTATTAAAAAACACGTAATTACTGGACCAAGTTTTATGAAGTTTACGCACAATATTTTCGTTAAATGTTATCTCGTTCTCACTTGCTTGTTAGCCAAGTGGCGGAAAAAGTAATGCAGGGACGGAGTGAGACGGAGTGTTGAATGCCAAGCGCTGAAGGTGAAAAAAGATGAAACAACAAGCTTTTCAATCACGCTCGCTTTGACGATAGACGGACCGGGAAGGGCCCTCTTAATGATACTTTAGGGCCTGGCACTGACCTCAATAATAGTTGGATTACGTACTATTTAGGTAGACGCCAAACATACGGACACCTAATACTAGTGAATTCCGGGACAGTGGAGCGTAATTACTGGACACGGGACAAGACGCCCCATTCCGGGACAATCCCGGATTTCCCGGACGTCTGGCAACCTTAAGTGAGACGCAGCGCAAAGGGTCTCAACACAAGTCACAACGTGTCGCGGCCGCATACGCCGCGCCTTGTTATATACGATTTTAGTGTTCCAAAAGCATTTATATTTTGTTGATTATTCAGAATTATACAGCGGCAAGTTTCTTTTACATACCTTCACACACATACTGTATTAATCTAAAGTTTCTATGAAAATGGTCAATCAACTGATGAAATTTCCATAAAACATGTGTAGGTATGTGAATTCTATACAAACTCCAGGCCAAAAACTGGACTAAGTGTCTGTCGGATTAGCTAGTACCTCTACCTACCTACTTATATGAATATAAGTAGATACCTATAATATGTAGTTGACGCCTAGAGTTAACTCTAATTACGTAGGTATATGATATGTATTAAATTTACTTACCACTTTTCTGTAGGTAGGTACCTACCTTATCTAGCTTGTTTTTAAGTAACGAACGTAAAGAGATTTATATATGAGGTATGAACCTATTTAAAAGTTTTATTATTAGATTAAATTTAATTGAACATCCGTTAGGTAGGAAGGCGTTATCTTCAGTTTTCAATATAAATTGTCGGCCATCTGGACGAAAACTGATACAAGCATACCATATTTGGACTGACTTCTATTTATCGAGATTTGTAAAACCTACGTTGGGTAGTACATATTTTAAACTTAAGTACATCATGTGCAATGAAAAATAATTTAAGATTTTCAACGCTGACAAAATCCGAGAATTTATATATATGTATTAGTATGATGTTTTATTATTAAGTATTATGTATATTTTTCAGAATGTACATCGTAAAAATATGTTCAATCACGTGATGATGCTGAAAATCGCTACTTAGCCTTTTAAAACACTGATTACCTGAAGGTAGCGGAGAAACTACCATCAAGAGTATTCCCAAAGGGGATTAGCATTAATCCGGTGGCCAGCCAATTTCCGATTCGCTTTTAGCGAAGTTAAAACTTTTTACAATTATGCTCTTGTGGTGTAGGAGAAGATATATTGTACCAGCCAGACATAAGTGTGGTGATGCTAGAAAAAAGATGAGTTATATAAAATGAATATGGTATCCAAATTCCGTATTTTATTTGTTCATCGCAAATTTAGAAAGTTGAGTTAACGACTACACTAGGACGAAACTAGTAAAATTCATACTTTAGTTAATGAAAGTAATAAAAATAAAAGGGTAAGTATAAAATATACGTTTATACCACACCCACTCAGTTGTAAAACATGTTGTAAAATTCGTCATTTCTCCCTAATAAATGTACAGCGGGGAAAGTTATATGAATTTTCATTCCTTCACTCCGTAGCAGTGAAGGAATGTTGTATGAAAATCCATACCTGCCCTGGTTGCGAGCGTTCTTCTGTTCTCTTTTTAGCCGCTAACATAAAAAAAAAACAATCTCAAAAAGGTTTTATATCAAATAAATAGAAAAAAGAGGTGTGATTTTCATTTGTACTCGATTTTCAATGCAAAGAGGTTGGCAACCTTTTTTTGCACTACAAAAAAAAAAAGCGAGACAATTTGTTATGTTTGGTTAAATTTTGTTTTTTATTAAATTGATATTTTAACAGGCCGCTTTTAATAATTTTCAAAAATGTGTTTTGAAAAACGAGTCGCCGTACAGTGGGCTGAAACGGGCCGGTAGAGGACTCAGCGTTTAAAAAAAAAGTTTATTTTTCTGAAATTTTAAATAGTGCGTTGGATTTATCTATTGATTAAAAGTAATTATTTATATGAGGGTTGTTTAGATAGCTTGAGTATTTTCGGAGTTATTAATAACCAAAGTATTTTTTGTATGAAGCAAAACAAAAAAAACTTGAAATTCTCAAATTTTGCAAAGAATTGACTTTACGTATATATAGTACGTATTTTTGTCCTATTTTATCACCTATTATCAGGTTGCGATTTTCTGCGATTTGGTCGTTTTCAATATTGCCACTGTTTTTTAAAATAATAAAAAGGTCAAGGTTGGTCACCAAATCTTCAAACATCTTCACAAACACAAAATAACTCACACTCACTTCACTTATTTGTTTATGTAATAAATATGTTAGGGTAGTGCGTCTATTATGGTGGGTAATAGAACACTGAAGTACGTTCGAATGCAATAGTAAATTTTGTGCCCTATTATCGTTGCACCAATCAGGTAACGACACGTGTCATAACTTGATGTTGCGGTCACGCATTCCTATCTCTTGATTCCTGGAAATAAGTGTCAAATTACGTCATGCCTACCTATATTACCTATGGTGGTGGAAAATGTCCAAAATTTCTTTTTATTTAAAGTATTAAGTAAGTATTGAAGTACTTCAAGCCGTTTAGTGTACATTATTTTCAATTTCAAATTAATTGGAATAAATTGCTAAACTAAAATTTCATGACTCTTCATACAAATTTGATATGGCTATATCTCCGAAAGTACGAGTCCAATTAAAAAATGTCAAGGAGTAAAAACTTTTTGAATATATGTCTAGATATTAAAAAAATACATTTTAGATCTTAAGACCCAACCTTGTAATCCCAGCCCACTGTGCGCCGCCGCGCCAGCTCAATAAGCCGTAATCAATCCTCACAACATTGCATATTATGTTTCTTTTATATATTTTTTGGTGGTGATAATGAATCTGATAAATATTACATTGTGCTAAACTGTTTTAAACATTGCCAAAATATGCACAAATAAGAAAATAGAGTGGTGTAAAGTTACGAGGAGAGATGACAAAACTCCTCTGTCAAGCCAAAGTGGTTTATATACTGTTGACTTCCTTTATTGATCCGGGCCTTTTAATTAAATCCATTCCAATGGAAACATACAAAAGGGTACATAATAATATAGTACTTACTATAAATTATAATGAGCTACAGCTATATATGTAACTATCTAACTAGCTTTGATTAATTAATTTAATAGTTATATGGGCAATATTATAACGTGATGATGATAATAAAAAGTATTATGTGTTAATCCAGGACTTAAATGATCTCTATTTTATGTTTTACCGAAATAGGTCGAGCCGACCAATCGAGCTCTTACATACTTTCGCACTAATTATATAAGTCTGTTGCGATAACACATTGACATAATAGATATTTGTAGGTACTAGCCTGGCAAAAAAAAGTAATTATTACCGACTATTCAAGTGAACATATATAGGTAAGTAGTTGGGTTTGTATCTAATCAAAATTATATTTGAATGGTATATAAAAGTTCAATCAATAGATTATTTCATCCAGAAAGTTTTAAATTATCCACAAAATTTCCTTCTTCAAAGTACACAATTTAAGTAGACAGGTAGTTACAATGCATGATGTAACAATAAGTAGGTTTAAGTACTGCGAGTCAAGCCTCTCACTTTTATGGATCAACGTTATACACCAAAATTTCAGGTTTGTAATTTCTTTCAGTTTACGAGCTAGAGCTCCGTGACGTACGGACGGATGAAAGGACATGCAGATCACAATCAGAGAATAAATGGCAAAATGAATCCTATTAACGAGACTTCAGTCATTAATAGGATTCGTTTTGCCGTTTGTTTACGGATCCTTTATAACTAGGCCACCATAAAAGAATCTACTTTTGGTTATATTCGACTGAGCTTTCACAAAACTGACCTCCGATAAATAAGAATTTTGGAATGAAAACTCACACTATCAATATTATTCGATTGTATTAAATTAATAACTTAGCGCATAACATCAACATAATTATAATAAAAAACCATACAAAAAAAACATTCCACGCCACGACATGAGCGAAATGTTGAATTATCTGAACCGAACCATTGATTTTGTACGGGCGGAGCGGAGGGCGAGAGACGCGATGCCTGACGTCATCATACAACCGATGCTCCGAGCGGAGGTTTTGAAATAGCCGAACTAAAAAGAAAACTTTAACAACTTCGTCATTTCCTAATTGTTTGAAATCATTTAAATCATGTTAAGTGATCCTCATTACGTCCAACCGTTATGTGCTAGGGGCGAAAACATATTTCTTAAAATGTTCTTGTTTTGTCACTTGTGTTATAATATGTTATTGTACCGACCCCACACGCGTGGAATAAAATTAGGAAGATGATGAGGAGTTATTTAAAGTAATATAGGTAGTATCCTGTTTTATAACCCTAAATGTAAAAACAATTTTAGATCACAATTCTAACTCGACGAAAACTAGTTAGACCTGACGAAAACTGGCATCAAAACCCTAAATGTAAAAACAATTTTCGATCACAATTCTAACTTGACGAAAGCTAGTTAGACCTGACGAAAACTGGCATCAAAGAACGTAAAATTGTATAATATTTTTTTTGTCTTTTATATTCAATAAAAAAAGTGTATTTTTTTATAATTCAATTACACAACCCAAAATAGAATATTAAAGCAATAAATAGAGAAATGATTTGTTGAATTAATATATTATATATAGGTAGGTAGGTAGGCATTGTTTACGTGTTAATGTTAGCAAGTCCTCTAAATAGGCTTTATCTACCAACACCATTTTAGAGGAAGATAATTCCTACCAAGGTCGGTAGGATTTAGAAAACAGTGGAAGGATAAGATAGGTAGTCTGTCATCTGTGCTACTGAATCGCGATGATAAGGCTTCTAAAACAAACTAATATCTATAACTTCAAACTGCATAAAACTGCCTGCGCCCAAAGAGCAGTTGGCATATCTGTGTTGGGTGGGACACAGATAAATAGCAGTAGGTTCGTACTTGCATTCGCGTCGCTCCGCGCTACGTAGCGACCACGCGGCGCTGTCGCCTGGGCGCGGCGCAGGGCCGCCCGCGGCTTTCCCGCGCGGATTTTAGCACTGAGGCTAGAAGTTTTGTTCTATTTTCCAAAACCATAAACTTTTTTTTCTAATCTTTTGTGTGGCGATGGAGTATATCATTATTATCCAGTAGCCACTAACTTCTGGACTCTAATTTTATATTACTCACGCTATTAAAGAAAAACTAAATAAGTCGGGAAGCACATTGTATATTTTTCTAATCTTTTTTCAGCATGTTACAATATACATAAAAATATCATTAAACTGATTTCCAGCCATTCTAATATTTTATTGAAAGCAGGGTTTGAAATTTTTAGTTTACCGAAGTTCCAAGTCTCTAATATTTCTAATAAGTTAATAAACACAAGATAACAATGTCCTAAGTCATATACAATCAGAATTTTTAGTTCTAATTTTATATTCACGATTTTATGTAGGTTTTTTACAAATACCTAAATAATACCAAAAGCATCGGTCAAAATTTTCTAACTTTTTGAAAAAAGCTTAGTAAACTTGTAACTAATAATCTGTGCAAAATTCGTTAAATCTTAAATTATTAAAAGTTAGCATGCAATTTTAACGTACTGCTACTGGACTATACGGGATACCTTATATATTATATGTTATAGGATAGAACCTTCTATAGTTGGCCCATTAAAATTTCATTAAAATTAATTAAGACGTTTTTTAAGATAGTTCAATTGAGAAATGAATATACATAGGTACCTGAATGATTTGATGGTGATTGCAACTCTAGTCTATGATAATCAGTATTTTAGGCGTGTGAATGATTTTGTAAGCAATATGTAAAGAAAGTGAAAAATGTAAATGAAACCCGAACCGACTTCACTGAAAAGTATGAAATAAATTGTGAAAGTCGGTCCATTATAATATGAGATAATTTTTTTCATCATCAAGTTGTAAATCTACATTGTACCGACTTCCACCAGTCATTTCATACTTTTCAGTATTAAGTCGGTTCCGTTTTTAGGGTTCCGGAGTCATGGAACCAACATAGGAACCGTTATAATATCATCATGTCCGTCTGTCCGAGGTCCTAAGAGACCGTTAGTACTAGAAAATGTAATTTTGTAGGGGTGTGTATATCAATTACGAAAATAAAGTGGTAAGATAAAATTGAGGAAAATATTTTTTTTGAAATGTGAAATGGGGATCAATTTTTTTCCTCGTCTGGCCCATTGTGTGGTATATCAAGAATAGGTCTTTTAAAATGACTTCGGAGTCTCTAATACTATTTTTAGATTTAATACTCCACTTACGAAATAGGTGTACCAAATGTACCTAACAATTATTAATCGACAGTTAAAATAGATACAATTTAAATAAAAAAAACACTACTCGTAATGGGCTTCAAACCCACGGCCACTCGTCCTCGAGCCGTACGACCGTGGCGTATGGAGTGACTCAACATTCGTACTCATCCTTTTATTCTTATTATTAACAAATAATAAACGCATGCTAACTTAAAAAAATTACGTGCAGCGAAAGGAAAAATATTTCAATAAATAACACGGCCTCACTGTAGTTGGACAGGTGCGATGCAAGATGAAAATGCGGACGTCTCGAGCTCTCTGGAAGATATGGCCGAAAGTACACTGCTAAAAACGACTTAAAGGCTTAAATCAAATTTGACCTTTTACCGTTGAATTGTAACTACGTAAGATGAATTCACAACTCTTAAGATGATTTTGACCAATCAATAAAAATGTACCATGTTTTATAATAAACACAACCGTCAAAAACGCCTTCCGTAAAGTATTTTCAGAATTGAACTTGTTATTAAATAATAATTACAGTATTGACCATAAAATATACCTTACTTTTACGGCGGTTTATATACGGTGATTATCACTATAACGTACGACTTAATCAGCCTCATCGAAAAGTCAATATTTAAGAAAGACCACAAAATACACCTTAAATGAAGACGAAAGAAACATTCGCCTTCACTGATCTCGTTTAACGTAAGGAGTTTTTGTACGTATTTACGTTTGGTCGGTTTTTTGCCTTATACCATATAAATTGGCCGTCATTAGGGCGCTTTTGACTTTAGATTTTTCTCAGTGTAAAGACGGAACCCTCTGACTTGTTTACGTGAGTTATTCTGTATTATTTACTTTAAAAACCAACCAGGTGCGAGTTTTCACATCTAGGCCAAGGATTATCAAATAGAAAAGGCCGTGCCAATACAGGTTGTACCATAAAATGGTTAGTACTTTCAGAAAGATCAGTATCCTTAGTGGAACCTCAACCTGCACGTGAGCAGTTAGATAACGATGAACGAACGAACGAAGAGATAGATAGATAACTCTTTATTGATATATTACAAATTTACGAACTTATAACTTCTTATATCATCAAGATAGGAAAATACTTTTCAGTTATTAGAGTGTAACTCAAAAACGGATTGACCGATTTCAATGAAATTTTAATGTGACTGTGGCAAGCATCATCTTTCAAATAATAAAGAATTATCAAAATCGGCTCACCCAGTCAAAAATTCTGAGGTAACAAACATTAAAAATACTTAAACGAATTGAGTACCTCCTCCTTTTTGTGAAGTCGGTAAAAACATAATAAGTAAGAGCAGGTGTGACCATGGGCGGTATTATCGATGAGAGCTATCTCTTTCAGACAACCCTTTAAAAAGGGATATTTATAAATAGGCGGAAGTCTATCTATTACAATACTAATACAATAACAAAATAAATAATAATATCCAACACAAGAAATAATCGTACAAAAAATCAATTAAAACGTAAATTACCTACATCATATAAGTTCAAAATTATGTATTTGGCAACTTTAAACGGTTTAAAACGCATATATTTATCATTATTTTTGTCCCGACGTTTCAAACACTTTGCAATGATCGTGGTCACGGGGTGACTGAGCGAGCGAGCTGAACGTGACCACGATTACTGCAGTGTTTGAAACGTCGGGACAAAAATAATGATAAATATACGCGATTTAAACCGTTTAAAGTTGTTTAATTACTATGTGTAATAATCACGAAAACCTAAGACAACATTATGTTTTTGTTTACTATTATACCGAGATTACGACCAAACACCGTGAGTGCTAGCCGGTATAATAGTAAATAATTATATCAACTCACGTTAGTTTTTATGAAAATATTATGTATTTGGTTAAGGTAGGTACATATTATGACGCTAGTATTTTTTGTTTTAACTAAGATAATAAACTGTAATCATACCAAGTTTGACGTTTGTTTGTAATACCGTTTTTACGTTAGAGCAATAAGAAAAAACGTAAAAATAACACGTTTCTTGTATGAGGGAAACCCCCTAAATTATTTATCATTATTCTTATCTTATTTGTTAGGCCATGCGCCATACTAACACATACAGTGAAAATTCATCTAACTTGGCTAACTATTACCATTCCAAAGATACAGACAGCTCTTTAAAGGTTGGGCGGGAAGACGGACAGCCAAGGCTTACTAATAGTGTCCCATTTTCTAGTAATGAACCCTAAAAGAAATAAAAGTAACATCCATTTTTGTAATGAAAAAATATCCTTTCGTTAGCTTACCACAAAGAGTATAATAATATACCGCGTGTTAGCAGGCGTTAGGGACTACTTTAAGACTGGAGGGAATTCTCGAATTTTCATACAAAAATAGAACGTTTCTACCCCCCTAAACAATCACCGATTTTGATGATATTTGGAAATGTTATAGATGTTATCAATATCCAGGATTATAAGTTTTGCTTTTTATCATTATATAAAAGGAATTTGAATAAATGGGTATTTAAATACCGATATTTTCTCAAAACTTGTATCTCTAGTTTGTAAATTATTAATAGGAAAAATAATGATAAATTAAGAAAAAGGAAAACCCATAAACCTGTTTATTCTGTCAGTTATAAAATAAGACCAAAATTTTTAGATTTGATTAATATGTAGTATAGGAGAATAGATTTCTCCCAGAACGCAAATAGTATGTGCAAATTCTAAGTCAAAACTAGAAGATGCTGCAATTGTCCTTATCGCACTATTCTGTTCAGGCGTTTAGCGGCGAGACAACATCACTTTATTAAAACACCAATTTTTATGTAGGAGCTTCTCTTCCCGTTCCTCTTAACGCGTTATATTACTCACTGAATAAAACGAAGCAAATGACTATCTCAGTTGAGTAATTCGAAGATCTTTCGGCGTGTTAGTTATGTAATTCGGATCTCTCTAAATGTGAGCGTTCATACAATGTTAGCCATAGCCGCTTATGAAATTTATCAAGTAATAACATTCATAATGTTCTTTTATGAGCTAACTTACTTAGTTTGGATAAGACGACGCGTCGAGTAAATAACTGTCAGTTGGGGTTGAACTATTTCGTTATACCACAAGCGCCACCAATGCGCGATTATACCAATGTGATGGTGTTCCGTGCAATGTGCCAGTCGTGTAATTTATTACACACTGGTTACGCCCCACGGTTTCACCCGCGTGGTGATGGATTACGATGATGAAAAGTATCCAGTGCCTCATCAAAATTGGTCCAGCCGTTTGAGCGTCAAGAAATAACAAACATACAGACACTCACAAACATTCGCCTTTATAATATGAGTGTGAAGTGTTGTAGTGTGATAACTACCTATATTTAGTTATCCTACATTCGAAAAAAAAAATAGGTAGATGTTGACCTCTTATCTACCTAATTTAACAATGAAATAGCATGCTAGAACATAACTCACCAAATAATAAACTCCAAATGGCATCACTACCACCGCCACCAGTAGATCAGCCACCGCCAAACTCACTATAAAATAGTTCGTCGCAGTCTGCAGACTCCGTTCTCTTGCTACACTCATAATCACTAGCACGTTCCCAAATAACGTCAATAACGGAAACACTAATAACGACAATGCCCAGACGTTATAACTATTCACATCACTGCACGTTCCGTTTTCAAGAGAACAGTTTGAAAACGTTCCAAATATGAACGAGTCATTGAAGTCTAATAGTTTAAAATTGGAACCGTTTAATCGGTCTTCGAACGTTGAATTTGGATCGGGTGGTCTTAGTGGAAAAGCCGTTATTTTAGTCACGTTTTGGCATCCACTGTTCGGGCACAGGTTTTGTTTGGGCGTATCCATGTTATACGCTATTTTTGTCAAGTTTTCGTCCCGATCCATTGTGCTTGTTCATTCATTCGTTCATCCAGTGACGTTGATTGGATGGATCTCTCTGTGATCTTTCTCCCGTTCGTTCATTTTGACTCGTGTTCGTTTACCTGAAACAAATAAATGTGTTTTATTGGAATCCGTTTTACGTTTTTCGTAATGGAAATGTCGAGGGAAAAATTGTGATTTCGTGATATATTTTATGTTTTCCACGTACACTGGTTATGGGTAAAGCCGGCTTTAAAAGTAAAGTTAGAAGCATTGGTGCAGATTGAATAGGTATCTATATAGGTACTTTGTTTGATTACATTTTTATGTGCGGTCAAATAAGTGATTTCTGATACGTATGAGTCGACAAAAATGTGCGTATTTATTTCATAGGAAATGATATTACATGAAATTATATTTATAATAATAATAACAGCCTGGTTTG
Source organism: Plagodis pulveraria (assembly GCA_963890685.1). Lineage (NCBI taxonomy): Eukaryota > Metazoa > Arthropoda > Insecta > Lepidoptera > Geometridae > Plagodis > Plagodis pulveraria. The sequence continues at coordinate 3,630,222 of OY982963.1, read as the reverse complement.
ACATTATCGCAATTCTGAGGATATCATCTACTATTTCAGAAAAACTCGAAGTAGGAAGATATTTTGCAAATGCTCGCCTGGCTAGCTTTTTTATGGGATTGTAACATAACAAGCCTCGTGCTTGTTCCGTCCATCGCAAGGATTAATGGTTGTTAATGGGCTCTGTTTAGGTTTAGGTACGGATCTCTAAAACAAAAATAAATAACATTATTTGATTAAATACATCATAGCAAAGCTTATATCTTTGTGACAAAACCTTGCATAAACAATTCAAACCAATAGAAAAAGAAAACCTACCTAGTGGGCAATTACAGTTTCAAAAGGCTAGTAGGTACGCCTTGTTTCATAGTTACAGCAAAGAGTGTAAAACAAAGGTACGAAGTTTGGGAACATCAATTTGGATGTTGGTTATTACAAATTACCTACGAATAAATAATTATGTGAAGAACTGTAACTCTCAAAAGGATGCGCTTTGATTTCGGACTCATCAAGTTCAAAATCAACAAAACACATAAAACCTTCCATTTTCAATTGGATTGGATAGGATTGGTTTATTGATTTGACGCTTAGAAATGATCGCATCCGATTGGTCGCGTCAAGGTAATGTTGTTGCGCCGCTCGGTACACTTTTAAAACCACGCCTGCCGCGGTAAGGTTTGCGTTCCACCGATTTGAGCTTGAATTGCATCTCTTTGCATATTTATACATAGAAAATTACAGAAGCTTGAAAAAGTTAATATTTCATCTTGTCAAAACAAAAAAGTTTCCTATCTTATCATAAAATTGCGTAAGGTAAGGTAATAAGGTAAGGTTCCCTACTTTATTCAATTCAAAGTTCATTTTACGATTGGACAGACGTCATTTTCAGAGATGAAAGCGCTTCCAAGACTTTCTGAGAAATAAATTACTTTGTAATGAACATGTTCATATTGTTATGACATTTTAGCGCATGATTTTTCATAGTCCTCTGATATGAAATCTAATAGGAGGATATAGCAGTCTTTTTGTTTGTAAGCAGGGAGCTGTTCTTATTTCCAATAAAGCTTTTCGAATAATATCGTATAATCCAATTGTCCGATATCAGATTCAGATTTCTTTAAGGTTAAACTGTGTTCTTAAAATAAGGTGGCCTATCCCGGCCTGCCAGTGTGCCTTTGCGGAAGACACCGCCCAGCACGCACTGGAAACATGCCCAGGAGGAGCGGGACCGCGGCGATCCCTAATCGCGGGAGAGGGAAGAACGGGAGAGGGAGATAAATCCTCATCCTCTTCCGATCCGTAGAACGCGGACACGGAGGCGAGCTAATCGAGCTTGCATTCCGTCTCCGCTCAGAGGACCTGGGGCGTTGGTTGTGGGGACAGCCGGCGCCCCCTATCAGGGTTAGGTCCTCAAGAGGTGTGGATGTCCTCCTGTGTTACAGGGCATGGCAGGAGGGGGAAGTATTCCCAGAGGCTGGGCCTGCCTAAGCGGGATTCGACGGTGGGGGCTGCAGATGACTGCGCGAGTGACCTCGCGGTCCCTGCCACTAGTCGAGGACGGCGAAACATCATGGGGTTTTAAGTCGATAGTGGGGTCCCTATCAACCTGGAGCCCGATATCGCCCAACTGCTACCCTGTTCTGTGTCAACAGTTTCGTTCATAGCGAACATAAGTACTAATTTTTAAGTAGGTAGTTATGGATATTTAAATTATATTTTTAAATTCATCTGATAATATTTTTTCTAAGCTGTAGGTATTTGTAAATTATTACAATCAAATCAAAGTGCAAGAAAGCCTCACTTACTTTGATGTGTGACAACATGATAATTTATCGGAGACCTGATAAACTCAGGCAATATAGAAGATTCGTACTAACATCGGGAAATAATGTAGGATTCATTTTTCTATGGTATAATTGCATCTCAACAATTGGAGCTATCATTAGATGCTGTTTTTGACAGATGTTCTATAGAACACTAACGTCAAAACTGAATCAATCTCAAGTTTGAGAACGATCCCTAGGTATTGTTTTCTGCATGAAAAACATCCCTTAATTCTCAAAATATTACCTTATCTCGTTTTAATGGAGATCGCTATACTCTCCTTTTATGGCTTGGATCCACGCCAATAATCTTGAGGCCATAATTCTATGGGTAGAGCGTTGGATGCTTTAGATCAGATCTTTTGAAAGAGTTAGGTAAGCTCTTTTGTTTGAATGATTAAAAAAATAAAAGAGTGATTACCTAGTAATGGTTTTATGCTTTCTCGAAAAGCCAACAAATTTTCGTGCTATTTTGTCAATCAAATCGTGTAGTTAAAATAAAAAAATCTCTCACTCCATACGTTTTGCTGCGAAAGCACTCGCCAGAGGATGATAGCGTATTAAATTGTCTCATAACTACTTTTAAATGAGTTAACTTATGAAGCTAAAATAATACATGTGTATAGATTATACTTTTGAGAGTTTTTTTTTTTTTTTTGAGATTATACTATTGGTAAAATTGACTATTTTTTTTTTTTTTTTTGCATGATATGTTAGTCTTTGACCACTATCTCACCTGATGGTAAGTGATGATGTGGTCGAAGATGTTGTTCAGGCTAACCTAGAAGTACTGGCTCTCAAGGACAGCTGCCGGAACACACCGTTAGGTGCTTGGCGACAGATTTTCTACTTGAGGGTGGTAGCTAGCCAGGCGGGCATTCGCAAAATGCCCTACCACCATGCTATAACGACTGCCATCCTAAGACAACAACCGGGACCGACGGCTTAACGTGCCCTCCGAAGCACGGAAGCGCTCAGTAGTAATGTCACTAGCGGTCACCCATCCAACTCATGACCGCGCGCGACGTTGCTTAACTTTGCTGATCGGTTGAGAACAGCTAAGTAAACTTCGCTACGAGCGCTTCAAAACTTTATTCTAGTACTATCGAATACTTTTAAGTTCTGTGTATCGTAGTAAAAGTCAATGCCTACTCCGAGCTCAGAGCGCCCGCCGCGGCAACACTGGGTCGCGGTGCGCTCCCTTTGAATAGAGTTTTGAATAATTACATCGAGTTAAGTAATAAAAAATATGAAATATTGCTCTCTTATATATTTTGGCGTTAAAATATCCTTTAATCTTTTTTATATCACTACTTTTAAAATAATTAGCCTAGAAAGCTGTAATTATTCATGACATGTATATGCCACTAGTACATAATTGTATAATACACTAGTTTTCCGGCCGCGACTCCGCCCACGCGTAAGTCTGCGTTATCGCGCAAAACCATTTACCTCTTTTTGTGCAGTTGCATAAAAACTATCCTATGTCCCTTCCCGGGTCTCAAACTATTTCCATACTAAATTTCATCCAAATCGGTCCAGTAGTTTATAAGTTTATTCGTTGCATACAAATATACAAATTTTTCCTCATTATAATATTAGTGTCGACTAAATAAAAACTAGAATTTTTAATCTAATGTGATTCAAGGTGAAATAATTTCAGAATAAAAATACCAAAAAGAATTTAATAATTCGGCCCCGTGCTTTTCCGTCGTGTTTCAAGCCCTGTTTCCAGAAAGATTTTCCATGATAATTTCTGTTGAGTATAGTCTTGAGTATTTCCGTACATTGTCAGGTACCAAAAAGTTTATACCGCACCCACTCGGAAAGTGTATCATTGCTTGTTAATAACCCGGTTATAAAGATCGTCATTTCTCCCTTATAAATATGAGGCGGGAAAGTTCTTTTTTTTATGGGTTAGGAGGGCAAACGAGCAGGTGGCTCACCTGGTGGTAAGTGATAACCGTAGCCCACGAACATCCGCAACACCAGAGGTATCGAGGATGCGTTGCCGGCTTTTGAGGAGGGAATATGCTCTCTTCTTGAAGGTCACTAAGTCGTATCCGTTCGGAAATACTGCACCTGGCAGCTGGTTCCATATTGTGGCAGTGCGAGGAAGAAAATGCCGTGGGAATCGCAAAGTTGTGGACTTCCAGACGTCGACATGAAATTTATGAAACATCATGCTTTGTCGGGAAGTCCGATGGCGAAATTGAGCTGCATGTAGTAAATCGAACAGTTCCTCAGAACAGGTCATATGGAATTTCATTCCTGCCCTAGCGTTCTTTTGTTTTTATAGCAGCGAACATAAAAATACAAACGATATCTCCAATAGGTTTTATATCAAATAATTAGAAAAAAGAGGTGGGATTTTTGATGTACTCGACTTTCAATGAAAGGAGGTTGACAAATAGTCTCTGCATTGTGAAAAAAAAGCGCGGCATTTGTTTTGATTTGTTAAATTTGGTTTTTTACTTTACTTTTTTTTACTAATTGATAATTTATCGGTACGCTATTAATTATTCTCATTAGTTTTCGAACTTGTCATCTGATAGTGAAAGTCTCACTTTCTCAATATTGACGCCACTGGAAATAAAAAATACAGCTTAAGAAGTCATAAAGGACTTAATTCCTAAGAAGTCTCTAGACCAATACGAGAAAACATATTGTAGACGATCGCCTTCGATAGCTTCAATGCCCGTGGGGGCGCACACAGATGTGGCGATGTGCGCACGGACCCACGGACGCAGTGGACTGTATATATGTTGTCGTGTTCTTCTCGGCGTCTACTTTACAGACGGCCGCAGGGTTCGGGTAGGCAGAAGAGAAACCAGGGGGGTTCTTTGATCACTGATGAGTTCCTTTATTCCGTATTCCTTACAATATTACTGTTCTGTTGCCACATATCGAGACTGAACTTATGCCCTATTATATAACGCTTATTTACTAAGCACATATGCTATCCACTACATCGCAAAAGAGTTTATATAAACCAATTAGAACACCGTAGGTCTCGTCCCTGTCGCGGGTTCAAGGCCACCTACGGTCGCACTATACCTCTAATTGGCCATAATTGACCCGCGACCCCGTTTAAAACGGCTCTCTGATTGGCCGCGCGGTTTACAAAGCTGACCTTTGACATGAAACATTTTCATTATTAAATACGTGGTTTTTGGCCTATATATTCCGTAGTTCTGGCCGTAGGCCGGTAGTTTTACCTGTATATTGTAGCTGAAGCTCCCTGCTACCCATTTACATACCTCGGATGGAGGTATATAACCCTTATATACCTCCAATCCTACTTTACCTGTCCGTCGGACCGAGAACTTTACATGGCGTTAGGTAGTATGTTGCAACAAATCTTTCCTCGTTACTCATTCTACTCAAATTATACATATTTATTAGCTAACTGATTCTATAACTATACCTATATATCTAAAAATACCCTACCTAACTGATTATTCCTTAAAAACAAGCCCTAACCTATACTTTATTATTTTCTTACTAAAAGGACTTACCAGCTAAGTTATATCTACTTATATCTATATATACATCGTTTTGTTAGTGATAGCGACGTTCGCCGTACTCGCCTACACATATAATGATTTTATTATCCTCTTAGATGTCTACATATCACTCGGGAGAAAGTTCTATTTCTGTATTCGATTTTCTGTTAACACGCGACATGCGACACGCAACCCTCGAGCACAAATAGATCTTTTTTCCCCTCGGTCTACGATGCTAATGGAGAATGCATCAACTCTATTGGATTAAAAAAAAATTAATCGAAAAAAATCTTTTCAAATCGCTGTTGTGTTTACACGACGTTTAAGTGTTCGTAGCGAAGTTTGCTTGGCCGTTCATAATCGATCAGCTAAGTTAAGCAACGTCCGCCAGGAGTTGGATGGGTGACCGCTAGTGACATTACTACTGAGCGCTTCCGTGCTTCGGAGGGCACGTTAAGCCGTCAGTCCCGGTTGTTGTCTTACGATGGCAGTCGTTATAGCATGGTGGTAGGGCATTTTGCGAATGCCCGCCTGGCTAGCTACCATCCTCAAGTAGAAAATCTGTCCCCAAGCACCTAACGGTGTGTTCCGGCAGTTGTCCTTGAGAGCCAGTACTTCTAGGTTAGCCTGTACAACATCGTCGACCACATCATCACTTACCATCAGGTGAGATAGTGGTCAAAGTTTGCGCGCTAATGTATCAGGCATAAATATATATATATATATATATATATATATATTACAACAAAATATTAGAATAAAATCGGATATTCCTACTCTAATCTTGTAGATATAGAATTATTATTATGGAAAATAAATACTCAAGAGGTGATCAAGAAAAAGTTGCATGCTTCACGTTTATTTTAATATTTAAAGAGAGGGCTTAACCTCTAAAGATCGTGTTTGAAAAGTAAATTGACATGAAAACTTCTTATGTGCTGTCACGGACATGTCTCGTTCCCGGAACGTCGTGGTTCCTTTGTGACGTCACTAATTGGATTGCTTACATCGAAAAAGAGGACTGGTTTACACAACTGAATGGAATTATACGGTTTTTATGGTAGGTTTTTTGGTAAGTAATTTCGTGCGGAAAATATGTGTTTATAATACACAAAAACAACTGTAGGTGACTTTGTTTCCGTAACAAAAATTTTATGTTATGGCTGAAGTTGGTAAAATTGGAACTGACTTTTAGAGCCAGTCAATAGTCAAAGTCGAAATCATTTATTCAATTAAGTCGTCTACAACGCTCTTGTTAAATTATTTAGAATAAAGCGTACTGTTAAAATATCAATTTAATAAAAATAAACAAAATTTAACGAAACATACATAACAAATTGCCGCACTTTTTTTCACGTAGTGCAAAAAAAGGTTGCCAACGTCCTTTCATTAAACATCGAATACAAATCACACCTCTTGTTTCTAATTATTTGATATAAAACCTTTTTTAGATTGTATTCTTTTTATGTTAGCAGTTAAAAAAACAAAAGAACGCTACCAGGACAGGTATGGATTTTCATACAACATTCCTTCACTGCTACGGAGTGAAGAAATCCAAATAACTTTTCCCGCCATATATTTATAATGGAGAAATGACGAACTTTACAACATGTTTTTCAACGTGTAATGAGACGCTTTCTGAGTGGGTGTGGTATAAATATATTTTAACCTTGTCATGTAAAGTCATCGTCTAGAGTTCATTCAGAAAGTTCCAATAGGTTATTTTCTTACCCTTCTTTATAACGGGGTAAGTAAAAAACTAAGCTAGTTATGATAATGAAATTGCTCAGCAATATGACAAAATATACCTACTATATTTAAATAACAATTAGTGATATTGTTTATTCTAAACATTTTTTATTATTTTTTAAGCTGTGATCAAATTATCTTTCAAATCGGTAAAACTGTTGCAAAGCGGAACTGCGGTGTTATGACTGGTTAGTTGCGAAGTAGACATTATAGTATAGGATCCCGCTATACAACGACCTTCACCGAGATGCTAATTTAATGAGACGTATTTTTTATGTTATTAAATATGCCAATAAATATATCCTATATGGGTTGCCTAACAAATTTCAGTCCAGAGTATTTTTAATTAATAATTTATAAAAAAAAAAAATTTTTAAACATTGCACCGGTGTGATTATTAAATAAATTTGATACCAATCGAAAGTTTGAAGCCCATAGAATATGCAAACGTTAGGTTGCCTATTTTTTTCTGGTCACAACCACGGGTTGCCAGGTGTAAACAGGTAAACCTATACTAGCATTTTGCAACGGTCTGATTATTGAATCAAACTTCGATAAAATGAAAGATTATTTCATAAGGAACACGGTGGTATAGGGTTGCCTGCGAAAAATTAGTACCGAATTACGGTTGTCGAATTTTAAATAATAAAATATCGCTGCGAGTGAATGTGTGTGAGAGAGAGGTCCCAGACCAACCATCCCATGCGGTAGAAAAGGACGCAGCGTAGCAGCTGTTTAAAGTCCGCCCATTTAAAGAAGGAGAGTGCGCATGCTATTTGTGCTTGGAAATGACGAGGATAGCGATAGACTCGTATATGCTGTGCATTATTTTGGTGTATATTGTCGCTATAGCACTGAGCAAGTAATAATAAGAGTTGGCACGGACCTTGTTGCTTTGAAACTCATATTTGAAGTTATTTTATACCAACCATAACAAATGAAAACAATCTGGCCAACACAATAATAGTGACATTAGTAAGTGTTGTACTAATGATTTCTTAAAATCGATTAGTAACAATGAAATCGATTCCATTATAATCGATATAGGAAAAAAATCGTAGGTAGGTTAGGTTCATAAAATATATGTTAACGAAATATAAAATAAAACTAATATTTCACACAGATGTATTTATTTATTCAAAATCATCAAAATATATTATCGTGCGATATATCTTCGCTAGTACAGAAAACCATATTAATGAGGTCTGTATACATAGTTCCAAAGTAATTTGTGTATAAGCACTAGCCTGAGAACTGCGGTTGGTTCTTAGATGAATATTTAAAACCAGTAGGATTCATTGGGGATCATACACCTTTAAAAATAGAAGACATTGTCGAAAAAACTGAAACGGAGAGTGATGACGAAGAAGATTCAGAAGTTGGAGATCACAGTTATGTGTCCGATGACTCGGAACCTGAATAATTTTAAAAAATTTTGTATTTTCAATTTTAAAATTTTTTGTATTTTAAATTTTTTTCAATAAACAGAAGTATTCTTTTAATTGTTGTTTTTTATTTCGGCTCCTTATAATAAAGATAAAATTTGCCAGATAAGTAATATATCTGTTTTACTCTAACTGTCTTTTTTACTAAAGATGTGTATATACTTTAGTGTCACATAAACAATAAACATAGATAAATAATTAATTGATTAAAAAATAAAAAATTAAATAACTATTTCTCTATATTAATAATTAACTACTCCAAAATAATGCACAGCATATACGAGTCTATCGCTATCCTCGTCATTTCCAAGCACAAATAGCATGCGCACTCTCCTTCTTTAAATGGGCGGACTTTAAACAGCTGCTACGCTGCGTCCTTTTCTACCGCATGGGATGGTTGGTCTGGGACCTCTCTCTCATACACATTCACTCGCAGCGATATTTTATTATTTAAAATTCGACAACCGTAATTCGGGACTAATTTTTCGCAGGCAACCCTATACCACCGTGTTCCTTATGAAATAATCTTTCATTTTATCTAAGTTTGATTCAATAATCAGACCGTTGCAAAATGCTAGTATAGGTTTACCTGTTTACACCTGGCAACCCGTGGTTGTGACCAGAAAAAAATAGGCAACCTAACGTTTGCATATTCTATGGGCTTCAAACTTTCGATTGGTATCAAATTTATTTAACAATCACACCGGTGCAATGTTTAAATAAAAAAAAAAATTTAAATTATTAATTAAAAATACTCTGGACTGAAATTTGTTAGGCAACCCATATAGGATATATTTATTGGCATATTTAATAACATAAAAAATACGTCTCATTAAATAAGCATCTCGGTGAAGGTCGTTGTATAGCGGGATCTTAGACTATTATAATTAATTATATCTACTGTGACATGCCCGTAGATTAAAAAAAGAGGAAGTTAAACATTTGTAGACATACTGAATTTAAGTTCAACAAATATCTACTTACCTAGGCACCTATTATACTTATTTCATTTGCAACAAACCACAGTACGTCAAAGTGCGTCCGTATTTATAAAAGTAACATTTTCCCAAGCATACATTACATAGCATACATTTAGAGCATGAAAACAAATAATTCCTTATAGAATATTGAATAGTTCTTCTTATTCTTCTATTATTGAAGTCAATTAAAAAACTTATTAATGGTTGACAAGGTTTAGATTCCACTTAGAAATGTGTGGGCATTCAATAAGTACCTACCCGTAAAAACCGTCCTTGACTAGAATTAACGTAAAAAGTTAGCCAAAAATAAAAGTAAAACTAATTAAATATCTTAGTAAGTATGAATAGGACTTTGCCTTCTGTAAGTGTTTTAACTGCCGCGGTCACATAAGGCACAATACGTAAATATCTTTTTAAGTTTGGCCAGTCTCTTCTCCATACAAACATCGTAGGGTGACCACTCTCTTACTTAAGGTCCAGGACTAAGCATATTATCGATTTCTCACTGCATTATCTTGTCCTCTATCGTTACAAATTTGTTAAAAGTAAGCTTAAAGTTATTAGTCTTGATATATTTACATGTAAATGTTTCGGGGCCGATAACTTTCAAGTACCTATATCATCTTTTTACAAATTTATAACGAAAGTCTAGTTTATGAAAAAAGCAAATTGATATCTAAGTAGCCTTAAATAAGGATGTGATCACCCTACGACGTTTATATGGAGAATAGACCGGCCAATTCACCCTTAAAGAAAAAAACAAGGGATAAGTCACTCAGATAACTCAGATAAACCTAAACATAGTTTTGAACACATCAGGTGGTTATTTTCAAGGTGTTCAGGACACTGAGTATTGAGTAATCTCGTATATCTCTAAAACGGTAAACACACCGTTCTTGGCATGTTTACACTCAGCTATAACTAAAGGCACATCCGCTTAAGAAAAGGCGGAAGTCTCACAACGCAGCCCAATTAGTACAAATTTCAAAGCGAAAAGCAATTTGCAAAGGAAACATGTTCACTTAATAGTGTTTAAACGTGAGAAGCACAAACAACGTTACGGTTTAACTACGGCAATGCCGCCGGAAGATCCAAATAACCACGCGCAAGCCTACATAATTAATACATCCAAGTAATTTTTGAAATTGAATATAATTACGCTCTTACGTAAATTTGAACAGGCAGGGGAGGAAGGCCGCTGAAATTTGTGAACCCTTTTTGTTATTGCTGAGCTCCTAAACTATCCTTCGACCACAATCTTACCTAATGTTAAGTAATTTGAAGCAATTATGGCCGAGTAATAGCCTGCGGTGCCCCAGGTCCATGGTTCCTCATCCTCATCCCCACCGCCGGCTTGCATGGTGGACGGGCATTTTGCGATTGCTCGCTTGGCAGTTACCACCTTCAAGTAGAAAATCTGTCGCCAACCACTTAATGGTGTTGTGGCAGCGGTCCTTAAGAGATAGTTAAATTACACAGTCACAAGCACATTAAAAAATATGCTAGGGCGACGTATAAAAAATATAACACATAAAAAATATGCACGCCAAAAAAGGCCTTAAAATTAAAAATTGCCTAAACATTAAAACTTGTTTATGGAAAGTCTCAAATTATTTATATTCCCGTTACTGTAAAATTTTTAGGGACTAAGCGAGTATTGCTTAAAAGTATTATGAATATTTAAAAGGTGAGATAAACAATTTCTCTTTGTTTAGGTTTATAGAAGCGAAACCTTTTTTTTTAAGTTTACAAACTTTTTAGAAGTCTTCAATGAGGCTTGAAAGAGTTCGTTCGTTCAAGTGTTTTATTAAATAGTATCAAGTTCATGATGAATTTCTTGTTGAAGCTGATGTTGTCTTGACCGCCTCGGCAAAATGTGATTATTGACCCTGCCTTTTAAAGGATATACGCATGAAGATAATATTTCTAATATATTGTGATGTATTGACCAAAGGTCTACATTTTCAACTATTAAAGAACTTATTCTTTACATCTTTTCATTTGGACATAAGTTATCCTAAACCCACAAATCAGGCCGACTTTCAGGCGTACTCCTAAAGTACGTTTTTTTGAATGTTCGCCTGGCTATCTACCACACTCAAATATACAATCTGTCGCCAAGCACCTAACAGTGTGTTCCGGCAGCAGACCCTGAGAGCCAGAAAGATTACAGGCACATGAGACTTATATATCTCAGTGTGAAGGGCACATTCCAATTCGTCGTAGACGAAATGCATCTGTTATAGCAGAGGTTAATCCGCTTAACAACAGGTGGGCCTAGTGTTTGTTCGTCACAATCACATAAAAAAAGACAGAGAGTAAAATATAGTTATGATGTGATGAATGATACCATTAGCAAAACTAATTAATATTATCCTTGTTCACGACCCTACTTGCAATTTTACGGATAATTCTGTTTTAATTTACAACACGGTATGGAAACTTGCATTAACCTACATTTAATTGAGTTTATAATAATATATATAATGTAAGTAATTTGTTTTATAAAGTATACATATTATAGGTAGGTGATACCCAAACGTGGTGTTTGTAACATCCTCTTATCTAAATGGAGCAGTTTTTAATATTGTTATGTTTGCAATAACGCCTGCTATGCGGATTACATTACAAAATTACAAATATACGATAGGAAAAATTTAAGTCATGTGCCGGGATTCGAACCCGCGTGGGTGGGTGGATGGACGTATATTTGTAATTTTGTAATAAATGGAGCAGTGCTGGGTTCAACAGTGGACGATTTGGTTAATACAGTAGATAAGTTAAAGAAGTCATACGTCTTCTGGGAAACGACATATCCGATGTATCTATCCGTGGGTAGGTATATACTTATACACTCAGCTGTCAAGTCTCAGTGTCCTAAATACTACTGTATACATATATAAATATGTTCTATATTGTTGGAACCAGTGTCCTCCGATTTAGCGCCGGATGCCTAAACCACTCGGCCACTAGACTACTAGACTTCATCTCATTTAAAGAAGTGCTTCTTCAAACACTTAACTTTCGGAATGATGACGCTACCCGTCTATATTTCTAATTAATTATGATTACAAGCACCATCGCGTGCTAAGTGAAAATCGCAATAACAAATTATTGGAGCACAAAATGTTTGTTCCGGACGGAAATTGAACCCGCATCCTAGTTTTAAAAATACTGAAGACAACCTCTAATTCATAATCACCTAAATCCAGTCAATGAAAACCTAAAGCAAAAAATATAAATGCAAACAGAATTAGACGAATTTATTAGGAAGTAAAACGGCTTCATCGATATCGATGCTGTTTTATTCGAAGGCACTGCCTTAAAAGCTCCGTGGTTTCACCAGGTAGGTCACGTCAGCAAGATTCCGTTTTGGAAGGCACCTTCGTAGTGGCGGACATTCTGCCTCCAAGCAGTTAAGTTGTGTGTAAACACTGAGTGGTCTGCAAACGCTAATGTGTGTTTAGGCGTGAAGGGATCATAGCAAGTGAAATTACTGGACAAACGAGACGTAGAACTTACGTCTTGAAGTGAACGCAGTGTAGTATCATGCAGAACAAGGATGGTGACACTGTTACTGTAATGGAAAGTGATGTTGACTATCAGCAGACGGATGACATGTTCGTCTGATAACTTTATGCCATAACAAAGATTGCCTAGCTGAAAGAGATTGCTGCCTAGCAATAAAGCCGCCGATTATACTATTTTAAGTTGAAGCAGCCGGCAGCTGTCCTTGAGAGCCAGTAAATCTAGGTTAGCCTGAACAACATCTTCGACCACATCATCACTTACCATCAGATGAGTTAGTGGTCAAAGGCTAACTTACCAGGCATAAAAAAATAATAAATATTTTTTTTGTAAAAAAAAAGTGCTATCTATCTATGTATCAAAGGAAAAAGCTTTGGATTATAACAAATATGTATATGGCAAACCTTATCAGTGTTTGAGTAAGTGTTCATATTATAATATTCAATGAAGTTAAAACTCACACTTGCATTTTTTGTGTATTTTGAAGGAGCGAGATCCTCTAAGTACGCGATAGCACTTCACACGTCATGGATGTTTTGAAATCTATTAACATTACCATAAACCAAATTTCAGTTTTATCTATTCACAAGTTTGATGTTTTTAAATCTAGAAGTGACTTTTCCCATTAAGTACGACGACAACGACACCTACAAGGTTTTTTGCTTGAGTGCACAGATAAATAACACTCTGAAGATAAAGCCTAAAAAGAAAACAAGCCGTTGTATATAAGACGTTTTAATATTTTATCTTCTATTTATTGAATAACAAGAACAAGTATAACCTTAGTTATCTCTTCTAGTGTGTTTGTCTCGAAATTAAACCCCTTTGTTAACCCCGTCCTTATTACTTTGAATCCGGCCTCATGTATCACGAGATTCATCAATTTATCTGCCTCTCGTCACTCAAGCGGAACGTAACACTTATTTAGATATCGTTAGTCTGTCAGTTAATAAAATGGAATGATGTTAGTTTCTTCGGACAGTAATATAAGACAGTATAAGGATATTTATTTATAACAGATAAGCAAGCTTTTGACCATACTGTACCAGTCGGATCGTCCACTGCTGAACACAGTCTCCCCTATTTGAGGGGTATTTGCCGTAATTCTCACGCTTGGCAGGTGGTTTGGGGATCGCAGTGTAAGATGGCAGTTATTTAGAAGGTGCTGCTGTCCACCTTCCAATATTTTTCCCTTAGTCGCCTCATACGACACCCACGGGATGATATGGGGATGTGCAATTCTAACACCACGGGGAGTATAGCATTATATATACTATGGTAACTAAAACTTTCACAATATGAACACATAATATTTTTTTCTAAGTATGATTACAAGCACTATCGTGTGCTAAGCGAGAATCACATTAACACATTATTGCAGCACAAAATGATTGAAAAAGATCCTCTTTCGTTCAGATGAAGTCCAGTAGACTAATTGATCACGCACCGTCCCCTATGACGGATAAAGTAATACAATCGGAGCACAAAGTTTGGGCTCGAAACTTCGGCTTGACGTTCCGGTGACCGCGTGGAATAGGCATCCAGCGCGAAATCGGAGGACGAGAGTTCAATTCCCGCCCGGAACAAAAGAAATGTGCTCTAATAATTTGTAAATGTCACATAATATTTAACAGGAATTAATCGCAGTATAAATATGTATATTATTTGATTTACCTCGACGTTTCAACCAAGTTGAATAGGTCGTGGTCACGAACGGACTAAGGCTGCGTACCGACCAGAAATGTGCCAGGAAAATGAGCGGTGTAAGAGGTGAAAATCCACTAATAGGATCACTGCCTACAGCAAGGCTAGGAAAATAAAGCGATCCTTGGTGGATTTTCACCTCTTTCACTGCTCATTTCCCTCGCGTGTTATTGGTAGATACACAGCCTAAAGAGGCAGATATCAACGTCTTGAAGGGCGGATATAATATTTCTACCAAATACCTACATTTACAGTGAATAATATATGTTTCTATTATAAAAATATATGATTAAGTCCCGTTGTATACTTATATTAGTGATGACGCAGTCAACTTTAGAACATCCTTGCTTTAAAGGTATTCACTCTGTGCTTGAAGATTCTCAGATTATATCTACATGTAAATACAAAAGATATAAACGCTAGCGGGGTATTCCATGCATAATAAATGTGCCAAAAAAGCTCAAACCCTTTGTAAAAGTATCTAACATACCAATTGTATCGATATGCACCATCGATAAAATTGACAACAGGTTATAAGAAATGATTCTTTACCACTTTTGGCGGAACGGAGCACTAAGTAGCATTATGATCACTCTCAGATCCTCCAGCTATGTAAGATATGATACTTTATCAACTTATATGTCAAAATAATATGATTGAATTCCGGATGCTGCTGCTTCTACAAATGGTGGTGATTAAAAGAACGTTAGATACGTCCAAATTTAATCATTTAGTAATTTTTTAAATTTTACTCTGAATAAGTCTTTGGAAATATACCCCCAGCCGTCCTAAATACGCCCCTGGTTTAATAATATTGTTAACAAGAGAATCATCAATTTGTCCGTCGCTCCACTGACACCGAACTAAATTATCTTATTTATGGACATGTTGTTGTTGTTGATCGGATCAACTTTTGCTAAAATATTCATTGAATGTTGTTGACATTTTGTTTACAATGATAATGTATATCGTCTTTTGTTGTTTAGGAATACTTTTGTGTCTGAAACTGAATAAAAATACATAGGAGCAAGTGCAAGTTGGAGTGGCGCTCCGAGGGTTCTGTCGTTTTGTAACATGAAAGTATAATATTTAGATTTATTAACAAAATTTATAATAGGTTAAAAACAATAAGTACGAAAGGATACATTTGAGTTATGAATTACTTATCAGGATTGCTCAATTGGCAGAGTATGTTCCGGCTTTATAAACGGATATTTTGAAGCAGTTATGGCTCAGTGGCATTGGCTATGGATTGACGCACAGTAGGTTCATTGTTCGAATCCCACCGCGGGCTTGAGCTTCATTGCATGGTGGAAGGGCATTTTGCAAATGCCCGCCTGGCTATCGACCACCCTCAAGTAGAAAATCTGTCGCCAAGCACCTAACGGTGTGTTCCGGCAGCTGTCCTTGAGAGTCAGTAATTCTAAGTTAAGCCTGTTAACACGTTCGACCACATCATCACTTACCATCAGGTGAGATTGTAGTCAAAAGCATACCTATCTCAATAAAAAAAAAGATATTCGCGAGTTCGAGTCCTAGTCGGTTCAAATTTTTATTCGTTAATGCAAAAATACAATGTAACAATTTATTTTTTAAATAGATAGGTTACCATAATCACTATCAATGGATATAAAGTAAGGAATTTTTTTGGCGTGCGAGACATACTCGCATTTGCCCGGTTTTTATTGTACTCAGATCAGGAATCACACCCAAAAAAGAAATCCAATAACGTCTTTATAATTATCTCCAGTTCTCCACAATGACGACTCAGGAGATGATCCGATTATATTCAAATTACTTTTAACTTCACATTCCATTCTTTAGGGGAAAGTGGAAATCTGAGTCCAAGGAGATAAGTGACGTTTTCGCACTCACAAGCTCGGAAAGGTGTTGATTTTTATTCGAAATCTGCGCGGAAAATTTTATATCCTAAAAGCACTTTTCCGCGTGCTAGCGTGGACAATGTTTTTAAAATTCTAATTTTTAGGTATACGAGTACACTGAAGTACTAGAAAATTAAATATTACTTTCAACATTACCAATTGTAGTAATTTTAATTTTTATGCTAGACGTTGTGTTAGATTTGTGAAATTATGGGAAAAGCTTACGTTTTCTGAAACACAGCTGACGTTAGTTCAGGAATCTATGGATTCATATTTACTTTGTACCTATGCAACTTGAAATAATAAAAACTGTTTGTTTTTGTATTTGTAGTTTAATTATTGTAGCATTGCGTCCCACCCTTTGTAGCGACAAGTGATTGGGTGTTTTTAATGAACCCAATTTTATTCTATGTATATTTGCGTGCAGAGTCATAAATTAATTAGTTTAAAAACAGGTTTTCTCATTTAAATAATGCAACAATGATACTGTTATATATTTTAAGCCATTGTTATAACATCCTACAAACATAATAATTCTAGTACATAGTAATACCACTAGATAATTCTTCAGTTTTTTTTATTTTTTAATCTTCAAAAATAAATTTGCTGTGAGTCTGCAATGACTTACAGGTTATCTAAATGCTTTCATTGTTGTAGCTGCAGTGTAATTTACAACAATTCTTTTGTGATATACTTAGTAATAAGATGGACAAGTTGCACGTCTGTTCTAATGTTTATTGTATTTAGAAAGCCTACATAATCTATTATGTAAAATATATACTGTATTCAGTAGCAGTGTCGTCGTTCTCATTTTTCTTGACGTACTGAAATGCGCTCGGCACTCCGAGACATTTATTATTTTATTTATTTCGTCAATTAGCACGTCTTACGCCAATTTCACTAATGATGTAGACATCACTATTAAAAACCATTATAAATGAAGTGTACAATTTAAAGTTAAAATAAGTTAAAAATTAATTTCAAAATAATAATAGTCAGTAATAATATAAACAATACAAATATATAATATAAACAATAATTAGTCATAGTTGAACAAATATGTCAATATTAAATCTACTATTTATAAACTATAACTGTATGCTTGAAATACGATAGTACGCTGCCTCGCAGTACTTCAAGCATTCAGATAAAATCTCTCTCCTGTCGTCAGCAAATATGTCACAGTTATGTTTGGCGTCTAGAATATTGTTTAGGGCTGCAAGGGACCGCGTTATCGGGGAGTTGGCGTGAGAAACTGTCCTATAGACATTAGATTTTATGTCTCGTTAGCCCAGTCATTTACTTTATAAGAACATGACAGCCCAGCTACAACCGTAGGTAGGTGGACTGTAGTGATGTTCATGGATCAATCCCCACCGCCGCGCCGGCTTGAGCTTCACCGCATGATGCGGTGCTCGCCTCGCTAGCTACTACCCTGAAGTAGAAAATCTGTCGCCAAGCACCTAGCAGTGTGTTCCGGCAGTAGTCCTTCAGCAGTAAAATTACAGTACAGTTGAGTCTCTCAAAAATTGTAGGTATGTCTCAGGCTGACGAGCGCAGTGCAGTTCGTTATGACGAAATGCACCTGTTATAGACAGAGGTTACCGCTTTACATCAGGTGGGCCACGTGTTTGTTCCAACAAAATAATGTTAAAAATAAAAGGCAAAGTTACCACGGTGCAACGACGAACAAAGCAAGAGTGTCAGGGGTTACTGGTGACCACAACGATGCGCGAAACGCCAGAAATAAACCTTTTCCGCTAAAAAAGGAGTTTTTTGATGTGGTTGAAATAAATTCTGTGAAAAGATCACGAAATAAAGTGAAACATTTATGTATTTGGATTTTTCGTTGGTATTTTTATGCGTAAATATTGAGTTCCACTGTATTAAAAAAAATGGCTAAGCTCATTCCATTATCACGTAGTATAATTAATCGAAGTACTAATGTACCTATGTACGTGTCTAATATAAAACAATATAAAAGAAATCGAAATAAGTTTACTAAACAAATTACATATTATTTATTTAGGCTTTCCTAATACATTTTTTTAGTAACTATACTATGCTGTACTATATAATATGTACCTACTACATAGAAAATAATAGGCTTAATTTTTTTTAACACCCTAGCTCATTAGCTTTTAAATGCACCGATTTTAGTGTCATAATACTTTACCGCACTAGTGTTTTAAATAGAAAAAAAACAACGTTTCTACACTTCTCACAAAGGAGATTGTAGTTTGTTTCGTTCGTTTTTCATATAAAAACAAACCAAAGTAGTAAACTTATACAAATCAGTTCAGTAGGTAAATTCATATAAATTTACCTACTGAAGTAGAACTTGAGAAGATTTAATTATAAACCTACTTAATCAGATTATTATTGCTACCAAAAAGATCAAGAAAATATTTTCGTATTCGTTCCTTGTAAGTGTGTTGAAAAACGTCGTATGAAACTCGTGCGCGTCGTTTATTACAATCTCTACTCCATTTAGGCTTTACTAAAACCCGTCTCGATTGTCATAAACAATTTCGCGCACTTGTTGCATAATGTACTATTACATCATCAATACATAATAGAACCAAAGCTATTAATAATTACAGAACAAAGATACGAAATCAATGACGAATGAATTATTATAAAGTCGGAAATGCGAGTACCTTAATAATGTGTGCGTTTGTTCCTACGAGTATTTTTTAATTTCAGTTTTGGTTGAGGCTTTTGTTCGAAAGGTGCAAACGAAGCTTTGCAAAATTTTAGCCTGAGGGTGCAGGACGGAGAGACCTCATTTCACATGTAAGTGAGCGAAACAGAACTACGAGGCGTGAGTTTTTTATTATATAGGTAATTGTGAGCTTATATAGGAAATATCTCAGGTTTCGTAAATCTATACCATGTATACTTATTATAAAGAGAACATGTGTGTAATGAACAAACATAAAAATTACTAGACCAATTTGAAAAATTCTTTCACCAATAAAATCCTACACCATCCTTGATGGACATAGGCTATAGAATATTTTCAAAAACTTAGGGATCCGTATGAATACTTCGATAATGTAACCCAACGTGTGAAAAAATTACCAAAATTGTTATATCGCGTACGTTCCGGAAATTGTTGACAATAGAGCAAAGTGATAATACTAAGGACATCAATATTTATTTCTTATGTCAAAATATTCCTGTTCGAAAGGTGCGAACGAAGTGGTCTTTGCAAAATGTTAGCCAGAGACGCAGGATGGAGAGACCTCATTTCGCATGCAAGTGAGCGAAACAGAACTACGAAGGGTGAGTAAATGTTTTAAAATAAAATGATATAGGTAATAGTGACCTAATATATTAGGAAATCTCTCAGGTTTTGTAAATCTATGCTATGTATATCTATACTTATTATAAAGAGGAAAGATAATTTTTTCCTCCTTACAATAAATTAGAATTTTTGTATGTTATGAATAAACTTCAAAATTACAGAATCAATTTCAAAAATTCTTTCACCATTAGTATCCTATACTATCCCTGATGGACATAGGCTATAGAATATTATCAAAAACTTAGCGATCCGTATGAATACTTCGATAAAGTAACCCAACGTGTGAAAAAAATACCAAAAAATACGTTATATCGCGTACGATTCGGAAATTGTTGACAAAGAGCAAAGTGATGTACCACAATTATATAGAAGACATCAATATCTACAAAAATCCGCAATACCATATGTCTAACTGTTATGTAACAATAACTACTTTTATGTGTTACAATTTATAATTTCTGTTAAATACGAGGCCTTTGTTAAGCCAGGGCAGGCCGCTAGTGCTGTATATAGTTGTTATATATTTTCATTAAATTTTATCGGTGGTATGCCTTTATTAACAAAACCCTGCAAACTATATCCAACATTCTAGCCGCTTCAGCGAAAGCGTTTGGGCAATCTAGGGGCCATTGCAGGCCTACAGGTAGCCCAAATGCTCCAGCCGACTACATATATTTTAAATAGGTATACCACCCTTTACATATTATTAATTTCGAAATGTGATACGGTAAAATAGATTACTTACATACCAAAATCCCTAGTTATAGTTTACTTAGGTATGTCTTGCTAAAAACGGAGGACGTTGTAGTCTGTACTACAGTTTTAATACTACAACAGGCATTAACGATCTGACTGACTAAAAATGTTTCATGTCCATATTTGTGCAAATAGAACATCCCAAAGCCTAATGTTTTGTAAGTACCTACCACCTAAGAAATATGTCAAATAAACATTATTATTATTATTATATATTTATTAGGATTATTGATAGGATTTACCTTGATTAAGCAATTTTAGAGCTGTGTTCGTGATATTTTTCTATCAGGGATATGTATGGAATCGTGTTTTCGGATTAGGCCGGATTAGGCCGCCTCGAAGCAGTGATGGCTCAGTGGCATTGACTATGGACTGCCGCGCAGCAGGTCCATGGTTCGAATTAACATCAGTTTGGCCTCGAGCTTGTTCCGCCACAATAACATATAAAAAAAACCGATTCCATATATTTCTCTAGTTTTTTTTTTATGTCATTGTGTCGGAACAAGCTCTAG
The DNA here is from genome assembly GCA_963890685.1 of Plagodis pulveraria. Lineage (NCBI taxonomy): Eukaryota > Metazoa > Arthropoda > Insecta > Lepidoptera > Geometridae > Plagodis > Plagodis pulveraria. Next base: position 3,609,047 of record OY982963.1, on the reverse strand, counting down.
GCCTACCTGATGTTAAGCGGACTAACCTCTGCCTATAACAGATGCAGTTCGTCAAAAGTCACGAATTTCACTGCGCCCGTCACCTTGAGACATAGTTGTTAAGTCTCATGTGCCTGTAATTTCACTGGTTCTAAAGGACTGCTGCCGGAACACACCGTTAGGTGCTTGGCGACAGATTTTTTACTTGAGAGTTGTCGCTAGCCAGGTGGGCATTCGCAAAATGCCCTTTCACCATGCGGTGAAGCTCAAGCCCGCGGCGGGATTCAAACCATGGACCTGCTGCACGGCAGTACATAGCCAATGCCACTGAGTCATCACTGCTTCCAAATCTTGTTTTCGGATTAGGCATAGTATATGTATAAAATATTATACCATATTTTATTATCTGTGAGGCATAAATTCTCTCTAAAAACCTGTTCAAATTTTACTTTTGAGACTTATTTCCCTTTCACTCTTAGACCTTTTTAGTTATTACCGTTTTCGGATTTAGTACTGTATATGCTATATGGAAGTTTAAAAGTCATCATAATGTATTGAATTCATGTCTCTATGATTTATTTATTTATGCCTTTACAAATACTCCACCGAGTGTATAGAAATATACTTTTATGTAAGGTAGGTAGGACTTAAAAGAAGAACAGTTGCGACAATGGGGGCCATTTGTTATCAATGTATACCAAATATTTTTTATGGTTTACGAGGAGCATACTGAATGTTTCTGGAACTGGCCACATATTTACAATAATATAAATAAAAAGCAATTACGGAATACGAAAATGGAACATTATATAAACATGTTATTTTTTAATTTGGCAGACTGTCGTTTGTTTTCTCATTGTGGCGTTATTTAGAAATCAATTTAACTCATGAAAATATTTGCTCATTATTTTTTACGATCGAATATACTCGCTTTAAGTAAACAACAGAGTTGTCATTGGCATTTGGTGATGAAGCTCTTTGCATAATAAAAATACCACTAGGTGCTTGGCGATAGATTTTCTACTTTAGGGTATTAGTTAACCGTGCGAGGATTCGGAAAATGCTATACTACTGACGGCATTAAAAAAATGTAGAAAAGAAAATCTGTCGCCATGCACCCCATGGTGCACTGCCCTTGAGAAACTTTTCCCATTCTAGGTTAAGTTTATTAGCAACCCCATTCACATCCTCAATTAGCAACATGTGAAATAGAGGTCAATGGCTAGAGTATATCAACTTAAAACAAGTCCTATTACATTTAAAAATTACAACCAAAAGGGACGTACGTTAGCGGGGGCTTACCTTATGACTCGTGGTCTCTAACGATACATTAAAACTTAAATACATCAGGGACAGGACCTAAGCAATCGAGATAAATTTCAATCAAAGGTTTTATTATCTTTGTGAAGTGTGTTTGATTTTCGGGTGAATGGTCAAAGGGTTGAATATTTTTTCAAAGGAAAATGTACATACAATGACCCGTAATCGTATGTAAAATGTGTACAGGTTGTTATAGCCAGCAGATAATAATATTTTCAAAACACTCGCTCGTAACGGGCCTTTAAATGCACCGATTTTAGTGTCATAATATAGTCTATTAAGCACTCGGGCATTTTTTTTACTTTACCGCACTAGTGTTTTAAATAGAAAAAAAACAACGCTTCCACACTTCTCACCAAGGAGATTGTAGTTTGTTTCGTTCGTTTTTCATATAAAAACAAAGCAAAGAGTTTTTTACCTACTGAAGTAGTAGAAGATTTCCCTTCTTACTCAGATTATTATTGCCATCAAAAAGATCAAGAAAATATTTTCGTATCGAAATTTTCGTACTCGTTCCTCGGAAGTGTGTTGAAAAACGTCGTATGAAACTCGTGCGCGTTGTTTATTACAATCTCTACTCCATTTAGGCTTTACTAAAACCCGTCTCGATTGTCATAAACAACTTCGCGCACTTGTTGCATAATGTACTATTATCTATCTATTTTAGTCATTGAAATATATGTATATAACTAGGCAGTTCCTGTCTTAACTATTTGTGGACTGTAAAAGGCCATTTAGGAAAATATATTGGCCAAGTGCAAGTCAAACTCGACAGCAAGGGTTCCGTAACACATAATTATATTTCTTGTAGTATTCATAGTTGTTATAGATTAAGAAATAGTCATATTTTCGATCAGTTTTGGGATCTTTAACCTGTTCTATCTGCTTGTGGCTTGTTACGTGGGTTTTTATTATTTTTAATTTATATTACATATATTATTTTAATCAAACTTTGACGTTTACCATAAAGTTAAATCAAAACGCGTTAAAAAATACATGTTGGGAAACCCTTTATAATATTTAAACTTCTTTTTTCTATGGTCGGGCTTGCTTTTCAGTGGTTATATGATAAGTAAAGTCGTATGATTTTAGATCATAGTTGTATACGAGCGATATTAAACATTAATTAGAAATTATTGATTTTACATCAATTTTATTTTTAATAATCCCCCTCATTGATACCTGTGGGTGTCGTAAGAGGCGACTAAAGGTAAAATACCGAAAGGTGGACAGCTGGCCTTCTGAGAATCTGATCTTTCGATTATCATTTTATATTATCTTAATCGAATTTAGGGTCGCAGTTTAAGATTAAACTGCGACCCTAAATTCGCCTCTAAGCGTGGGGATTATGGCAGACCCTCCCTTAATGGGAGGCTGTGTTCAGCAGTGGACAATCCGGCTAATACAGAACACAACAGTAAATCAATGTACATAGGGGAAAAAAAGTCAATACTCAATACTCAATCATTTATTGCAATCATTAGTACATACAGATGCGGTTTACATGTCTTATATAAACAAACCAAAATTAGGTGGAATGGTACATAATGACCCTAATAGGGTATATCAATGTGTAGCGGAAGGGAACGATCTATTCCACAATCGAGGCATCCTTAAGAAATTCTTCAAGAGTATAATAACACTTTTCGAGCAGTATATTTTTTAGGACTCCGAGGAATTTGTGTACATTTTCTATACTTTTGATTTTAACCGGTAATTTGTTATATATTTTAGCGGCCATTGCGTTTGGTCCTGTACTATGCATTTCTAATCTCGAGGTAGACACAACCAGATTATGTTTATAATTAGACCGTGTTGGGTAGTTTCGCTCATCTGATATTTTTGTAAAATGTTGGGGATATTTTTTACAAACTTACAATTTTCTAATATATATATGGATGTCAGTGTTTATATTTTAAATCTAATAAAGTAGGGCCTATGAAATTTTTCTATATTTATGTCGGGAAGCTTTATATTTCCTAAAATTCGAATGCACTTTTTTTGGATGATAAAGATATCTGTAGCATCTACACTATTTCCCCAAAGTATTATGCCGTAGCTGATCCAGGAGAAACAATATGCATAATAAGCCGTTAGAGCTGTATCTACGTTTGTTACTTTTCGTAATTCTCTAAGCGCATAAGTAAAGCTTGATAATTCTTTATTTTCTGTATGTGGCTTTTCGAATTTAAATGCGTGTCAATATCTATGCCTATAGTAAAGTCGATACGTCAACACATTCTATATATTTATTATAGAATGTGTTGACGTATCAAATTGTAAAGACAAAAAGCCCAAGAAAATGTTGAAATTTATATAGTGAGACATAGTGGGAAAAATCTTGAAAAACAATCAAAACTAGAAAGAGGCTTTATTAGTCCTTTTCAAAACAATTTTATGTTCATATTTTGGTTTGGGCGAAATGATTAAAAATCTTACTAAGAAATTCGTGAGGCCGCAGTTCAGCGCCTAGCTAATATACATTTCCGAGTACCTTCAATAAATCTACACAAGAATTACCTACAACGCGGGGTATAGGATATAGTAGACAACTTTCTTGATCTCCAGGGCTCCGCTAACAACAGAATAAATGTGAATTGGTAGAACGTTAACATTTCTCCAGAGCAATTAAGCTTGTAAGAGAGAAAAATTTACGAGCGTTTTCTTACTGGAGGAACTGAATTATTAAAGAATACTGAAGGATGATTCACATTAATCCGTGTCTGGTGCCGTTGCGATCTCGTGAACCGTGACATATTCGATATTCGATCATTTAAAATTACATATCGAGTAGGTAGTTAATAGAAATGAATTAATTTTCTCCCCCGTGGGGTGCCGGGCTAGAATGTCAACCCCATTGCTACCTGTGGGTGTCATAAGAGGCGACTAAAGGTAAAATACCGGAAGGTGGGCAGGAGCGCCTTCTGAAGATTAGACTGATATCTTAAACTGCGATCCCCAAGACCCCTGCCAAGCGTGGGGATAATGGCAAATCCCCCCTTAATGGGGGATGCTGTGTTCCCATTTGCACAACGGACGCGCACTGCTTGAAATTTTCATCCTCCTTGCCAAGCCGTAACTCGTTGGTGATATGTCATCAACACCATTAACTTCTTTATTTTAATTTACCAATGTTGTAAGATTGATACAATATGGGTTATGAATATATATGGTGAATATGAGGCCATATGAGAAAAAATTTGATCTCGTTTGATGGATATTCCTACTATTGCTGGGAACTTGCGATGGTAGTATGATCCCTACCATTCAACTATTAAGGACACTACAGGAATTCAAGGTTCTAGATTTTTGGCATATAAACAGTAACAACCTAATAATTTAAATATATTAGTACAGGTATATAGGATACCGACGAAGTAACGGTGTGTATCGGTAAGCCGGAACAACAACTTCGACCACATCATAACTTACTTTTTAGTGAAATAGAGGTCAAACAAAGGCTATCCTATCAACTAGATATATGTAAAAAATAATAAAAAAATAAATCATTTCAAATAAACTAGTTTGTCTAATCGAAACTACTACGAAAGCCAATATGAGAGTGCGAGTAGGAGGCACGCCGACGAAGTTTTCCCGGCAACTACATATCTAAAACCGGGAATGCCCTTTCACTCATCCTGTGTAGTTTGGTATTAGAATACGTCGTCAGAAGGATTTCAACTCCAGACACTGGACTAGAACCGAACGTGAGGGGTAACATTATCGCTTGTGTTGATGATCTGGCTTTGTTGGGAGAAAAAGCGTTGATATCCAAATAGCGACTAAGGTCCTGGAAACGGCGGCAATATAAGTATGTATTTTTCAACCGCGATAAGACATATTTCTATGTCTCCACATGAAACAATACTTTAGCAGTCGTACCCAAGATCACAAAATTTACTCGTCAGAGGTACTATTTTCAAAGCAGTTGTAAAATATGAATTATTAGGCTGAACTGTAAATAAATCGCATTTCTCTGAGGAAAAAATTGATAACCACGTCCAATGTACCTTGCGTTGCATATAGTTTTCATGTCCAGGCTTCTTAGCAGATGCACAATAACCTGCATCTATTCAAAAGAGCCTTGTCGCGAGCCAATCAATAGTTCTACGGCCTATTGCTATTGGACACCCTAGATATAGGTGGTGAAAGCTGGTGTACACGAGTTTTATGCAGATGATTGGTATGAAACTGCATAAGACCACAACCAGTGGCGTGTTCTCATAGGTCAATACTCACTTAGTCATTGAGCTAGTGGACTACTCGTAAGTAAGAAAGTATCAAGTAATAGTATAGGTCTATTTTTTATTTTATTTTTTATGGGTTAGGAGGGCAATAGAGCAGGCGGCTCACCTGGTGGTAAGTGATCACCGTCGCCCACGAACATCCGCAACACCAGAGGTATCTAGGATGCGTTGCCGGCCTTTGAGGTGGGAATATGCTCTCTTCTTGAAGGCCCCTAAGTCGTATTCGTTCGGAAATACTGCACCTGGCAGCTGGTTCCATATTGTGGCAGTGCGAGGTAGAAAATGCCGTAAAAATCGCAAAGTTGTGGACTTCCAGACGTCGACATAAAATTTATGAAACATCATGCTTTGTCGGGACGTCCGATGGCGAAATTGAGCTGCAGGTAGTAAATCGAAAAGTTCCTCAGAACACAGAATTACAAGCACTATCGCGTGCTAAAGTATATCGTTTAAAGTAATACGATTGGAGTGTGAAATTTCGGATACAATTATAGAGCGATGGAATTTACGCCTTATATGCGGCGTTAGCTACAATTGGCTCACTGTTTTTTGAAATATTTAATCATATTCACTTGATTGGCTTTAATCTTAAGATTTAAACAACTGGTATAATATGACGTTCTAATTTCGTTTTAGTAATACTCTGTGGTTTTTAAGATGAATATAAGTATTGGTTTAATTATCTATGTGTATATTTTATCTGTGGTGTTAAGTTAATACTGTACCTAATGAGACTGTGATTAATAATCCATATAAACATGATAATCCATATTATATGGATTCTCTTGTTCACTGAAATCCTTATTTGATGATATTTTCACTATAAGTATATTTTATAAGTAGTGTAACGGAATGTGACAGTTGTACAGATACTTATTTAAAATAGTTTATATTATGTACTTTATTTCTACGTGTAAAAACATTGATTATTTAATTATAGTTATTGCCATATGTATAAAGCTTGAAATCAGACAATTGTCAATGTTAAAGAGTACTGTGTTTGTGACGGTAGTCGTTTCGTCACCTTGTTTGTTCTTTCCTATGAAAAGGGGTAGTGTAAGGAGAGTACATTCACTTTCTGTCGGACTGCCGTGCCGTGCAGACCTCGAGTAGTGTTGAAATAGTGTTTGACGACGAAGTGCTGCTTGATTTACTTTCTGTCGGACCGCCGTGCCGAGCAGACCTCCGGTGGTGTCAAAATAGTCTCTAAACGACGAAGTGCTGCCCGATCAAGATGTTGGGAAGTTAAGTAATTTATTATTCTCTTTTCTGATATAACGTAACGACAAATCTCGTTTAAATGTAATGGTTCTTAAAATGGTTTGTTATAAAGGTTTTTGACAATTAAATATTGAATAAAATATCTGTTTAGGTAAAGCATAACTTTATATGTTAATTAATAGTTGTTAACCAGTGAAAGTGTAAATAAAATGTATATAGTAAATATGTAACACATTGTTAAAAGACGTTTAAAAGAATGGCCCCGAGTTTCTTGCCCGTTCTTCTCGCAGTGGCTCTATACAATTTTGTTTGCTGAACGTGGCAGTACAATGTAGAATATTTCAATATCAAAACTTCATAGGAGCGTCGTAGACGCCTAAATTGAATAAATGGTTTTGACTTTGATTTTGTTGTTTTTATATTAATCTAACAAATGCATGTCTATTTGACGTTGTCGAAATCTACTTACTTCGGTAGATGTCATGATACTTTATACGATCTACACTTAACACCAAATCGATTAACCCTTTTTTTTAATTACTAGTATTATTTTAAAGAGCATTGGCGTATGTAAGCATTCGCTTACAAATCGCGTAGGAATTACAAAGATAATTTCCAGCGAAACTCAAGTTTCGTACCCTGCAACCACAGAATCTTTAAAATAATACTAATAAAAAATAAAATATTCATACTCAACTCAAACATCGTACATGGCACGACTCGCACTCGACAAGGTGTAATAAGAATCATCCTTTACTGTATTTTTAAAACACGCTTCAGCTCGTTGAAATGCTTGTAGCACTCGTTTGATAGAAGTGCTCTCACGGTGATTGGATACGCGATTTTTTGCTTTGCTCGACTCAGTGGAGATGAAAAATAAACATCTCTTTTTATTGAAATAACGTTTGTGTGGAACTCGCATATGCGTAGAAGTATAATCTTATAAAAATTGTTAGGAATAATTACATTTATTTTATTTAATTGAAAAACTGTTCTGTATGCTCTTAAGAGTAGAGTTCACGGAGCGCTTTCCATACAAACGTAGTTTCCTCATATTTTAAATACTAAGTGTTAAAAATTTGTGAAATTTTACATGTATATCCTTGAGCCTAATATCTATGCTTCTGGTTTGCCAGATTTAATAATTCGAAATATTGTTTTATATGGGAATTATTATTTTGTCATTTAGGGATATAATAAATAATAAACCGAAAAACTGGCAAACCAGAAGCATAGATATTAGGCTCAGCAATATGCGTACAAAATGTCACCGAGTTTGAATACTTGGTATTTATATAATAATATGACGAAACTGCGTTTGTAGGGAAAGCACCGTGCACTCTACTCTTGATAAACTTCCCCATATCAACTAAGCGAAATCAAGAAGCCAAACAAGCACGTGTTGACGATTTTTATGCCATCCTTCGAAAAAGGACAGCTTCATTGGTAAGAAGGATGGACGGCACTGTCAACAACATCATGAAAATCATAGCTCAACATTTTTCATCTATTAGCAGGCACTTTGTTCAGGTGTTGACTAAATAAATATAATATAAACCGGTTAGCGCTTGAAAATAAAATGTTTTCTATTATATACCTATTTGTGTTTTTTCTATTTATTATAACTAACATTACAATATAGTTTTTTATTTGTATACTAACGTGTTGGGCCATTGTAGTCTGAATAATGAAATTTATTATTATTATCATTTGAACAGCAACACACCGCGTAAGTCGACATTGTGTGTACATTATGCACAAATCATGGCTCTTTGTCAATGGTAATACGTGTACTAACCACGAGAGTTGCTAAGGAGGGTTGAGTCAACTCAGTTTTATACTTAATACGCAATAACAGCTTGCTAATACTTCAGCAAGACGTGCCATGTTTTTTTTCGCTATAATTTTTCAATAGTTGGCAGTAACAGTCCCGAATTTATGATATTTACTGCACACATTTGGCTTTTTGTGATAAGTAGGCAGCCAATTCAGCAAACCCATAAATATATTGATCAACCTTATCTTGACAGGACATTGTCAGGCTTAGTTACCCTCTTCCGGAATCCTTAAGAAGGGTATACGGTGGGCTATTATTCACTAAGCAAAGCAATAAGTATTGGAAAACCCATGTCAATACCAAGTTGAGTACAGAATTTCGAGTACGGCGGGGTTTTACTCGCAAGGAATTCCAACTATTCATAATTTTCTTTATTACTGTTTTGATGACAAAACATACAATTTACCACAATCGCACGTGTCGGTAATTGACTATACTATAGCAATGTATAGGCTTATAAAGTCTGCTAGGTACTTGTGGAACGCTAGGGGCATCGGCTATGGGGGCAGCTGGTGCCCCATCAAGCTTATGTGGGTAGGTTCGGGCTGCGGATAAGTGCGCGAGTGATCCCGCCCCCGCCAGCAGCCATCAATCCGTGACGACAGAACACCATGGGGTTTTTAGTCGGTATTGGGGCTTCTATTGACCCTGAGCTTGGCATAACCATCTGCACTACGGGTGTGTATTGCGTAAATGCATTTTACTCGTGTAAAAAAAAGGTCCTTGTGAAAGATAGTATTCATCGACTTTTGTATGTTAACAAGTGAAGAGACTAACAAGTCTCCTGTCTGTTAGTAGAGCTTGTTTACAGCTGCAGTGTCATCATTCTCAATCTGCGTTATACTTCACTGTGCTCGTCATTCATCCGAATGAAAAAGAAATGTAGCCACGTTTTTTTATATTTTTTAATTGTTTTAAAGTGATGAGACGCACATATCGCCGGCCATTGTAAGCGTCACGACTGTCCATTACGGTTTCAGTGTCACCGTCTCCATTCTGCTTGAGCACACTCTAAGGCGATAGTACCTGCTAATGCCCTGTGCGCCCAATATCCATAACCATACTTATATCAAAGGGAGTGACGGTCATTCCTATAATTCTAAGTCAGGAAAGTGACGAGATCTTATTTACCCATTCAGTTATCAAAGAAAACATCAAAACTAATTATGTTATATTTGTATTTCGCTGAAAACCGTGTTTAGTGCTTCTAACATTCAGGACTCTAAATCAAAATGCTTCAAGAGAAACTGTTCAAAATATTCCGAATCGTTCAATCTTATTTAAATATCTCATATCACGTCCTTACAGCAATGATTTTTCAAAATAATAAAATAATCAAAGTCACATTGACAAATCATTTTTCATCGGGGCTCGACAATAACCGCAAATTGGCCAGGGACATCAATCACAAGGGGTTGTTAAACCCGGAAGCTTGTGGTGTAGTATCCGAGGTTCCATATTATATAAGCATAAATAATTTATGGTTCCGTATCCAATGTAAAAAACGGCCAGTGTGTGTCATAGTTACTATCGGAGAGATGCGAATGCGAAAAAAAAATACGTTAAATGAGAGTAGAATGGCAACACATATTCTTACAGTTAGAACCTACTGCAGTTGAATGCTTGTGGACTGGTGAAGTCAAACAACTAATCGACATTAAATTGAAGTTGATGGAATACTGTCTAAGCTCTTGTCGTTTTTGCAGTACTTGTGAGTTCCGCGAGAACATTTTCATTCCGTGAGATAGGTATGTGTGAACAGGTCACGTGCAGCGGCACCTGACTGCGAGAAAACTCTTGAACAAACTATAGGCAAACATAACATAACAAAACTATATAGCTCGATCATTCAATCATGTTAAAATTTTATACAAGTATGTATTTGTTTGATTATTAAAACAGTAACTTAATTTGATAACACGTGATGATTAAGGATTGTTTGTTATTTTAGGAATGTAAGCCTAGAACTCACTTAATATCCGAATTTGTTTATTTACTTGCACCTTATCGAAGCCCTCGTAGCGTAGTTTACTTAGCCGACCAACTAAGTTAAGCGTCGTTTGCTGCGGTCATGACTAGGATGGGTGACTGCTAGTGGCATTATTACTGTGCGCCACTTGCTTCAGAGGGCACGTTAAGCCGTTGCGTCGATGCCGTTAGTTTTCTTAGGATAACAGACATTAATAGCATGATGGTAGGGCATTTTGCGAAATCCCTGCTGGCTCATTACCAGTCTCAAGCAGAAAATCTGTCGCCAAACACCTTACAGTGTGTTCGGGCAGCTGTAGAGAGAGACAGTAATTCTAGGTAACCTGAACAACATCTTCGACCATACTATCACTTACCATCAGGTGAGATAGTGATCAAAGGCAAGCCCATCACTTATAGAAATAGGGGTTTCATATTACTTTTGTATTGTTAAAGACGTAGAAAAGACATATTTACAGACACCATATGCAGGGGATAAGGGTAAGATAAAGATGCCATATGAATCAAGGTAAAAAAATAACTTACGTACCTACAATTTTTAAGTGGCCATTGAAAAATCTAGCGAACTCTTCTGTTTGCCGTAGTCCATCCATTTGCACCAAATCACATCACTTTAGTGTTCCAGAGACAGGTTTGGACTAGGTATACGTTAAATTCCTACGAATAAAATTCGTAGTTCAAACCATTTAAAATTAACATTCAATTTCCCTCCAAAACATACACAACAGGTGGGTGTATACATTGACAACGACATTGACATTTATAAAAGTTACATTCAAAAAAGAGGTCGTACATGAAATGAGTTTTCTCTTTAGGCTACTTTAAAATTTCCTTACGTGTGAGATGGTTAAGCATTTCACAGATTTATCAAAAATGAAAGCACACGCGAGAAGAACAGTCATTAACAGTACTTAAACCTTCACAGTTAACCGTCGGATTTTAGATTCTAATTTCAAATATAAAACAAAAGTAACGAGGTTACAATGTGTAGAGTTACGAGCGACTCTCTGACATTTAGAAGAACAACCTGTACATTCTGTACGATGCAATAAAGCAACTAGGACTCGTAGCCAGCGGAATCGAATTAGGCATAGCACCGCCACGTAATGGAATGGAACTAGGAGAACGGTACCGTCAGCAGACTAGCTACGAACTTTATTCAAATTGAATGTGATGTACCGCACGTGACTCAAGTACCTGATATACGTGATACAAAAGAACGTGACATTACTACGAGGCATAAAAGCGTGACGTAAATACCTGACGTGTCAGAATAACTTGAATTAAATGGAAATATGATTAAAATCGAGTGCGTCGTTGGCGTGTGTGTAAAAACGCCGCTTTTAAAGGTTATAAAAAATATTTGTAACAAGCACCACGTTTTTTATCTGTTGAGCGTTGAGAACGCAACTTTACTTGCCAACTTCACAAAACTTCACTGCCAACTTACATCTGTCAAACATCACTTTGACATCCGATCCGAAAAGCGGTCGGCCATGATTTATTCATTCTACAACGAACCTCCGTCGAGTGATTAAGGTTAGTTTGTTCGAGTGATTAATATTACTGAACAATTTGATAATTTGATCTGATTGTGATGTGACATGTTATATTCATGCTAATTGACTACCTGTGTTGATTTATTAGCTTCCTTCTGAGATGACTTAACAATAATCTGTATGTAATATCGGATTTGAAGCACTCGCAGCGTACTTTGCTTAGTCGTTTTTAACCGATCAGCAAAGTAAAGCAACGTCCGCTGCTGTCATGATTTCGACCGCTGGTTGCATCTGATCGCAGTTGGGTAACCGCTAGTGTAGTTGCTAATTTGTTGAAAAGTTGGAATTTTATAACTAAAATTCCAACTTTGCAACTAACTTTTGGAAGTCGGTCATTTTATGATGACCGACTTCCAAAGTTATAAAAAAATTTTGTGAGGGAAAAACAGAATTACGTTTTTTCCTTTTAAGGCACGGAACCCTAAAAAGAGTGACAATTTTGCCTACATTTTCTGTGAAGAAGACGATGTGACGTCAATAACGCCTCGTAAGCGGGGGTAGTTTTCGATACGTTACGAATTACGATTCTGTACAAAGTATTTTTTTTTAAGGCTGATACGCTACCCTTAACTATAATCTCACCTGATGTTAAGTGATGCGATCCCAGATTTTGTTCAGGCTTACCTAGTGGCTATAGGCTCTGAAGGGTAGCTGCCGGAAAATACCGTTAGGTACTTGGCTACCGATTTCATACTTAACTTACAGGTGGGAATTAGCAAAATACCTTACACCAATGTAAGCATTTTATGGAGCTTTTGTCTCTTCGAGTGCACGATCGGGAAAATCGATTAAGTAATGCCTGACTGTATTGAATCATATTTCGGTAGCATTATAAACGAAACAGATTACTCGATTCGCAGAGAAAATGAAGCTTGTTTCAATAAATATAGAATTCGATTTATAACAACTCGCAGAACAAAGTTGCAGAAGACATTCATGCTGCCTTTTACGTCGCGAATTTATACTACCTTCATATATGAAGTATGAATTCCCGACTAAAGTAGTCGTATTATTCCTTTCTTTTTAAAAGCGCTTCGTTCCATTTGATTTGTGCTTGTATTATTATAAAATATTGGTAGGTATTTATGGCATAAAAATAAATAAAGGTTAAATCAAATGCAACTATATAGAAAATGAATAGATTCAGGCGTTACTTTGCGGAAAGCGGAAGCTTTTAAATATTAACTAAATGAAGCAGTGATGGCTTAGTGGCATTGGCTATGGTCTGCCGTGCCGCAGGTCCATGGTTCGAACCCCTCCGCGGGCTTGAGCTTCACCGCATGGTGGAAGGGCATTTTGCGAATGCCCGCCTGGATAGCGACCACCCTTAAGTAGAAAATCTGTCGCCAAGCACCTAACGGTGTGTTCCGGCAGCAGTCCTTGAGAGCCAGTGAAATTACTGGCACATGGGACTTAACAACCACGTCTCTAGGTGACGGGCGCAGTGCAATTCGTGACTTGTGACGAAATGCGTCTGTCATAGGCAGAGGTTAGTCCGCTTAACGTCAGGTGGGCCTCGTCTTTGATCTGTCACAAATCTATAAAAAAAATATAAATATTACAATATTTTAGGACAACATTAAATTAATATTTTAGTAAAACACTTAAAAATCAATATAAAATAGTTGGTGACCATTCCGCCTAATGAATATAAAAAAGAAACAACATAGATTTAAAAATTATAACTGGACGGAAAAAAAAAACTGAAATAAAAAAAGCTCACCGTTCCGCAAAGAGAAGCAACCTCGACGCAATAAGCAGATAATTAGATTTTTCTCGACTCGTGGAACAAAGTAACAAGACATTTATACCTGCCTATCGAATTAGCAACCAACGTAGCGACTTTTATATATAGACGAGTTTTAAAAAGGTTGCGATGCCCATGTTTAATTTTCTTCTTGGTAAGCCTGAACAACATTTTCGACCACATCATCACTTACCATCAAGTGAGATGGTGGTCAAAGGCTAACCTATCGAGCATAAAAAAAGTCGATTCGTTTAATTAATGAAATTAATCAAACATGTTTTATAGCTTTTGTTGTGGTTATTTATTATTATCATGCAATATATTATGTTCACTGCCCTACCATTATGTAGCAAGTTTTGCATGGTGGTAGGGCATTTTGCGAATGCCCGCCTGGCTAGCGAGCATCCTCAAGTAGAAAATCTATTGTCAAGCACCTAACAGTGTGTTCCGGCAGCATTCCTTGAGAGCCAGTGAAATCACAGGCACATGAGATTAACAACTATGTCTCAAGGTGACGGGCGCAGTGCAATTCGTCACTTGTGATGAAATGCATCTATTCTAGGCAGAGGTTAGTCCGCTTAAAATCAGATGGTTCTCGAGCTTGTTCCGTCATAAATACATAAAAAAAGTAAGATACTTATCAATCAATGTTTGTGATTCAATCGATAAACCATCCTGTGTTGACATACGTTTGCGTCCAAGGTAAGCGATAATTCGGTCACCTTTGCCCTGACAGATTTTGTCACAGAAACAAAGGTTTTGAGTCTCTTGTGCCAGTAATTTCATCAATTAAATATTTAATTTTGTGCTTGGCCGTATAGATAGATAGTATCAATACTTCTCCGGATCACAAAGAGTTCTACTGCTACTAAACTAGATTTATATCTAATATTGTTAGGTTTGCAATAACGCTTGCTATGCGGATTACATTACAAAATCACAAATATACGATAGGTTTTTTTTTTATTAAGTCCCGCACATGACTTAAATTTTTCCTATCGTATATTTGTGATTTTGTAATAGATTTATATCTAGTTTAGTAGCAGTAGTACTCTTCTTTCCGGAAAACAATACGAAAACAAAAGTTATGTGCAGTCTTATAGTGTTTTTTTTTCATATATGTTGGGCTAGCTTTTGACCACTTTCTCACTTGATGATCAGTGAACATGCGGCTGAACCTAGAATTAGTGGTTCTTAAGAGGAACGGAAAGAGAAGCTCCTACAGAAAAATAGGTATTTTAACAAAGTGATGCTAATCTAGTCTAGTCTCGCCGCTAAACGCTCGAACAGAATAGTGCGATAAGGACAATTAATTGCAGCTTCTTCAAGTTTTGACTTAGAATTTGCGCATAATTTGCGTTCTGGGAGAAAACTTTTCTTCTATAGTAAACATTAATGAAATCTAAACATGTTGGTCTTATTTTATAAGTGACAGAATAAACTAGGTTTATAGGTTTTCCTTTTCTTTATTTATCATTGTTTTTCCAATAAATAATTCAGAGCCACAAATTAGAGATACAAGTTTTGAGAAAATATCGGTATTCAAATACCTATTAATTCAAATTCCTTTAATATAATGATAAGAAGCAAAACCTTTAAACCTGGATATCGATAACATCTATAACCTTTTCAAAAATCATCAAAATCGGGGATTGTTTAGGAGGGTAGAAACGTTTTCTCTTTTTGTATGAAAATTCGAGACTTCCCTCCAGTCTTAAGAACGTAACCTACATATCCTTACTGCCAATTACATGAGTAAGATTGATAGGCATTCTTAGAATATACTATCTAGGAATGTTTTCTAGACAGTCTAGACTAAATTGTACAACTTTTGTAATCCAACTACGACTACGCTGAATAGTCAGACGATTGAAATCTAAATAAATTGGGTAACTTAGAAAATCTTTGAATAATTTTGCACGTACGTATAAGTGCTGGAATAGTTACGAAATTGGGTAACTAATTGTAAATGTTTAGGGTTCTCCAAAAGCTAAAACAAAGCATTATTAATATTAATATTTTTCTGTTAGAGAATGATGACAAATCTCATCACTTATCATATTTTATTTTACGCAATTACAACGACAGGGAAAGTTATAGTCGTGTGTGGTGTTTAAACCCGCGCCATGCACCCTTATACCCAAATTATATGCTCTCACCGCTAAGCAAACATGACATATGATATGACGTATGACTCAAATTGTCCTTTCGTTACGGGGATGAAACGACATCCATAGTTTAATTGGCTCAGATTTAGATTACAAAACATCGATTTAAGAGGGGCGGGGTTTCCCCTGTAAAATCGATGTCTGACAATAGTAAGGTTATAAATAAAAAAAATCATATCTCAGAAAGGGGGAGGGTCGCAATTTCCCCTTCACAGGGGAGGGTCTGCCCATCCCCCCTCATGCAGTTCGTCTCTAATGCGTGGTATGTTTTTTTTATATTATTGTGACTGATCAAGCACGAGGCCCACCTGATGTTAAGCGGACTAACCTCGGCCTATTTCAGATACATTTCATCACAAGTCACAAATTGCACTGCGCCCGTCACCTTGAGACATAGTTGTTGAGTCTCATGTGCCTGTAATTTCACTGGCTCTCAAGGACTGCTGCCGGAACACACCGTTAGGTGCTTGGCGACAGAATTTCTACTTGAGGTCGCTAGCCAGGCGAGCTTTCGCAAAATGCCCTTCCACCATGCGGTGAAGCTCAAGCCCGCGGCGGGATTCGAACCATGGACCTGCAGCACGGCAGTCCAAAGTCAATGCCACTGAGCCATCACTGCTTACAGTATTTCCCAGAGGAACTCGCACAAAGACTTCTAATGCTACTAAAATGTTATGTATTTTTGCTAACTATACATTATGTATTCGTCACTGTCGTAAATGGACGTAGACTCTTGGACTTGAATATATTTGTGTCGCGTCAATTGACCGTCGTCGCTCTCAATGCTGTCGTTGCTCGCCGTGATTCAGAACGGATATTAGACATCTACGAGTGGTTTGGACTTAACATTTTCTAATCAGATGTATCATGGTTTGAACGAGAAGCTCGTAGCTTGTTTTACCGATCGCATAGGTTACTTACCAAGGCAACAGAAATTGAAAAGATGTTTCCATAGTTTACTAATAGATAATAAAACCTGCTTAAGGTATCAAGTTCTAAACGGAAACTGTATTTTTTATTATGTTATTGTGACGGAACAAGCCCACTAACCTGATGTTAGGTGGATTAACCGCAGCCTGTAACAGATTCATCACGTCAACTACGAATTGCACTGTGCCTGTCACACTGAGGCGTACAGTTGTAAGGTCTCATGTGCCTGTAATTTTACTGGCTCTCAAGGACTGCTGCCGGAACACACTGTTAGGTGCTTTGCGACAGATTTTTTACTTGAGGGTGGTCGCTAGCCAGGCGGGCAATCGCAAAATGCCCTTCCACCATGCTTAGCTCAAACCCGCGGCTGGATTCGGAGCATGGACCTTCTGCACGGCAGTCCAAACCATTGTAACTGAGCCATCACTGCTTCAAATTAAATTAGTGGGTCTTAAAATTATTTTTCTCTAACCAGTGTAAAATTCGGCAGAATTTGCCGTAAACTCGGTCTGTCTTAGGCCAAATCTGTCCTTCACCGAATTAGGGTTGCAAAGTTCTGTGCGTTCGCTTATTGGAAGAGTGACTGTTTGCAGCATTTAGTACTGAGCGCTTCCGTGCTTTGGAGCGGACGCCTTTGCGTACCGGACCGGTTAGCTCAGCAACGGCTTTCCGTTGCTGAGCTAACCGTTCCGGTTGTTGCGTTAGAGTGGTAATGGTTACCACCCTCTAGTAGAAATTCTGTCGCCAACAGCTGCCCTTGAGAGCCAGTAATTCTAGGTTAGCCTGAACAAAATTCTAAACCACATTATCACTTACCATCAGGCAGATAGTTGCCAAGATTAGCCTATCAGCATTAAAAAAACTGACTTAAGTTAAATTTGCCTTAAATAATACAGTGATTTTAAGTGAGTGAATCCTAATCACGCCAATTGTACTTTTGACAGACTGACAAATTGACATGACTATAATTATCATTTTGACAGACAGATTTTGTTAGATCGAGAAAATCACTGTTTATTTTATGATTTGAGAGGTAGGAAGGGAGGTCCCTTTAATCTTTTAGAATATTGTTTTGATTACAAAATTACAACGAGAGGGAAATAGTCATGCAGGAACATGGAAGATGCAATATTGAATAGTTTTTCTCTTTCTATGTAATTTTGTAATGTACTCGTCAGAGAATGCGTCATTCCTATAAAAAAGAAAAATTACTTTGCGTTGGTCCAGAAGGAAGAACGCCATATATCTATCGCGTGATTCCTGGTTTTTATTTCCGGGAAGCCACGAGTCCTTTCACAGGGTTTTTCTGTCAAGAAAAGGTCTTTTTTGTTGACACTGGGGTAATTTTAGTACGTAGATATCTGGATGCTATGGTTATGTACAAAAATATACAATTTAAGTAAACATTATAGGATATATACAATTTATTCACTCGTTAAAACCTTATCGGTGGCCTTCCTCGGTTTCTTGCAGGGGTCCCGGGATCTCCAGAGGAATGCACCAGGACTATACTCAAACTTTGCCGTCAGGCTTATAAGTTATGTCGTGCTAATTCGTGGTTCCAGAAGTTAAGCAGAAGTGACACACACCCGGTTTAAAGCGGTATAGAATGTATAGAATACCTAAAACGTGTAGATAATGTATGAATTATTATTCACTTTATAATTTGCCCAGTTATTCTATACAATACCGAATGTGCAGCCGGTAATGTATGTAAAAGACGAGAGCAACTTTGCGTGCTCACGTGCGGGCGTCAGGCAACAATGGTTAGGTTAGATTTTAAGTTTAACGTTAATTTTAGGCTTGTGTTTAACTTACCACCAGATATAGTAACATATAACATACAAAAATAGTAAATAATCACAAAAATTAAACTTGCTATAATTCTTCTGGCGCGTTGTTGTGGTCACGAGTAATCTAACGCTTCTCGCTTCGCTCGTCATCGCACCTAAATATGACTGAGATTTAGTGATTATTTACTACATTTGGTGATCGATTACAATTTTTGGTAAAAGAACTAAGGGTATCGAAGCATTTTATGGTGGTTATTATTCTTAATCCCTTTTATTGTTAATTATTGTGATTTTACTATAGTTATAGAAATATACCTTTAAGTACCATTTTGATTATGTTAAGGAGCACCTAAATTAATAATTTTAATAAAGTTGATTTTATGCAATAGTAAGTACACTTTTCATTTGTCCTTCATTTTGTAGACTGGTTAACATTGATAAATATAGACCAAGATCTATTTATCTTACACACATTGCCGGTGCAACATCAGTACTATATACAATCCCTAGGAATTGTATAAATAACCTAGGTAAAGTATGTAACGGGCAAAAATATTCTGTACATTGCCTAGGTATTGTATAGAATACCTTTATTATATAAATTACCGGTAACATATATAAGTAATATAAAATTATATCTTTAGATGTATCAAAACAACGCGGCAGTTTTGTAACCAAAACATGAACCATTTCAAACAGGTGCTGTATATTCTCAGACTAAAGGCTATATATGCATAATAGATGAACAGTTTCCGTATTGCTACACAGGACAAAGGCAATTTTGCATCTTCCCCCGGGAAATATTCTGAGGCCACATGCATTGCACCCGCATACATGCATACATACGATTTCACTAAAGCACAATAGTGCAGTACGCCTTTAACGTCTTTATTATGAAAAGGTCGTAATACTTTGTAAAAAAATTACCTAACTTGTTGGCCGAGAATTTCTCGATCGTGCGCTCGTAGAGTCAAGACCTCCTGAGAATGCTTCGTGTGGAAGCGAAACGCGTCAAAAATTCTTCCGGTTTGGCTGCGTGGCGTTTGTGACGTCACGTCGGCTTAGCAGGAAAATTAGGCGGAATTGTCACTAGATATATTTTTGTATTTTTTAAGTGTTTTATTAGAATATTAATTTGATGTTTTCATAAAATATTTCAAAAATATTTGTTGTTATTAAATATGGATTTCCGCAAAGTAACGCCTGAATCTATTTATTATTGAATACCTTTCTAATTAACTATAATCAAGTCTACTCTATTCAATTCTAATACCGAATCTATGTTTTTGAGTGTGATTACGAGTATTTACCTCATTGATATTACGAGCGCTCTCTTTCTGTTACAGCAGTTATTCTAGGTTAAGTTTTCCTTATTTTGTTTTCATATTGGAGTAGTTGGCTCGGGTTTGGTTATGGGTTGCGGCAAAAAATATTATCAGTGGTTTGGGTACCCTCTCGAATTCATCCGAGTCATAGAACACTCATCCTGGATAAGAGAAATACCAATTTTCCTGATCCAGACATTTTTGTATCAAAATATTTCTAATTCTAATAAAACTGTTTAAGGAACAGGGTTGTTCCATGAATTTATTTTGCTTCGATACAAAATTGGCCGACCAAATTGAAGTGGTAAACATTTGAAATCATGATAAAGGCATTAATAATAACAAATATTGTTAAAATATTTTAAGAAAACATCAAATTAATATTTTAATAAAACACTTAAAATATATATAAAAATATATTTAGTGACAATTCCGCCTAATTTTCCTGTTAAGCCGACGTGACGTCACAAACGCCAAGCAGCCAAACCGGAAGAATTTTCGACGCGTTTCGCTTCTACACGAAGCATCCTCAGGAGGTCTTGACTCTACGAGCACACAATCGAGTATTTCTCGATCGTGCGCTCGTAGATTAGATTAAGTGTTTTATTAAGATATTAATTTGATGTTTTCTTAAAATATTTTAAAATATTTGTTATTATTAAATATGGATTTCCGCAAAGTAACGCCTGAATCTTTTCATTACCTTAAAGGCATTAATTTAAAAACAATAACGGGATTCAGTCATGGTCCACCTGCTTAGTTCACCTGGGTGGACCACGGGCACGTTTTCTTGCCGGTAGTCTATCCTTATAATAATATTGCAATCTCTTTCCTTTTGAACTTTGTTAAGTTATTAATATATCAATAATTATCCTCCTGGGTAAAATAACTTTCTTTGATTGAGCTGTAACTTTCAAATTTCAATTCATGTAAACTGAACAAAAATACGATGTCTCAAAATTGTGATAAATATTTTGAGATACCTTGTTGTTAATTATAAAGATTAATAATATATTCATAATATACACATTTATATGTACATATTTATTAATATTACATACAAATGATAAAAATATATTTTAGTACTTCCAAGTTTTCTTTGAAAACCAAATATATAATTGATGATGACGATATAATAGAAATACAAATTTCTACTTAAATAGTTTAATTTTTTTTCTTTTGCCATTAATTTTTGTATTGTGACAATGACAAAATCAGGACGAAGATTTTATTTCCGTTAATAATTACTTCAGGTGAACCATGGTTTATAGACATATTTGATTTGCATATTCCCAACATTTAGTGTATCCACCGGCACGAAAAAGTGCCCGTAGTCCACGCAGGTGAACTTAGCAGATGGACTATGGCCGAATCCCGAAAAAAATGCTTAGGTACTTGAGGTGCATGAAGTTTCAATTGCATTGCATTCGTTTATATTTCACGCTCCTTCTAAATATATTACTGAGAAATATTGAGATAAATAATGCTGGCTTTAAAGATGCCTAATTTAATAAAAACAGCCATTATGGTGGTACCAACTCACACCATCATGTACACAATTGCGCACAATACAACTTGCGTATAGCGGGGAAAAACCTGCTCAGCGAGACGTCAACGCGGGCGTCCCGAGCTCTCCTTGAAAAAGACCACCGGATGTGGTTGAAACTATAGTAGTAGCTATCTGACTTATTTACGTGAGTTATCCCGTATAATTTACTAAAACGGGGAAAAACCATTTAAAAGATCCATAGGTATCGAAAGTAATTGAGATGTATTAATACATTAAACATTAATGCTTCACTATACCATTAAATGTAATCAGTGTTTATAATCTGATATGATGATGACTTTTGAATTTAGGCACCGATCCGTTACGATGATAATAATAACATTATTTGTCATTAGGATTACACAAAGATTGTAATGAATTTAGTTTTTAATTTAAATGTAGTAATTATTTATGCATTATTATCTTTATCGACTTGTGTTGGATATCGTGATTGTTTTAAACCAACTTCTACTACAACAAAATCATTATCAATAGATTTTAATTGAGATTTGAATTGTTGCTGATTAATCAAAAAACTTTATGCGACGTTGAATCTTCAATTATTACGTATGGCAGTTACATAAATCGAAATTGATATTACATAACAATATTCGTATTTCCTTCCAATATTTTATCAGGCTAGTTCAATGTTTGACTTTGTATTAGAAATGTTATTCTTTTCTATGCTATTTGATTAATAAGAGGCAGAATTTCATTACATATCATAGGGCTTGACTCCTTCTTCGCCGTAAAAAGATAAAGGTAAGATTTTTTCAATCATACCTAGGAGTTACCTGTTATGCTCAATATTCTAGTCCATGGTTATGAATTATCATTGTTCAATAAACTCTTTCTGACGATCTTCCACGTTGGATGCAGGGATAAATTTGCACCCCACCATATCTTCCTATGGGACTCGTCAGTGGCATCGGAGGGAAAAAGGGAAAAATAACAAATGGGGGCAGCAGCGCCTTTGAGAACTACCTTCTTATACTGACGACTGCTAAGGGTCAAACTCCCCTGATGGGAGAGGAATTTGTTTTACTGTAGACGTGGGTGAATTGTGGCTGTTAATGATGGTGGCGTCGGAGGGTAAAAGGGAAAAATAACAAATGGAGGCAGCAGCGCCTTTGAGAACTACCTTCTTATACTGACGACTGCTAAGGGTCAAACTCCCTTGATGGGAGAGGAATTTGTTTTACTGTGGACGTGGATGAATTGTGGCTGTTAATGATGATGAATAAACTATATTAAGTACTTTGTACAAAATTAACTTTGGTAAAATTACAATGATTATTATTATATGTAAGAAAAGAGGTTACAATATCTGTTTCTGTTAATTCAGATTGCAACTCTCAAGGTAAAGCACGGCAATGCATACAAGGCTGATTTTTATAGTACTTATATCTTCGGTGTTGAACTATGCAAAGGAAGTGCATTATTCAAAGATACATATCGTCGTGTGACAAGTGTTTTATTGCCAACTGTAGACACAGAATCAAAGATTACAGCATTGAGAACTGAAGACACACAACATACATATTAATAATGCTGACTATAAACATGTTAGTACTATGTGTTGTGATAAAAGTGGTGATGGGGATACATGGAGGATATCATGCTGTCAAAGGGATTCCAGCTGCAATGAGCATTTATAGTGTAGAAACAACTGCAGCTCCTACCGAATCTAAAGTGCATCTACCAAGTTATCTTGCTGCACATCCGTTTTTGGTAAGCGCAATTTTGTAAATCTGTTTTAATCATCTTTATTATCTGTTCTTTTTTGCATGTAATTACTGGTTAAAATTAGATATATATCTGAATAGTATTTCCACCTTGGGGGGTGACATTACTGTAACTGGAGCCTGAGTGACAAACTTTTATTTTGCGGTTGCTTATGAAACTTCCACTGTATAATCAACCGCACATAAGTATAATTTTGTTTATTTATGAGTGTTATTTTCTAATATTTTTGTTGGAAGCGGCCTGCCTCCAGCGTCTTCCTGCGACCTTGATAACGTCATCCGTCCACCTTGTAGGTGGTCTTCCGATGCTGCGCTTGCTTGTTTGTGGCCTCCATTTGAGAACCTCCCATCCGCTGTGCGTGCAATGTGCCCTACCCATTGCCACTTCAACTCACTTCAATCCGCCGGGCTATGTCGGTAACTTTCGTTCGTCTACGGATCTCTTCATTCCTGATTCGATCTCGTAGAGGAACACCGAGCACAGCCCTCCATAGCTCGCTGTGAGGCTTTGAGCTTACTTATAAGGCCCACAGTTAGAGGCCACATAACGCCAAAATAAATTTAAATATAATAAACTTGGAAGTATACTTATTACCCAAGAAAAATAAAATATGTAAAAAGAGGGTAAATTAAAAAAAACTTACTCATTTTATAATAAATGGCTCAATTATTTCAAATAGGATATTTATTTAAAGTATCCATCAACTCCTGAACATGTCTTTATATTTTCCCAAATTCATAAACTGTGCTAAAATACTTCATATAATGTGCTTAATAATATGCCTTGAAATTTATATGTTCTCGTTGATCAGGCAGGATTGGTGATAACTGTGGAGCGTTCATACTGAGTGTGCGGAGCTTCAGTCCTCACCAACACCCGTGCCATCACCGCTGCCCACTGCTGGTTTGACGGATGGAAGCAAGCGACGCTCTTCACCGTGGTCCTCGGCTCTGAATACCTCTTCGTAGGAGGCACCAGAAAAGACACTACGAACGTGATTATGCATCCTGGATGGAACCCAGTATCCTATATCGTTAATGACTTGGCGATTATTGTATTTGAGTGGGTTGGTTATAACGGTAAATATAAATGTTCTATAACAGACTTGGGAATTTGAGCACAAGTACAGTTGAGAGTTTGGATCTATATCCGGTAGATGGAGTGATTTGTCCCAATTGCACGTGATCTGAATCCGCAAGGGCCAGACTACATCAAAGCCGATAAGAGAGAGGTGTTTTAACCAAAGTATTGATTTAACAACCAATTGGCGAAAAGTGGCTATTTTTATATATTTAGGGTTTTGTAGTCTTAATAGTTTGTTTTTGAATGACTACCTAAAAGAAGCTTTATGCTATAATGTAAAATCATAAAAATCATAATGATATACTCCATTATGTTATACTCCTATCAAACTGTTTTAGTGTATCTTATTAAAAGCCTGAAAAGATATGGATGTATGGGGTATTGTTTGAATCCTTACACTATTCTGAGTGACACTGTGTATAATTGTTCTGTTAAATATGTTAAAAGGTGAAAGAAATTTGATTGTTATCGCAATGTCAGTTAACAGTTAGGTACTAGAACCTAGGTACTATTGAGCAAGATCAAAGTAGTATTATTATGCCTTTAGCACAATAAAACAAAATTTATTAAAAATAAACAATAGGACTTTTTTTCAAAAAATCTCACTCGGGACGGTGTAAAACTTTTAACGATATCTTATACATCCAAATACGTTCAGGCATATAAAGTGTATTAAAAAAATCACATACTTACATAGCAACATACATATAGTGTTTTATTTGGAAAGTATAGACCCTAAAAATATTACCTTTTGGGGAGTCGTGTAATAATATTAGCGGCAGACTCAGGTTTTTTAGGCCAAAGCTTAAGGTTTCAGTTTAGCATTTATGCAGTGGAGACCACTAGTGTATTTCACCACTCCATAATAAAGAAATATATGATGTTGTCTTAGGTTGTCGCGATTATTACACATAGTAATTAAACAAATATAAATGGTTTAAATCGCGTATATTTATTATTATTTTTGTCCCGACGTTTCAAACACTTTGCAGTGATCGTGGGCACGGGTACAAAACATATACATGGTTTTTATCATTGTCAACCTCAGTGTTGATATGAATTATGGAACCCGGTGCCTGGTGGGTTCAGATTTTTAAAGGCCTTGGGTTGCTGTATAGGATATTATTTTTATTTCATTAACATTAATCTAGTATCAGAAAAATCAAGTGACTCATTCAATTTACAGATTATATCCAGCCTATTGCTTTGCCGACAACTATCGCATGGAACTACGACTTTCTGGGGTACTGGACTCAAGCTTCTGGCTACGGAAAGGTTCCTGAGAGTACGTACTCCATAATTTCTACATTTCAATTTTCGGCTTTAACTTCCTGTTTCTTTTTTAAAGTCAATAATCCTATATCATCAGCTATCAGCATTAAAATTAAAAAATCTGATCAATATTTTCTATTCGTAGGCATCAAAGGGGGAAATGAGCTGGATAAACTACTACATTCGTTGATGTGTATAGGTTGTTGCAGATTGGGCACATAAAGAATCTTTCTAGCATCTTAATATTTTTATAGATTATTGTATTAGCTTAATGAACCGAAATATTATACTAGGATACTTACAGCGAGCGCATTCACTAAGAAGGTCTCGTGACAGGCAGGTCATAACACCGAAGCCAAAACCTATACAATACATATAATTGTATTTGGACAGAAAAAAAAACTTTTTACACAAACTTTACCGCAGAGCTGTGAATAAAATAAGGGTAGAAATATGATGTATTTCACTTTTTTAACCTTATTTATTTATTTTTTGTTCTTGCGATAAATACCTATACTCACTCCCGTCCAACCAGGGGATGGCCAGGATATGTCGTACTTGAATGAATCCGGGTCACTTAAAGAATGTTAAAAATCTCGGAAACTAAAAATGATAGGTTAATGCAATAAATTGTATTTAATAGACCATGTAATACTCCTTAAATGAAAGTAAAAAAAATATGAGTCACCATACATTTTATTAACACAAAATTACATAAAGAAAAAAACTGCTGATCTCTCCTTAAAACAAAAATAGGAAACATGAAATTTTTGAACTTTATTACGATTTTCTTGAATTTTAATACTTCGTATTGCCTCCTCGTGCTTCCATTACTGCGTTTACGCGGTTTGGCATGCTGTACACCAAGTTCCTTATACGATTTTGGGGAATATTCTCCCATTCCTCTGTGAGAGCAATTTTGAGCTCACGAAGCGTGATTGGGGGAGGGTTTCGTTGTTTTACGCATCTGCCTAGCTCGTCCCAAGCATGCTCGATCGGGTTGATATCCGGGCTGCGCGCTGGCCACTCCATACGAGTAATGTTCATCTCTTGAAGGTAGTCATTCACAATCCTACCTGTATGAGGTCGGGCATTGTCATGCATAAATATAGCATCCTCACCTAAATTGACCATAAATGGACCAACGTGATCATTGAGGATTTCTTCCACTTATCTTACGCTAGTTAAAGAGCCGTTTTCTATGATCACCAGCTCTGTGCGACTTTCAGAAGAAATTCCGGCCCACACAAGTACAGACCCACCACCGTAGGCTACTTTTCCTTCGATGCATGCTTGCTTGAATCTTTCCCCTGGTCTTCGATACACTCTGTGTCTTCCATCGTGCTTGTAGAGCATAAATTTTGATTCGTCGGAGAACATAACTTTTGACCAATCTTCAATACTCCAATTTACGTGGCTCTGGGCATATCTTAGTCTCGAAATACGATGCCCACGCTCCAGTTTAGGGCCGTTTGCAGGTCTAAGGGGTTTTAAGTTAGATTCAGCAAGCCGACGTCTTACTGTCCATGCACTTGGGTTACTTCCTCCGAGGCGTCGAAACTGATTGGTGAGTTCAGTTCCTGTGAGAAAGCGATTTCGAAGCATGGTGTTCACCAAGTATCGGTCTTCTCGTGCTGTGGTACACCTGGTTCTGCCCGTTCCTGGTCTGCGTAGGTTAGAACCAGTTTCTTCGTAACGTCGGAGAACTCTTTGTACTGTTGACAGCGACACACCGACAGTCCTGGCTGTATCGCGCTGACTCCGGCCGGTTTCCAGCATTGTAAGTATTCTGGTGCATTCTTCAGGCGTAAGCGACATAATTTCAGCTTGAATAATGAATATAGAGCACTATCAACATGGTTTATGTACCCACATAAATGACAGATTACAAACAAAAGCAAAACCAAATGCTGTAATTTCGTAGTTCCATCTTCGAAAGTGGCCCTTTTTCAAATTTGATTTTTTTATGATATAACTTTACAATAACTAAGAAGTTTTAATACCTTCATTTAAGGAGTATTACATTGTCTATTAAATACAATTTATTGCATTAACCTAGCATTTTTAGTTTCCGAGATTTTTAGGATTCTTTAAGTGACCCGGATTCATTGCTCTCGAGTGTACTCCCACAGCAGTAAGTGTACAGTACCGCCTCCCACAGTACCGACTAAAAACCACAAGGTGTCACACCTCGTCCACATTTGGTGGGAACACGGGAACGCTTTCGCAAACGACCGCCGCGGCTGTCTATTTTCGGTCTCCTCTCCAGAGAAGACCCCCGTTTTAATAGTAAGATCATATTTTAACAATTTAAATGATATAAAGTATTTTCGACGTGTTTCGATGCTACCCGAAGCATCTTCAGAACATCTTGACTCTTCGAAAATTCTTCCGTCGTTCGTGGCGTTTGTGACGTCACTTCAGATTAACAGGAAAATAAGGCGGAATTGTCACTAGATATTTTTTATACAAATATTTTTTTATATTTAAAATATTTAATTAATAATCAAATATTCTAATTCACAATTCAAAACAAAATATTTTAAATTATAAGTCAATTAAATTAACAATACAATATTATATACGTCAATAAATGTCAACTATATCTATCAAAAAAGACCGCCCCCGGTCGCACCCGGTCCAAAGGTGCCCATCACGCTGGATGCATTACCACGCTGTATGGCGATGGCCAGCCTTTGCACGAGGTACGACCCAGAGCGTTGGTCATGACCCCTCTCTCTTAGACGACGCCCAATTTGTCGCACAAAGGTTTTCGCCTCCGCACCCCAACTACCCGCCGTCTCGACCGCCAGAGGGACAAACTCGTACCTGTGGGCGAGGTCAGCATATTTTGTTTTCTTTTTAAGAGCTGCAGATTCTGCGGCGCCCCCAGCTGCGCGGACTGTCTGGCCCAGGTGACAGGAGGCAAAGGTGCTGACGCAGGTTGCGTCCCATAGCAAGCACCTACCATTCTGCCAAGGGACAAGCGTCAGACCGTCTGGTCTTTTGCCATCCGCACGGCTCAGTCCTGGAGGCTCCAAAACGCAGGGAACATTAGCTGAAACAAGTGCTCTACGGACAATATCATTAAGAGCGTGGTGCCGTGGGAACCTACCAGCGCAGCGACGGCAGCTAAGAGCGTGGTGACCATTGGCTTCCACCGTGGTACCGCAGATGCAGCGGTGAGGCTCGCATACATCACAGCCCAGCCGAAGAGCTGCCGCCACACGCAAAGAGTCGCTGTCTAAGTGCGTGCCAAGACTAGGTGACGGAATTGCCTGCAACCACGCTCCGGATTCAGGTTGCGACACCGCCCGCAATCTTGCGACATCCACACCCTCCGCTGCGCTCAAAAGTTTAGCAGCAGTGGCCTTCGAACCAACCTCGTCCCATACACGCTGGTACTGGGAAGAGGGACCTGAGGGAGCAGACTCGCCAGGATTAAGAGCCGACCATGCTGCTAGAGCACCGGACACATGAGGAATACTAACCCTGTCACCGTTGGGGAGAATAGTAGTGACAAGACTTGCAACTCCATGCACCGACGCCAAAAAAGCCGGCAAACTCAAATCCACAGCGCGCCGCACCCCCAAGCCACCCTGTCTAATTGGCAAGGTAGCCTGGTCCCATTGGGAATCATTCAGACACACATTTAAAATGAACTCCACAGACTGCTTGATCACCTCATCAAGAGATGCCAAGCTAGCGGGGTAGAGCCAAGTTGGGGTGGTTCTAAGCAAATATATTAATTTTGGGACCGCCAAGCATGTCCGCAGCAGAACCAAAGCAACGTGGGGTGATAAGCATTGGAGACGCTTCTGGGCGTTAAGAAGGAGCTTTTTTCTCGCCAGAATAGCTTCCGGGATGGCAGAAGGAAATATAGGGGAGCCGAGAAGGGAAAAATTACTAGTTTCCAACTTCTTTATTCCTGGTACGAGCTTTTCAAAACGAGGAAATGCCAGGCAAGCCTCCGGGCCACAAGGGAAGAACTCGCACTTGGCCGTGTTTACTTGCAGTCCCAGCTCCTTCAAGCGTGGAAGAAGAACCCGCAAATCGTGCTCTAAGACGTCTGGTGTACCCCCAATAGTACCGTCATCTAAGTACCAGACGTTCAAAGGGGACCGCAAATCGTCAACCACTTTCTGGATGCCGAGGCTGAAAATAAGAGGGCCAAGAGGATCCCCCTGCTGGACACCAACCTGAGAAAGGATAGGTTCTTGATTGTAGAATAGGTTAGAGGGAGAGTGATAGACTTGATAAAGAAAAGGGTAGAGGGATGGTATCTGCGCGGAGACTTCGCTCAGTAACACATCCCTTTCCAGAGAGTTGAATGCGTTCTGGATGTCCAATTTCAATACTACACACCCAGCGTTATCCGGGTCCACCGCGAACGTTCTGACTGCATGAATAGCCCCTTCACATCCCAGGACAGTACCAAACCCCAGCTGGTGTGGACCCAAATAGGCCGCCATTTCGCCCCTGACGGCAAGACAACCCAACTTGGCGGTAAGACGACGAAAAATACTACCGATCGCAATCGGCCTTAGACCCCCATCCTTTTTTTCAAGTGCGCAGAGAGATGCACCATACAAGAAAGGGCACACAATGGGGCTGACCTGCCCACTAAGCATAAAATTACATAGCCTTGTGAGGTGCTCCAAAAGTCGGGGGCCGTTATCACCTGCCGAAGAGCTGGTAAGCTCCTTCAGATGTGAGGGACGAATGCCATCTAGGCCAGCAGCAGAGCAGTTGAAAAAAGAGTTGAGGGCAAGTGCTACGTCCTCCGTCTTAACCGTTACGGCTTGCAAAGATCGATCCGGTGGAGCAGGGAAAGTAAGGGGACGGGAAGGACTAGGGTGCTTGGACTGAAGGGAGGCCAGGGTATCAGGGCTGGCACCCGCAAAGGCATCATCCGAGAGCAGGAGACGGGCAGCACTCCTTAGGTCACCACCGTAGACCTTAGCCTCAATGGCTTTTACGATAGAGGGAGGAGAACCGGAAGGCGCAGATTCCTCACACATAACTGAGCTGAGGCAGTTAATATTGTCTTTTACTAAAGAAGTCAAAGATCTAGATCCTCTCGATTGGGGGATTTTAAAAGCAGAGAACGCAAAAGTAAGGAGGTTGTACCAATCTTCCGAGCTATTGGTGCTTATGCATTGAGCGATAAGTTCACACAGCCTCCCCGCCGCCAAACTTCTCGCCCCTTTAGGTATGTTCTTCAGTATTCGAACTTGAGACCTAAGGAAAGCGAGTTTCTCAAAAGAATTCTGTTCTGTTGTCTGCTCTTGAATCTGCGAGGATAGCGATGAAGACACCCCAAGACCCCCAGCTAGAAGCTGTGATGAATCCACAAATCTTTCACCACCCCGCGTCACATCCTTGTGCATGCGCCCGATATGTATAGGGAGCCCTCGACATGAAAACCGTTTGGAGGATTGTGGCGGACAATGGGGACACGTCAGAGTTTGAGAGAAGGGGACACTCATGATAAATAATTCCTACCTACTATTTTAAATAGTAAACATGAACAAATAAAATTATGACTTATATAGGTATTACAAATTATTACAGAAACCTAAAGCGTCATACAACAATAAAATTACACTTATAAGCAAGAAATTTCAATTAAAATATTAATAAATTAAATTAAAACACAAATACATCCAAAAGCAATTTGTTACTCTGGTAAAGTAAAAAACAATAACAATCGTTAAATAGGTAATCTGTACCTACTCGATACAATCTCAACCAAATATTTTGTTTTTTAATTATATTTAGGTAAATTATAATTACATAAAATATAATTATATGGCTATAATAATAATTATGTATGTCAAAAAGGAAAAAATCTTCATCCAATATGTAATCCGGGGTAACGAGATTTGAGTCCTTGTACCATTTAAAAAAATATATTTATGCAAAACGTATTTCAGATCATGAGATTTGAACCCACATATCATGTGTCTTTACAAAGCCAGCCGGTATTCGATGTACCTGCACCACCTCTGTAGTGTCATATTGAACGAAATAGACGAACCGTTTCATTCAGATACAAATATTAAATTAATGTTTTCTTAAAATATATGGAAATATTTGCTATCATTCAATATGGATTTCCGCAAAGTAACGCATTAATCTTTTCATTAAATAACTTATAATTATTCGTATTTTTTTATAGACCCAAAACTCCAAGAGTACCATGTACAAACTGACGTGTTCCAGCAGGTGCTACCCACTAACAACTGCATCAAAGCGTCAGAAGACCTATTGAGCTACAATCTTTGTACACTGTACCAGGGCCCTACGCACACCTGTATCACCATTTCTGGAGGACCTTTGTCAATTGTGATGAATAATCAACGCTTTTTGGTGAGCCTCTTCAATAAGTAATAAGAGTTTGATTTCTCATCCCTTACTCTCGACAGCAGCGACCTCCTTCTGGTTTTGTTTTGTGCTGCGATGGATGTGTACCTACATGGTTTAAATACCAATTTTTAGCAGTACACGTTCTTGAACACTTGCTACATGTTTGCATACCATTTACAAAGTTAAAAGTTGAGTACTCTGTAACCTTGAGACAGAGGCGGTCAAATTCGCAGAACGTCTTTCAGTACTCGCGCTAACACAGACTTACACTCTCTTCTATTCTCTCATAAAGTCAGAACGGGGAGCCGCTACGATTGTGAGAGTTAGATACAGAGTCTGGCTGGCGGTAAATGTACCGACTCCAACCGCAACCTTGAGCCTTTCACGATGCCTTACTGCTTGCACCAGATCATCGAGCAACTAACTCAAGAGTAGCAATAAGATTTGAATTGTTTGAAATCAGTTCTGCATTATTCTGCTAAATCTAAACGCGCTCTAATTTATTTATTTATTTAATACAAGTAGAAAGCTTACAGTTAACACCAAAACACTTACTACCTAACTTAAATATTATGATTATGGCTTAAATACACCCTAAGATTAATAACAATAATGTTCATAGAGCTGGAAAACAAATCGACATGCTGAAACTCATGGGTAAACAAGTTTAAAAGAACCAACGCTCGCTGCGTGGGAGAGTTTTGAGCGTGGCGAGTTCGTTTCGTAGGACGATGGAACAGCTGGTGTTGACGGCGTTTGCTGCGCGCATAAAAATCCGGTACAAATAAACCAAGTGCGCCCAAAGCCGTTGAGTTGTCCACCTTGTTACGAAGTAACTGGCAATAGTGTATGGCCAACAGTAATTTACGTCTTAGCTCTAGTGTATCTACTCCGATCATTCCTGATACAAAGAGCGATGGAAACAGATACAGATAGTACCCGTACATCCTCTTGTAGACGTAACGAGCGAATTTGCGCTGAAGCCTTTCGATTAGAACCGTGTACTTAGCCTCACGGGGATCCCAGACTACTGAGTCAAATTCAGGTTTGCTGCGAACAAACGCGTTAAACAGTGTGATTGCTACTCGTATGTCTGGGAACTGTGAGGCAGTTCTCATAATAAATCCCAGTGTTTTGTTAGCATTTTTGCAAATTGAAATAATATGTTCCCGGAAGTTAAGACAATTGTCCAAGATAATTCCTAGGTCCTTGACTTTAGTTTCTCTCACCAAGATGGAGTCGCCCAAGTTGTAAGGATATAAAATGGGACTGGTAGATCTGGTGAAGGAGACTACTTTACACTTTGCAGTATTAAAAACAAGCCTGTTTTTCTGACTCCATCTTTCAATTGACTTGGTATCGGCCTGGAGTCTCATACAATCTGATGTTCCAGTTACCGGATGGTAGACCTTTAGATCGTCAGCAAACATTAAACATTGTGACGTATTGAGAACACTGGGAAGATCGTTGATCATAGCTAAGAACAGAGTAGGGCCCTGATTCCTACCCTGACTTACACCTGATCTGGTGTAATATTCACCTGATTTGCACTTATTTATTTGCACATACTGTTTGCGATCCTTTAGGTAATGTGAAAAAAATTTAATAGTTTAGGTGAGGCACCTAAAGATGAAAGTTTGACTAATAAAATGTTATTGTCCACGAGATCAAATGCACGTCTAAAATCGAAGAACAAAGCGTCAACCTGCCGACCAGCATCCATATCAGAGGCTATCCGGTCAACAAAGGTGATGTGATTTGTCGTAGTGGAGCGGGCAATGCGAAACCCATGCTGTGAATTGTCGAGATAAGGCTCAATCTGGTAAACTAGGTAATAGTTGATGATCGATTCGAAAATTTTACTAAATGCTGCAAGTACAGCAATTGGTCTAAAGGTTGTAATTTCAGTGGAAGAGGTCACTTTAGGTACAGGAGTCACTCTAGACACCTTCCATCTAGCAGGATATTGACACAGCTGCAGAGAGCGATTAAATAAGTGCATTAGAGGAAGTACTATCGCTGAGAGACAGTCCTTTACAAGAAAGGGGGGGATTCCATCAGGCCCAGCTGCAGACAAAGGAACTAATTGGAGGTTTAAAGCTCGTTGCACCAGATTTACCATCTATATTACCTCCATTACATCTCCATCACATTACCAGGTCCTTCTTAGGTAATTGTGTACGGTTTATAATAAAGTTCCCAAACATGTTACAACGCTCACAGAAGGGAAATTCAAGTTGCACGTGAAAAACATATTGATTTAAAAATCCTACTACACAGTTTCTGATTACATAAACGACAAAAATGCCTGGACAATTCCGCCTCTGCCAAGCTATTGCCTGTCACCTACATAATTTAAACAAATATTGTAATAACTTTATTATATAGTAAGTATGTAATACATTGTAAAATTGTTAAAAGATGTTTAAAAGAATGGCCCCGAGTTTCTTGCCCGTTCTTCTCGCAGTGGCTCTATACAATTTATTTGCTGAACGTGCTAGTACAATGTAGAATATTTCAATACTAAAATTTGTAGTTGACCTTCATAAGAGCGTCGTAGACGCCTAAATTGAATAAATGATTTTGACTTTTACTTTGACTTGACCATTCTCTGTCATTTATCAGCTATCGAGTTGCCTTCACTACCGTTACAGACATTCAATACCCCTCTATTATATAGTAAGCTTATAAGTCCTGGTCCACTAGGATTGGCCCAAGAGTCATCGTGGTTGACCAGGGTGGTCACTGCGTGCATAGCAGCTCCGGGGGGAGCCACTGGCGAGAGGTTTGACTAATAGTTAGCGGTTTCCAAATTGTAGATCGACCAAGAGATCAAATTAACGCTACTCCTCGTTACATCTCAATGAGTTTAGTGACGCAGTAGCCAACTGTGTTGAATCAATTTTTATTAGCCTCTTTACTATGTCATATGGGTTTGGTGACGTAATAAGACGTGAAATGAAAGCCCCCTTGTTCACATACTTGTACACTACTTTCACTGTGATGAGTTACTTACAATAGCGGGTGCCATTGTCTAGACACGTGCTAGGGTGCAAAAACTCTTTTCTTTTTTTACCTCATATATTTGTCCCCTGTAAAATAAATCAATTGAAATTCTAAACCAATAAAGAGAGGCATTCGTTAATGAAAGTGTGACCTAAATCATCAAAATGTTGTTTACTTCATAATATCAAGAGTAAGAAAACGTTGGCAACGTTTTATTGGTTAGCCTTTGAAACCTTAGTGGTCAAAGATTTATTTATGCCTGATAGGTTATCCTTTGACCACTATCTCACCTGATGGTAAGTGATGATGTGGTCCAAGATGTTGTTCAGGCTAACCTAGAAGTACTGGCTCTCAAGGACAGCTGCCAGAACACACCGTTAGGTGCTTGGCGGCAGATTTTCTACTTGAGGGTGGTAGCTAACCAGGCGGGCATTCGCAAAATGCCCTACCACCATGCTATAACGACTGCCATCCTAAGACAAGAACCAGGACCGACGGCTTAACGTGCCCTCCGAGGCACGAAAGCGCTCAGTAATAATGTCACTAGCGGTCACCCATCCAACTCATGACCGCGGCTGACGTTGCTTAACTTTGCTGATCGGTTGAGAACAGCTAAGTAAACTTAAAAGATTAGCTTAAAGCAAAAACAAATGTGTCTTCTTCCCAATAAATTTCAAGTAATTTAGGAATTGATGATGAATAAGTTCATAGACTTGTTTTTCTAGTAGGGACATGCACTTTGCCTGCCGCTGCAGCAATCACAGCTCTACCAGACTTCTCTGATCATGTCATGTTTCCGTCATAGCTGCTTATATATTTACTGATAAAATATATGCTCTATCTCTTTCAGATTGGTGTATCGTCTTTCGGTGATTACGAGTGTAACTCAGATAAGCATACTGTGTATTCGCGCATCACAATCTATTTACGTTGGATTCTTTCCAATTTGTAATAGGTATCAATAAAGGACAAAAAATTTTTTGCAACAAATCACAGAAAATAAATATGCAACAGCAGTAAAGTAAGCAACTTTGATGTGTTTTACTTGTTTTTAGGGTTCCGTTCCTCAAAAGGAAAAAACGGAACCTTATTGGATCACTTTGTTGTCTGTTTATCTGCCCGTCAAGATGCTTTTTCTCAGGAACGCGTGGAGGTATCAAGCTGAAATTCATATCAAATACTCAAGTCCCTTAGAGCTGAGAAAAAACAAACTTCTAAGTCAACGCAATCAATAGATACAGCTGTTTATGCCCCAAATTACGATACTCGCAAGGGAATCAAAACTTACAAAATACTTTCCGTGAACTCAAAATCTTGAAATTTTGTACGAAGCAACATCTTATAGCACAGATAAAGGAAAAATTGCGAAAAGCATTCATTTTTTGTTACGTCATATTATTATAATAAAAATATTTTTATTAATAATTTAAAAATGTTATGGATTTCGTTAAGCAATAAAGATACCATAACTTTAACTTATATACCTACAGGTTTGTACGGAACCCTCGGTGCGCGAGGCCGACTCGCACTTGGCCGGTTCTTTTTATACCGGCGGTTTACTTTTATTAAAAAACACTACGAACTATATACTACTACTTTCTTTTTTGTATTGTTTTTTGAACTTTTGATAATATCGTCTATGTGCAAAAGTGAAGAGAAAGGCAGTGCGTTGGATTTAAATTTAAATTCTGCATAGAATATGGTAATGCATAATAATGCTTCTTTAACTCATAGGCAATGATAATGTACTCTGGATTGGTTAATTGATTTGGCGCTTAGAAATGATCGCACCAGATTGGTCGCGTCAAGGTAATGTTGACTAGTGACATTAAAACAAAGTTTTTTAGCCGGGTAAAGCAAAAATTCTTTCCATTCTTCAGAGTTCATGCATGATTAGGTATATAGGATAAATTATGAAGGGTCAAATTGACACTTCAATGCTGCCAAATACGTGATAGTGATATCTCAGCAAGCACCATCTGCGACTCATGCCCAAATTAACTAATCGGATGAAACTGGACCTAGCTTCATCCATGAAATCTTATATGAAGTCTTTCATTATGCTATAATGGCTACGGCTGTAGCTGTCTACGCAATTACGTTGTTGTTAAGTTCTCATATGTTAATGACGGTAAGGTAACAACAATCTTGTTATTTCGTACGAAGATGTTTACTGCTTATTTTTCTAATTATCACCGTGCCAAGACGTGTTAAGAACCTGTACACAATCATCATTTAAATGCCACTCGTACCACAGAAGGAAGATAATATATACCTTAAACTAACATATATAATAATTTATATAACTATTGTTTTTCTGCTGACGCGATGCGCGAAGCGTCAGGTATCCGACCGAGGAAACGCCGGAACTGACACCCTTCGGACAAAATTCAGCTTCCATGAAGGTTTGAAGTTCGCGAGTCGGCACTCTCACCACAAATGATTTGAAGGTCACATTGTGACGAGACTCCAATCGCTGAACTCTCAGTTTCATGTTAGTTTTGAGCGCGATGTACTCCACCAGGTCTTCAACTTGCGTGGTGTAGTGCAAGCGAGAAACGTAGAGCGTTGATGGCAAAACTGGGCGCAGCAGATGGTTATCGCCGGTAGGTGCAGTACCGCTCTTGTTCTGAAAGGTGTTCTTCTTGTTAACCGTTTAAAGTTATTTAATTACTATGTGTAATAATCGCGAAAACCTAAGAAAACATTATAAAGTATATTACCCCAATGGCATCAGTGATATTGATAACAATAGAATTTCATTCATAACTAGGACGTAGTGGTCCTGACGATGCCAACTTATTAATAATGAATAGATTCAGGCGTTACCTTACGGAAATCCATACTAAATAAAAACAAATATAAGAAAAGTATTTTAAGATATCATTAAATTCATATATTAGAAAAACACTTGAAAATACTACAATATATTTAGTGACAATTCCGCCTAATTTTACTATTAAGCCGACGTGACTTCATAAACGCCACGTAGCCACACCGGAAGAATTTTCGACGCGTGTCGATTCTATACAAAGTAATCTCAGGAAGCACATTATCATTACATTCAAAGGTTGCCTGGAAGAGATCGCTGTTAGTGATAAGGCCGCCCATTGTAACACTTGACTGTAATCCTTCGTATTTTGTTTTATTGTAATGTAGTGGTGTGTACAATAAAGAGTTATCTATCTATCTAATCTATCTATTATCTCGTACATGACTACATATTTTTCTCTCGTAAATTTGTAATTTTGGTAACATCCTCAGGAAGTCTTGACTCTTCATGTGCACGATCGAGAACTTTCTCGAAGTATTTTCTCGTTTAGAATCGAAACGTTTAGAAAATTCTGCCGGTTTAACTACGTGGCGTTTATGACATTAGGTCAGCTTAACAGGAAAATTACGCAGAATTGTCACAAGATATATTTTATATGTTTTAACTGTTTTTTTAAACTATTAGTTTAATGTTTTCATAATGTATTTAAAAATGTATGTAACCTATTATTATGTATATTACTAATTGTAAGAAGCGTAATTAGTAACTTTTAGGGCTTTCTGAATATTCGAGTAAGTTCCGGTTATACTACCCAGAACATAAAATAACTGAATGATAAAAATGACGAAATGGCGTTTCAAGCTTTAACCGATGGATAGGTTAAATTGATGACTGTGAAACGCAAAGAAAGCGGTTTAGTTATTAAATATGTTCTGGGTAGTATAACTGGAACTTACTTGAACATTCTGAAACAGGCCCTGACAATAACAAAAAAAACCGGCTTTAAACATGAAATACGCATTAGTGATAACTCAAATACTACTCTTCATATCTCTCTAAAATTTAAATGGGAAAACATAACAAACACCAGCGTTCAAATATAAAAACACATCAAAATCGGTACATCCTGTAAAAAGTTATGTGGTAACACACAAAAAAGTACAGCGCTCGTAGCGAAGTTTACTTAGCTGTTGTCAACCGATCAGCAAAGTTAAGCAACGTCGCGCGCGGTCATGAGTTGGATGTGCGACCGCTAGTGACATTACAACTGAGCGTTTTCGTGCTTCGGAGGGACGTTAAGCCGTCGGTCCCGGTTGTTGTCATAGGATGGCAGTCGTTATAGCATGGTGGTAGGGCATTTTTCAAATGCCCGCCTGGCTAGCTACCACCCTCAAGTAGAAAATCTGTCGCCAAGCACCTAACGGTGTGTTCCGGCAACTGTCCTTGAGAGCCAGTACTTCTAGGTTAGCCTGAACAACATCTTTGACCACATGATCACTTACCGTCAGGAGAGATAGTGGACAAAAGCTAACGTAGGTTAGTCCAATCTCAAATCATACTACAAACTTAGATAATTTCCTTCTTATATACTCTATCTAAGATTCCTTCTTATATACTCTATCTATATACTAATATGTAATATACATATTATTCAATAAGCTGAGTGATTCAACCACATATTGGAACAACCGCGAGTAAATCGCAGTCGTATTCGTGAATAATGGTCCATGTTATTCAATAATGTTCCGTGTTATTCAATTTTCTTGAACGGAAACAGGAAATAATGTTTGCGAATGGTGGTGTTTACGCTATTCACGACGAGGGAAAGGAATGACGGATTATTTATGCAGAAATACTTACTTCAATATGAAATAATAACGATAAGGGGAATGAAATGTAAACATCTATTCGTACTTATATATACGGTCTTCTTATAATTGTAATTTTTGAATCCACGCCTGCTAAGCAAATAATCCGTTCGGAAACACTCCCTGTTGGGTGCGTAGTGTGGGGCTTCGAATCAATACGTAAAGAAGTGTAAGCCTAGCTCAAAAACAGCAGAACGCAAACCTCACCGCGGGGGACGTGGTTTTAAAAGTGTACCATCAGAACGGCTAAGCAAACTTCGCTACAAGCGCTTTTAAATTCTTCACTAGTAAGTTTATATCAATGTGTCCTAGGACACATCGTAATCAACAAAAGTATTGGAACAAATAAAACGGTTAAGTTTCATGGCGTCTGCCGAGAGTCTATCATTGTCTACTTGACATTATTCGTATTTCTTCCTAGTTTGCGCATTTATCATGTCTTCACGGTTCCTTGAGTTTTACTATAGACATTCATATTTATGCTTTCTTCGAAACTTCTAGTTTTGACTGCAAACATCAGCATCGTGCATTATTCACTAATATTTTTTTCCCAGTTTCAAATAAGTATTATTTTTTCCTTATAGCTTTGACCACTTTCTCACACAATGGTAAGTGATGATGTGGTTGAATATTTAGTTCAGGTTAACCTAAAATTACTGACTTTCAAGGACAGCTGCAAGAACATAACGTCAGGCTTGCTTGGCGGTGGATTTTCTAATGAAGTTGGTGGCTAGCCAGGCAGGCATTCGCAAAATACTTTAACACCGTGGTATAATGACTGCCATCACAAAACAACAACTGTGACCGGCTTAGACTGCCCTCGGAAGCACGTGGCGGGCACAGTAGTAATGCCTCTAGTGGACACCCAACCAAGATACGATTAAATATGGAAATAAACTAGCGCCACCAACTTCGCACGGGTAAAGAAAATAAAAAAAATGCATATTTTTTGATAATATTCTATAACCTACGTTCATAAGGGATAATTTAGGAATCGAATAGTGAAAGAATTTTTCAAATCGGTCGGGTAGTTTTTATGTCTATTCGTTACATACAAAAATACAAAGATCTCTGGAGAATCTTTCCTCTTGTATAGTTATAGAAGTAAGTCAAGCTCGAAAGCAGAATGCAGCGCAGCAACGTTACCTTGACGCGACCAATCGGATGCAATCATTTCTAAACCGAAAATCAATAATATTATTATTTTGAAGCAATGATGGCCGAGCGGTAATTTGAGACTTGCTGGTAACACTAATAACTATTTGTAACTAAATATATATATATATATATATATTGTATAAGAAGTCTAGTAGTATAATGTACTGAGTTATAGTTAAATAAGTTTCTAGGATTTTTTTTTATGGACTGCCGCGCCCAGCTTCGCAGCATGGTGGAAGGGCATTTTGCGATTGCTCACCTGGCTAGCTGCCAACCTCAAGTAGAAAATCTGTCGCAAAGCATCTAACGGTGTGTTCCGGCAATCCTTAGAAGCAGAAAACTTACAGGCATATGAGACTTAACAAGTATGTCTCAGTGACGAGCGCAGTACAATTTGTAACATCAGGTGGGCCTCGAGCTTTTTCCGCCACAATAACATAAAAAAAAACAATCCTACTGAATTTAGAAGATGTGTTTTTTGAATTGTGAACTCCAAAATCAAGGCGGTGATTGTATGAGACTTACACGTTACATATTCATTCGTAGCATCCAACTCATGACCGCAACGGATGTTGCTAAACTTAGTTGACGACGAAGCAAGCTATGCTACTAGCGCTTTAAAAGTTATACGTAATAACCAACACCTTTCGACGATATTTTCCATCAACCTCCTGATCTGAGAGTTGAACCCAAGACATCGCGACTCTTGACCAACCACACGGAAAAAAAAGATCTCTTTGGCCAAGAATTTCAATATTCTTAGAATAATTGTTTAAAATCAAGTAAATATTTGCTTTACATAAGTAAATTATCTTAATCTAAAAAACACTGTATTCTTAAATTAAAAATAATATATTCTTGCATTTAATTCTTAATTGAAGAAAGATTTATTGGATCAAGAATATTTATTTATCAAACAAAGTAAATATCTGATTTTGACTGAACAATTTCAAAATTTTATAAATCAAGATAATATTATCTTCTTCCAAGATGATATTTGACTTAATTTGAGAAAAATTGATTTTTCTTGGCTGAAGAAATCAAATAACTTTGTTGAAGAAATGTTTACTCATTTTAAGAAATTGACAATTTCGTTTCGAAGTCTAGTTACATTTTGTAACTCAAGAACGTTATCATATTTTTAATGAAGACTTGTTGTTTTATTTCAAGAATTTGGTTTACTTGAACCAAATAAGTA
The DNA here is from genome assembly GCA_963890685.1 of Plagodis pulveraria. NCBI lineage: Eukaryota > Metazoa > Arthropoda > Insecta > Lepidoptera > Geometridae > Plagodis > Plagodis pulveraria. The sequence goes on along the minus strand of OY982963.1, from coordinate 3,566,910 downwards.
AGTGTATTTTGGCACAAGATTCAAAATATTCTTCGTTCAAGATTGTGTGTGCTCGATTTGAGAATATGCCAATCTTATTTCAAGAAACAGTTTATTTCAGCTGAAAACTATATAATTACTCAAATTGTTAACAGTTTTTCTCATTCCGAGGTGTAAATTTACTTGATCCAAATAATTTCGTGTATTTTGACACGAGATTCAATACATTCTTCGTTCAAGATTGTGTGTGATTGATTTGAGAATATCCCAATCTTGTTTCAAGAAAAAGTTAATTTCAGCTAAAAACTATATGTTTACTCAAATTCTTAACAGTTTTTCTCATTCCAAGATGTTGATTTACTTGATTAAAATAATTTCGTGTATTTTGACACAAGATTCAATACATTCTTCGTTCGAGATAGTGTTGCATGATTTGACAGTATGCCAATTTTATTTCAAGAAACAGTTAATTTCAGCTGAAAACTATATATTTACTCAAATTCTAAACAATTTTTCTCATTCCAAGATGTTGCTTAACTTGATCCAAATAATTTTGTGTATTTTGACACGAGATTCAAGACATTCTTAATTCGTTCAAGATTGTGTGTGCTTGATTTGAGAATATGACAATCTTATTTCAAAGAAGAATTTATTACAAATGAAAACTATATAATTTCTAAAGTTAAAAAAAAACTCTTTCCAAGATGTTGATTTACTTGATCCAAATAATTTCGTGTATTTTGACATCATACCAATCTTATTTAAAAAAAGATTTTATTTCAATATTATTATGTTTGCAATAACGCCTGCTCGGTAGATTACATTACAAAATTACAAATTAACGAGAGAAAAATATGGCCTTTTAGTTAAAGGACGGCAGATATTACCTAGTACTTACCTAAATAGGTAATACCTAGTTATACAGACTATAGATAAAGGTGGTCTGTTGCATCTTTTTTGGAAGCTGGTAAAATAGGACTATTTTAATAGTTGGTAGGTTAGTACGTATTGTACCGACTGTTGTGATCGAGGTTAAAAGATGATTGAGGTCTGTGAGTGAGTGTGGCAGAGGAAGACAGGGCCGCAAAACTGCTTTTCTTGACCCAAGAATGCTAGTCTTCCTCAACCTCAAGACTTGAGCTGCACAACAGTTTATATAGTAATAATTTATATCCGAATACTGCTTTTCTTGACCCAAGAATGCTTGTCTCAACCTCAAGTCTTGAGGTTGCCAGCAGTGTTGCCAGTGTGGGTTTAAAAAAATACGTATACAGACAAGGAGAATGGGTTAAAAAAATTCTGGCCATGTGCGAGTTGCGCTGTGACGGTATGCGAACTTCCATTAAATTTGATTTTGGGACCAAAAATTCGTGTTTCATTTTATTCATTTAGGATTCATATAGCTTTAATACACGTAACGTAGGAAAAAGGCAAAACAAATCGGTACTTAAGTACCTACTAAGCTGATAAAGTGGGTTGGGCGAGTAGAACTATGATTCACGATCAGAATTTCATGGTCAGACTTTCTCAAGTTGTGTTGGTCAATTACATGCATAAATATAAATTATTATTTTGTAAGTTTGAGTGTTTCTCTTAGAATTCTTTTTCACCCGACTGAAACTAAAAAATCTAAAATAAAAAAACTACAGTCGGGTTCTTTTAATGAATAATTCTATTTTACATCACCGTTTTATTTCCAAGTCTTAATTTTTCAGAAAAAACTGAAATATATCTTTGTTATTAATAGTTAATAGTTTGTTGTAAATATTTTAAGATTTCATTGTAAGAATGAAAGTTTTTAAGTTTTATGTAACTACGGATTTCTCCCTTGAGGTCAGTTTGGTTTCAGACATTTTAATTATTCTAACATACGCTAGAATTTATCTAAGGTTTTGAGATGAGAAGCCAGGCCGTCAAACTTACACATATAAGTATCGTATCTTGAATACTACTGAACTGATTTGCTGAAACTTGCAATATTCCCAAAATTGAAGAAAACGAAAGCCGATAAAAAACGGTTACAATCCTACTGACATACACCTATTTAATATTGTATATATGTTTGGAATCCTTTATTCATTATTACAATGTGAATATATTGCAGTTCCAATAATATTACATACGTATACGTGTCGCATTAATAACCTTCTTTTTTAAGTCGATATTATTATGTTTAATTAATGAAAGGATATATGTAACCAAACTAAGTGATTTTGAAGCACAACAGAACCCTAAAAACTGCGAATAAAATTGCACATTTGAAAGGGTCTTATTAACTGACCTAGCAGCGTGGTTGTGGCGTTTGGCGTTATTAAGTATTTATTGAATCATCGCTCTGAAATCTAATTTGCACAGTTTAAAAGTTTCTTTCATGTGAGTCTGATCTTTCTATGGGCATAATGTGCGATATACAAAAATAATAAAATACAAATCAAAAAGACTGATTTTACGCTTATTTTACTTTCAAAGCGCGCTATGTTTGATTGTCGCATGAATTTATTAAGAAAAAAGCTTCGTAGGAAAAAAGGCATAAGTTATGCTTCAACGAGGTGGTGAAAGTAATATAACACGAACAGTTACGTTTTTTAATTCCTTATATAGCTTACAATGCACTTATGCACTTTTAGGAACAGGTATATAAAAGTTTAATGCTTATAAATATAGATTTGACTAGGTGTATTTTTATACCTATACATTTATTTAACATATAAAAGAAGTTTATAAACATACAAATTGTAAAGCTACATAAACTTTATACGTCTGTTTCAAAATTGTAGCTTTCTAAGAAAAATAACGTAACTTTTGAGTAAGAAGTCCTGGCAGCATTGAAATCTGACTCTTTCAGACATTTAAATTTTTGCGTTATTTTTCGATTGGACGACGCGAAGTGCGCACTATTTGTCTTCGTGTATAAAATAACTGTTGCTGGAGTTTAAAAAAATTAGAACTGAAGAACTTCTGATATCCTGGACTTCAGAGAAGATGTTGTAGATAGCTTGGCAGGTAATTTTTACCATTATCCAAGAAAACATTGTGAACTTACCTACATTTATTTGTAAAACTCATATTGTGACAAGATCTTCCATTTTATGATACTGAACTAGTTATAATAAGTACAAAATGTGAGATAGTGTTCAAATGCTTATCGACAATAAAACGCGGCCAAGTGCAAGTTCGGTATCTGTGTTTTATGGTTCTGCATTGTATTAACCCGAGAGAAAAACGGTGGGTTAGTTTTATTTAGTCGGTTAATTCCTGTAACAAATATGAAGATTATGTGACTACGACTGGTTATTATAATGTAATATTTTACATAAATAATATATATTATATTTGCAATCATACAAACACATTATTTTTTCTGAATAAATAGGTTATAGTGATATTTGCTATCCGAATAGTAGTTAGATTAGTTTTTGGTTTGAAAGAATGGGACATATTATTATCATGACTCCCCGTGGGGTGCCGGGTTAGAATCGCACCTCCCCATATCATCCCGTGGGTGTCGTAAGAGGCGACTAAGGGAAAAATACTGGAAGGTGGGCAGCAGCGCCTTCTGAAAAACTACCAACTTACACTGCGATCCCCAAGCCGCCTGCCAAGCGTGGGGATTATGGCAAATACCCCTCAATAGGGGGGAAAGGCTGTGTTCAGCAGTGGACGATCCGGCTGATACAGTACAGTAATATCACGACTGACTTATGTGGCTCTTTGTAGGTGTAGTTCAGACAAATTAATTAAAAGAACTCAAGTACCCGTGGCAACTTCTATTTAAAACTTTTTTGTACTGCTGAATTCATAATACATTCAGCAGTACAAAAAAGTTTTAAATAGAAGTTGCCACAGGTACTTGAGTTCTTTTAATACTGTGGCATCTCGGAAAGAGTAGAGCATAAAGCAAAGTAAACCAATCCCTAAAGTATGTCACAATCTATCTACTTAGACATGGTTTGCCTCCAATTCATTTGATAACATTAAAAATAGCCAGATCGCGAAGAGATAGTTTCCTTTAGGTAAAATGTGTGTAAAATGCTCACATGCAGTTAGTTGCTTGCAGTATAGTATCTACCTTCACAGGAAGATTGTGGTTTATTTACGAAATTCACTGTTTTTCTTATTTTAGAATTGCATAAAGATGATATAATTTGGCTTAAAATCACTGATGAACCATGGGAAGATTTTATCAACAAATGGAAAAATACCTGCGAACTCAGACTGTTAGTAGAATACAAAACTGCTGGGCCAATAATGCGGGATACTAGAAGTGGTGTTTTGGTAAGTAATCAAAAAACTGTATGTATGACGTCAGAGACTGCCAACCATTCCAACACGTATCAAACCCCATGATTGTAACAAACATATTTTGCATGGTGGTAGGCCATCTTGCGAATGCCCGCCAAGATAACTACCACCTTCAAGTAGATAATCTGTCATGGCCAAGCACCTAACGGGGTGTTCCAGCAGCTGTCCTTGAGAGCCAGTAATTCTAGGTTAGCATGGACAACATCTTCGACTACATCATCACTTACCATCAGGTGAGATAGTGGTCAAAGGCTAATCTATAAGGCTTAATAAATAGCTTAAAACTAATTCTTGAATTAATAGTAGCTAATTCTCTAATTGTTAGTCAACTATTTCAACATGTTTTAATGTAATATCATAAATTATTATTATTTTATTTGAGATTAACTACTGACATCAATAACAATAGTCCCCTATATTGTTTCGTATTGGATTACCTGAGACTAAATAACATCACCTAAACCTGTTATGTTTAAATTACTCTTTTATTTTTTTTATGTAATTCATTCATTCATTATGTTTTTTTTAATTTCGGGATACCTGTCCTAAATCAATGACTCACTCACTGACGCTGCTCACCTATTTTCAGATTCATCTAGACTTTGATGCAATACATTCGGGAAGATCAAATATGTTTCACCTTCTATGGAATGTAATCATAGAAAAGATCACAGAATTAAAAATAAACGTACATTCAAAAGAAGAGACTGCGGCTTTATTCGAATATGTAAACATTGTGTAGAAAAATTGAAAACAAATGAAATAAAATAATTTTATAATAGCATGTTTTAAGTTCCTCTTTTTTAAGATGATAGGTTTTGTACAAATTATTGTAAGTATAATATGTTGCATGGATATTGTAAAAGCCGGTATGACAAAATGCTACCGTGTTTTTTTGTGTTTGTTTAATTTTCCGAGTGATATGTAATAATAATAGTAATAATAATATTTGAATAGCAATTTACTGGACACAATCAGGGATATTTTTAATAAACTTTTGGTAGATCAGAACCGACACGGCCCTCGTTAAGTTGTTATTCATAGGTAGTTATTATGTTTTTATTGTAATATAATAAATTACAGTGGACCATATCGATTCTGAGTGAACATCGAACGTCTATATCGAGTTAACCAATTAATAAAACGGTAAAATGTTTGCTTTCGTGTACACATAGAGCTATAATACATATATCTACTGATTGTGTCCTGTGAAATTATAATTAAAGTACTAGAAATTGACGTGTGATATTTTATGAAAATTTTCCATTGACATGCCAGTATGTAAATAATAATATTGCAGACTTAACAATATCCTGTAACTTAAATTTACTTGAAACGTGCAATGGCACTTCAACCTATACTTATAGTCAAGTCTTGTATATCTAAGAGATTTAATTTCAATAAATATATGATCCACCTTGTTTTTAAGAAACATTGCATTTAATTTATAGTCCAGTACCTACCTGTACGATTTATGTTTCATACTCAAACATTATAGTCATATATGTAGGCATGTACTATTCTTAGCTAAAAAGGTACACGTTAAAGGCATATGTTAATAGTAAAACAATATGTTAAGACATAATAAACACAAAGTATTGTTAGCAGAAGAAGTGATTTTGTATACTTATCTATTTTTTATGATACAATATGTGTGTGTTTCAGACTATATAATTAATCTTAAGTGATAGTTTTAATATTCTTTTCTAAAAATATATTTGTTTAACTCAAACACCAATATTTTCAGTATTAAATATTAGAAGGTTAATAAAAAAATACATTGTATTAGTATAAAACAACTATATATTTTTGCCGAATGTATTATGTTAGTATTAAACACACAAATCTTTTCTAGAAACAATTATCTGTTTTCTAAGAAAATAAAAGGCTTTATCTAAGATTACATTGTTTTTGAATGATGCATACGAGTCTTGTTTGAGAACAAATGTCACTTCAGCTAAGAAAAGTAGAGGCTTCACTTAAGTATATATTGTGTTAGTATGAAACACACGAGTCTTATCTAGAAACAATTATCTCTTCCTCTAAGAATATTAGAGGCTTCTCTTAAGATTACGTTGTTTTAGAATGAAACAAACGAGTCTTGTCTGAAAACAAATATCACTTCAGCTAAGAAAAGTAGAGTCTTCACCTAAGATTACATTGTTTTAGAATGAAACATACGAGTCTTGGCTGAAAACAAATATCTCTTCAGCTAAAAGTAGTAGAACTTCTTCTAAGAACGCTTTGTGTTAGAATGAGATATAAGAGTCTTGCCTTGAAACAGACAAACCTTCGTCTAAGAATAGTAGAGGTTTCCCCTAAGTATACGTTGTTTTAGTATGAAACAAAAGAGTTTTGTGTGAAAATAAATATTATTTCAGCTAAGAAAAGTAGAGGCTTCACCTAAGATTACATTGTGTTAGAATGAAATATGTGAGTCTTAGCTGGACACAGATGTCTCTTCAGTTGAGAATACATTTTGTTAGTAGGAGACATACAAGTCATGTCTAGAAACAGATATATCTCAGTCTCAGAATATTAGAGGCTTCATCTAAGATAACACTCTTTAGGAATGAAACACACGAGTCTTCTCTGAAAACAAATATCTCTTTAGCTAGGAGCAGTCAAGGCTTCTCCTGAGAATGCATTGTGTTGCTATGAAACATACGAGCCTTGCCTAGAAAATTACATCTCTTCGTCCCAGAATAGTAGAGGCTTCACCTAAGAATACGTTGTTTTAGTATAAAACATACGAGTCTTGTGTGAAAATAAATATCACTTCAACTAAGAAAAATAGAGGCTTCACTTAAGATTACATTCTGTTAGTATGAGACAAACGTGTCTTGTCTGAAAATAATTATCTCTTCAGCTATGAATAGTAGAAGCTTCACATAACAATACATTGTTTTAATAAGAGACATACTAGTCTTGTCAAGAAACATATATCTCTTCAGTTAAGAGTAGTATGGTTTCACCTTAGAATTTTTTTTCTCACTATGAAACATGTGAGTCTTGTTTTTAAGATAAAAAATGTTTTAAAAAATAGAATTATTATTGTCTTGGCTGTTTATTCTCTAAATAAGACAAAATACATTCTTAATACATGTTTCAAAATTCTTGGTTAAAGAACGAATGTCTTGTAAGAAGACAATAAAACTGAAACAATATTTTACTTATTTCGAGAATATATTGTTTCCGCCCATATATGAAACTACATTTGTCTTGACCAAGTCGATATTGTCTTGATTTAAGATATCTTTTTTTTCCGTGCAATAGATTTGAGATAAGTATATATTTTGACAATTCTGATAACACTCTGATAAGATTTTGAAGCAGTGATAGCTCAGTGGCATTGGCTATGGACTGCCGCGCAGTAGGTCCATGGTTCGAATCCCGCCGCGGGCTTGAGCTTCACCGCATGGTGGAAGGGCATTTTACGAATGCCCGCCTGGCTAGCGACCACCCTCAAGTCGAAAATTTGTCGCCAAGCACCTAATGGTGTGTTTCGGCTTGTGACGAAATGCATCTGTTATACGCAGAGGTTAGTCCGCTTAACATCAGGTGGGCCTCGAGCTTTTCCTGTAACAATAACATTAAAAAAACGGGTTTGCTGGGCTAGAATATCACCCTCCCCACCGCTATCTGCTGTCGTAAGAGGCGACCAAAGGTAAAATACCGGAAGGTGGGCAGCAGCGCCTACCGAGGAATTGATACCTTAAACTGCGATCACCAAGACGCCTGCCAAGCGTGGCGATAATGGCAAACCCATCCCTTTATGAGGGAGGCTGTGTTCAGCAGTGGACAATCCAGCTGATACAGTACAGTTATAATAGGTATAATAGTTATATAGTTAATGATACCTTATGTTAATTTTTATGATAATTCCAATATTTGACTTAAAATTTCGAACGGCAATTCAGATACCAAAAGTTTTCTTTGCTTGTCGAATATACCGTATTTTTATTTTCGTAGCTATTTAATAGGTAATCTAGTATTTTAGAAGTTGTAATTTTATTCGCATAGTTTTCGGTTGAAATATGAAGATGAAAAAAGTTTTTTATTTTTTAAAAGTTATTACAAGTTTTACTTTTATTAGTATTAAATTCGTAAAAAACTTGTTTTAAGTTTCGTTTTTGTAAACCTGTTTACTATTCAAGCCTTGTAACGATAGATAAGATGTCGTAGAACCTTTACATGATATTAAAGACAAAAGCTATTTTAAATAAACTGTTAAGTATCAAAGTTTGCGTAAAACTTTTATAAGTCATTAATCTTTCAGGGTCTAAGTAGATAAACCTTTTTTTAGACAAGTATATACTCGCGGCAAATTTGTCTCAGTTTTTTTATGGTTCTGTATCCCTACGAGAAAACGGGACGTCAGTTACTGATCCCAAACTGTGCGTCCGCTCGTCAGTCTGATATATTTTCTACTTGATAGTAGGCGGGCATTCACATAGTGCCTTAGGAAGTAGTTATTGATATACTACGACGCGTTAACAAAATGCCTCACGAAGTAGTAGTACATTATTACTTACTATGACAACTTCAAATAAGTTCGAAACTGGTTGGAGCAATATCCGGTAAATATTACGTGAGTCCTAGCCGGTTACTAAATAATAATTACTATGACAGTTTTGAAAAGGCACAGAGTAGGCTAGCCTATAAGCATAAAAAAGCAATAATTACAATGTATGAATTATTTACTTACCTACATCTATGTGCTAAGAAAGCACGCTTGTGCGGCGTATGAGTTTTTCAATACTTTTAGGTATTTTAAAGGTATTAACCGCATTAGGAATATAAATGTATAACTTCTCATGCTCCTTAAGTTCTTGTTTATGCCAGGTGTAAGCGGACTAAAATGTTTTTATGCTCTAGTGTATAACAATGTAAAAGTAACACATGTAATATATAGGAATGATATTTTTTTTTATTTTTTTTTACCGGCGTAATGCCTTTATAATATTTTTTTTTTAATTGTTCAAGGAGGTTATGTTTTTAATACATTTCATGTAAGAAATTTGGCTGAGTCTTTATAAACAACCATAGATCAGGGTTCTAAACCCCACATTAGTTTTTTTAAGAAACAATGACAATTAAAATATCAGTACAAAATTACAAATATACGAGAGGAAAAGTTTAATCGTGAGCGGGATTATATATATATATAAGTTGTTCTTCTCGTATGTTTGTAATTTTGTAGTGTAATCCGCATAGCAGGCGTCATAACAAACAAAACAATATAAAAAAACAGTGTCAATTTAAACTAAATATATATGTATTAAAATTTAAATCCGAGTGTATAACTCGCGCATAAAACCCATTTTAGACTCAATTTAAATATCAGTTAAACGTCTTGACTAACATTACTAATTGTTTTATGCATTCGGTATACAATCTACTATTGAAAATATAATACGTAACAAGACACGTAGGAGCATAAAAATTTTGGTTGGCGCCCGCAATTTTAAAGAAGCAATTCCATATCTTGAATTTCGAATTTGAATATTTAAAACGTGTTCCCGCAAATGTATCGGTAAAAAGTCGTAAATCATCGGTAAAAATCGTAAATTCGGACAGATGATACCGTAAAATATAAATCATCTCTTGCGTATCGTGAGGGAACCGTAAAAGTGTTGGCAATTCCAAATTTAATGGACAAACAGCTGTAATGGCGAAGGTTATATCGACGGTCTTGATTTTGGTACGTTGATTTGGTTTATTGATTTAATAAAAATGTATGTGGACGTGTTCTGATCTAAAACTGCGATCTTCAAGACGCCTGTCAAGCGTGGGGATTATGGCGAACCCCTCTTGGATGGCTGTGTTTAGCAGCGGACGATCCGGCTGATACAGTACAGATGTTTTTGGATTAGGGTCCACTATTAGTAAATTGGCAGCTGCAATTTTTTGGACGGACCCTAGTCATCATCTATTAAAACAAATATTTTTATTTAAAAAATAATTTAAGTTTTTCAGAAGTTGTTGATTTTAGACCTGGATGTCCGATTTCTATTTCGGACATCCAGGGATACTCAGAAGCGCCACCGTTATATGGTGGATGTTCCATTTACCCGAACGAAGCGATTCGCTTCTTCGTTCATCATACGAACCGCTAGGGAATGGAACACCCTGCCTGAGTCTGTGTTTCCGGTTAAGTACAATATGGGGGTCTTCAAAACGCGAGTGAATAGGTATCTTCTGGGTAAGCGCGCTCCATCATCATTTAGAGCTTCATTAAAAACGCGTATAGCTTCTGCCCATGAATCCTACCTCGAAAATATTGAAAATAATTTATCAGCGAATCCCAAGGGTTTTTGGCAACATGTCTCGAGGCTACGATCTAGGGGGGGTTTCGAACCCTGCGTTAATCATGATGGCGTAACGGTTAGCGGAGTTAAAGCCTCAGAAGCTTTTGCTAAGTACTTTGCAAGTGTTTTCTTACCTAACACGCCAAAATTAGAGACCGATCACTTAAGCCAGGCTGACGGGGCACTAAGTAGTAACTATGTCATATATATCAACATCTTTGAAATAGTACCCAGGGATGTGGCGTCTAGTATAAGATGCTTAAAGTCTTGTAGCTCGATTGGACCTGATTCAATACCACCTTGGTTCTTGAAACGTGGCTTGAAATTATTGGTTCAGCCACTGTGTCATATTTTTAACCTAGCCCTAACTAGTGCAATCTATCCGGAACAATGGAAACTATCTAGAGTCACACCTATCCCTAAAAGCGCCAATAAGCTATCTGTAGAGGACTATAGGCCCATCGCAATTTTATCTACACCGGCAAAAGTCCTTGAAAGGATTATACACAAGGAAGTTTATAGGCAGGTGGAGCAATATTTATCCAACGAACAACACGGTTTTAGAAAGAGAAGGTCGGTTGACACAAACTTGCTGGAGGCAACCGATTTTATTGCGGTCTGCCTAGACCGAGGCAACCAAGCCGATGTACTCTATTTTGATTTTCGCAAAGCTTTTGATAGAGTTAATAATGACGTCTTGCTTGCGAAATTAAGTGCTTTGGGTTTCACGCCGGGACTCCTCAAGTTTGTTGCCAACTATCTAAAAGATCGTAGACAATTCGTTCGGTTGGGTATCTACGAATCACATCCTTACCATACGCGATCAGGGGTCAGTCAGGGATCCATCTTCGGGCCTCTTCTTTTCGTATTGCTGATTAATGATCTCCCTTCTGTCATTAAGCACTCGAAATGCTTACTATATGCTGATGACTTAAAACTAGCGATTGAAATAAAGTCCAAGGAGGACTGTCTGCGCCTTCAGGAGGACGTGGATGCGGTTCATGAATGGAGCGTCAGAAATGAAATTCAATTTAATCCACAGAAGTGTCATGCTATGACGTACACTCGAAGGCGGCACCCAATCGAATATAAATACCGCTTAGAATCACACGATATCAGTAGGACAACAAGCATAAAAGATTTGGGTGTCACCTTCGACTGTAAGTTGACTTTCAATGATCATATAGCCATAGTTGCGAAAGAATCATACAAAAGATTGGGATTCGTGATGAGGAATTCGAAAGATTTTAAAGGTACCTATGTGACTAGATTACTCTTTGAAGCACTTGTCCGCAGTAAACTCGAAGCTAGCTCATGCGTGTGGAATCCGCATGAGGGAACATACACAAACCTGATAGAAAAGGTTCAAAAAGCATTTCTCCGCTCTCTTTATAAGCGGAGATTTGGCTATTACCCTTACATGTACCCAACGAGTTTTCTCCTAGGCTGCTTGGGATATAACTCTTTGGAGGTCCGGCGTCATTATCACCAAATGGTTACAATGAGCAAGGTACTTCGTGGCAGGATCGATGCGCTAAACTTGCTGAATAAGTTATCGCGACTTTTTGTCCCCGATCCCGGTAGTTGCACTCGTCGCGGGCGTCATCAACTATTTTCAGTCCCCTTGGGAAGAACGACGTCGCACAGTCATTCCCCTATCCAGCACACTCTTAGCCACTTCAATCGTCTCTTGACCAAGATGCCTGAATGTGATATGTTTGCGGATGAATGGAAGGATATTCTGTCGGAGTTCTTGGAGTACTGTGAGATGAATGCACGAAAGACGAATGAGGATGATGAATTTTATTTTGATCTTTTGACATAATAAGTATTTTCAAAATGAATAATTATTTTTCAGTTCTTTTAAATATGATTTTAATATTATGTTATTTTTATATTTAAGCTTTGACATTATGCTGTATATTTTTATCTAATTTATTTTGACATTATTTTGACATTTTATGATGCTACATGATAGTAGTGAAATCTATTTGTATGATAATCAACTATTGTAATTGGTTTCATGTAAATCGTTTTAGTTGTTAATAAATAAATAAATAATCATCGATCGCATTATCACTTAACATCAGGTGAGATAGTGGTCAAGTGCTACCCAGTATGGAATAAAAAAAAAAAAAAAAAAAAAAAAAAATTGTTACGGAGTCTATTTCAATTTGAAACAGCAGATTACTCAACTAGTTAGGAATATCTGATATTTCGGTATATTATGTTCTATACTAGTTTATTTAATCAAATATTGAAAAATAACGATAAATAATATATTTCTGAAGCTGAAAAAAGAAGCTCAAAGCGATTTTTTTTTTAATTTACTTGCGGCAGCAATGCAAAACTTTAAATTGCTATTGAGGCCTGACACATACACTCAGCAAGTTTTTAATGAAAATATATCTATTTTATCGCATGTTTTTTCCACTCAAGTAAATAATCTGTCACCATGCACCTAACTGTGTGTTCTGATAGCTGTCCAGTTCTAATTCCTGGTTCAGCTCATTAATTTTATTCACTCAAAATAAGATGGTACGCTTTACAATTGGTAATAAGTATTACTTATTAAACTAATAACAAATAATTACTTTCACACAAACAGATCTCCACAACTGAAAAATATGAGACGCAATCTGGTTTTATTTACTTGCATGACATATGTATTTTTACCAGTAATTGTGAGCTAAGAACCAAACTTTTCTCTAAAGTATAAATCTATCTCCTATCAATAAATACATCTAAATCAATTGATAATTTGCAAAGTCACCGCGTAACATACATAAAAAAACATACAGTGGAATTGAGAACCCCTCCTTTTTCGAAGTCGGTGAAAATATTACTAATAACTTATTATGAAGCAATGATGGCTCAGTGGCATTGGTTATATTGGATGGTTCAGGCGCATGGTGGCAGGGCATTTTGCAAGTGCCCGTCTGGCTAGCGAACACTCTCAAGTAGAAAATCTGCCGCCAAGCACTTAACGGTGTGTTCCGGCACCTGTCCTTGAGAGCCAGTGAAGTTACAGGCACATGAGACTAAACAACTATGTCTCAAGGTGACGGGCGCAGTGTAATTCGTGACTTGTGACGAAATGCATCTGTTATAGGCAGAGGTTAATCCGCTTAACGTCAAGTGGGCCTCGAGCTTGTTCCGTCACAATAACATTAAAAAAAAAACTTCAACTTAACACCTCTATCCATTTTTTAATATTTTTATTTTTTCAATATCGCATGCTCTGCGGGTTACATTACATAATTACAACGAGAGGGAAAATTATAGTATGTGCGAGATTCGTAATTTTTAATGTAATCCGCGGAGCATGCGTCCTTTCAAAAATATAAATAATAAAATTATAGGATTGCGTCGTCGTTGACATGTTTAAATCTAATCGCAAAGAGTCTTTTGTAGTGCAACATAAGTTGAACGATAGGTATCGCTCTATCCCGATACAATAGTTAAGAACGATAGGATAAATTAGTGTTACGAGTCATGTCATGTTAGCTTTGCGGTCAGAGTATACTCCGGCTATTCGAATCCAGTACTAGACTATAATTTTTCCTATTGTTGTAATTTTGTAACCTATATTCTTCATTTCTCTACGCATTCATTCTTCATTTCTCTACATATGTCCGGCGGAGGGCATTGGTATGCCATAACACAGGGCTCCTAGTTTCCCCCCGAAGGGTTCCCGCCTTGTCGTGGCGGTGGGGCTTAGTAGCCGTGGCTTCGTCACCCACGGTGAAGCGAAGAGGAACCAGGGGCCGTGCTGGCTTGGGCAGTCGGCCGGTCCCAGAGGGGCCGCTCCACTGGGCTTTGCCTCTAAGTCCAGACTGGAGCGCCAACGGGTAGGCTGCGGTGCTGTATGGGCAGCACCGCATCTGAGGCGGGCTGTGGTGTTGTATGGGCGACACCACAGCTGACGGTGAGGGGCCACGGCGGGAGAGGAGTGCCGGTATCACGGTGCGCCGCTCTCCCTACCTTCCGTGGCCACGGCGGGGCCGCCACCGTTTGATGGCGGACGCGGAGGGGCCGCAGGGGAGGAGGAGTGTTGGTATAGCGAGGCGCCGCTCTCCCTATCCTCTGCGGCCGAAGTAGCAGGCGACGGGGCTACTCATCTGACCCGTCGCAGGGGGACCTAGGGCGTCGGAAGCGGGATCGTCTGACGCCCATTAGCGGGCTTGGTCCCCGGGTGGTAGCGACGTGCCATGTGTTCTGGTGCGTCGTGAGGGGTAGCACCCCAGGAGGGGTCCGGCAACGGACAACCGTGGCGGGTTCGTGGTTGAGTGCTAAAGCGACCCTGCGATCCCGCCGAGAAGCGGTAGAGATGGAACACCGTGTGTTATTTAGTCGGTAGGGGCACTTGCTGCTGTGGGAGTAGTTGGTGTCGAGCCCGACATATCCCGGCCACCTTCCCCGGGGTGGACGGGAATGCGTAAATGCATTTTTCACACGTTAAAAAAAAAAAAAAAAAAAAGGGCTCCTAGTTTGGGTACCAATGTTTTCTAATAAGTAAGAAACTATTATGTTCTGTAATTATATGATTGTCTATTTATTTTACGATGTTTGCGGAAATAAAATATATTATTTAAATATTTATTATTATTATTTCTGAGAATAAAATGTATTAACAGACCGTCGTACAGACAGTCGGGACGATGAGAAAGTGGTTCTATATTGATATTTCCTTTTGAGTTCTTGAACCATAAAATATGCAACTTACAAACATGTAATGTAAATAATCAATAAGCCGGCTAACCATGACCACGGTTACTAAATTCTCATGCTGATAAGTCATAACTCGCGTCGGGGAAGTAACTAGGTCATGTTTTATTTCATGGTTACTTGCGTGTAGCCGTGAAAAAGGTGTGCCATAACTTCATACGCAATTATTAAAATAATTTAAAAAATAAATAATAAATAGAGTAAATAGGTTTCTTCTAGGTAAGCGTGCTCCATCCTAGACCACATCAATGCTTAACATCAGGCAGGGTGTGGTCAAATGCGAACCTATAACTAGCGAATAAAAAAAAAAAAAAAAACATGTATTTTTGAAGCGCTCGTAGCAAAATTTACTTAGCTATTCTGAACCGATCAGCAAAGTTAAGCAACGTCCGCTGCGGTCATGAGTTGGATGGGTGACCGCTAGTGACATTACTACTGAGCGCTCCCGTGCTTCGGTAGGCACGTTAAGCGGTCGGTCACGGTTGTCATCTTACGATGGCAGTCGCTTTAGCTTGGTGGTAGGGCATTTTGAGAATGCCCGTCTGACTAGCTACCACCCTCAAGTAGAAAATCTGTCACCAAGCACCTAACGGTGTGTTCCCGCAGCTGTCCTTAGAGAGCCAGTAGTTCACGAGGAAAATATATTTACGTGTATTACGTATATATAATTCACCGGCACCCATGCCCTTCAAATTAGAGCACAGGAATGTGAACAACACTGCTTGGCGGTAGAAATAGGTATGGTGGAGGTATTCAATGGATCCCAAACACGCACACAATTGGCAAAATTGTCACGCATACTTCGTGAGATATGTTTTGGTCCCGTGTTAGGGTGAGTGTGTTACCGTGGACAGGGTACACAGTTTTAAAATAACAATATAGTCTTGGTCTGAAAAATCCAACAAATATTTGACACCTCGAAAACAAGTTCGTCCAATGTAGACATTATAAAGTTTTTTTTTTTATGTTATTGTGACGGAACAAGCCCGAGCCCCATCTGATGTTAAGTGGGGTAACCTCTGCCTATAACAGACGCATTTCGTCTACGACGAATTGCACTGCGCCCGTCACACTGAGACCTAACAGTTGTTAGGGCTCATGTGCCTGTAATTTTACTGGCTTTCAAGGACTGCTGCCGGAACACACTGTTAGGTGCTTGGCGACAGATTTCGACTGTCCCTACGTATACTATCGAAACTAAATATCGAAAATTTTAAGTTTCTTGAGTTTACGAGGACAAGCGACGTCACATTCCATACTTAACGACTTAATAACTGAATATATTAATAATATTTGAAATAAATTTTATCTACACTGTAATATAATGTAATAGAAACAAGTTGCGACGGTAGTAAAAAAAACCTTTTTATGAATTTCGATAGTCTACGTAGGGACAGTAGATTTTCTACTTGAGGGTGGTCGCTAGCCAGGCGGGCATTCGCAAAATGCCCTTCCACCATGCGGTGAAGCTCAAGCTCTGGGCGGGATTCGAACCATAAACCTGCTGCACGGCAGTCCACAGCCAATGCCACTGAGCCATCACTGCTTCATAATACTGCAATAAGTTGTGATGGTAATGTTAGTTTGTAGTTACGTTGTAATGTAAACAATGTATTTATGTCCGTTATGATGCGTTGCACTTAGTTTTGTATCAGAGTTGGTGATACAATAGCTTATGCAGCAAGCCACCTCGCACTTCGATGTGAGAGGAGTGTTGCTGTACATTTCGTATTACTGTATAACGCCCTTATTTTCTTTAATAGCGGATGGGCTAGCCTTTGACCACTATCTCATCATGGTAAGTGATGATAAGGTCAAAGATGATGTTCAGGCTAACCTTGAATTAGTAGCTTTCAAGAAAAGCTACACGAACAAACCGTTAGGTAGTTGGCGTTAGATTTTCTAATTGATGGTTTGCCAGGCTGTTATTTAATGCTCTACTACCACGCTTTATCGATTGCTATTCTAAAACGAAAACCTGGAACGACGGCTTAACGCAAACTCTGAAGAACGTGCATGTTAATTAGTAAATGTCAATAAAGTTCACACATACAAGTCATTACCGCAGCGGCCGTTGTTAGTTGATGTACTGTATGAATGATTATAGGCAAGCTAAGTTACGAGCGTTTCAAATTTCTACCCAAAATGTAATGGGCTTACTACGAAATAGAGCATTTCCAATAAGAGTCGGAGACAGGCAAGTATCAGGCTTGAAAAATGAAGTCAGGAGTCTTCAAATTATGTTTTAGTTTAGTCATGTCTGCTGACAGAGAATACCCAGATAGTCACAATAATAACTATATATTCAACCCACGTGCGCTTAGCATTCCGTTTTCAACCCGTCAAGTGCTTCCCCACACGCTCCCGCCTATTTACCGCTGTACTCGGAACTCTTTTATATTTATGATCGCCTAGTACCTTGAAATACACCCATATTGAATCACATACTAAATTGGTAAATTAATTGTACTACAATAGCACTGATAAGATAATAGTCAATACACGCAAAACGAGGTGGGTTAAAAGAAGGAGCTTTTAAAGTTATAAACGAAATATATAAACTATTTTTCGATGTGTTAAAAACGGCATACATTTTAGGGTGAAAACGGTAAAATGCAACGGTGAGTCGAAAACATGAGGTGAAATTGAAAGCACTCAGTGGAAGTCATAGAGGAATGTATTCAGCACGAAAAAATCCCACGTAGCGTGTTAAAATATAAAATTTTACTTGCTCAGTGGGATAGGTGTTCAACGGGACTGATATATTTTAATTTAATCATATTTTGTAAGAAATAAGCAATAAACTCTGATTTATTGCTTATTTTAATTTCCAATAATAAAATAATGAACCACTTATTGAAAATATGATAAAACGTTATTTTTTTTTCATTTTGATTATGTAGGATTTACACGTTTTGACAACGCAATTGTGGAAAGCTATCACTTCGGACGACGTACTATGTAACAAAGACTGACACGTAATTTGCATAAATTTTTCATTTTGCATGCTCTTTGAATTCGGAATTTTTTTTGGACGATGACCCAAAGTCCATAATTTTAAAATATGATTAGCTGTAAATTACACAGCTCATTTTTTTCAGATTCGTCGCGATCTTTCTAGTCTGTGTTTGGTACATGTTGTGTTGGTATTTAATCATCGGGGTGAGATTCCAACTCGCATTAAGCTGGTTTAATTATTTCTGTCATGTTGACCAGATTTCTTAAAATTAGTTTGGACGTTTAGTTCAATTTATTTCCACTCCAATGTCGACACTTGTCCAGATTAGCTGATAGTTACTAGAGTACACACTCGTAAACTAACTATAGGTTCGTTGGCACTTAACTATTAAAACTCTTTTATAACTCGTATATACCAGGTGATTCTTTTTGAATGGCCCAACTAGTTTTGCATATTGATTGGTTCATAGTGTACTCATGTTTTGTGTAAATAAACAAACTATTAATTTAACAATTCATTACAACAACCGGAATGTCCACCGCTGAACAAGGTCTACCCCATTGAGGAGAATTGTCTTAAACCCCACGCTTGGCAGGCGTCTTGGGGATCGCAGCACTAGTTGTCAGTTCTTCAGAAGGCGTTGTATCCCACCTTTTGGTATTTTTCCCTTAGTAGCCTCTTACGACACCCACGTGAAGAAATGGGGGGATGACATTATAACCCGGCACCATACGGGTAACAATTACAAACAGGAAACTGTTAGGTAAGTGTATATGCCCCGTGCCTGGAACATATGGGAGGGGGAGAGGGGGCTATCCTAGCCAGACACCCCACTACCCATCACAAAGTACTTTAACTTTTTAACAATCAGAGACTGACATTTATGGTTGTCTGAAAAAAAACGCGAATTTGATTTTGCGCTTGATAATGTCTCCGTTTTAAAATGAATTTAAATAAAATTTATGTATAGGATATGAAGTGAAGAGACGCGCTCGTCGCTCGCATGGCTCTAAGTGTAACCCTTACAGTTAGTACAGCTAAAGTGCCAATAGCGCCTGTAAAATTACGTTTCAATAGTTTTCTCTATTAAATTTTATCGTAGAGAATGTAAACGCCCTGTATACCGTGTTTTAACACCATAACCACCTGACCGTCGCCCATTTAGTTCTAAGAAGATTTATAGCTGCAATTATTCCACCTTTAGCTGACCTTCCGATAAAAGTTTAGTTGAGGGTAAAAGGAACCTTGTTTTTAAGTATAATTGAAGGTGAATTGAAACTTGTCTTAAATTAACGATATTACTAGTCGTTTTTTATGTTTGAAAAAGAACAAATGGCTTCAGCAGAAAAAAATATAGGTGACATATTTGTTACCGTGTTAGTTTCAGGAATGTGTTCTCATTTCGCTGTTCGTCATACATGTTACTTGAAGAATAAAAAATATTCAAACGAGGTTTGACTCAATTTTTTTGTCTAATTTAATCCATGCGTCATGATAATATGAACAAAAGACAAAGACCATATCTTTCACTCGCCTCTGTCTGTAAAACTAAGAACCATTTTGAACTTAGATAGATAGATCCGCACGACTCGATAGATCCGCACGACATGGACTCCTGGCTTGAGTGAGACTCAATCGCAGCATAGGGTTGTATGGCATTTCGTTAACTCTAGCCTGGAACTCTATAACTGTCTGCTAGCGAGGCTTCTACCCTTCTAGTAAAAATCACGAAGCACTTACGTTGTGTGGTCTGGTAGCTGTCCTTTAGAGTTAGTTTTCATATTGGATTAAGCCTGTTGATCATATCATCACTTACCTTCAGTTGAGATTATGCAAGAGCATTGTCACTGGGTAGTCCATAGACAGTAAAAAAATGACAAGAATAAATGGTAGTGAAAAAATTGAACGTTAGTTTTTTTCATTTACTAAATATACTAAAATATAGAGGGCATACCCGACCAGCGAAGTACCTACTTATGAGAAATTTTATCACGCATTGGAAGGGCATACCGTAATTTCGGATACCGTTTGTCATGCTACTAAGCCCGAGTGTAAAAAACGCTCTCTCATAATTATATTCGCTGTAAATCTTTTATATTTAGCTAATCTTTAAGGTTCTTTACTTAATATTCAAATTTAAATCTTTTGATTTCTCTCTCGATATACATAGATTAGACTCCACGTTTCCCAGCCAATAGTAAGATTATTGGCTGGGAAACGTGGAGCTGAATATATTCCACGTAAAGGCTCGACTCTCACAATATGGTCGGCCCACTTAGTAGCTTATCGTTTTAAGTTTTGATTCTCGTAGTAAAAAGCCTACTCAGAGCCAAGCGCGCCCGCCACGACAACACTTGACCGCGCCGCGCTCAAGTCAGTAGTTTTGAATATTTACATCGAGCAAAGAAATAAAAAATATGAAATAATAAATTAAAGGCATAAGATACTTTTAACATCAGGTGGTCTTCGTGTTTATTCCGTCAAATACACATAATAACCCACAAAAAAAAACTCTATAAATATTTTTTTTCATCTCAAAATAGTTATTATGACTAGCAGAAGTCAGAGGTCAGGAGGTCAGTAAGAGGTTGTTAGCATTTTTCCAATAACCTTGTATATGATGAACATCAGCACAAAAATATTTAAATGTAGAAAATAAATAATATGTAAGTACTAAAATTTTTAATTAAATATTGCGTTGAGGTCCGTTTCCTACACTGAGAAAAACGACTTAAAGCTTAAATCAAATTTGACCTTTTACCGTTGAATTGTAACTACGCAAGGTGAATTTACAAGTCTTAAGATGATTTTCACCAATCAATAAAAATGTACCATGTTTTATAATAAACAAAACCGTCAAAAAACGCCTTCCGTAAAGTATTTTCGGAATTGAACTTGTTATACGATAATAATTGCAGTATTGACCATAAAATATACCTTACTTTTACGGCGGTTTATATACGGTGATTATCACTATAACGTACGACTTAATCAGCCTCATCGAAAAGTCAATATTTAAGGTAGACCACAAAATACACCTTAAATGAAGACGAAAAGAAACATTCGCCTTCACTGACCTTGTTTAACGCCTTCTAGTTGGAAGGCGTTTTTGTACGTATTTACGTTTGGTCGGTTTTTTGCCTTCATACCATATAACTTGGCCGTCATTAGGGCGCTTTTGACTTTAGATTTTTCTCAGTGTACCAATGGTAATCATGTGTAGAAAAGAGAGCTCAGGCCATTTTCCACGGGTTGGGTACCCAAAAGACTGGCGAAATTGCCCCATTGAACGGCAATACAATTTTTTTGGCTGAGGGAAGCACCAGTTCTTCGGTCGTTTGTCTTTTCTTTCAGCCGCTTTGACAAATATTTATGTAGAAGCACAAAAGCAGTTGCGCGGAGTCGTCGCCGCGATTTGACGCGTGAATTCAGCTGATGAAGGTCATCGGACATGAAACTTTGCTCGACAACCTCGACCAATACGCGTGACTACAGCCGGTTATTGAAAAACATTAATATGTCTCATTCTCACGAGAACTTTCAAACAAAAATAGATGTATAAACTTTTATTCTACGAAGATACATTTACTGGCTAATTAGATTAAGTATTCAAAAGCTCGTAAATTAAAATTATTTTAATAATTCCTTTTAACATTACGGCACACCTTTTTCATGGCTACACGCAAGTAACCATGAAATATAACGTGACCTAGTTAATTCGCCGACGCGAGTTATGGCTAATCAGCATGAGAATTCAGTAACCGTGGTCATGGTTAGCCGGCTTATTGTTTATTTACATGTCATGTTTGTACGGTGTTAATGGTTTGATTATTTAAATAGTTCAAAGACCAAAAGGAAATTTCATTACTAGTATATATCCATTGTTCCATCCATGTTTTGTTTAGTTTTGTTACCTTGTTCGCTATTTGGCCGTGTACGTAACACATTGTACCTAATTAGGATATAGTATGATATTATACCTATTTTTCTATCTAGACAAACCTAACATAGGTTTCAAGTCATTACTAACATAAACCATAGTGAATATTATACATTTTTGGATAAATAAAAAAAAATATTTATATTTCTTATCCAGTCTTTGGGTCATCGCTTAACATTATCAAAATTGAAGGTTTTTGTAACTAATTCCATTTAGTGTATCAGCCGTATCGTGCACTGCTGAACACAGCATCCCCCATTATAAGGGGTTTGCCATAATCTTCACGCTTGGCAGGCGTCTTGGGGATCGCAGTGTGAGATATCAGTTCCACAGAAAGTGCTGCTGGCACCTTCTGGTGTGTTACTCTTAGTTGCTTCTTACAACATCCACGGGTAGAGATTGTGGGATATGACAGTCTAGCCCGGAACCCCTCGGGGTTTCACGTGCAAACCCACCCGCTCCATATTGTGGGTAGGTTGTGTTCAGCAGTGGATTATCCGGCTGATACAGTACCCCGCGGTATATTAATAGCCGTAGTATATTATATAACTCTAGCGTCTCCCCGGGGGCTATCCCGCTCTTTACGTACTTTTTATTAATTCACACTGCTCACAAAAATAATTAGTGACTAAAATGTTCATATAAGATACACTAACTTACGAGAAAGTCACATTTATTCGGTTATAAACTAGTTTTAGCCTTTACACACAAACGTAGTCGTTATTATTTGTTTTATTACAGCATAATTTTTTTACAACGAAAAAATTAGCCTTTTAATTTTGTTTACACTACAATGGTTACCATGGTTCAAGTCATTCCGGCCCTAGAGAAGGAAGCATTTACTATGAGTTTTCCCGCCAGTGAGGAACGACGTCTGCTATTAGGATCAAACCATCACTTCCCGAGTATGAGAAAAGAAAAATACTACTTTTTCGTAATGCAGCAAAATATGTAATTAATCACGATAAGTTATTCTTGTACATATTAATGTTGATAGAATATGTACTTATTTCAGTACATGTAGTTGAAAATATTGATTTAGCAACTCTTAGGGTATCTCATCATGACTAGGTATTTAAAGTTTCATCAATAGTTTAATAGCTTTTGTATTTGTTTTAAAGTTTTGTAATTAGCAGTTTTGATATTCAAGTAATCCTCATTTGCGAAACGGTACAGAACTCGAGCAAAATATCATTTTAAAGTCTTTTCGATACGCTTTGAACGTTAGGTATCTTTTTATTACTATGAAAAAAACACTTAGAGTGGGTAGAACCTCGCCTTTAAGGTTTCGCATACATGTATATTTATATATAAATATAAATAAGCCATGAAAGAAAATATGTTTTTATTGTTCACAGCTTAAAAACTACTTCATGAATATATTAATTTGCCTCTTTAGAAATTTTAACATCGGGCAAACGGCTGCAGCGAAGAAAGTTTCTTATCCAAGATTAAACTCGCGGTATAAATACGACCACTTTGCTACAGCTGATAATATCTATATAGTGTTTCTATTTAAATACTGGTATCACATATCATAAAAGTTAAAATCTATGTGAGAGGATTTTTTCCATGACAGGAATCCAACAAACAAACAAATTAAAAACAGATTGGCAAAATTGGTTCGTAACAATTTTTTTTTGCAATTCATGCCAGTGCGTCCAATTTAAGGGAATAATAATATCATACTTTGAAAATGACATATTAAAAAAACTGTTATGCAGAACAAGTCGTATCTAAATATTTTGAATTTTACAAAACCTAAGCAGGTGGCCTGAGGGAGGCTCTAAAAATAATTTTAAAGAAGTCCTACATACGACGGACAAACAATATTAGGGTTCCTTTTTGCCCTTTTGGATGGCCTCCATCTTGCTTAAAAGGCCTCCCTGGTAAACACGTCCACACAAAATGTTATTAAATAATGAAACCACAGAAATGTACCAAAATCAAGACCGTCGATATAACTTTCGCTATTACAGCTGTTTGTCCATTAAATTTGGAATTGCCAACACTTTTACGGTTCCCTCACGATACGCGAGAGACGATTTATATTTTACGGTATCGTCTGTCCGAATTTACGATTTTTACCGATGATTTACGACATTTTACCGATACATTTGCACGAACACGTTTAAAATATTCAAATTGGAACTCAAGATACGGAATTGCTATTTTAAAATTGCGGACGTCTACCAAAGTTTTTATGTACTAAGTACGCGTCTTGAAAAAACATATAGTTTAAAGATTCCAAGGTACCAATTTTTTTTGTTACGACTTACAATTTTATATAATACGATTATGACTGTACAGAGACTGAATTAACAAGTCACTTTAGCCAAGACGTTTAACAGTTCGAGCCAAAGGCGAGGACTATTTATTGAAAAAGTGTCAAGATCGATTGAAAGCTCTCAAGTTTAAAGAATGTTTATCGAATTCGGTGAAGCAGTTTTTCTGTCATGCTTATATTTGGATTATCTTAAAATTGCCATTACTGCCAGTACTTCATGTTCAGTAGAATAGGAAGTATCCTATACCATTATTTGTAGGAGAGTGAGACAATCGATTCTGTACGCAGCAAGCATGGAGTAGAAAAAAATATTTATGAAAAAAAAAAAAGTTTTATTGCTCATGTCAAATGTATATGAGCTGGTTCATAAATAAAATCCGTTTACAAGTAGGCATCTAGTATCTATTCTGTAATACAACCAACCTCCGCCATCCACCGCGAAGAAACGGAATTATCCTTCATTTAGAAGACCTTTTATATTTATTCGAGAAAGGCGACGACAGTAAAAACCAATTAGGTTCGAGTAATACGGCAGTCGACGAAAGATATAAAATCTTTTGTAAAATCGGTTAAAAATAAATTAATTTTAGTGCTTTTGCGGCAGATGGTTTCGTAAGGGATGGGGATGATCTGTTCTTTCTATGCTTTTATTTTAAAATATGTCTTTATATAAGAGTTATTTTACAAAACTTTTAAAAAATACTGAAGGTTTTATAGAGCATAATTTTTCGCCTCGTTGTGGACACACATATTTTGGCCTGTAAGTGCTAAAATTTTGCAGTCCAGATGTATGAACAACGACGGGAAAATCCCTTAAGGGATGGCGTCCAAAGGCAGCCAGCCATAAAAGCGTAGTCAAAACTTCATATATTCTGTTTATGTGTTGCTGTCTTTCTGTTGTTAGAGAAACATATTTTATAATACTTCTGTTAAATCTATAAAAGTACTTTTTTTTTAGTATTTTTATATTCTTATCCCATATGTAGGAGACATTTACATTAGTTTTCATGATAACTTTCTATATAAAAATCTGACTAGTATAATCATGTATATGTACATATATAATACTATTATTAATTTAACCATTCTATCCAAAGAACACGACACTCCGCCGTCTCCCGCAGATAAATAACTGAGAATTGTTTTCATATCTTAACCCTTAACTTGGCAGCGTATCTAGAAATGCACACGTAATTAAGAAAAAAAATGTGGCAAAGTAAAGATACATTTCACGTTAGTCGTGGGGGTTTTGAATTACTAGTGTAATGCATTTAATACCAAAAAAGTCACGAATGTGCTCTGGCTATAATGGGCATCAGTAGATTGCAAGATAGCGGAACGGACGCAAGCGCCCACGATGTCGAAGGTAAGAGATCCATTTTTATCTTAAAGGTTATAAGAATTCCTAAATAACGATACTGTATTTTTGTAGTTAAATATAAATTTTTCCGTATGTGCAATTGATTGTATGTGCCTGTAAGCGGTTTGTTACAAAAATCATATCAGAGGAGGCACTGCACTCGATGAATTATTTTGTAAAATCGGTCTCAAATTAATTAACTTGAGTGGTTTCGCGACGGGCGGGTAAGTAATGGATTATAAGGGTATTTCTAACCTAATTTTTAAAATGTTTTGTAAT
Organism: Plagodis pulveraria; assembly: GCA_963890685.1. Lineage (NCBI taxonomy): Eukaryota > Metazoa > Arthropoda > Insecta > Lepidoptera > Geometridae > Plagodis > Plagodis pulveraria. The sequence continues at coordinate 3,540,765 of OY982963.1, read as the reverse complement.
TATAAGGCAAACAAGTCACCCATTTGATAGTTAGTGTCGCGTTTGTCCATTTACAGTTGTAGTGATACCGTCCTTGTGCTAATTGACACTGCACTGTGCTCGTCACTCAAAGAAGTTAGTTCTTATATCTCGTTTGCCCAGTGTATCTGCCACTGCGGTGATACCCACCATGATGATCTATTGCTGAAGAGACCCAGCACCTGGTACAATATAAAAAATCCTACGTATTAACTAGTAACTTGTGAGACTGTTTGAGCTTAACAACTTATTGTATATCAATTTTTGATTTCTGAATCCAATGACTGTTCCATAGTGTGACCTGTAGGGCAACAAAGGGGTAAAATGGACGTAATCAGTTGCAAAATGCCACAATTGTGACGGGAGCAGAGTGTTGCTGCCTATTAGAAATAAAACAAGGCTCTTATAACTATCAACTTATGCCCTTATTGACGAATGGTAGCAGTTATACCACCAAACATGGGAACTGGAGAGTTACTCTTATATTGGAATAAGTATAGTACTCATAACTGTTTTATAAATCGTCATTTACATAGCTCGCGGCCGAAACCGAACTTTTCTGAACGAAAAGTTTTAGAAAGAAACGGCTTTAAACACACGTATTATTAAGGATAGCTCAAATAATACTCGCCAGATCTCACTCAATTTCAATGAGATCACAAGATTAGCATTAGCTATTATGCGTTATGAGATAAAACACAAAAAACACGAATTGAGAACCTTGTAAATTTTTTAAGTCGTTTTAAGAGTAAGAAATACATAGTATACACCAGAAACTAGTAATTCAGGCATACATGTGGCACCAACAAGAGCGTTATCAAGAAGGATTAGCCAAAACTTTCTACAAAACATTTATGTGTCGACTATTTTTTTAATAGAAAATATATTGTACCTGACATACGAGGCATAAGAGAAGATGAGGAGCAGATGAAGTGATATTGCAGTGGTAACCTAACGTCACCCATTTGAGAGTTAGCGACGCCGTGGGGTGCCGACCCCGTGGGGTGCCAGGCTATAATGTCACGAATGAATGAAGAGGCGACTAAAGGTAAAATACCGGAAGATAGGCAGCAGCGCCTTCTGAAGAACTGATATCTTAAACTGCGATCTCCAAAACGCCAGCCAAGAGTGGGGATTATGACTAATCCCCCACTTAATGGGAGAGGCTGTGTTCAGCAGTCATCCGGCTGATACAGTAACCAAACGTGTTCTTGGCAACACATTTTATAATTTTTTCTCACAAGAATTCATACTATACGTGCTCCTTTTGTCTTTTTAGTCTAATAGATGAAATGAAATGTTGACTATCTGTTTGTTTATATAATTTATTTTCTATGCAAATCAGACTACCAGTACTATTATATAGTCTGTATTACAACCAATGACCGCGTTCTTCCATCCACCGCGGAGAAACGCAATTATCTTTCAAAGAAAAGTCCTTTTATCTTTATCCGACGAAGGCGACGACAGTAAAAACCAATTAGGTTCGAGTAATACGGCAGTCGACGAAAGATAAAAATTCTTTTGTAAAATCGGTCAAGAATAAATTAACTTTAGTGGTTTCGCGGCAGACGGGTTAGTAAAGGTTAGGTTGGAGGGTCTTGCTTCTATTGAAATACCGACTTATCTTTATGTACCTGTTAAATGGTCTAAGTCATACGACTTCAGTGTATTTTCATGGATGTGTAGTGATTGTGTAGTGGGCCTCGGAGACTATTAGTGACCGCGATCGCTGCCAAATACTTGTAATATTTGGTTTGGAAAACAAATTACACTGTTTTCCGAATCTTTTTGGAGCGCTCGTATCGAAGTTTGCTTAGCCGTTCTGAATCGATTAGTAAAGTTAAGCAACGTCCACCGCGGTCATGAGTTGGCTGGGTGACCGCTAGTGACATTACTATTGAGCGCTTCCGTGCTTCGGAGGGTACGTTAAGCCGTCGGTACCGGTTGTTGTCTTTTGAAGCAGTGATGGCTCAGTGGCATTGGGTATGGACTGCCGCGCAGCAGGTCCATGGTTCGAATCCCACCCAGAGCTTGAGCTTCACCGCATGGTGGAAGGGCATTTTGCGAATGCCCCCCTGGCTTACGACCACCCTCAAGTAGAAAATCTGTCGCCAAGCACCTAACGGTGTGTTCCGGCAGCAGTCCTTGAGAGCCAGAAAAATTACAGGCTAATGAGACCTAACAACTGGACGTCTCAGTGTGACGGGCACAGTGCAATTCGTCGTTGACGAAATGCGTGTGTTATAGGCAGAGGTTAGTCCACTTAACATCAGGTGGGCCTCGGGCTTGTTCCGTCACAATCACATTATAAAAAAAATAAGATGGCAGGCAGAGACCCGTTGGCCACGTTGAAGCCTAAGCACCAGTAGTTTATCAACCTGTTTTTGTCTTTATTCTAACTCACTAATGGTTTTGTGAAAGCTCTGTAATGAAAAAACCTCGAGAACTTTAGGGAGGAAACCATTTCGAATAATAAAGAGCTAATTTTATAAGATGACGAGCAGAAATTACAGATTCACAGGATAATGCGGATAAATGGATGAGTTGCAATACAAAAGAGTGTTTACTTGGTTTATTAAAAGTTTTGGAAGGGATTATTTTATGGTCTTTCATGTGCCGCTTTCGTTGTCCAACGCTGTTAACAAATCTTATCAGAATCTACATTACAAAAGGTATTGTTATGATGGGTATATAAATGTTTCTTTTCAGACAATATTTATATCAAAGCTTTTGAAACTGAGTTTAAAAGTGTAAAAAAAACAAAATTGATGCATTTCCTTTCAAAGAAGTTCTTTAATTTAGGAATTGCTGACTTCCCTCTTTCAATTTAAGAGCTTCTTCGAAGTTTTAGTACATAATACAAGTAGGTATTTAATAAATAGATTCAGGCGTTACTTTGCGGAAATCCATATTTAATAAAAACAAATATTTTTAAAATATTTTATGAACACATCAAATTAATACAAATATTTTTAAGTAGGTATTTGTCGGTATATTACAATATAATATAGCATGGTACATTGTCATCAACATCGAAAAATCGAAAATAAAAGTTAATGTCATGCCCCCCCCCCCCCCCCCCCATTTCTACCAGTGGGTGTCGTGTACTATAGGTTAAATACCGCAAGGTGGGCAGCAGCACCTTATGAGTAACTGATATCTTAAACTGCGATCTCCAAGACGCCTGCCAAGCGTGCGGGTTATGGCAAATTCCCCTTGATGGGGAGGCTGAGTTCAGCAGTGAACAATCCGGCAAGTACAGTAGATTATTAATGGCTCAGTGGAATTGGCTATGGACTGCCGCGCAGTAGGTCCATGGTTCGAATCCCGCCCAGAGCTTGACCGCACCACGCTTGAGCTTCACCGCATGGTGGAACGGCATTTTGCGAATGCCCGCCTGGCTAGCGAACAGCCTCAAGTAGAAAATCTGTCGCCAAGCACCTAGCGGTGTGTTCCGGCAGCAGTCCTTGAAAGCCAGTGAAATAAACAGGCAAAATGAGACTTAACAGGTATGTCTCAAGGTGATGGGCGCAGTGCAGTTCGTCACTTGTGATGAAATGCGTCTGTTATAGGCAGAGGATACCGCTTAACATCAGGTGGGCCTCGCGCTTGTTCCGTCACAATAATATAAAAATAAAAAAACTTACAATATACAAAAAAAAGATAAGTCTAGTTTTACACTTATTATTCCTGTACTCGTACAACATGCACACTAATTAAAACTAATTAGTTGCCAAAGCTTTACAAAACAACTATTAAAGCTCTTTACTTTCAAGTCGACTTATAGTTGTTAAGTTTCATGTGCCTGCAGTGAAACTGTAAGTTGTGAGTTACTGACTCTCAAGGACTGCTTCAAAAGCACACTTTTAGGAGCTTGGCTTTTTTTATTATATTATTGTGCACAAGCACGAGGTCCACCTGATGTTAAGCGGACTAACCTCTGCCTATAACAGATGCATATCATCACAAATCACGAATTGCAATACGCCCGTCACTTTCAGACATATTTCTTAAGTCTCATGTGCCTGTGATTTCACTGCGGCTCTCAAGGACAGCTACCGGTACACATCGCTTGGCGACAGATTGTCTACTGGAGGGTGGTGTTAGCCAGGCGAGCAGTCGCAAAATGCCTTTCCACCATGCGATGAAGCTCAAGTTCGCGGTGGGGATCGAACCCTGGAGTTGCGGCACGGCAATCCATGTTATTACCACTGAGTTATCATTGCTTCAAAATATACATATTTTAGATTAGGTATATACCTAATATATAGGTATATACCTAATCTATACAAATCTAGAATAAATAAATCAAATCAATCTCGTATGCTGAATACGTTTAAAACGAGATTCCGTTCTACTTTAACCGGCTAAGAGGTAGCATACAGGGTTATCATCTAAACTCTAAAATAATTTGAACTTTTGTTTTATGTTTTACATCTACATTTTTTTATTTGGTTAACTGTTAAGATGACTTTTTCAACCTGTTAGTATGTAATAATGTGTTGTCAAAAAAACGCACAAGAAAGAGGGTAGACGCGGTTCGTTTGCTCTTAGTGCCTACAATCCACTCGCAGTGTATGTTTCAGTTTACTCTTGGCTATGGCGGTTGCAACAGTGCCGAAATATCGAGAGTTCAAAAGTCATCCTAAAAACATTGTAAATATCCCGTTTGTTATAATAATTATGGAAGTAATAATGTGTTCAATGATGATTTTGTTATCACATCACAATGTACTTTGTGTGTGTGTGTATGTATCCGTTACCACTCACCTCTCAAAACGGCTGAAAAGAGTTTGATAACGTTTGGGATACAGATAAACCTTACTTTCTGGATTAAAATGGGTACTGTTTATCTAGGTTTTATAACGATTTAGTCTTATATAACGAAATTTCTAATTTTCTAGCGAAAATGGTGGCGGGAGTCTCTTACGTGTATTTATAATTTAAGAACAGACTGTCTCTAAGAGTCTACTGGCGGATAAACCTCCCCGGTAACCTGCTTATTATGACTAAAGAGTTATAATGATTTTGTGTATTTTCAGCTGCACGAGGTAACCTCTGTTTGTACACATTATGAGAGATCTGGCCTCAAATCTATGACATATGCCTCAACTTAAATATTTTCTTTTACAACACTCATAATCTTACAATCTTTATCCCACTTACACATAGTTGATTTCCTATAATAGAGATTAATAATAATAACTCATTTAATTTTTATGACATATCTAAAAACAAACTGGTAACAACCCTAGCGAGTTCAGAAGTAGGGCTTAACTTGCAAATCGGATTGCGCGTGCAATAAGCACCATGTATAAGCAAAACACAGATTTGCTGGGTCTCGTCTAGTCTGCATTTCCGTGAAACTTGCTATTTGGAATACAGTCTACTAATCAATGCGCCTTAGTTTGGCTTGATGCTTGATGAATGAACAAATATAGCTAATCCTAGTTTTGATTAGACTCTCCTATATATAATAGTCAAACATACATAAATAAGAACTCACTTTGCGCTTCCTGTTATTTATTAATAATGTTTCACGTTTTATACGTTAAATATTGGTAAAGCGTCAAAGACTATTCCTTCAATAATTTTCTCATCAGTTCTAAATTGACCCTCAGGATAGTGCCAATATGCTGTATCATCGTATCACGTGCTTTCTTTGCGCCGCTCTGAATCTCCAAGTCCTAGGTTTGATTCCCGAGTTGAACAGGTTGCGTTTTTCTGTCAAAAAATGTCAACTATCAGTTCGGCGAGTCCCAGCGGATGTTTTTGAGACACAGTCGATCACTAGGTGTTGCCCATTAAACAATATAAATTATACCCCATATAATATGTATTTCTCGTAAAAAATCCTTTTTTAAAATAGCATGCAAATGTTGGAGTAAAATACTTTCTTATACTCTGGTATAGACTCTTGACTATTGTCTATTAATTATAACATTGACCTGAGCTTGAACTTCACTGCATGGCGGAAGGACATTTTGCAAATGATCGCCTGGCAAACTACAATCTTCTAATAGAAAATATGTCACTAAACACCTAACAGTAAGTATGTTCCGACAGCAGTCCTTGAGTGTTAGTAATCATCATCATCATCACTTACCTATAGGTGAGATAAGTAGTCTATCAACCTAGTTGATCGATTAGGAACGAGTAGGCAAGCTCCGATACAAACGCTTCAAAATGATATGTTAATATAACTTGCCTGCTTGGTGTAATGTTACTGTTTTTTATAATCTTTCAAACAGTGTTGATAGTAAAAAAATCTAACAAACCATATTAGTCATTTCACTTTCGGAATAAAGGTCTTGATTTTTGTGTTCTATAAACTCCCGATTATGCGACGTTGATGAATGCACCGTGATCGCGGCGTGGAGATTCGATAAAGGTTGTCCCTATAGATAGTATAGAGCATAATGTTCCATAAATTCCTTGTCAAAATCTGGGAGTCCTTAGCGTGCGACTCTCACGGAATTTTCTGTCTCGCATTACCACAATGTGGAACCAGCAGTAGTGTGAGGTGTTTCCGAACCGATACTTAAGGTAGCCATTGACGATACGTCTGTTTGGAATGTTTTTTTTTTTTTTTTTTTTTTTTATATTATTGTGACGGAACAAGCCCGAGGCCCACCTGATGCTAAGTGGACTAACCTCTGCCTATAACAGACGCATTTCGTCAGTGACGAATTGCACTGTGCCCGTCACACTGAGACGTCTAGTTGTTTGGTCTCATTAGCCTGTAATTTTTCTGGTTCTCAAGGACTGCTGCCGGAACACACTGTTAGGTGCTTGGCGACAGATTTTTTACTTGAGGGTGGTCGCTAGCCAGGCGGGCATTCACAAAATGCCCTTCCACCATGCGGTGAAGCTCAAGCTCTGGGCGGGATTCGAACCATGGACCTGCTGCACGGCAGTCCATAGCCAATGCCACTGAGCCATCACTGCTTCTAAATGGAATACTTCCTATGTAGGTACTTCATTTTAAAGGCACATTGACTTACTTCCATTTGGACGTACGCACCACCACTTCGAAGATAGCACGCTATCAAGTCGACGCGCGACGTCGTCGTATGGAAGAATTATCACAATGGATTTTTTAATGGTGGCAACAGCAGTGTGTATTTCGATAAAAACACAGAAAAGACGAAGGAGAAAATGGATGAAGGCTGGTTGGAAAAAGAAGTACATTTACACATACCTAACATAACACATTAGGAGTCTTCAAGGTTCCTCCTCAAAGGTCGGTTACGCATCACCGAGACCTCTGGTATTGCGGATGTTCGTGGGCAACGGTGATCACTTACCTATCACCATGTGATGCGTATGGTGGTATATATCCTATAAAAAAATTGTTTATATGTTTTTATCCCGTAAGTGAAAATTTTTTAAACCATATTATGTATATGTATGATAATAGTAACTACCTCTACAAAACAGCTATATATTATCGTATTCACCGAAACCGCAGCTGCAGCAGAGGTCGTAAGACCTAAATAGGTCAATGCACAAAGGGGCTATTGGCAGATTATAGCAGAGTTACTAAGTGGAACGAACTGAATGCATAGAATACGCTTCAATATACCTACCTACAATAGTGGCTATCAAACGCCGATAATGGTTTTTATGTAAATTTAAATAACATTTCACTTTAGCGTACCTACATACTGGAAAGTTCAAAGTTTTGTTTTTATATAAATAAGAGATTGGTAGTACTACTTTTTTTATTGGATGTATGCCTTTATTTACAAAATACTACGAAGTATATACAACACTACTACAATAACAGTATTTAGACAACCTATGAGTTATTGCAGACTCACAGTCAGTCCTAATGCTCCAGCCCACTACCAGTTGACAGCGTGCCCAGCATGCTGGCAGCATTGCCCCGTGGAATTGCCACGCTTATTGGTTGTGCCAATTATGGATTAAACCTGGTTACTATCTTCATCATTTATCATGAAGTTAAATATGATAAAAGAGTAGGTCATCGAAAACGAAAAAAAAAGTTGTTATCAAAAGCTAATGACTATTCAGAATAATAGGATTTCAGTTTAGCGTAACATTAAAGATTTGGAAACTTAAGACACAAGTTTTTAACGAAATTTAAAGTCAATAGACTTTGAATTACCCTACCGTTAAGTTACCCTGGTTTTTAGTAAAAACAAATCTTATTTTTTATTGCCAACAAATCTTATTTTTTGTAAGTCTTTGACCACAATCTCACCTGATGGTAAGTGATAATGTAGTCGGAGATGTTAACAGGCTTAACCCAGAATTACTGGCTCTCAAGGACAGCTGCCAGAACACACCGTTAGGTGCTTGGCGACAGATTTTCTACATGTCATTACATGACGATTTAACAGCTGCCTCCTATTCTGTATATTGGTTTAATATTTTTTTTTTAATTAGTTTTATAAACACGAATGAAACAAAATCAGCAGATTGAGTTACAGGAAAAGCCTACTGAAGCGTTAACGACACAAAACTATCTGAAAAACAAAATGAAGCTTTCTTGGCTTATATCCAAAATCGTACTGAGAATAGTCAGCGAAGTTATGGTTCGAAAAACGGTAAATATATCTTAGTAAGAGGTTCCTTTGTTATTTTATTTTTGAGGCAGCTTTATATGTATTTACTTCAATAAAGATTCAATATAGCCTATATATAGATAAAGATTGATAATTAACTTATATTTGACCCAAACTGCTAACTAGAGATTTATTAAAAATGTGTTATTAGAAGATTTTCGTTTCACAATACTAACTCAAAAGATTTCCGCACTATGTCTGTGTTGTAGAGGTGCTCATGAGCTGGTGATGAGATATTCTTTGAGGTCCTGACGTAGATCATCCGTTTTGAAGCAGTGATGGCCCAGTGGCACTGGCTATGGACTGCCGCGCAGCAGGTCCATGGTTCTCCGCATGGTGGAAGGGCATTTCGCGAATGCCCGCTAGCGACCACCCTCAAGTAGAAAATCTGTCGCCAAGCGCCTAACGGTGTGTACCGGCAGCTGTCTTTGAGAGCTAGTACTTTTAGGTTAGCCTGAACAACATCTTCGATCACATCTTTTACGGTGACGGTGATACAATTGGTGGTAACCTACCTACCACCATTCGTATCACCGTCACCCACGAACTTCCCCCAATAAAAATTAAAATAGTTTTTATTTTTATTTATCCCGTAAGTGAAATTATTAATGGGTATGAACTTGAAAGTTATAAGGTAAAGTAATTTAGTATTTGAACCGTATAATATGTATGATAATATTAACTATCTCTACAAAAGCTATGGTTTATCGTATTCACCGAAACCACAGCTGCAGCAGAGTGCTTAAGCCATAAAACTGAAAATTAGATGAACAGAGGTCGTAAGACCTAAATAGGTCAATGCACAAAGGGGCTATTGGCCGATTACAGTAGAGTTACTAAGTGGAATGAACTGAATGCATAAAATACGCTTCAATACCTACCTACAATAGTGGCTATCAAACGCCGATAATGGTTTTTATGTAAATTTAAATAACATTTTACTTTAGCGTACCTACATTCTGGATTGATCGAAGTTTTGTTTTTAAATATATAAGAGATTGGACACTACTTTTTTTTACCGGCGGTATGCGTTTATTTACAAAATACTACGAACAATATACAACACTACAGCCACTACAATAAAGGCAACCTATAAGTCATTGCAGACTCACAGGCAGACATAATGCTCCAGCCCACTACCAGTTGGCAGCGTGCCCAGCATGCTGGAAGCATTGCCCCGTTGAATTGCAACGCTTATTGGTCATGCCAATTATAGACTAAACCTGGTTACTATCTTTGCCGACATCATCATTTATCATCAAGTTAAATGTGGTGAAAGGTTAGGTCATCAAAACTAAAAAAAAAACTGCTATAAAAAGCTAATGAACGCAATTCAGAATAATAGGATTTCAGTTTAGCGTAACGTTAAAGATTTGGAAACTTAAGACAAGTTTTTGACGAAATTTAAAATCAATAGACTGAACTGAATTACCCTAGCGTTAAGTTACCCTGGTTTTTGGTAAAAAAAAGCTTGTTTTCTATTGCTGATAGGTAAGTCTTTGATCACAATCTCACCTGATGGTAAGTGATGACGTGATCGAATGTGTTAACAGGGTTAACTTAGAATTACTGGCTCTCAAGGACAGCTGCCGTAACACACTGTTAGGTGCTTGGCGACAGATTTTCTACACGTACGAATAGGAGGCAGCTCTTAAATCGACATGTAATGACATGTCGATTTAAGAGCTGCCTCCTATTCTGTATATTGGTTTAAATCCCCGTATTTATTTTATAAACACGTGTTAACGACGCCACATAAAAACCCATGTATATATAGTTTAAGACATAGAATAGGTCATAGTCTTAAGTAAGATAAAGAAATAAAGATGATACAACCATGTAGAATAAGCTAGTAATAAGTAGAACATAAGCGCTTAACATTGTATTGCTATATAACGTAAAATAATGCATGATTAGAGTAAGTATATTTTTTGTAAAATGTCGCAAAGTGGAAAACCACCTAGTCGTCTTACGTTTCTAAAAGTAGTAAGATAGGACCGAAAGTAGGTTGTAGGGAAAACCCAAGTGTACCCAGAACCGTTTAGTCTGTATCCGTAAGTCCCGGCGTTTTCGAGAAAAGTGCCGGGAAAGTCCTGTAATAATATTAGTTGAAAAATAGGTATTACTAGAAATAGCCTGAAAATGCTTATAAACAATATAGTTAGTCTATATATACTTAGAATGAATATTTGTAAAGGTAAAATCACGAATTTTCTAGAAAATCTAAAAATAGGCACATTTCGACCCCGCCCACAAGGCGTCGGGAAATTTCTATATGAATTCCATAGTATGTTATGACCTAACGTTAAAGTATTAGAGTCTAAAATTGAATGCACGTAGTCATAGAAAGATCTGGAAATCTTAGACAAGGAACCCCATTTTTATGAAAGAGACAAAGCGAGGAAACTTCTCGAACAGCGTAACAGAGACCGCATAAGAGCGAGACGTAGCTATAATGAGTGGCCATTGATTGGTCAAACGCTCCCTTTGCCAGACAGAGTTTACGTCTAAGTGCCGAAATTACTTTGATATATATATTACGTGATTTTACCTCAGTTATGGTTCAGTATTCTCTTAGCTCTCATAGAAGCAACATATGGTAAACAAGTATACAACAAGTGTATGTACCTACTGTAAGAAGAAACAAGCAATAAAGGAAGCTCTTTCAGTGACGAGAGTGCATACTTTTTCCATCCCGCCAGGCATATAGTGTCAAGCAAATACAGTCCACACCACGCAGGAATTTATTTCTGCCAGTCTACGTCCGCAATATTGCCGAATAGTTGAGTCGCAATAATTTTTGGTCCTTAGCGAGCCGGATAATCCGCCGCAATAATTTTTGGTCACTTCGAGCGCCGGATTGGGAATTCTGGAAGAAGATGCCGATTGTCCGCTCACGCTCACCGCTGCCGCGTAGAGTGGAAAGGGAAGAGTCGCCGGAAAGGGCTACCACCAGCTTGGTAGTCACGGAGTCTACGGAAGGGTCATCATCTACGGTGACCACTGCTGCTGCCGCACCGTCCACCGCCGCCGCCGCCGTCGCCGCTGCCTTCCTTCGACCACATCATCACTTACCATCAGGTGAGATAGTGGTCAAAGGCTAACCTATCAGGTATAAAAAAAAACCTATTAAACTGGAAAATATTTATTTATTCAATTAGAACGGCCCTACGGCAATTACACTAATGAAAATATACTCGATAGTTAAATTAATATTAATAGAACATGCGAAATCAATACAATTGAGTAAAGTTAGGTGCCTGAAATAAAATTTAAGAATAACAATGTCAATTTATACTAATACACCTGAATCAGAACTTGTATAACGAATAAACAAAAAAATACGCTTAAAAACTATAAAATTACCCAGTTTGGAAGTAAATTAAATTAGTATACGTTTAATAAATCTATTATAAATATGAAGAGACTGAATTAAAATATTTATATCGCAATGGAGCATATTGGCCAGATTTTATTCATCGAATACAGTTATTTCGTAAATACTTTTTGTCTTAGTAACAACTACTGTCAATTGGTACGTAAATGCACGACGCTTCCAACAATTTATACAAATTCCTTGTAAAAATGCTTCGCTGAATTTATGCAATTTCAGTTGATGAAATGAAAACAATGAAGCACTTTGAGAGAATGAACCGAAAGCGTTTGCTTTGTAGCTGTAATTAAAAAAGTAATATAATGCCAGCAAAACTCACGTTCACAGGGTTCCGTACGAACAAAACACTTGAAACGTACATTGTTCAGTTTTTGTATGACTTTCGAATCAATTATATATGTACCTAACTTACTCTAAGGCTAGAGTTCACGTAATTAACGCTTTCCCTAGAAACGTAATTTTGTCTTTTTATATACCAATTTTCTAACTCTGACTATGCTTTTACATCTTATCTAGACTATGCTTTTGATTATCTCAGTAGAAGCTCAAAGACCCTATTCTATGGCATGGCTACCAACAACGAAATGGAAGGACAGTTCCGTGACTGCACTAATTAGTACTTTATTACTTTATTTTATTTTTTATTTTTACATTTATTTGGGGGGCTTACAGCTATCATTACAAAAAGGTTTAAAAACTTAATTAAAAAAAGCCATTAACAAGCCTCCACAGATATAAAAAGAAGTATTTTACACACACGTAATAAGATTATACAAAGCAATTAGAGGTGTGTCGCTCTTCACGGAAACGACTCAGTGAGTCGTTTCTTTAAACTGATGCACTGATTCGAATCTTTAACATCGCTTCAAATGAATCATTCGCTCAATTGCATCTCGGTTTCAATCGGCACGCGGCGCTCACTGACACGATTGAGTGAAATAGACTGTTCGAAGCGCGTCGGGTCGCGCAGTCGCGGTTGCGTCGGAGATCGCCGACCACCGCGCCGTCTCTCTCACTTATTCACTACTAGTGGATGACTGAGAAAGACGGAAACACTAGCTCACCTACGCACGCATTACGCGTAAGGAAAGATGACCTGTTGTTATTGTTTGTTTAGTTGACCTTTGTTTGCGGATAAAAAAACCGGATTACGTTGGATCTGCAATTTTCTGCTGTATTAGAAAACGATTAAGTGTTACAATAAGTAAAAACTGTTAAGTGATACATCCTCAAGTAGAAAATCTGTCGCCAAGCACCTAACGGTGTGTTCCGGCAGCTGTCCTTGAGAGCCAGTACTTCTAGGTTAGCCTGAACAACATCTTCGACCACATCATCACTTACCATCAGGTGAGATAGTGGTCAAAGGCTAACCGATCAGGCATAAAAAAGCGGGTATACACTTTTAAATAGATGTTTAATAGACTTTTACTTCATAAAAATAGTGAGTAAACTAAGTTGAACTGTAAATACATATTATAGAAAAAGTTTTTTTGTTGAATTACCAACACAATCACATCAGTGACAGAAGAACGACACATTAGTGACAGAAAGTTTTGTCGATTACCGATTATACTAAGCAAATACCTCGTGTTTTTCCTGCAAAGTTCTCTTAATGATGTTTCGTTGTGTTCGAAAGTGTTATAAATACTGTTGAATAAAACTATTGACACCAGATTCTACTATTGGTAGTATCGACAAAATTGTCGCGTATCACTATATAAGTACTATTGGTGTAGCGTCGACGATATACTATCGGATAGTAGACAATCGAACGGCAACACTAGTTGATAAATCTAGATGGGATGCTATGGTACTTCTGGTATTTATGCCTCAGTAGACTTTGATGAATCCCACGGAATGAAATACACAAATTTTAACTCTAAGCCGGTACGTTCCGGGGTAGTCAGACAGGCACCCGACGGGTGACTGTAGCCTGGCAACTTACGGGGAATTTCGGTTTAGTGATTCATGGAGAATGCTACCGTAGCGATGAATTGATACCCCGCATCTTGAAGCGCTCGTAGTGAGGCTGTCTAAGCTGTTCTCAACCGATCAGCAAAGTTAAGCAACGTCGCCCGCGGTCATGAGTTGTATGGGTGACCGCTAGTGACATTACTACTGAGCGTGCACGTGCTTCAGGGGCACGTTAAGCCGTCGGTCCAGATTGTTATATAAGGATGGCAGTCGTTATAATGGTGGTAGAGCATTTTGCAAATGCCCGCCTGGCTAGCTACCACCCTCAAGTAGAAAATCTGTCGCCAAGCACCGGCGTGTTCCGGCAGCTGTCCTTGAGAGCCAGTACTTCTAGGTTAGCTTGAACAACACCTTCGACCACATCATCACTTACTATCAGGTGAGATAGTGGTCAAAGGTTAAACTATTAGGGTAAAAAAAAAAACACGTTGAATCTTGAGAGTAGAGTGCATGGAGCGCTTTCCATACAAAAGTAGTTTCGTCATAATTTAAATACCAAGTGTTCAAACTCGGTGAAATTTGTTGTACATATTGCTAAGCCATCCATGCTTCTGGTTTGCCAGTTTTTTGATTTATTATTTATTTTATCCCAATCACAAAATAACAATTCCCATTTAAAACGATATTTCGATTTAGTTCTAAAAATACTTAATTTTACGGAAATCCGGCAAACCAGAAGCATAGATATTAGACTCAAGGGCATACATGCAAAGTTTCATCGAGTTTGAACACTTAGTATTTAAAATATGACGAAACTTTTTATGGAAACGCCAGGAGCACTCAAGCCTGAACCCGGCAAAACACGGAAAATTTTAGCCCAGCAATCACGAGAAATTCTATTGCGCTTTAAACACTGAACCCTCAAAACAATTGAAGCACCAAAATGCCAGCGCCAAATTAACTACATAGTAAACTATTTTTAATCTATTCTACGTAATCTAAGGGTTGTAAAGCTCTTGTTATAAGGGTGGGTTTGATGGCCATGGCGGGCCGCGGCGCGATCTAATAATGGTTTATGGTTTTTTAACTGCCGGAGTTGACCTTCTGATTTTCAGCACTTTGCTCGGAAATAAAAAGGGTTGCTTAATTGTCAAATTTTATTTTATATTAATACTCTTTTAATAATTCTGAGGCGCTACGGAATAATTTAATTAATACTTGTTATTGTTAAACGGGTGGGACAGTGATGTTTCAGATTACAAAATACGTTTTGATATAATCCAGCTGTGTTACTGAAAATGCTTATTATACTTTTATATATCTCTAACGCACTTAGTGGGGGTTGCTTAGTCGTAACCGATCAAGTACGTGAAGCAACGTCCACTGGAATCGACAGAGTTAAGCTAGAATTGCCCCATATCTTCATGTGTGAATCGTTAGAGGCGACTATAGGATATGAAATAGAAGGTGGGAGCAGTGTCTCCTGAAGAATTGCCATGTTACATGGAATTATGGCCGATCACTGACCTCTATTACTTCTCAAATTTTCAGGAATTGCAGGTGCATAATTATTATTGTTTCTGATGGCTTGCTTAAAGTTATATTCATTGAACAAGGAACTGTTCATGCATCTATCACTTTGTAAGCCTAGGTGAGGTTATTTTAATGTTAAATTTAGTTACAGAATGGTCAGTCAAAACATTTTCATTTCATTTTCAAGGCTCTATGCAAGAGCTCAGACTCTAGTGCAGTATGGAGATCAATGTTTCTATTGAAATGGAATTTTGTTTCTAACTGTACTGTATCAGCCGGATTATCCACTGATGAACACGGCATCCCTCATTAAAGAAGTTTTTGCTATAATCCCACGCTTGGCTGGCGTCTTGGGGATTGCAATTTAAGATATCAGTTCCTTTAGAAAGTGCTGCTGCCCACCTCCGGTATTTTTACGCCTTTTACGCCATCCGCAAGTAGCATTGGAAGGGTGACATTCTAGCCCGGCACCCCACGGGCACGGGGTTTCTAACTATAGCGTTGTCTAAATGACGGTTTCAATCAGAAACTGTTACCAGGCCCGGTTCACTCCACACTTCAGGTATAAAGCTACAGGTGCATTGGCATGTCCGTCCGGACGGAATTATTCTACGGTATGCGCCGTGTCAGAAGAGATCAGAGCTATGAAAGGCTATGCGATAGAAAGAAAGACGCATTATAGGGAATATAAATATTAGATATTCTGTGCTTTGCGAGCTGAAGTGCACTTTATTGCTTCGTAGCTAGAGTTGCTTATTTATTGGAATGGCTTTGCGGAGTGATCCTTCTGGTCTTTTTTAGGGTTCCGTACCCAAGGGGTAAAAACGGGACCCTATTACTGAGATTTCGCTGTCCGTCTGTCACCAGGCCGTATTTTAAGAACGGTGATAGCAAGACAGTTGACTTATCCACATATGATGTAATTTCTATTGCCACTACGAGTATAACATCAAATACTAAAAATAAAATAAGATAAATATTAAGGGGGGGCCCCATACAACAAACTTGATAAGTTTACCGTTTCTTGCTCGATACTAATATCGGTGAATGTTACACGCTCAGAATATTTCGTTACGGAACCCTTCGTGCGCGAGTTCCACTCGCACTTGTCTGGCATTTTTTTTATTATGTGCTGTTGGTAATAAAATTATATAACACCATGCACTATGTTCATTACGATGGTTATAATTGTATTATCACCCTAATTGTAATAAAGCTAACATCCATTTGAAAATGAAATTAAACCGATATTTTTGTTATCATCCAGTGGTTTTGTTGTGACAGCAACTGAAGACAAGAATCTGTGTTTGTATTTTCCAAGTCAAAGGGAATAAATTGGAGCTCAAAGAAAATATTTACAAGACTAGATTGTCAGACGGGTTTACAAAGTAAGGATCACTTGATATTTATTCAGGCGAATGATTTGATCCTCCAGGTTTGGATTTCACCAATTTCACGGCACAAAATGTAGTTATAGTTTTTATTTATGTATTTCAAGACTTTTCTTTTGTCTATAAATTAGGAATAAGTTGTATTTCCCATTTTAGGCCCATTCTACTATTAAATCTAAGTACATCTTACATACATCACTAATCGTTCAATATTCATTTGTGAACGTTCTAAATCAAAAACAATTGCCAGGCAATTGCATTTATGTTTTATATTTTTTTATTTATGTCATTGTGACGGAACAAGCCCGAGGCCCACCTGATTTTAAGTGGACTAAGCTCTGCCTATAACAGATGCATTTCGTCAACGACGAAACACTGTGCCCGTCACACTGAGACGTAACGGTGCTTACGTCTCATGTGCCTGTAATTTTACCGGCTCTCAAGCACAACTGCCGGAACACACCGTCAGGTGCTTGGCGACAGATTTTCTACTTGAAGGTGGTAGCTAGCCAGGCATTCGCATAATGCACTTCCACCATGCGGTGAAGCTCAAAAGCCTGCGGCGGGATTCGAACCATGGACCTGCTGCACGGCAGTCCATAGCCAATGCCACTGACCCATCATTGCTTCAAAATGCTTCATATTATTTTCATGTCTTCAATTTTCAAATTACATTAGCATACAGATTTTCAGCCACCACTGTAAACTGACAGAGGCAGAACATGACGCTGACCGTCCGTGGTTACGTGACGAACTGTGTCAGAAACGGGACAGACACATCGCGGTTATTTGTAGCTGCAAAAGATTGGTATATAACATATGTAAGTTGAACTCCATGAGGAGTTGAGGTCCATGGATCAAATCCCGCCCAGAGTTTGAGCTTCACCGCATGGTGAAAGGGCATTTTGCGAATGCCCGCCTGGCTAGCGACCACCCTCAAGTAGAAAATCTGTCGCCAAGCACCTAACGGTGTGTTCCGGCAGCAGTCCTTGAGAGCCAGTGAAATAACAGGCAAAATGAGACTTAACAGGTATGTCTCAAGGTGATGGGCGCAGTGCAGTTCGTCACTTGTGATGAAATGCATCTGTTATAGGCAGAGGATACCGCTTAACATCAGGTGGGCCTCGCGCTTGTTCCATCACAATAACATAAAAAAAAAACTATAGATGTCGCTCCATCCCAATACGATGGTTAAAGAACGATAGGAAAAAATTGAGTTATGACTCATTGTCATGTTAGCTCAATTGGATAGAGCATGCCGCGGCTAAAAGGAGTGGATGGACGCGGGTTCGAATCCCATACGATAAGAGAGTAAGAGAGTATTGGTAATTTTGTAATGTAGGTATTCGGCATAGCAGGCGTTATTGCAAACATGGACAACATATTAAAAAGGTGTATAACATATGTGAATTCATACTTTTAAAAATTCTTATTTAAATTTGTTACTACCTAGCCTAGCATTTGAATTGATTGAAAAAATTTAAATTGACTATAATTTCACGTGATAGTAAGTGATGAAGTGATAGAAAATGGTAGAAATATTTAGCCTAGAATATAATCTGGCTCCCAAGGATAGCTTCTGGAATTTTGTGAAACACCGTTATGTGTTTGGTGACATATATCGTGAGTGAAAGTGGCGGAGTTTACAGGCTGTCAGAAGGCTTTTGACGTAGTGTGACGACTGACATCAAAAAGACAGCAACCAGGGCCAACGGCTTTATGAGCCCTCTAAAACACAGATCACAGAGAGAGACCCCCGTACATGTTGGTGTTGTAAAAGGTTGGTGCTGATATCTTAATCTGCGATCCCCAAGACGCCTGTCAAGCGTGGAGATTAAGGCAAAACCCCGCTTAATGGGGCAGGCTGTGTTTAGCAGTAGACAATCCGGCTGATACAGTGCAGTATAGAAACACAAACGCTCAATTGTAAATGCTCCTAGGTGTCATTTATCCAAGTAGTGACTGTTAACATTGAACATTGCCTAACGTAGGTGATCAGTAAGAACGGCTTGGCAAGCTATGTTCATATGAAGCATAGATGATGTATGGATGTGCATGCAAAATTTTACCGAGTTTGTTCTCTTTATATGATAAAACTACGTTTATGTGGAAAGCAATCATACTATTTTGGAAAAAAGCTCCTGGAACACACCGTTACCAAACCAGGCGCACTTTCAATTAATTAAATCTTTCTCAAAAAAAAGCCTTTTTTTTTCTATGCCTGATAGCTTAGCCTTTGACCACTATCTCACCTGATGGTAAGTGATGATGTGGTTGAATATGTTGTGCTGGCTCTCAAGGACAGCTGCCGGAACACATCGTTAGGTGCTTGGCGACAGATTTTCTACTTGACGGTGGTGGCTAGCCAGGCGGATATTCGCAAAATACCTCACTACCATGCTATAACGACTGCCATCCTAAGATAACAACCGGGACCGACAGCTTGACGTTGCCTCCGAAGCACGTGCACGCTCAGTAGTAATGTCACTAGCGGTCACCCATCCAACTCATGACCGCGGGCGACGTTCCTTAACTTTGCTGATCGTTGAGAACAGCTAAGTAAACTTCGCTACGAGCGCTTCGACTTCTAACTTAAAATACGCATTATTAGTAAAATTTAAGTGAAACCACATGAAAAGTACCGGATTTTGGATGTTATGAGTTTTGAGTACACCCAAAAAGTATAGCCGAATTGAAAACCTCCTCTTTTTTTAAATTGGTTAAAAATGCCGTTTCACGGTGCAATATTAGATATCGTAGAGCACAACATTACATTGTGTTACCAACTTCCTTGTAGGTAAAGGTAAATTTCAAATTTCATTAGCTAACAAGAAGATTTACAACCGCCGTAAACTTTGGCGAGCGCGGAACGTGACGGCGACCGTCCGTGGTTACGTGACAAGCTGTGTCAGACACGGAGCAGATACGGCGTGGTTAATTGTATTTGTAGAACTTGCGGATTTAAGGGAAATACAAGTTTGTTTTAAATTATTTTGACTAGATCTTGACCACTATCTCTTCTAAAGAGATAGTGCTTAAAGGCTATCCTATCTTTAGTATGCAAGGACGTGTTCAAAAATATCATAGACGTTTAACAAATAAACTAGCTCTCAAGATGAGTTTTGGGGACCGCTACTACAGACGACGTTTCGTTTTTCGTGTCGAGCGACACTTTAGACAACGGAAATTGAATTTGCGTTTTGTTCGTTGTATGATATTGTCTATGGTCGGACCGCAACTTTCAACACAAATCTTGCCCGCTATGGAATCTTCCATACTACTCTGAGAACGCTGTTATGCCTCAATCAGTTTAAAGTTCTAATTCGAAGAAATTAAAGAACTTTTTCACATGGTAAGAGTCTGAGAATCCTTGTTATGGATATCAGCGAGAGGTGTCGCTACTGTTCTAGGAAATACAGGTAGATAATTAGAATTTTATTTTATTTATTTTATTTTATTTTATTATGCTAGGAAAACTAACAGCTAGTTACAATAATATCTAAAAACTAACAGCTAATTACGATAATGTCCTTGTTCTACATAGGTATTTATATCCTCGTTAGTATTTGTGTTATCTCTGTATATTTAGAACTCGACTGCCTACTTATAAGCAAACGAATAAATTAAAGTTTCATATTTGCAAAATGTACAAACCATACGAATCCGATAAAAAAAAATATATTCAAAATCTACATAGGCAAATGCTTGCAAGTCTATGCTACGAACGAAATTAAACAAAAGTAAACCAATACGTATTTTGCGGATACCTTCCTTTCAGACCCGAAGTTAGTTACTTCGAGGAATTAGAGTACCCTGGCACCCATGATCTCAATGCCTTAAGGCAATTTTAACCTCAATTTTTTTATGGGATTGAAGCCCGCCAGATTTTAAAGCTTAAGTTAAGCACACTTACCTCAACTATAACAGTGCATTTCATTACAAGTGCCGAATTGCACTGCGCCCGTCACCCTGAGACATACAGCTGTTAAGTCTCATGTGTATGTAATTTTACTGACTCTTAAGAACTGCTGCCGAAACACATTGTTAGTTGCTTGGCGACAGATTTTCTAAATTAGGGTGGTAGCTTCGCATTTGCAAAATTCTCAACCACCATGTGGTAAAGCTCAAGCCGGTGGCGGTATATAAGAATTGGCCATTGGAGTCCATAGCTATTACCGCTCGGAGCAATGATGGCTCATAAAAATTTAGCATAATATGCGTACCCTCATTTAGACCAAACATTTTGACGTGAACTAAAACATATTTCTTTTAAAAAATAAAACAAACGTTAAAAGATTATGTTTTGTTAAACATATTGTGGTTAAAGTATCGCACTAGGTAGAAATTTTGATGAGGAATACGTCTGGATAACTTCCTCCGTTGTACATTAATTCAGCCGCCATGCAGCAATAGGTATCTATAATGTTTTAAGCCTCTCACACATTTATAATAATAGAATATAATAATGCTTTATTATAGCTAACCAAATTATTTGGCTCCAAATATAATAAGCATTGCTATTCAACGGAGTAAAGCTGCCAGCATGGTGTGCCCACTGCGAACTGCTGCGGCTGGAGTATTTGGACTGCCTGTGAGTGTGCAATAACTAACGTAGGTTGTCTAAATGCTATTACTGTAGTAGCTCTGTACTTTGTATATAATACATGTTAAAAAAAATTAGAATCACTTTGCCTACGAATATAGCACTGTAGATCGTAACAAAGTATTATAACCCAAGGTAAAATGTATCACATCACATAGCGCTATATAGCAGCGTCTGTCTGAAGATGATTTTCCGATAAAACTTTTAGGGTTAGTTTTCAATTGCTCCACAGCCCATTCAACAAATACACTTTGTTATATGTGTATGGTTCTCCCTTTAGCTCTTGAGCTAGTTATATAATATTTTGTATGGATGCAAGCCAGATTTATGACTCAACATTCCCCTAGTGTGGTAAGCAAAGGCTGGGTTCTTGTGAGCCACGCAAAATCGACTGTCTCAGATTCTCCTACACACTCACGGACAGCGGCGATGTTTGTCAGATCTGGCATTTTATCGAAGTATGGGTATTAGTAGATTGTTTACAGAATCAGCGGACTTATCAACCGCACTGCGAATAGTACTAACTCGGTAGGACGATTATGGCGACTATAAATTGGACGAAGCGCGCGGAATGTTGCCCGAACAGATAACCCATTTCAATTATATAATTTCCACGTGTTATTGAACACTGTATCCGTCTATGGTGATAGGGCAAAATGAACTGAAAAAAATACCGCCATTTTAACACATGTAGTTTCAACAATATGGCCGCTATTGTAGCTTCGCTCCTTATTACATGGACCCAAACGTGTCTGACTAAATGTGGATTCTCTACGCGCCAAAGCTTACACCTTCAAGAAGAACAGGCCTGATGTTAATATTATGACGTGAGATGTTTCCGCGCCCATAGGGACTTGGACTTGGACAGAAATCGCTCCCTCCATCTTCCTGTGGGAGTCCTAAGTGGCGACAAAGGAAAAAATACTAGGAGATAGTGCCTTCTAAAGAACTACGATCCTCAAGATTCCTACCAAGTGTGGGGCTTTTGGCAAAACCTCTCCCATTTAGTGGGGGAGGTCTTTGTTCAATGGTGGACGTCTTCCGACTGTTGATGAGATGTTAACATAAAAAAGAACTCTAATTTATTATACCTACTATCACCTATGTGGATGGATTTCACACCGATTTACATTTTACAAAATGTGGTAGCAGAGCGTTGGTCCCTGTATCCCTTCAGTTGTGGATCCTGCAGGCTCGAAAGGAAACGAACAACCCATATGTATGCCTATTGAAGTAGTGATGGCTCAGTGGCATTGGCTATGTACTTCCGTTCAAAAGGTCCATGGTTCGAATCCCGCCGCGGGCCTGAGCTTCACCGCATGGTGGAAAGGCATTTTGTGAATGCCCGTCTGGCTAGCCCCCTCAAGCAGAAAATCTGTCGCCAAGCACCTATCGGTGTGTTCCGGAAGTTGTTCCAGAGAGCCAGTAATTCTAGGTTAAGCCTGTTAACACCTTCAATCATATCTTCACTTACCATCATATGAGATTGTGGTGAAAGGCTTAACTATCAGCTAGAATAAAAAAAGGCAAATAAAGAAATTTTAACTAAAGCCAAAAACACCATTTATTTTTCCACCACACAGTAAGAACATTATTACCACATAAATATTCAGTGTATAAACCCGTTCTCCATTATAGAACATGATCGTATACTCAGTTTAAAATTCAACCGCCAAAGAGCGCGTACACAAGTGGACCTCAATTAATAATTTAAAAGCAAATAAGAACTTGGCGACCCCTGACCACTCAAAGAACCTGCTGTTTTATTCAACAGCGGCATTTTTAACATATTTCTGCTCGCCGCGTGGTCGTCGGTGTGAAGCGAAAATTAACATTGCTTGCGTAAGCTCAGTACAGATTTGCAAATTAAGTATTTTTTTCTTTTTTATACCTGATAGGTAAGCCTTTGACCACTATCTCACCAGGGCCCCAATTCTCTTAGCTATGGACCTAATGCCACACTACTGCGATGCTGCTTGATTCTGCGATCGAACTGCTGTTAATGTCAAATTCGGTAGTCTGCTAATTCTAGCTCCTAATCGCAGTTGTATAGCAATCGCGTCGCTATCGTATGGCTGTGCAATGGCTTGCAAATGTTGACACTGAAATAATAATGAAAACTTCTATCAATCAAGCATCAGTCAAAACATAAATACAGTGGTTTTCTAGCAAACAATATATTAAACACATATTATATTTAAATATAATTAAGCTATTTTTCTCTCTGAAATCTATGATATGCTATCTATGCCACTGTAGCAACGCAATCGCAACAAAATAGCTTGCAGCATACCAAATATGTCAAAAACTATTGATAGCAAGCCACTGACTTGCCATCGAACCTAAGTAGCGGGCAGTCTACGGATACTGTCAAAAACTACAATTTTCATGCAATTAAGTTGCGTTAACGCCGTTCAATAGCTAAGAGAATCGGGCCCCTGATGGTAAGTGATGATGTGGTCTAAGATGTTGTTCAGACTAACCTAGAAGTACTGGTTCTCAAGGACAGCAACCAGGAACACACCGTTAGGTGCTTGGCGACAGATTTTCTACTTGAGGGTGTTAGCTAGCCAGGCGGGCATTCGCAAAATGTCCTACCACCATGATATAACGACTGCCATACTAACACAAAAACCGGGACCGACGGCTTAACGTGCCCTCCGAAGCACGGAAACAACTCATGACCTCGGGCGACTTTGCTTAACTTTGCTGATCGGTTCAGAACAGCTAAGTAAACTTCGCTACGAGCGCTTCAAATAATGTAATGATAAGGAAAGATACTACAATGGGAGGATAGGAGTCAAATCTAGCTGATCGATATACGATTGATCTTATATCCTTCTATACTCCTTTTACATTATTTATTTTCAACAATATTTTTACTGACATATACAGCTACTACAACAAAATCATTAAGGCAATCTGAAAGGCCATTGGCACAGGAAGTCCCTATGGTCTATCCTCGTATTTTAACCGACTTACAGGGAGGAGGTTCTCAATTCAACTGTCTTTTTTCGTGTGTTTTATCATAACTCATTAAAGGGAGTACCAATTTTGTCGACTTTTTTTCATTCGAAAGCTGGTGCTTGTTATGTGGTCCTTGAGTGTTTTTGAGTTATCCCTAATAATGCTTATTTAATTATTGAAGTCAGTTTTTTTATTGTTAAAATTATCATTGTATACAACATCACTCCGTTTGATTGCAATGCTTATTCGTTGGGCCAAAATAGTATCAGTAATTTGATCTTGCGTCACATCCACCATGCGCTCTGATAACATGATGAGATTTGAAAACATGATGAGCTCCCGGCCCCCACAGAACCAAGAGCTCTACACCAAACGGCTCACATATGTAACCACTACCACCATTACCGAGATTAGTATAATTGCGTACCCACGTATATTACTGTTTTCTTCTATTTCAGATATTATCATTGCTTTATGATTCGTACAAAAATGCGTACGCGATTGCTCGTCCATTTTAAATAAATGGCTTATCTATCGGAAGCGAGAACGACTGATCTACTTAACATAACAGCTTAATAGTATTGGACACTACTTACATTATCAGCTTTACTAAACACAACCACTAAACTCTAATCACTAAGCAGCGCTACTAAACTCTAATCAAAGTGCAAACAGGCCTTAATGTCAAAGTCAAAATCATTTATTCAATTTAGGCGTCTACGACGCTTTTTTGAAGGTCAATTTCAAATTTTAGTATTGATATATTTAACTTTTATCAATGTGTTACATACTTACTATATAATACAACATTACAGTTTTGTTTAAATTACGACAGGCGATAGCTTGGCAGAAGCGGAATTGTCCAGGCATTTTGTCGTTTAAGTAATCACAAACTGTGTAGTAGGATTTCCAACTTGATTTTTTCCCTTTATTTCCCTCCTGTGAGCATTGTAATATGTTTGGGAACTTTATTATAAAACCGTACACATGGCAGCCCTAATGTCCATATAATGACTATTATATTATTAAAAGATAATTAATGTTATTTGAAACGAAATAACATGTATTTATTGATTTAACAAACATTATTTCGCTTAAATATATAAGAGTAAACATAATATAACATATATAGAGAAATATATATTAAATTAATATTTCATACAAAAGAGACAAAAATAAACCTGAAAACATAGTATTCATAGTAATTATTGCGAAATTGATTGATAAGACTATTCTACAATTGTATGTAGCTTGTCGTGGTTAATATGCTCATTCACATTGAAACCCTCCATTTCCTTGTAAAAGTATATTCTATCTCAACGCAAAAAGTCCTTTACATCCGTTCGCGTTCCCTTTGTGGTTTCGCACACAAAAGGGATTAAAAACTAGCAGCGGTATTGTGCAGGCATCCGATAACAGATGGACAAAGAGCTGGATAGCGTCAGGTGGGACTTGTTGAAGTGGCAGGTGACAGCCTTTTTAGGATTAGCTCGGATAGGTGGAATGAGACGTTTATATTTTCGTTGTGAGCTAGGAATGTATTTGAGTATATTACAAAATAAAAATATGTATATATGTTATGGCTAGAACCCGAAGCACGGCTATGTCTAGTTTTAGCCGGTTATAACACGGAGTAGCCATTTACTCTTGGTCGAATCTAGTATAAGCCGATTGTTTTCGGCTAGAACTAGTTCTAGCTGGTTTCATTCCGGCTAGAGCTAGGTGCAACCAATCCTAGTGGCTGATACTAGGTTTAGCCAATATCATGCTGGCTACAACTAGATCCAACCATTCCCTGTTGTATAAAAGAAGATGTAAGCAAGTTCAAACGTGTAACAAGCGAAAACATCGCGCGAGACGCGCGTCCTTGCATATGCGAGTATAGAGGCAGAGGAGACTTTCCTAATATGTTAATGATTGTAGTAGAACGTAACGACATAGGGTTATACAAATTGGGAAACCCTTACGGCACTATAACACAACTATTTTCAAGGAATCAGTTCACGGTGTGCGTCATAATTTTTGGATATTGAAGTTGTTTCACCCGAAAAGAAATTACTACACCAAATAGCTTATGCACAATCCACCTCTGGTGGGCAAAGCTATAAAAGATGTCACTGCAAAGCGTCTAATATTAGTTTTAAATGCTTTTAGGCAGCGAATGATAAAATGTTAATGTTAATAGCGAACATTTATTACTGATGGACATCAATCCGTCAGTAATGAATGTTCATTACTAGTTAGTGCCGTAAGGGTTTCCCAATTTGTATAGCCCTATGTCGTTACATTCTACTACAATCATTAACATATTAGGAAATTCTCCTATGCCTCTCGCATATGCAAGGGCGCGCGTCTCGCGCGATGTTGTCGCCTGTTACACGTTTGAACTTGCTTACATCTTCTTTTATCCAACAGAGAATGGTTGGATCTAGTTGTAGCCGACATGATATTTATATTAGGCTTCACTAAAAAAAATACGAAATAGGTTAGTCTTTGCGTCGTTCATTTGTACATCAAGTCCCTGCATGCTTGCCACATTTTTTTTGGTAAGAAAGGGGGAAATTTCTTCGTATCGCTTCTTCACCGCGGGGGTGGGGGAAGGGGATGTGTGGGACTTGAACCCACTAAAGCCCGCCGTGAGCAGTCCTCCGCCGAGATGGGGCAAGATGGGGTCGCGTTATCATTCACCATCTTGCCCCGGCAACATGGGGTCGCGTTATCTTTCACCATCTTGCCCCGGCAACATGCATGCCTCTAGTTCAATGAATGTCATTTTTTCGTTCGATCGTTATCTGATTGTGATAGTGGATATGACCATAACCACTGTTCAACAAAGACCCATCAAAGGGCCATAATTCTCACGACAGACATCTTGGGGATTACAGTGTAAGATAGCAATTCTTCAGAAGGTATTACTGCTCACCTTATGGTTTTTTCCTTTTTTTCGTCTCTTACATCTCCCACAGGAATATATCGGGGGGTGTAGTTCTAGCAAGCCACGGGGACAAAGGACAACAATGAAACAAATAATAAGTAATTTTGTCTTTTGTTTAATAGGCTACTTTCTTCTTGCGGTGATTAAACAAAGGCAATGCTATTGAGAAATGCATATTTATCGTTTATTGGCTTAGTTTCGAACACTACAAAGTGTGCTTGTCAAATAAACACCCATCCTGAATTTCTATACCGATTGTGTTAAAATTTTTACATAGCTAATACGGCCCCTTTACTCACAAAATAGTAAAATTATTCCCTTACAAATTAATATTCCAAAGTTTACGTCCGTGCCGCACTGACGTTACGCTATCTAAAAACCTCACGATCTCAGTAAGTGCAAACAGCGGCAATCACTTTTTCTTCTGCGGCTGAATTAAATTACTCTCAACTTTTATAGTTTCATCATAAAAGTTTTCGTTTGTAGTCGTACTGTCGTTTGTTTTCCATTAGCGTAATGGAATATGGTTTCCTTGAAAGTTGTTAAATATTTTATACTATTAACTCTCCTTGTGTTTTAGTGCTGTTTATTTATTTTTAGGTTGTGTTAGATACGGATTAATAACGAAGCATTAATGTGGTAACAATAAGAATCATTGCCAGAAAAAACAATTTATTTAATATGGAACCAACTTCCAACACTGAAAAGTATAAAATACTTAGCAGAGCTCCCATATAAATATTTTAAACTGAAATTACACCTGTGGCTGACTGAAAACTGTTTCTATACAATCAAAGAATTAATGAATTTTAAAAAGTGTCATCTAATTTTATTATAATATAGGTACCTAATGTATGCACTTGAATAGAATTTTATAATTTTTGGTTTAGTGTGTATATTAAATTATTATATTATTTTTTGACTAATAGTGACTAAGATAGTGTAATATTATGGTCTTAACATCTTTTACTTTTATAATTCTTTGACATTCATATTATTTAATTTAATTCAATTGCATTTGATTCATTGACATATTTTTTTTTTCTGTTTGCAAGTGTAATAATATTTATATTGTATATTTAATTTTTGTATGCCAATTATTGGTGAAACATGCTGAACCTAACTAATCATATAACAACCTTATTGTCCCATGTTTCCTGCAAATAAACAAATTTCATTTCATTTCATTTCATTTCAGAAGTCAGTACCAAGCTGATTTAAAACACTGATATTTCACTTATTAAGTTCCGACTTATTAGAAGAAAGAGGTTCACATTTTTTATTTGCTAAGAGTATGCCTCCAAGTTAGAGTTAATCAATTTACACCAAACAACACTGAAAAGAATGAACTATGCAGATTATTTGAATTGAGAACCGCTTTTTCTTTAGAAGTCAGTTAAAATACTCTTTAGAATATATTTCATATTAAATAACTCTTGGAAAAAGAATGAGGATCCAGTGGGGTGCCGGGGTAAGATTGCACAATTTTACAAATTAATTCAATGGGAATTGAAGTATCTAGTATTCTAGTTTCACGCTATTGTCACAGAATTGCTCCCCTTACATCGCCATGTCAGTGTGCATGCAAATTGAATTCGCAAACACAGTTAGTGAACTGCGAAATGTACGCGAGGGAAAGTTTCACACTTCAATTATATGTAGGTTTTTGTGGTTCGGTGGTTGTAACGACGTAATAAAATGTTAAATGTGACAACCTGACTTATTCACTTTTAATTTAGTGTGTTTTTTGAAGGACAATACTGATTTGCGACTGAGTAGCAAAGTTTGCTTAGCTGTTCTTAACCGATCAGCAAAGTTAAGCAACGTCGCCCGCGGTCATGAGTTGGATGGGTGACCGCTAGTGACATTACTACTGAGCGT
Source organism: Plagodis pulveraria (assembly GCA_963890685.1). NCBI lineage: Eukaryota > Metazoa > Arthropoda > Insecta > Lepidoptera > Geometridae > Plagodis > Plagodis pulveraria. The sequence goes on along the minus strand of OY982963.1, from coordinate 3,511,535 downwards.
TTCCGTGATTCGGAGGGCACGTTAAGCCGTCGGTCCCGGTTGTTGTCTTAGGATGGCAGTCGTTATAGCATGGTGGTAGGGCATTTTACGAATGTCTCGCCTGGCTAGCTACCACCCTCAAGTAGAAAATCTGTCGCCAAGCACCTAACGGTGTGTTCTGGCAGCTGTCCTTGAGAGCCAGTAATTCTAGGTTAGCCTGAACAACATCCTCGACTACATCATCACTTACCATCAGTTGAGATAGTGGTCAAATGCTATCCTATCAAGCAGAAAAAAAAATGTGTTCTGTATACATTATTGTCAAAAGTGATACATCAAAGGGCCTAGACGCATCACCACGGCATGGCGTCGCGCCGTAAATCTACGGTGAGATGCGCTGCCGTTGAATTCCACATCGGGCCCTGTGCTGTGAAAATATATGAGATACGACTGAGCCGGTATCGCCGCACACGATAATATAGGACATAATATATGCACGGCGCGCTTTGTTGAGATTTTTGTTTGAGATAGCTGGCAACCCTATTAAAAGTGAACATTGACTTTTCTTAATTCTTTATTTTTATTGAGTTTTTACATAATTTGTGATGGTTGATACCTTGCAAAGTAATTCAATAGTGACAAATTTGGTGCACAAGTATTGGTGAGCTCGAACGATTTGTATTTATCCGCACATATCACTTATATTATTTCGTGCACCTACACAGTGAATAGACAAAATCTCGACAGAACACAAGGCACGAACTGTGATTTAACAAGTTAACATTAATTAAATCAATACCATTGTACTGGATTGCGTCGAAGACTTTATAAAATCTTTATAACAACGACATGTATTCGTTGTTTACATCAGAAAAGATTTGTTAATTCTTTAGCTACAAACATTTATTTAAATACCCTACATACATCACACAAGTAAACCTGTCTGTCAATGACTTGATGACGCTTTGATGAAGTGTTGCCACACGGGATATAGTCTATGAATTACAAGTTTTTCTACTCAACAATAGATGGCGCTGTAGATAAATGTAGAAAATTACAATTGAATCTTGAAATATTCTATAGAAATTATAACTTACCATAACTGAAATAAAATGGGATGGATTCTACATTTTCAAATATTACAACAAGACCTAGAAGACGATCAATGTCAAACGATTCATTTGATAGTTCGTTTTTGTCAACGATGACAGATTTAAAAGCTCGAAGCTTACCTGATTTATCTACTGAATATATTGATCAACAGGGAAAAATAGACTCTCTTATGACAGAACTAAGTAGTGCAAAGGTTGAAATTGAGCGTCTACTGCAAAGAAACAAATTACTCGAAGACGAAAATGAGGATAACAAAAATAAAATATTTCAACTAACAAAATTGTGTTCAGAACTGCAGTCAGTAGATATATCGATATTTCAAACTCATGAAGCCAAAACGCCTTTGCCCACATCGGAGAGTAACCACTCACCACTAGATGGGCGGACTAAACCCAAGTCAATTGATCCAGCTAACTTAATAGATCAACCTACGAGTAGTCTACCAGGGGGACCCACTGCCAGTCTACCGCCATCATGTCCTGACAAGCCAAAGTTATTAATCGTTGGTAGTCAACAATGTACTGGCTTAGCGTCTTGTTTGATTGCACATAGGCAACTGAATACGCAGTATCAAGACTATATTATCACTGCACTTACGAAACCTTTTGCAAAAGCTGAAGAAATTTTGAAAGATATAGACAGTTTAGATTTTAAGTCAGAGACTGATCAACTTGTTCTATGTGTCGGTGAAAATGACTCGAACCCTGCATTATTTTTAGCCGAGCTTACATATGCTCTGAGACAGTTAAATGAAGTTAAGGTTTTTGTTTTAAGTATAAATCATAATAGTCATCTCAATGAAATAAAGCTTAACAAAATGCTTGAGCTATTATGTTATAACACAAAAAACTCTGATTTTATTGCAGTGAACAACTATTCTCTATCACATGACCAGTATCTGCACATTGTAAGTAGGAAAATTAGTTTTAAGCTTGACTGTCAATTTTACAACAAAACATATTTAGATCTAAGCATTATAAAATGCAGGCTGCCTGGCTGACGTAAAGTTATGAAGCCTACCACAAACATTGTACAAAAAACTATCCCAGATTATTTTATAAGGACGAAAAATTTATATATATCAGACACAAACAAAACACAAATAATCGGCCAATCTATGAAGAAAAAAGACTTGCGCGATTATTTTCCTGTTATTAATAAACACAGTACATCCGATGGTAGTATAATCGTGGTGAGAGATGGTAATAAAGACGATTCAAAAGTAAATTTTGTTCGAGGCTTACAATAATGATTTTATAATTTTTCACCAGAATATCGCAGGCTTACTAAACAAACTAAGTAATTTAGAGTTGTGTATAGATTACTTCAACAGGAAGAATATTATTACTGACGTTATTTCTTTATCAGAAACTTTTATTAAGTCCGGCAGTGAAAACAATATTCATATGAAAAATTTTAAACTAGCTGCTTTTCATTCTAGGTGTAACCAGAAACGAGGGGGTGTTTGTATTCTGGTAAGAAATGGAATAGAGTTTACTGAATTGCCCTTGTGTAAAAAGCTGTCTATCGATTATCAATTCGAATGTTGTGGAATCACTATTTCGTCATTCCATTTTATAGTTTTGTGTATCTATCGCATTCCGAAAGGTGATACTAATGTTTTTTTTGATAAATTGAATTTAATTATACATGACATTACGAAAAAATCTAATAAAAAGTTAATAATTACAGGTGACCTTAATATTAATACATTAAAAAAATGTTGTATTGCTACACGTTTAAAAGATATTGCTTTAAATAACAATTTAGTTTTTCATATCACAAGACCCACGCGTAATCAATCGTGTATATAATCAGTAATATTCACGAGGCAAGCGGGGAAGTGCACAATGTGTTTTTGTCCGACCACAATACTTGTCAAACGTTATCTATTCCAAATTGTAAAAAACCTCGGTCTATTGATTACTGGATTATTGAATCAAGGAACTATTCCCTAGAAAATATGAATAAGTTCCTTGAGTGTATATCAGCCCTACACTGGACTGATGTTACCACCGAAATGAATGTAAACGATGCTTTTGATAAGTTTCATGATACCTTTTGCTTATTTTACAAACTTTGCTTTCCTATTAAACAAATAAAAATAAAAGCAAATTCTGCCACTCCCGTTTGGATAACCAAAGGCATTAGGAAATCAAGCAAAAGGAAAAGAGAGTTACGATACAATTGTTATAAAAAAAATACCGAGCAAAACAAAACCAAATATAAAAAATATGCTAGTTTATTACGTCGGTGCATTCAATGTGCCCAGCGTAAAAGAAACTTTAACGTTCTCTTGAGTGCTAAAAACAAATGTAGAGCAACGTGGCAAATTATTAAGAATAAATCGGACTCTACCAAAACGTATCAAAGTATCACTACATCAAGGGTCATCTAGAAAATCGAAATCTATCTTACACTGCGGTCCCCAACAAGACAACTCAAACCTCCATTAATGGGGGAGGCTTTTGTGTATCGGTGGCTGACGTTATGGTTATTGATGTCAGTCCCGAGCCTGGAACTGTATATGATAGGAGGCAATTGGCTCAACAATTACGTACACGACAAGAACATGTCAGATGAAACGTGAATGTGTAGACACCCCTACCTCACCCTATAATAGATTTAATTATCACACGAATAGGAATATTAAAAGATGATACCATAACTTTTTTATATTAGTGTAACGGAACACGCTCGTGGCCCGAAAGCGAACTAACCTCTGCCTATAACATATGCATTTCATCACAAGTCACGGATTGCATTGCGACATAGTTGTTAAGTCTCATGTGCCTGTAATTTCACTGGCTCTCAAGAACTGCTGCTGGAACACACCGCTAGGTGCTTTGCGGCAGATTTTCTACTTGAGGGTGGTTGCTAGCCAGGCTCGCATACGCAAAACGCCCATACCATCCAGCCCGCGGCGGGATTTGAACCATGGACCTGCTGCGCGGCAGTCCATAACCAATGCCACTGAGCCATCACTGCTTCAAAAACTTATCTAGGTATATATAGTAAATATGCGATGTTATATGTATTAAGATTATTATCCGTAACAAAGTCACACTGTACTGTGTGACTTTGTTACGGATACGACTATAGTGCTATTAGGGGCAGGAAGTGTGCCATGGCTGTCCCATTCATCCCATAACTCGGTCTTATCCTAAAGGACATCGCTGGAATTATGGATGTTACTCACTGGACAAATTCGATAGAACGTTCGCGTAACACACTTGTGTAAGTGACGCATAGAACAGATGACTAGTTGAATGTATAGGGTGCATTTCATTTTGCACTCATGGATTATTGATTAATGCTTATATACAATGTCAACAAAAATTGGTTTGGCGAGCAATACTGATTACTTCAATAATTGGCTGTCGTGAAATTATATCACTCAAATATATTAGATTTTTTAATCAGAATTTAAAATAAAATAGTGTACCTAAGCAGTTAAGATACTTTTAAAATTTCATTAAATCACAAAATTAAAAAAATACAATTTGAGGATTTCATAAACTGGGGAATCTCAGATAAGTTTCAAAGTTACTACGTCGGTGTACAGCGACATGCCGAAGCTCTGCCAGAGTCGTGCTTATATAACCAAACCGTGTCCATCATAAAAAAAACAAAGGAAATATAATTTTATCGGCATACTATGACAATAAATAGGTAGAAATCACAACAGTATAAATCAATCGAGGTCAATTATAGAAGAAAAGTTTGCGAATGCGATCAAATTATAAAGAGCTATATAATCTCATGCACAGGACTGCTCGGTCTATCGACGAACATTCGCGTTAAGGTACTTAGTGGGTAAATTCCATTGAGAGAGCTATTATATCGATTGTGAGTGACCTCACTCCTTTTGATAAGCGATCTTTGTCGGAGCCTATCCCATCTTAATCCCCAGGATAGTTTTGGGTTGCCCTTGTTGGTCAAGGTCACCATTTGAAGAAATTTTCATGAAAGAACGAGCTCTGTTTACTTAGTTTACGTGCTTGTTTTAAAGACCTTAAATTGAATTAAAACACATTTGTTCAAAATTTATAAACACTTCTGCACTGCCAAAAAAATTGACATTGCCACTCGGGATTCTAACGGTATCAATTTATTTAAAAGTTAAGGTGCAATAATAAACTCACACTCATACAAACAAGAACCCTAAAAACGTTACACTCTTCTCGTGCAGTCGCGTAACACACGATTATTTGGTAAACATTGACGCAGTTGTAATTTGACCAAGTGTATATGTTTGCAAAATAACAAGAAAAGGGCAATTATATTAAATTAAAAAAGGAATCAAACCCGTGATTATGTCCCTGAACCCAAGACACGAGCTGGTTTGGTTTTAATGATGGTAACAAAATCAGTGGCATAAGTATTTATAATTATTCTCATAATTATAAATACACACATTTTTTATGCCCCGGGCGGAATCGAACCCGTTTCCTGCGATTTCGCGCCGGATGCCTAAACCGCTCGCCCACCTGGGCACGCTACTATTTTACTACATGCTATTATATTACATTCTATTATTATAATAATACTATTTCTTGCTGAAATTTCGTGCTCAATTTGTATTACTTTAACCGTCATAGGGGACGGTGCACGGCCATCAACCAGACTACTAGACTTCATCTGATGGAAAGCAGTGCTTTTTCAAACACTTAACTCTCGCAATGATGTCTGTACCCTTCTATATTTCTAAATATTATTACAAGCATTATGGCGTACTGAATATTTGACAAATTATTGGAGCGCAAAATTTTAAATTGTAAAATAAGTGAATGAATGTCAGGCAACATCACCAAGTTAAAATCATCATTATTTGGGTACGTGAAGATATAACCAGACTCTTGTGGCCACAATGTAAGGAAAACATTGCGTTTGAGGCTTTAACATTGAATTTTGATCAGTGTTAATATCTGGAACCATTTTTGTTACGGCGTCTATCTCAAAATGAAAACTAGTTAAGTATCTGAAATGATTGGCGTGTGTTGTACCACATCCTTAAGTTATTATTTCTCCACATCGTATAAATAAATGTTGAAAACCCCGATTCAAAATGTAATTTTGTAGCTGTGTACAAAACCAGCAACTATTCATGTTCTAGTCAATAGTATTTTTTTTAACCAATGGTATGCCTTGTTTAACAAAAAAATTACGAGCTATATACCGCCGTGGGGTGACGAATCGAATGACGGGCTCGAATGCCTTTTTTTTTCTCGAATGTAAAGCCGACGTGATGTCACAAACGCCACGCAGCCAAACCGGAAGCATTTTCGACGCATATCGCTTCTACACGAAGCATCCTCAGGAGGTCTTGACTCTTCAAGCGCAAATCGAGTGTAATTGTCACTATAAACATATTTTATAATTGTTAGATCTACTAAAATAATAATTTAATGTATTTCTTTAAATATTTTTGGAATATTTGTTATGGTTAAGTAAGGATTTTTGCAAAGTAGCCCCTGAATATATTAATTGGTCGCCATAATGTTGCCTTATATACATATTAAATAATATACACCTAATATACATTTGAAGCAGTGATAGTTCAGAAGCATTTGCTATGGACTGCCGCGCAGCAGATCCATGGTTCAAACCTCGCCGCGGGCTTGATCTTCACCGCATGGTGGTAGGGCATTTTGCAAATGCCCGGATGGCTAGCGACCACGCTCAAGTAGAAAATCTGTCGCCAAGCATCTAACAGTGTGTTCCGGCAGCTGTCCTTGAGAGCCAGTAATTCTAGGTTAAGACTTTTGTCACCTTTGACCACATCGTCACTTACCCTCAGGTGAGATTGTGGTCAAAGGCTCACCTATCAGCAATAAAAAAAAAACATATATATTTACTGAGATACACGCAAAAAATACACTTTTGTTCAAATCCGCCTCAACACTACTATCTTGTAACGACTAACTTCTACATCCATAAAATTAGTCCGAGGTAGAACGTTTACTTAGAGACTCAACTTAAAGTGAACCTTCAAGATAGCATCTGTGAGTTTAATCAGTATGCTAATGCTAAGGTGGCTCGCCTGCCTAGTTGTGGAGATAGCCAAACATTCCCAGCTGTTTGGTTAACCCACGTTTACTGTAATAGTCCGTTCTACCAACTAGTTTAGAACACCATCAAGTATGTAGATTGCAGAAACTACTAGTCAGCTTATCAAATTCAAATTCATTTATTAACTTAAGATGGGTATTAGTACAATTAAATTGATTAATAACAAATTTTTAGAAAACATTATTTTAATTATTGTTAATTTTGTATTGTTATCTATTTGTAGGTTGTTGTTATGTATAAAAAGTGTATCTAATGACAATTCTGCCTAATTTTCCTAAGCCCACGTGACATCACTAACGCCACGCAGCCAAACCGAAAGAATTTCTGACGCGTTTCAAAACGTTCGCGGGCAAGGCTAGCCAGGCTGGAAGACTCAGTTAAGAAGTAACTGAGTCTTCGAGCCTGGCTAGCCTTGCCCTAAGAAAAAATCAAATGCTAAGCACCTTAGATTGAGAGCCAGTAACAGTAGGCACATGAATAAATAACGGAACAGAATGAAAACTTCACTAGTACACGCACACCTATGTGTGCGTGCTAAGTTACTATCAAGACGCGCGGGGGTTACAGCAACTACAGTGGAACCCCCTCGGATGCAGAACCGGTTTGAACCACCTCAGTAAGCAGACAATGTTTTCGTAGCTTTCATCCTGTACCTTTCTTTATTCATGTGCTGTAGGTTAGCCTAGACAACATTTTTGACCAAATTATCACTAACCATAAGTTGAGGAAATAGCCGAAGTTTCGCTATAAAAATGTATATGCTGTCGGTAAAAAAACAACTTATCTATCTATATTTTTTATCAAACACAGTCCTGCTCATAAAACTACGTTATTGCATTTATAAGTAATCCTTTCCCTCTTTATAATGACAAGCTAAATTCCTTAGGGTATACAGACGCAATGATAAATTTTAAACGTTTTTCTAAATAAATGAAACCAGCAAAATGACACAAACGCCAAAAATAAACATAAATGAATATGGGCCTCAACAGTAGCGCAGACCAACAACTTGATTAAAATGTAGAGGCCCCGGTATGATAAGATTTTTTTAGTTATTTCCCCCACTTGACAAATTAACGAAGTTTTAACGAGCAAGGATTTTTGTAATAAAAACATTATTTTAAGCAGAATTGAGTTAACAAGTTTGGTGATTACGAGAATGGTTAAGCGGTTTGCGGTTTCTGTTCAAAAGTTGCTAAGTAACGAACTAAAAACTTCGTTTAACTATTCCGTACAACGCCATCCCCGAATTAGGTTTACTCGAGTTAAATCCAAGTACAGACCCATTAATTAATTATTAGTGTTTTTTTGAACGGTAAAACCTCGTTTGTACACATCGTCGTCATTAAACAAATACATATGATCGCTTGGGTAAGAAGTAAGAAAAGTAGTTGCAACTACAAAATGGTGCGGAATGGAGTCCCTGCAGCTTTGCACGCGTGGGAATATCCACATATCCACGTTGTATTAGACACTACTTACTAAATTGGGATAAGACAATTTATATCTTAATTATTACATTGAAAATATTATTTCAGCAAAGTTCTCAATATACTATCGATAAATCGAGCAATATTTCAGAATTCAATTGTGTAAAATATCCACAATTCACAGACATTCCAGTTCTAAGTATATCCTACAACTTCTGCTGTCATTCAAATGCTTTTTATGATACAATTCATTTATTAGTACTAAACCTCTTAATATCTGGTGATTTCTTACATAGTGATTATTAACTAACTCCAAAATCTTCTTAACTATTAAACAATATGACAGAATTACTTCGCTGTTTACACCCGAAATTGAAACCTGTCTCCAGTTTATAGGCAATAATCATCTTTACACAAAAAAAAATTAATATTATGGTTACATATGTAAGCTAATAAACTGCTGAGCGAGCAAACGAATAGCATTTATTCAAAGGATCAATTTATTGTTGAGCAAATTACAATATTATGGAAACAGTTGATATACAATATTGATTACACGTGCGTCAATAAGTGACATAATGCAATATGCATACACACCATTAATGAAAAATAGTGCATTAGTAGTTGAAACTTAATACCGAAGTGCAGTTCAAATGGCTAGAATATCTCTCAGTTTGTGCTTTAAAGATGTTTTAAATAACATATTTTGCTACTTTACAGATGAACAACTCTTATTAGACAAAATCCAATGCCGATTTTAGCATAGCGTGTTGGTGAAGCGTCAATGCCTTATTAATTTTCTCATATTATATATAATATATCTTAGTTCTAAATTGATGAACCCTCAGGTTAGCGCCAATATGCTGCAGAGCCCATCGTATCAGCTGCTGTCTGAGTTTTTAGTCAGATCCCAGAGATGGCGTTAGCAGTATCAATTCGGTAGATATTTAGTGTTATAATCTACCTATAAAAGGCATACAAGATGCTCCCAGGAAATATTTTTGTATAGATGATAATGTGTGGACTATTCATTCGTTTTCTCTCCGCTAAATAACGCACATCGCCGCTCCGTGTTAATTTTATTAATAATAACTGAACAATTGAAGACGCAATAAATAACACTTGCATAACAATCAATACTGTATGAACGTCACAGTGCAGTGAGTGTAACATCTTTTGTGTAAGACTTTCTCCCGATTATTTGGGATTTGTGTGTCGCCGGCCGGTCGCCATATAAGAACGCCTAGACGATGTCTGCTGTAAATCCCAACTTGAAGGATTTGTAGGCATAACAAAGATTGCTTAAGGTACGTGGGCTATTTACTACCGCATCGTGTATGTATTGGTGTTTTTCAGGAGTTTAACAACTATGCCACAATAAGCCGTTCAAACCTAACACTATTCATTCAGCCATGTTTTATATATTTTAAAGAACCTACGCCAGCTATATTTTCTCGGGCGTCTTAAGAACGAAGACTACCAAAAAGCCTTGAAAGTATGCTTACTATATTAAAATTCAGAACTTAAGAAACTACCACAGTTACTTAAACACACTTTTGCATTTGTTTTTAGTGTTGTACATACCACTAAAAGCTATTCAAAAAAAGAACCTATTTCATACAGAAAAAGCAATTAACAAAGGCTTATTTGATTCCCTTTACGTGTACCGGAGCTCTAAGGTTTTGAATAAATATGTATGCACCAAATACGAAATTCATTCAATCTGGTTACAACGCCAACTTTAATATTATTTTAGGTAGCTGCGAAGTTTATCTAATCAATAGAAAGTTTGCTCTTGTTATTTGTTTATGTATAACTTTGATCCATTAGTTATAATCGTGATTCCAAAGTTAGTACCGACAAATCACAACATTGTGGCCGTAGTGACGGTAACTTTGCGGTCACAATGCCCGACTAGATTTTGGATTTGACAAGTTGTCTATAGTAATCTAATTTCTATCATTAGTTACTTTATAAGCTTAACTATTTTATAAGCTAACATGTACTGACAACACATGAGTAGAAAGGGGTAGTTCCACTCATGTGTAGTTAGTACATGTTTGAGAAAAATTGATATTGAGAACAATACACATAGCAGCATTATTGTAAAAAGCTTTGACTTTTGTTTTAAGTCCGGCAGCCATCTGATTCCAGCCTTCTTTGGGAATGCTTTTGATATTATTCCACCCACATATTTTGCTGCCGGAGAGTTTCTCGTTGTACAAACTAATAAAAATACGACGCGTACAGATGCCGTTGCTTTCATATGACTAAACTCCTCAGGAGCTGCATACGCGTTGAATCGAGAAAAAAAATCTTATTTATATCTTCTTTGGATACAATACAACCTTCTTTATTGCAAATGTATTTAAACCTTGTAGATCAGCTGTGAATATATCTACACGACAACAATACTATTGCTTTAAATAATTACTGATCTAGAGGGGAAAATGTATCCTGCAGTTAGGGTGTCTTTGAAATATGTATTCACTGATTTCCAAAAAAGGACAGTTTTCAAGTGTATAAAGGTTTATTTTTAATGGCGACGCGTTACTTTTTACTTGATCATCCAATTTTGATTTTGAACTTGTTTGGTAGAGTTTATCCCCAAGTAGGTACGATCTTAATTTCACCAATATCGGTCAAGTAGTTTTTAAATGACTCGCCTATACCTATGCAACATAAGTAGGTGTGACTGAAAACGGTAAAAATATTTTTGCTAACTGTCTGACTTTTAAATGTATAATATCTACTGAAATATATGATATAACTTGTGGAAGCCGACCCATGAAATATGAGCTCAGATTTTTTTAATCAGCATAGTACGTACTTGAAGAAGTTATTTTTCATCCCCCATCTCGAAAAGAGATTTTTTGCTCTTCGATACCTGAGTGCGAAAGCCATTTTTATCCACTAGAGCAGTTATACCCAAAGTGGATTCCGCGGTACCTAGGGGTTCCGTAGGATTCTCACCGGGCTCCACTTAAATTATTTATTATTAGCTGTTATAATATAAAACTTGAAAACGAGTTAAAAACCTATAATTAGCGACCATCATTCAGCGACGAGGAACTTTATTTGACGCTAGTAAAATTGTCTGAAACTAATAAAAATGCGCAAATGAGGTTTCTCCCTTAACAATCAGGCGACTAGTATTTGAAACAGTACGATATTATTAATACGTGGCTAAAGAAGCTAAAACTTTCTCAGAAAACGTTTTGCTAACATATTTTATTCAATTATCCGTGACCAAGAAATCAAGTACTCTATTGAGTACGTATTCTATGCTAAAACCAACAATAACGATGAAAAATTACATATTTTATAACGACACCTATCTTAAATTAGTGGCATTTTTAATAAAACTCATCTGGTCATAAACCATAAAAATCTAAAGTTTTCACAGCATCTGAAATTGAAAAGTTTCATAACGAAGCACCTGATTCCGTACATTTGGCGGCAAAAGTAAGTCAGTTGCACATTCAGTATCTACTAAAGTAAATTAATCAACTACTTAACATAATTTAATACGTACTTAGTAGATGTTTATAGGCATAATTATGCATGCATATCAATTTTATGAATTTATCTACTACAATACTCTTTAAGTTATAGGTTGTTCTTATTATTAGTATAAACGAAGCATGTCGAACTAATGAACTAACACAACTGAATGTCAAAAACATTGAGAAACATTTAGATGGCTAACTATTAATTAATTAACAAAATTATAAATTTACGAGAGACTATATTATAGTCATGTGCGGGATCCGAAACCGTAGCCTCTACCCCTATAGCCGGGGTATGCTCTGATCGACTGAGCAACATGACAATGACTCATATCTCCAATTTTTCCTCTACTTCTTTTACTATAGTCATACATTTCTTCCTGTGGGAGTCGTAACAGGCGACAAAAGAAAACATACCAGATAGTGGGCAGCAGCGCCTTCTAAAGCACTGTAATCTTATTTTGCAATCCCCAAGCCACCTGCCAAGCGTGGAGATTAAAGCAAACCCCTCCCTTTTCCCCAAACCGATCCATCTGATACAGAACAGTACCAGTACATCATAAACAACAACAGGTAATTTACCTTCGTATTAAACCCAACCAAGCGTATTATTGATTCTACGTGCGTTCCAATATACTCATCAAGGATCCAAATTAGAGCTCTGATACAATAGGAGCTTGTTAATTAATCACGTCAAGCCTTCAAATTCCTATTAGCAATTAGTTCGACATCAATGACAAGACAAGTTGCTATTCATAAGCCTACATGCTCCGAATAAATACGAGTTAACATGTCAACACAGTACATCATAGTTAAAATAGTATATCTGTTTCTTCTGTGGCTCCGTTGAGGCTTCTTCAATAATTCTTATTCAAATTTCAATTTACAGTTTTAACTCATGAGTGTATTATTCCGTTTCCGATTGAATATGTTTCGTTTCCTAGCTAATGGTATGTGATGATGTAGTCTAGATGCTGATTGGGCTTGTCGGATTTCAATGATAGTGTAGAACATACTATAAGCACAGCCTGGACACTCGACTCATTCTCTATACAAACGCCGCGTTCTAACTACCTATTACACAGACACTACACTAATGTTGTTTTTGTACACCCGTAAATGTGTGCGTAAAATCTAAGGTTGTCGCCGTATGAATAATTGTTGTACTTACCTACCTAACAATCTTTTGATGCTGTTAATATGACTTATTAGATTTCGTAGGCTATGCGTACCTTACCTACCTTCAGAAACATTTCGACTCCATGTACGACGTAGGAATATGCAACACACAACCGAGTAGGTAACATTACTTCACATTTCACTCACATACCTATAAGTATACAAAAAGTATCATTCCAAGTTCACATTTTATACAAGTAATGCATGGTAATAAATACAATCACAATAATAATTTATGTTCTTCTTCTTCTCGTATAATAAACAATCATGAAGTGTACCGTGTGGCAACCGTGGCGAAGGTCGGTATGTGTATTGCTATTCTCTATGGTAGGTATAGGTCTAGGTATAGGTTACAAAGACACTTGTTTTGCTGCAAACGAAGTCGATATCCACGGATATTTTTTCCAAAGCAAAATCCTTTAAAAATATCATTATCTGAATAGCAGTTTGAATAATATACAAAGATAAAGTATTATATTTGTATTTGTTTCAATACCTACTGTGAATTACCGGTTTTTATAAGTTACCTACTGGATAACTGAAGAACGACCAATAGGTAGGTCCTTAGTTTAGTTAGGGAATCTATAAAAACTCCTATCCTTTTCTCGTTTAGTTGATAAGCAACCGTAAACAGCACAAGATTACCCCACTCTCAACTTTTAAAATCCTCGTACAATCGTCACGCTTCGTCGTCACGTCATCGTGCGGGAGTCGGCTCAGCGACAGCTCAGAATCAGGGGCGGGGTGAGGAAGGCTCGTTTTGGTGGGGGGTGAGGAGTGTCCATTCTATACGTAGTATTATTATATGTTCTATGCTATAAATGCACAAAAATTAGCATAAAAATTAATATGAAGAATGTTATGCGATTTAGAGAAGCCAGAATAAAAAATACTGTTAGATATTTTACTTAAGACGTCTTGATGTGTACTACCAATTTGTTCATCCCGTTTTATACATTCTATTCGTCGCGAAGAAATGGTGGTTAGCTTTCTCTTCCTGTGGGTGTTGTATGAGTTGAATTTTAATTGTAAGGTAAAATACTAGAAGATGAGCAGGAGAAATTTCTAAGGAGCTACTCTTACACTGTAATCCCCAAGTCGCCTGCCAAGTGGTGATTAGTGCAAAATTCCCCGTTATGAGGAAGGCTGTGTTTAGCAGTGGATGATCCAACTTATACAATACAGTAATGGTGCTTGCGATTTTCCAAAACAGCCGCATATAAACATGGTTTAAGTTTTTTTTTAATATACTTTTATTCTTGTTTTCATAATATCTCCTGTTGACCCTCCAAAATGAAGACATTGAACGGTCTTTGAGTCTTCAGTTTCCGGCCTGTCTACTAACGAGCCGGTAAATATATATACGTGTTTTTTTTAATAATTGGAAATCCGATACTTTATTTTGACAGCCTTCTTTGAGATAAATCAAAAAAGGTCGGATAAACGCGAGAAGCGTTCATGTCGGCATAGCTAGTATAAAAATACATATATGTCGTACTTCGTGGCCGAATAAATTACCCATAAAAACTATCTGACTGCTGTTATTTAAAAATGTAACAAAGTTACAAAATTACAAATTTACGAGGGAAAATGATAGTCATGTGCCGGATTCGAACCCGAGTCCCTCCACCCCTTTAGCTGGGGTATGCTCTTAACAATTAAAATAACATGACACAACGACTCACTTGTAAGGGTGATGACGCAACCTTATAATTTAAATATAATATTATATATAATTTTATAATGTAATTCGCCAATCAGGCGTTGTTAAAAACATAACAATATTCAAATTATAAGGTTGCGTCATCATTTACAAGTGTAATACAACGCAAGTTGAACTATATAGGTGTCGCTCCATCCTGATACGATGGTTGAAGAACGAGAGCAAACATTAGAGTTATGCATCATTGTGTCATGTTAGCTCAATTGGTTAGAGCATACCCCGGCTAAAGGGGAGGATGAACGCGGGTTCGAATCCCGCACATGACTAAATTTCCTGTCGTAAATTTGTAATTTTGTAATAGGTATTCGCCAAGCAGGCGTTATTGCAAACAACAACAC
Organism: Plagodis pulveraria; assembly: GCA_963890685.1. Taxonomy (NCBI): domain Eukaryota; kingdom Metazoa; phylum Arthropoda; class Insecta; order Lepidoptera; family Geometridae; genus Plagodis; species Plagodis pulveraria. The sequence continues at coordinate 3,496,192 of OY982963.1, read as the reverse complement.
TAAAATGTAACGAAGTTTTACTCCGTAACATGGCCAAGGAGTTAACTTATCAAACTAAAAGGGCCCATTCGCAGATTATTTCCAACACAGTAAAGGAAAACTCCTATTCTAAGAAAATTCGTATACCATACACTCTGCGCCTATTCCGGGTAAAAACATTCTATTCGGTCCATTACGGAACTAAAAGGGCTGATGGATTTAATGGACTAAGGAAAATACTACTGTGTGAGATATGAATGCATTCAAAAGAGAAGGATAAAGTTATCAGAAATAGAATTACATTAGAACCTTCATTAATCATTGATTTCAGTTTTTTTTACGATGAAGGTTATTTCATATCTGAAGTGTATTCTATATTTTCTAAGAATGTAATTTGTATGCCTCTAGTATCTTTATAGTATCTATATATATATAGTATACGTTTCGGTCCCTTAATGTTATATAATTAATTTTATATATATATATATATATATAACTATTATAAAGGCATGCAAGTGTATTCTATATTTTCTAAGAATGTAATTTGTATGCCTCTAGTATCTATGTATCTAGAAATAAATTGCAAAGAGAAGTATAAGAGAATAATTTATTCTATGTCACCATAGTCATGGGTAGACTAAAATAATAGTCTTTTGAGTGGATTGAAAAAAAAATCCAAGGTATTTACCGTGTGTGAAAATTTCGTCGTTGATATCATGCGGAAATTGCGGCAGAAATAGGAAAGTTAATTCCCCGGACGAATTAAAAATAATCAAAAGCAAATTAAAAGTAATTGTATGAACCTTTACTGATTCACAGGATACCTAATCATCCAGTTACCGCCAAAATAATAATTCAATAATACATTGGCTGAATTAGATAGGTACATATATTTTAATAACATCATCATCTGTATTCCCCGAATCTGTCTACAGAGGTCGTCTAAATACTCACAACTCGCTTGAAAAGTAATAGGGGTAAACCAATTACCATCTACCAAGTACAGATTCAAACTCCAAAATAAATTAATTTATCTCGAGAATCTTCACTTATTGTATTTATATACTGCTGCAACGGTCATTGCCACCTTTTGAGTTTACAATTGAATATATAAATAATGTGAATTCTCAAGCATTCCTCTGCATTCCTACAAGTTCAACGAAAAGTTAAATTAAATATAACGGATTAAAAACCTCTTTCTATTTCGTTTATTTTTAATCAAACATTACTTTGGACAAGTATCTCGACGTCTATTTAAATACACTGCATATTTCAAGTTCTCCTGAATTTTAAATTGTGAGTAATTTGTCTCAAACTCCAAACGGCACGGTTCTAAGTAATTGAATAAACACTAGATATATTATTTATGACAGCAATAAGATGCATTCTACATGCTACATGTGACATGCTAAGCAATTCTTTGGTAAATACCAGACTCCAAAGAATACCGGCAACTTCAAGATTTCGTCGTAAAGTTGCCGTCTTTCAGTGTTCTGCAGGATATATTTCGGAGAATGTGCTATGGGGTTGAACTGCTTCATTCCTGCTACTTCTTTCCACTATCGGACTACAATACGTACAGAAACGCGGCATGCATATATGGTTGACATTTCTCCTGTCCACACAAAGCGATTTGCAACCACCTTACAATACGAACAGCGAAGTAATCGAACACCCTCCCACCGTCTTTGTCTCCCGAGAGCTATAATCTGTAAGTTTTCAAGTCTAGAGTGAATAGGTATATGATAGGCATGTTGACCGCGTCGTCGCTTACCATCAGGAGAGACTGCGGTGTGACCCTTGTATATTCGCAATAAAAAATATTATCACTTCTTATTTTTTTATTTTCTTAGCAATACGTATGGAAGCTTTGGACTCTTTAGACAATCAGTTGCGCTGTGCTACCGACGGCTAGATGAAGTTCTTCAAAACCCTACGCATTTCACAATGTGTAAAATATCGTCGTAACTTTATTCTTCCATTAATTTTGCGTGGCGGCCGTACATAGATGATTATTTTAGGGATATTTACCGCTGTCTCTCGACATACGTTATCCGATATGGCTGATTTATTGTAGACACTACCTCTGTCTCCATGTCTCAAGGCCATTTCCCGATACATGGTATGTAGGAGTCTTTATGTACAGAGTGATTAGGTATTTTGTAGGTAGGCTTATTCCGGCGTAGACCACGTTGTCGTCTCTTTCTACCCGGTGACACTTCCTTCAATTGCTTGTTATAAAAATATTTTGTCCGACGAGTCACTGTGTGTTTCTATACCCATTTTTTTGTTTCTCGTTGCTTGTAATATTAAGGTAGGTTCATTTTAAAATATATAAAAACACAGTTAGGTTAGTAGGTAGTTAGTTAGCCTAGCTTTCCAGAAAAAAAAAAACTTTAAACTGAAATCTTATTATACCAATAAGAACAGCATAGATATTTACTTATTAAAGCGCGAAATAGGCGATATCATGAAGATTCTCAAACCTTAACACAACGTGTTTCCAATGTACTCAAGTAAATGCACACTTGTAAATGAAATGTCACAAGAAGTTAGCAAATCGCGGGTAGCTCAACACTCCGTGAACCTCCACCACCTGAGAATTCCATAAAGGGTGCTTAAGTTTAAGTTATTTAAGTGCTGTCATGAAATGCATTAAACTTTTAACATGCTCCGTCGGTAAAGGAACGGACTTACAGCGCAACATAGTATGCGAGTAGATTGAAAATAACAAAGCATTACATATACGCGTTATTGTGGATTTTTCATGTAAGTATTTTATTCGCAACAAAGTTAGCTACTTTTGTTTTAGTTTTTGGTCAAAGCTTTGGCTATTGAATAATGGTGTAAAATTAGAAACAAACTCTAAATTCGAATAAAAGTTATATTACCATATTAAAAAATATATATATATCCTAAATAATCGTCTGTATCATATTTCAACTCTTATCCAACTCACATAGGGTCGCTAAGTATAATATGTTTTCTTTAAAAACACATTGGACAATACTTATTAAGTTTCAGCTTCGGTTTTATGTTCAGACTCTTTCCTTACGCTTAACCTTCTTGGGATTTGTCTCGTTGGTATCCCCGTTATCTTTAGCGTAATCGCGGTGCCTGTTGTGCATCCAATGTGCAGGAACAATCTTCTTATATTCACGTGAAAGGTGCTGCATGCTGCTCATTGCATTGGGCACACACTCACCTTCCAATTCAGTACTCAAAGTATGATAAGACCTGTGCTATGGACTTTTTGCGGCAGTGCATTGCCGTTGTCGTAGGATAAAAGATTCAAATTTACTATAATGAATCTTTTTAATTTAGAAGATTTACTTTTATACATAAAGCCACGGTAAACGTTTTCTATTAAGCCGCACGTGGTCAAACGCAAATCTGTGAAGAAAATTAAAAAAAAACAGATACCAGAAGTGAATAAAAAATCTTATAACGTTTCCAGACGGCCCCAAAAGCAAACATGTAAAATTATAAATAACACAAAATATTTACCGAATTACATCTAAAAGTGGCCTTAAAAATAGCGAGCTAAAAAAATATTTTAACACTTTCATAATATAAAAAGTGGCTTCAGAAAGCTTTTTGATGTAAAACGCTTTAGTAATATATAAAATGTGGGAAAGTGGACTAGGGACGTCGCATACTTGCCATTTCTACTTCGTAGTCGTAAAACTGCATAGTCGGGATCGACTGATTCAAACATTGGGTAAAACTCATAAGCACTTGAGTATTAGTTAAAAATACAAGTAAAATATCAAATTGATTGAAAATTTAGTCTCATTTTTGTTTAGCTGCGGCTATATAATAATAAGATAGATAAGTTTTTTTTGTAGCTGATATGCTAGGCTTTGGCGACTATCTCTGCTGATGGTAAGTGATGATGTGGTCGAACATGTTGTTCAGGCTAGCCTAGAATTACTGGCTTTCAAGGATAGCTGTCGGAACATACCGTTAGAGAGAGTGGTAGCTAGACAGGCGGGCATTCGCAAAATGCCCTACCACCATGCTGTAACGACTGCCATCGTAAGACAACAACCGGGACCGACGGCGTAACGTGCCCTCCGAAGCACGGAAGCGCTCAGTAGTAATGTCACTAGCGGTCACCTATCCAACTCCTGAACGCGGCGGACATTTCTTAAGGGTGAACTGGCCGGCCCGTTCTCCATACAAACGTGGTAGGATGATCATTCCCTTATTTGAGGATTTAGGTCCAAAACAAAGCATAATACCGATTGATCTCGTCATTATCTAGGCTTGTATGATGGCAAAATTTTAATAAGATAATTAACTTGAGAGTTATGACCTTCGAAACATTTTCATATAACATTTTTGAGGCTCATAACTTTCAACTTAATTATCTTTTTAAAATTTTGGCACCATACAAGCCTAAATAATGACCAGATCAATCGGTATTATCCTTTGTTTTGGACCTAAATCTTCAAATAAGAGAGTGATCACCCAACGGCGTTTGTATGGAGAAGTGACCGGCCAGTTCAACCTTAAGTTACCTGATCGATTAAGAACGGCTAAGCAAACTTCGCTACGAGCGCTTCAAATATATATGATAATAAAACAAAAAATAATAATATAAACTAATAAATCACAGAAAATTATAAATAATTTATTTTAAATTTTTGCCGTACTCAAAGTTCAAGATAGAACTCGTATAATGACTGTTCCGGGAGTTTTTTTTAATAAAACAATCGAGCTAGCGTACTCAAAGAACAACATAGAATCTGTATAAAATCTATGTTCTATGAGTTTTTTAGTTAAACAACCGGGTAATAAGTTTAATGTTATTTTTTATTCCTATAATAGAACCTCATGCGGGATATATCAGAGCCTTGAATTTGTTGCATAGCAACAAGATGGCCATAAAAATTGCTAGTGTGCGATGACATGAATATTACTGCAACTATATTAAGTGAGGGGGTAGTTTTCGCAGATTCCCACTCAAATTACAGAGTATTTTCGTGGAGATAAACCTGTCTCTTCATAGCTGATTTATGGGTAACATGGTGCTGGTAACAAAAATATTTTCGTTAGTATTATATCATGTCCAGTTTTTGTGGTAAACTATTTGTCGTGGGTGTATAAATATTCAGTATACCTAAAAAATCTCAAGGGTACAAATCACTACAAAATTACAAATTTAAGAGAGGAAAAAATATATTTATGTGCGGGATTCGAACCCGCGTCTTCCATCTCTATAGCCGGGGTATGCTCTGACCAACTAAGCTAACATGACATTTGACTTATTACTCTAACTTTTCTTTTCGTTCTTTAACCATCGTATGGGGATCGATATTAGTTAATACGTTACAGTATGTACCAGGTACATATTATTATCTCTCCGTTTGGAACGCGCAAGCGAGTAGACGTGTCCACTTTATTGTTTGGCTCCTCGAAATAAATTAATTTATATTTTTAGCTAAATTAGACCGTATATTAGTTCAATTAGTGCTTATAAGAGAGTGACGGGAAGGACCACATGCAATCTCTCCTACCCACTCGAGGTGCCCGAGAGAGAACACGATATCAGTGAGTGCTTTTACACCCGTTATCAATACATACACAGATTGAGATAGAAAGATTGTTATTAGATGTAACGAGAAAGAGTGCAACATACTGACCGCAGCTGCCTTGCCAAATATAGGGTTCATACACAAGTGTGGCTTCGCTCAGTGATACTGACGAAAAGAATAAAATGGTCAAAGCCAGGAACAAGAGAAAAAGGGATGAGATAGACATTGGGTCCTGCATGTCAGACATGAAAAAAATGTTTGAGGATTGGGAAAAACGCCAAGAACAAAGATTTGTAGACTTACAAAATCTTGTACAAGAGTTCAGGGAAAATTGTAACCAGTTCAGCTCATCGCTAAATTTTATTACTAGCCAATATGATGAATTAAAAAGTAGAGTGGAGACTCTGCAGAAGGAGAAAACTTCACAGGCAGCTCGCATCCAGTTACTCGAAAATGAAATTGAGAAAATCCAGCACAATGGGAAAACTGCATGCGTAGAATTTAGAAATATACCATTACTCAAAGAAAACCTAGATTCAAAGGAGTACCTTCTTGACTTAGTAATTAAGGCAGGCAGGATATTTGAGATGGACCTGCGTTCCTCGGACCTGAGGGATGTATATTGTATGAACTCAAAAACTGGTACCAATAAACCTGTTATAGCTGAATTCGCTAGCGTTATGGTTAAGGAGACATTTATTAATGCGGCAAAGGCTTACAATAAAAAACATCCCGGAAACCGGTTAAACACAACTCATCTTAAAATCAATTCCCCAAAAACTGCAGTATACGTGTCAGAGGTCTTGACTCCCCGCATGAAAAAAATTCATTATTTGGCCAGGGAGCACGCAAAAGCTCATTGCTACAAATATTGCTGGGTGGCCCACGGGAAAGTGTACCTTCGTGCAAAAGACAACTCACCTGCTGTGCGCGTCAGCAGCGAAAAGGATTTGGAAAATATAATTAAGAAGTGACTATATATATGTATATTTGTCCATATGTCTGCTATCCACTTCACGTATTATTTTATGTCATATCTTAATCATAATCCGAAACTGCGGTATCTAGCTTTTAAAAACATTTCTCCCTCACACACACACACACCATCCACTCACTCATATACTCGTTACTGTACTGATTCATCTCAAACCACACGTAAAAATACGCGTAATACTTTTTACTGTCTGGTAATTAAAATAGTTTGTTTTTCTTTGTTTGCATGGAATCCAATTCATATAGATTTCCTTCCCTCAGATAAAAAAGATACATTAAAAAAGTCATGCTTAATAATTTTATTCTAATATGGATGACGCGAAAAATATAAATACTGAACTCGAATCGATTAGTGTTTCAAATTGTTTTCAATGTACTCCAGAACAATGTAAACAACTTTTAAAGGATAACTTGCAATACCTCTCTTTAAAAATACTTCACCTAAATATTCGAAGTATAAAATGTAATATTAATAGTTTTGAAATTCTAATGACGAGGTTAGGTTTTGAATGTGATATATTAATATTTACTGAATGCTGGCTGAGCAAGTCACCCACTACTCCTAATTTAGCAGGTTTTATTAGTTATAGAACGGGGTATAGTAATCAAAATGATGGTGTCGTATTATATGTGAAATCGGAGATCGATTGTTCTGTTACTGAGCTCAAAGTTTCTGACGCGAGTTGTCTTTTATTTACATATAAAAGAAACTTAGCTATAGTAGCCATTTACCGCTCTCCATCAAAGTACTGCGCAGATCAATTCTTGAGGTGCTTAGGCGAAGTTTTAAATACGCTGAAAGCTTATCAGACAGTTGCTGTTGTGGGAGATGTAAACATAAATATTATACCTTTAAGCCTAGACAGTAACTATAATGAGTATCTTAATATAACAGCTACCTATGGCCTATTGCCTGCCCATACATTTCCGACACGTAATGAAAATTGTCTTGATCACATATTACTTCGCACAAACACTGAAGCCACTAGCGTTGTTCTGGAATGTACAATAACTGACCACTACCCAGTGTTATTGTGTTTAAACACATTTAAGAAAAGTATTAAAATAAATAAAACTATTCTAAAAACTAATTTCCCAGGAATAGCTGCTCAGATAAAAAAATTAAATTTTAGTCATATTCTCGATTTAAGTGATGCAAATGTTGCCATGGATATATTTATTAATATGATTACTACAGCTATACTTCCCCACAGAACAACTCTTAAAATACCTAACAAAAAGAGGACCATAAAACCCTGGATTACTCCTGGTCTCCTAAGATGCATACGAAATCGTGATAAGCTCCATAAACAACTAAAATTAGACCCTGAAAACAGCGTCAAAAAAGTTACTTATCACCGTTACAGGAATTTTTGTAATAAATTGCTTAAAAAAATTAAAGGTGAATATGAGCGTAATGAATTTCGTAAAGCTAAGGGCAGTGCAAAAGCTACTTGGAAAACAGTAAAAAAAATTGCTGACTTACAAAAACTCCCAACAACTGCAAGCTCCTTAATTTCACTTTCACATGATCGTAAAACATCTGTCAACGAAGTTAATGACTATTTCGTTAGTATCGGAAGTAAACTAGCTAACAAAATTGCAAGCAGTGTAAGTAACTTTACTCCCAAGTCTTTTAACCTTACATCTGATACTAGAACACATCATTCTATGGCCATTTTTAATACGGATTTTGCAGAAGTGGAACGTACTATAAAAGGACTACGCGCTGACTGTGCTGTTGGATGGGATGATATTCCAGCAAGAGTACTAAAAGACTCTTGTGAAGTATTAACTCCTCCACTAACATACATTTTCAATCTCTGTTTTACAACGGGAATTTTTCCTAAATGTTTGAAAAAAGCTCTTGTACTTCCAGTCTTCAAGGGCGGATGCAGACACAGTGTAAACAATTATAGGCCTATATCCATCTTAAGTTCTCTTTCTAAACTACTTGAAAAGCTATTAAGTAGTAGATTAACAAAGTACTTAAATAAAAATATGTTTTTCTCTAAAAAGCAGTACGGATTTCGGAAAGGATTATCTACAGAAGATGCAGTGACTGAACTCACAAACAAAGTCGTTGATAGCCTTGATAATAGTTTCAAAACAATAGGAGTTTTATAGATATATCAAAAGCTTTTGACACTGTCTCAATTCCAACCCTGCTCTTGAAGATGGAAAGTCTTGGAATTCATGGTATTGCCCTAGAAATTATTCGACATTACCTATCTGACCGCACACAATGTGTCAAGATCGATGGCGTGACAAGTAATGATAAATACCTAAGTTTTGGAGTACCGCAGGGCAGTATTTTAGGCCCTTTATTATTCCTTATATATGTAAATGACCTCTGCAATCTTAAGTTACCACACTGCGACATCTTCACATATGCTGATGACACTGCTCTCATTGTTACGGGAAAAACTTGGCGTGAAGCTAAAAAACATACAGAAGAAGCTATAAAAACAGTAATGGACTGGCTGACTGTTAACCTGCTTACGCTGAACTTGGACAAAACAAAATATATAACGTTTGCCTTAAAAATATCACTGCAGCCTGATTCTCATACTTTTTCAATAGTCGCGCATAACTGTTTCCCTAAAAGCTCACAACCATGCAATTGTATATCTATTGCTAGGGCTAATAGTATCAAATATCTTGGAGTACAAATAGATAGCGCCCTAAACTGGAAACCACACATCGAGATTCTCAATGCTCGAGCTAGAAAACTTATTTACGTCTTCAAAAGCATTAGATCTGTAGCTGATATTGAGACACTTAAAATCGTATACTACTCACTAGTACAATCTATATTAACATATTGTAGTACAGCCTGGGGTGGAGCATGTCCTACCATATTTCTTCAAGTTGAGAGAGCTCAAAGGGCCATACTGAAGGTAATGCTCAAAAAGCCAGTACGATATCCTACTGCTTCTTTATACAATGAGACTAATTTCTTAACCGTGAGACAACTAAGCATCTTGAACATAATCATGCGAAAACACAGAAGCTTCACATACGATCCACTGCTCGACACTAGTATACGAAGACGTGGTCGTATATGTCCTAATTACCCCCACCGAACGTGTATGGCACGCAGACAATATAAATTTATTGCAAATAGAGTTTACAATAAGATTAACAAACTGTATCACATTTACCCACTTCCTCCTCATAAAGTGAATCAGATCACCCATGACTGGCTAAAAACTCTTTCTTAAAATGATACAGAAGGCCTAATCCAAACTATTAAATAACAGGAATACTAAACAAAAAAAATGATAAAAATTGAAATAGAACATAACTATATATACCTATATATATCAAATACTCACCTCCCACACCATAGTTTATTTACCTTAAATTATCTACGCTTTTTATAAAACTACCTACACAAAGACTTACAAAACTACATACACACAACACACACACTCACACATCTCCCTTTGCATGTTTATTCTTAAGTTTATTTTTGTTTTTTTTTTTTTTTATACGTATTTGTATACCTTACAGTTACAAAATTACCTACCTTAAATTGTTTTAATTTCAATTTGTATTCGGTCACACTATTTGATCAACTACGTATTTTATTAAATAATATTGTAACTGTTACCTAGTAGTAAATCTCCTAAATAGGCTAATCACTAATGTACCTATCCCACATAATTCCACAACTATCTTAACATAAACTACAAGCATATGCATGTTAATCATTATTAACATTTAGCTATTATTCATTTAAATCATAATAATGACAATTAATAGTAAAATATCAGTTTCCTACAAACGGAGGGCTTTGTCGCCTGTAACACAGTTTAAATACTAGCTCAGGTGACACAGGTTCTTATATACAATCCTTGTGTCCACTAATCAAACCTTCGCATGTCATTTAAATTTGTTAAGGCAATGTATTGTAATAGCTTAATAAGTTTTGGCAATAAATCATTATTATTATTATTTATTTATTATTATACATTTTAAATCTATATTCATAAGTATTACATTATGAACATTCGAAGTAATATAAAAGTAAATACTTCCAAAGCAGCAAATACTTACAAATCACTTCAAAATTCCAAAGTAACGAGAGGAAAAAATATAGACATGCGGGATTCGAACCCGCGTCGTCCACCTCTATAGCCGGGGTATGCTCTGACCGACTGAGCTGACATGACATATGACTCATTACTCTAATTTTTCCTCTCGTTCTTTAACCAACGTATGGGGATGGAAAAATTAGTTAATAGGTTACAGTATTTTCATAAAAACTAACGTGAGTTGACATAATTATTAACTATTATACCGGCTAGCACTCACGGTGTTTGGTCGTAATCTCCGACCGGTGTTCGAGCAGTAAAGATGCTCATTCTCAAGGAATGCGGGCAGCTTCGAGGGCTGCTAGACACGCACTGCGGGCGGCTGCTTGCAACGCCCTCTGCGAAACTTGAGGAACGGCGCCGGCGGGCAGCAATGGTATCGCAGGTAGGGAAGGGGCGCGTCGGAGATTACGACCAAACACCGTGAGTGCTAGCCGGTATAATAGTTAATAGGTTACAGTATGTACCAGGGACATATACCTAAAGTTTATATCTATAATATAATAAGTAGGTATTACATTATGAACATTCAAAGTAATTTAAAAGTAAATACTTCCAAAGCAGTATCTAAACTTAAGTTGTTATTTATTTATTAGGTATATTTATATTTCAAATATCATAAAGTCTTTTTGGAAGCGCCAACCACAAAAAGAAAATAGCTCGAGGGTTTCGGCATTTAAATTGATAAGGATTGTAATACGGTACGCAAATTAAAGGCCGTGGTACTAAGCAATAATATATAAATGAATGGCCCCGTGTTTCTTGCCCGTTCTTCTCGCAGTGGCTCTATACAATTTATTTGCTGAACGTGGCAGTACAATGTAGAATATTTCAATACTAAAATTTGTAATTGACCTTCATAAGAGCGTCGTAGACGCTTAAATTGAATAAATGATTTTGACTTATGACTTTGACTTTGAATCATTGCAATTGGTTATGTGTTGCTCAAAATAGAACTTTGGCTGACAGTCTTGCTCTTGAGCATGAACAAGTCTGAATCTTGCGTCTATGAGTGAGTGAGATTCTTGCGTCTCGCAGTCAATACACAATTAAGTTTATTAGTATTAAATATAATCAAATTAGTTAAATTTTATCTAAGTCAAGGTTTTGAGGTTAGGGGGTTATTGAGTATTGGGTTATAATAATAACATTGAGAGACGTTGGTATCAAAACCAAAACTTCCAATATCAACTTCCAATAAATATAACAATAAAGATTGTTATTATTTAGTTACCGGCTAGAACTCGCGTAATATTTATCGGATATTGCTCCGAACAGTTTTGAACTTATTTGAAGTTCTTTGTGTGTGAGTCACGATTGTGCACAGCGTCGAGCTCGGCCCTCGGCACGTAACTGGCATTGAGACGGTTGCGCCATAGCTGTCAAAGTCAGAATTTCTCCGTCCGAACTGTCACTTCTTCATTATCACTGTGATTGTCACAGTCGTTTTGATAGATATAGGTCTCACAATTTTACCTATAATTCACTCGTTTAAGTGTCAAACACTACACTAGTACTGTCCTCTTAGCGGTTCCACAACCCCGATGCTGTAGACTTAAGGTTGAACTGGCCGGTCACTTCTCCATACAAACGTCGTAGGGTAATCACTACCTTATTTGAGATTTTAAGTCCAGACTTAACAATAATACCCATTGATATCATCATTATCTAGGCTTGTATGATGCCAAAATTTTAAATAGATAATTAAGTTGTAAGTTATTAGCCTCGAAAATATATTAAAATGTTTCCAGGCTCATAATTCTCAAGTTAATCAGTTTATTGAAATTTCGGCAGCATACAAGCCAAGATAATGACAAGATCAATCGATATCATGCTATGTTTTGGACCTAAATCCTCAAATAAGGGAGTGATCACCCTACGACGTTTGTATGGAGAACGGGCCGGCCAGTTCACCCTTAATAACCGTAATGTCCGATGACTTGAAAGTTACTGAAGTCACAGTGAGTCACAGTTAACTTATTTGTTGAAATATGCCCATACAATTACGTTTTGATGACAGAAAAGTTTATATAAATGTGCTCATAAAATACATTTTTATATTTAAGGTTCACAGACACATTATACTTATTTCAGATACTTAGATTCAGAGCATGCAATCACGTATTTCTAAACTGCCATAAAGACAACATTTTGTTAAATTGCGAACACAAGTTTCTGTACTTTAATTCGGTTTAAGCAGAATAAATTACGTGCCACATCTCTAATTATTTGTTTAGTCTTTGGTTCTATTTGCGTATATCATGTGATTTATCCCGTTTTAGAGTTATCTTTCTATATTTGACCAGCGGCCTTTTTTTATCTGTGCTAGCGGCCTGTCTCGGCTTCGCACGGGTATTAAACGTATTTTTTTAATAATGTTCTATAGTCTATGTTCATCAAGGATAATGTAGGATTCTAATGGTGAAAGAATTTTTCAAATCGGGTTTGTAGTGTTTAAGTTAATTCGTTACATACAAAAATATATAAATCTAAAAATACAACTTTTTTAATAACATAATATTAGTATAGATAAAGATAAAATAATACCATAATTTTCACCTCCATTAGTGCCTTCAAAATGAGTACACATTTTTTTTTAAATTTTAGGAGAAGTATGGTGTTAAGTAACACATTACTCTATTTAAAATCAACATCTCTGACCAAATAAATACTTATATTACAACGAGATGCTACGCCCAAATCTATTTATTATCTTATGATATACTATGCTTAGAGATATGCCTAGGCTATGCCTACAAAACAAATCAAAGAAAAGAAGCATTAAAACTTTATTTATAACGTAAAGTGACAAACAAAAATTACGGACCCTCTGATGGAAAGCCACCATGGGAATGTCCTATTTATACTATCATCACATTTCGCTAGTGGCCATAACAATCTCGTAAAACGACATATTTACACACAAGATGAGATTGCTCGTTACCGTTAAACGGCTATCTTTTTACGGCGACAAACAATGCTATAAAAGTTAAACTCTTGATGTTAAAATACTCGTAGTTTTTATAGCATTCACAACTCATCAGAAAATATGCTTAGTGAACTATGGGAAAAAGGCGAATGGGCAGAGCAAGATCCTTGGATTTACCAAGGCTGCAAAGCAATTCTATATAGTCACAAAAACTAATGTGAGTTGACATAATAATGAAATAAATATACCGGCTAGCACTCACGGTATTTAGTCGAAATCTCCGACCGGTGTTCGAGCAGTAAAGACATAGTAAAAGGAGTGGGAAGTAAGTTATCTTCATACAAACGCACCGCGCGGGGCTTGTATGTGTGCGCCATAATATCTATGCGTCCCGCACGCACAGTCTAACAAAATCTCGACCCGTTTCGACCGTGCGCCAGTCGGGGCTAACATCGCACAAAGGTTGAGCGTCACGGCTTTTCGGCACCCCTAAATAAATTAAAAATGTGTGATAATCGCAGGAGAACTTATTGCTGTGTTACGCTGTTTAAACAGTTCATCTATTTCAGAGTTGTCTCTGTTCAGATTACCTACTGAACAGGAAAGGTAAGCAAGTTATTCTAGCATACCTATAATTTTTAATTGATGATGAGTGAGATACCTATAGATTTTATTTGGTAGTTTTCTATCAGGCAGACGAAGTAGGCAGGCCTACTTTCCACTACAATGTATTACCTAGGTATATTTGATCTGTCAATTGATATGCCGCTATTGCTTTGTTTACATTTAGTCATGCCGATTTCTTTGGTGTAGGTAATAATATCGCGGATTGGGCCGGAGTTGGCCTACTTCCCCTCTTTCTACTATGGTAAAGATGCTCATTCTCAAGGAATGCGGGCAGCATCGAGGGCTGCTAGATGCGCGTCTAGCAGCCCTCGCTATTAGTATATTTCAAAATTCTATATACCTTAAAAAGGCTGCACTTCAATTATATTAGACAAATAAAGACAACATATTGAAACTTTTAAGTTACGCCAGGTCTGATATCTGACTTATCTGAGCTGCTGGGAACAACGCTACAATTTACTCAAATTAGACCTTTACAAATTTGGAATCCTGTGTAAAGTGTAATAATATTTCAAAGCTTCTGATCCCTTCGCAAGTTGAAGTCCGGTCTTGTTAAAGCTTAGGTACGAATATAATGATTAAAGCCCAGAGCTAAAATTACGAAAGTTGTTCTCAAGAACCAGAGAACACCGTTAGGTGCTTGTCGAGAGATTTTCTAGATGTGTGTTAACTAGCCATGCGATGAAACTCAAGCCTGCGGCAGAATTGAAACCACAGATCCCTTCCTCTGCAGTCTATAGACATTCTTACCATTCTTGCCAATTATACGTACTTTATAATAAGACCTGCACATTAAAAATCTTAGTAATATAACGTAGCATAAACAAACAAAACATTTTAAACCAATATTGTCAATAGTTATCCAAAGCCCACCTTAGCCCATTTCATCCGATTTCCATGCATAAGTATCCTGATTTCCCAGTTCATCCGGTTTTCGGCACTGCTCTGTTTGTATTCACTCTATTTGATAAAATATTACCTCATGTATAAATAAGTTTTGCTTTCAGCGCAAAGATCAAATCAAAAGAGGGAAAATTTGGTTCGTTCTAACACTTCTATGATCGGGTTCATATCTTGCATACATACACCCCAGTTTCGTTCATTGCTACGAGTATAATATATGTAGTGCATTGAATGCAAACGATATGAAATAAATGTGGTAGACTATATCTAAAGTGTGTCTCAATGTGGAATTAAAATAATAATTTTACTATTCTTATCTCAGTGGGGATGGTACACGATATTTTCTTTAACAACGCCAAGGAATTATTGTAGAAAGTATTTTTATGCGATTGTGACAGAACAAGCACAAGGTTCTCCTGATGTTAAGCGAGCCAACCTCTGCCTATATTCATTTCGTCACCAGTAACGAATTGCACTGCACCCGTCACTCGTGACATACAGTAAGTTGTTGAGTGTCATGTGTCTGTAATTTCATAGTTACTTACCGGCTCTCAAATACTACTAGTGTCGTCGAGCACCTACCAGTGTGTTCCACACTGGTAGGTGCTCGACGACAGATATTCTACTTGAGGGTGTTAACTGGCCAGACGAGCATTCGAAAAATGCTCTTTCACCATGTGGTGAAGCTCAAGCTGGCGGTGACGATTGAACCATGGACCTGCGGCACGACAGTCTATAGCTACTACCGCTCCGCCATTATAGCTTCAAAAAAACATAGAAAACAAACATGATTTTAATATTGTGGTGTGTTGTTTCGAACTCTTACGGGCAAGTATTTCCAACACAAACGTGATATATAAAGAAAACATATTTAAGTTATATCCAACTCAATGTACATAGAATAAATACGACGTTGCTATTTCTTTTTTTTTGTAACCTTGTTTCGATCCATCCATCAGACGTGCTCTTCGACGTGCTTCGAAAATAAATGCGTATACTCGAAAATTCTATTTTCAAATCCAGCAAACTGTCGAGCCTTGATACGTGTCGACCTAAATCGTTCACTTTCCGAGGATAAATAACGGACCTCTGACGTTGCGGTTATATGGATTAGGAAATCCTTTTTAAATGAAAAACCTAAAAAAGTTTAAAACGTTTATAATATTTTGTTTTATTATAATGTTTATATCCTGAAATGTATTTATCCATTAGTAAGAAAGGAGCTTCAGGGACTCTACTTCTACATATCTTAATTCTGTTTTTTTTTTAATGTACGATAGTTTAGCCTTTGACCACTATCTCACCTATGGTTTGTGTGTTATGATGTGGTCAAAGATGTTGTCCACAACATCTTCGACCACAACCACCAGTAATTATCAGTAATTTTAGGTTAGCCTGGAGGCTAACCTAGAATTACTGGCTCACTAGGATAGCTGCCGGAACACACCGTTGGGTGCTCTGCGACAGATTCTCTACTTGAGGGTGGTAGCTAGCCAGACGGGCATTCGCAAAATGCCCTACCACCACGCTATAACGATTATAACTATGATGACAACCGGGACCGACGGCTTAACGTGCCGTCCGAAGCACGGAGGCGCTCAGTAGTAATGTGTAGTAATGTGTAACTAGTGGTCACCCATCCAACTCATGACCGCGGCGGACGTTGCTTAACTATGCTGATCGGTGAAGAACAGCTAAGAAAACTTTTCTATGAGCGCTTCGCTTTGTCTTATTTTAACCTTACATTTATAATTTTAACTCTCACTACCAAATACCACTGCAGTAAACTTACATTAGAACTTCAACGTGAGCATTGAATGCAACTGCATGCATTGAATCAAGTAATATGTGCGATAGATATAGCACTATATGAACATTATTGTTTCGTGACGGCCATGAAACGAATCCTTGTATCAATATTGCTTACAAAATTACAAAAAAGCATTTTTTTTTTCTAATATTGTTATATTTGCAATAACGCTTACTATGCGGATTACATTACAAAATTATTCCGCACATGACTTAATTGTTTCCTCTCGTAGATTTGTAATTTTGTAAAGTGAATATTGCTTACAGAAGTAATATTGCTTGCTTGAAACAATGGCGTCAGGATGCATAATAGTTTTGAAAAGGTGGGAGTTAGGCCCCAGGGATACCAAACATTACCTATCTGATCCTCATCAGAGTTGAAAAACAAACTACTTGGTATACAATTTATGTACAAAGTACCTGCAGTTACTACAACCAAAGAGTCATTGCAAGCCCGTAAACATTAAAAAACAAACCAACTTTGTAAATATATTTAATCCCTTTAAATAAATGGTTTGATGTATTTCCTAGTATTTATTTTGCTTTGAGCGCGAGCGAGTATGTTTACTTACTGCGGAACCGTCAATATTTTCGTTTGCGAGTATCTGTCTAATATATTTTGTATTCGACGTAAAAAGTACCCAGTTTTCTACTAGTACCTATTCTTGAATGTCAATATGAAAGTTTGTAAGGATTTTTTTGGTTTACAATAGGTTAAATTTGCTTTTACGCAAATCGACGTCAATTTTTGACTCATAAATATATTTTTAGACTTTGTATGAAGTTTTGCACGTATTCGTGACTGGATTTAGTTATAGAAATTCGTTTTTGAGGTTTCATTTTTATGTTCTCTTACAAGTACAGCTGTCAATAATATGTATGCCAAAATGCTAAGTAAATAAATATCTTATTTACTTTTATATATTAATATCCTTTTCAGTATTTTTATAACTGTGTAATAAAAATAATTCTGCAACCTGAATGCTATCTAATGGAATAACTATTAAAATAAATAATATATGTTTTTACGACACCAACGCATAGGTTTGTTTATTATCTACACTTATGTGTTACTGGGGCATCCCCGTGCCTTCGTTTTGTATGAAAAAAGGAACATTCAACCAAAGCAACACCATTTTTTTATGTTATTGTGCCGGAACAAGCTCGAGGCCCACACGATGTTAAGTGGACTAACCTCTTTCTAAAACCGATACATTTCACCACAAGTCACGAATTGCACTGCGCCAGTCACTTTGAGAGGTAGTTGTTAAGTATCATGTGCCTGTAATTTCACTGGCTTTCAACGACTGCTCCCAGAACACACCATTAGGCTCCATCCCAATACGATGGTTGAAGAACGAGAGCAAAAATTAGTTATGAGTCATTGTGTCATGTTAGCTTAATTGGTTAGAACATACCCCGGCTATAGGGGTGGATGGACGCGGGTTCGAATCCCGCACATGTCTATATTTTTTTCTCTCGTAAATTTGTCATTTTGTTACACCATTAGGTGCTTGGCGACAGATTTTCTACTTTAGGGTGGTAGCTAGCCAGGCGGGCAACCGCAAAATGCTCTTCCACCATGTGGCCAACGAAAATATAATATAATAGTATTAGTATTCACTTTTATATGTATTAAAAGTAAAATAATAATAAAAGTAAATATAACGTGATATTGAATTTATCTATAAGGCCTTCGTTATTTTTCTTATAAACATGAGCAAGGTAACATTATATCCTCATTTGACACATTAGTCACTGCGGTACCCCGCGCCTGAAATCCTGTGATATATAGGGGGTGTGTAACGGAATGTTAAACTATCATGTTGTAAAAATCGAGTGTGTTGTCAATTAAAACCAATCTTCCGTTATAAATCACATTTAATACAATACAATACAAAACTCTTTATTGCACACCATTATTTTATACAGTAAAACAATCTTATAAATAGTATTTTCTTAGACTATGGTAGCAATGGGCGGTCTTATCGCATATAGCGATTTCTTCCAGACAACCTTTGTATGGACAGAATCAGATTTTAGGTGTCACGGTGGTAAACAAAAAAATTACATTTTCTCATTCATAAAATAAAAACAAAATAAGTTTTATATATCCACTAAAATTATATATATAAATAATGTACATAGATATATATATATATAGATATATATACATATACATATTCTACATATATACAATACTGATAATAACTAAATACATACATATTCATATACACATATATCCAATAATATACATACATACATACCGGTGTAATACAAATAATAAACATGATATCATTGTAACCAGTGTTACATACTTGATAAATAGTGATTTTTTACCATAGTTTTGAATATTGCTAGTGATTTAGCACGCTTAATGTTAAGTGGCAATGCATTCCATAATCGTACAGCCTGCAGTGTAAATGACTTGCTATAATATTGAGAGGTATGGGGAGGTATTGTACTTGTAAGTATTAGAGTATGAGAAGAGCGTAAAGACAGATCATGAGTAAGATGTCGAAACTGAAAACGCTGTTTCAGATACATAGGGGTACTGGGGACAAAAAGGATACTATAAACAAAATGAAGAATGTGAGCATTCCGGCGGAGACGAATGGGCAACCACTGCAGCTTTTTGCGGTATTCGGAAACATGGTCATATTTACGTAGGCCAAATATGAACCTAATACAGAGGTTTTGTAAGCGTTCAAGCTTATCGAGCTGCTCTTGGGTTAAATCCAGATACGATATGTCGGCATAGTCGAGTATAGGGAGTAAAAGAGATTGTGCGAGCGTAATCTTAGTGGTAATGGGAAGAACATTTCGCAGTCTTCTAAGGGAAGAAGCGGAAGCAAATATTTTGCGACTGGTTTCAGCCAGTTGAGGAATCCATGATAATTGCCTATCCATAATAATGCCTAGGTTTTTAACAGTAGTACTGAATTCTATGACTTGTTGATCGAAGATTACTTGCGGAAGGCGAAACCAATCAATCAGGGATATCATTCTTGAGCTACCGATTACAATAGCTTGAGTTTTCGCCGGGTTTACTTTAAGACCATAGGATATACTCCACTCAGAAATTCGTCGTAGATCTCTATTGATGGTTTCAATCGCTTCTGGTAGTTCTTTGAGGGTAGCCTGTGTGTATATTTGCAAATCATCTGCATAAAGGTGGTAGAAAGAAGAGAGCTGATGTGATATTGAATTAATGAAAATTGAAAAGAGGAGAGGTGATAGAACGCCGCCCTGAGGTACGCCTGCAGATGTAGTACACCACGAAGAGAAAGTATCATCGATGCGTACACGTTGCCGACGTCCATACAGGTAACTACGAAACCATGCAATAACCATTGGAGATATGTTAAGAGAGCACAGAAAGCCTAACAATACTTCAAAATCCACGTTATTGAATGCATTACTGAAGTCGAGTAACGTAAAAACTGACAGTTGCCTGTCAGCCATACCTGAACGTATGTCGTCTGTGATCTTTACTAATGCTGAGACAGTGCTGTGACCTGGACGAAAACCTGATTGAAAGGGATTCAAAAGGTTGTTTCGAAGTAGGAAAGAGGTAAGTTGATGATGTACAAGACGTTCTAGGACCTTAGAAAGGAAAGGAAGAATAGAGATTGGACGATATTCACTGAAAGTAGATGGGTTGATTTTTTAGGAAGAGGAGTGATTTGTGCTTCTTTCCAGATGGAAGGAAACGTACTAGTAGAAATGGAGTAATTAAGGATGAATTGGAGCACAGGCAGAATCTCGTCAAGTACCAGCACTATCATTTTTCGTGTAATACAATCACTTCCAACAGCATTGGATGAAATGGTTTCTATGTTTCTCTTAACATCACAATCGGTAAATTGCTTAAAAATAAAATGAGGATGGTCAGGAGTTGGAATTGAAGAAAGATGTTGCAGCGCTGCGGCTTTTATAGGCCCATGGAAGTTGGCAGAAGAGCAGAAATGCTTGTTGAGGGCTTCAATGTCTAAGTCGTTAGGAATAGTGCTCTGGCGAGATTTCCCAACTCCTAATGTTCTTAGAAACTTCCATACTTTTGAAGGATTATCATTGTCTAGGGAACTGTGGATATGTCGGCGTTGCGCATTTCTACACTCTTTATTGCAGTGATTGCGGTGTTCCGCATATATTTCTTTATTTTCCTCAGTAGGTTTATGTTTGTACTTGACCTTGGCTGTTACTTTTTTCTTCATAATTAGTCTAATGGCAGGCGTAAGCCAAGGTGCAGGTTGGTGCTTTAATTTTACTGGTCTTAATGGGGCATGTTTATCATAAAGGTTTGTTAAAATAGTATTGAAATTAGCTACTTTTTCTTCTATAGAGATAGGACTTAAAACAGCAGACCAGTCTAAATCACGTGCATCTGTCTTCAGTTGATCCAAGTTAATACCACTAAAATTACGCTGCAGCAGAAATTTGGGCTTAGTTTTGGGAGGGCGGACTTTGTATGAGAGGTATATTAAATCATGATGAGAGAAGGCGTCCGCCGCACACTGACCATGTTTTTTTACGAGAGTTAGTGAAGAGACGAGCATTAAGTCAAGAAGGGAAGGGATACAGTTAGGAACAATATGCGTAGCATTTAAAGGAAGAATAGTCAGATTGATAGCCCTGGTTATATTTTCGAAGGTGAGCGATCGAGAATCCTGTTTTAGTAGACAGGTGTTAAAATCACCCATAATAATGGTGTGGTCAAAGGAAGGGGTTAAGGTTTCTAACAGTTTTTCAAAAGAAGCAAAAAAGTTAATCCGAAGTGAAGAAGAATAATACACTCCAAGTAACACTTTAGCGTGTGAGAGAGTGATTTCAAGAAAGAGATGCTCACCTTCGTTTGGAGGGGGTGGTTGTGTTGACATACTCAGTATGGAAAAAGGGATATGTGAACGTAGATATATGGCAACACCTCCACCACGAACTACGTTACGTATAAGCTTGAAACCTGGCAATGAGTAAAGTATAGAAGGAAGGCATGGTTTCAACCAAGATTCAGAAACCAGGATTGCATGAATATTAGGGTGCTCAAAAGATGCCAACATATCAGGAAAGTGGGCCGGAATGCTCTGAGCGTTAAAGTGGAAAACATTAAAGTTTTTCGGGACATCTGAAATAATTGTGTCAATGGTATTTGACAGGCTTGGAATGCTACAGAAACTATCTGTGCTGCCTGTTGAACAAGCTGATTCAAAAGTATCACTATCATCATTGTTACTACACACTGAAGACATATTAATATATATATATAAACGTATAAATTATTATAATATGATAAAAAAAAAAAAATAAGATACAAATAATATAAAAATAAAATACAAACGTACAAGTAAAAAAGAAATCTAAAATTAAATAAACTAAAAATAACCGTCCACCGGCCAGCTGTGTTTTAAGGGAGACATAAAAAATAAAAATACATGCACAAAACAAGACAATATTGAATTCTCGTTATATCTCAAAATAATACCACATTGAAGATGCCACAATATGGTCAACGTACCATATAGTAATATTATTTTACATGCAACAATTATTCTGCTAGGTGGTAAATTATGGAACGCATCCTTTACGTTTAACATTCGCACGATCACTTGTTAGCATGACATTTGTGTAAGTCAATGTCAGTTGTTTGATTGAACTAATGATTTAGGTACCTATATTCGGGGTTGAAAATGACAATAGACAGATTCAATGTGCCGTCAAATCGAAAAATACCAAAATGGAAACAAGAACAAAGTGAATCAAGAAAATACGTAATAACATAAGTACTAAGTGGAGGTAGATACCTACACGTTACTATTTAAGGATATTAGTTAAACAAGTATATAACTCAAACATTTAATTTTTCAATGACTTACCGATGTATTTCGTAGAAATCTATTTGGCCTGATAGATTACCTGCAGAAAAATAAAAAAGTGTTATATTACGGCAGATTATTTGTTACCTCAAAAGTTTAAACACTCTGATTTAGTACCTTCTTTATCAGCCGGATCGTCCACTGCTGAACACAGCCTCCCCTATTAAAGGGGGTAGTTGCCATAATCCCCACGCTTGGCAGGCGGCTTGGGGTTCGCAGTGTAAGATGGCAGTTCTGTAGAAGGCGCTGCTGCCCACCTTCCAGTATTTTTCCCTTAGTCGCCTCTTACGACACCCACGGGATGATATGGGGAGGTGCAATTCTAACCCGACACCCCACGGGGATTTAATACCTACCTATGATATATACCTACCTTGTTTTTTTTTATGTTATTGTGACGGAACAAGCTCGAGGCCCACCTGATGGTAAGTGGACTACCCTCTACCTATAACAGATGCATCCCGCCACAAGTCACGAATTGCACTGCGCCCGTCACCTTAAGACCTAGTTGTTAAGTCTCATGTGCCTGTAATTTCACTGGCTCTCAAGGAATGCTGTCGGAACACACCGTTAGGTGCTTGGCGGTAGATTTTCTACTTGAGGGTGGTCGCTAGCCAGGCGGGCATTCACATAATGCCCTTCATGAGTGAAGCTCAAGCCCCTGGCGGGGTTTGAACCATGGATCTGCTGCGCGGCAGTCCATAGCCAATGCCACTGAGCCATCACCGCTTCAAAGAGGTACGTGCTTATTGGCAAATCATTTTTATAGTTCATTGAGTGTTACTTAAAAATAACATAACTGATTTCGTTCAAGCAGGCCGGCTTCCAAAAAATAGAATCATCAATTGGATAATCAAATGAAAAGTTATACGACATATAGATAATGCAGCATATGCAGTGTATGAATTATGTATTATACTCCAGACCTTATTATATTACCAATCTGTTTAATATTACCAGTATTAAACAGATTGGTACTTATGGCATAACGAGAAAACAAAATAATAGAATACTTGACATTTGTGTCGTTAAATCTTATTGAAGAAAAAATGACATAAACCCATTACTTTTTCACGTTTATTTCTAAGAAAGACAGTTCTGAGAAAATTCTGCTTCCTTATTTTATGCATTATTTGTCGAATTAATGTTGTGAAGGATTTTCTTTTGCTTGAAACATTTTATATTATGTTCCTCATAAAATTACATGTTTATTTTGTTCGTCTTTGTAATTCACGAGTCTGAGTTAAGTTGGTAGGTAATTTGTTTGGGGATGCTGAGTCGGTATCAGCTTTGGGCTTAAGAGTAGAGTGCACGGAGCGCATTCCATACAAACGTAGTTTTCTCATATTTTATATACTAAGTGTTCAAACTCGGTGAAACTTTGCATGTATGTCCTTGAGCCTAATATCTATGCTTCTGGTTTTTTATAGATTTCCATAAATTCAGTATTTTCAAAAATAATTCTAAAATATCTAGTCTCTTGAGTTCTTTCAAAAATATTCGTAGTTATTTGTACCATTTGTGAAAATTTCTACATATCATGCTGTGAGATAATCTTATTTTTAAACGTTTTTCTAGCACGTATTGTGTTTTAGATATTTAGTATGGACATGTTTAGTTTATTTTAGATGGTTTCTGTGGTTACATGAACCGTTTCAGGTATTTTGCATCTTATTCAATATACGTTATAGGCACAAACAGAAAAAAAAATTAGTCTTAGAAATCGATTTTGTACATAATATATTGCACTCTTTTCAGTGATGCATGCTTCTTTTCTACAGGGTCGATGGTATGACCATGATGAGACCATGATGAGATGATGAAATTTAAAAATGTACCATAGAATACCAAGTTGGTTCTTGTTTATCTTAGTCCTTAATTATTCATCAACTTCGTTAAATTATTTTTCAATTACACTCAATTAACTGAATACCCGTACACTCAAAACAAACAAAATCAAAATGTCACGGTCAAAATTACTTGAACACAAACACTTCACAAAAATAATTTATGACAACGAAACGATGGAGAAGTTCTATCTCATCCTAAAGAAATATCACACAATTATATATATGTATATGTTTTGCTAGCGACGCGAATGGCTGTGCTAAACACTAGTTGGAAGCGTTGGACTCTATAGAGAATCGGTGACGAAGCTCTACTAATGGTTACCCTCTAGATCCTCAAAAATCATGGTAAAGTGGCTAGGTAATCGGTATTTACACGACTGCCCAAAAAGGGAGTATGTTGTCAGGGTTCATGTACGTATGTATGTGTTTGTGAGTTCCTTTATTCCACCATAACTTCTAAACGGCTTAACCAATTTTAATGTTTGAGATATCGTTAAATTCGTCTTGATAGGACACTAAGTAAATAAAATAAAAGTCTGGTGGGTTTAAGACGCCATATTGTGAGAGATTTTGTCTTTACCCATGGAGTGGATGGTCATTAAAAATGAAGGTCTTTAAAAAAAGACGCCATAAATATATATAACTTGCAGTTTTAAATTCAATAGAACGATAAAACGCAGACCGAAACTAAATAATTTGTTGTCAGGTTTCTTACATTTTTAAATAATTTATACTTGCTTACAGGCTTTATTTCGAAAAGTGTGCGAATGATCGTCATTACCTTTGTGCGTCACTTATTTTTCATGAGTTTGGTTATCAAGATTTGCAGGAACACAGCCACCGTTCATTGTCAATATTCCTGAAATTAAGTACTTTGGGGATATCGACCACTGTCCCTCGACATTTATTATCCGATTGGGCTGATTTATGGTGCACACTACCCTAAAATTACACTGTGCGTAAAAATACTAAAAATGCAGGAGGCGTTTCGGACAGTCGAAGGGTGGTGCTACTGTCATAAATTGTCGGTGAACCCGGAAGAAATAGAACTGTTCAATAGAAAAACGAAAGCCGTAAAACTTAAAGTTCTCAAGCTTTAAATATTTAGGAGCCTGGCTGGATTGAACAAAAACAATGTTTTTTTTTATGTTGTTATGATTGCAATAACGCCTGCTAAGCGGATTACATCCCGCACATGACTTAAATTTTTCCTATCGTATATTTGTAATTTTGTAACAACAATGTTGTGACCGCTACACACCAGGTGCTTACAACTGTGTTAAAAAAAAATCTTTCTACGAGAACTTGGTAGATCCCTATGAAAAATCATTGCGTATCTTTTTGTTTCTTTTCAGTTACAATATTAAGAAAAAGTAATTTAATATATTAAGATATATATTAAATTACTTTTTTTATGTTATTGTGGCGGATCAAGCACGAGGCCCACCTGATGTTAAGCGGACCTCTGCCTATAACAGATGCATTTCGTCACAAGTCACGAATTGCACTGCGCCCGTCACCTTGAGACATAGTTGGTAAGTCTCATGTGCCTGTAATTTCACTGGCTCTCAAGGACTGCTGCCGGGACACACCGTTAGGTGCTTGGCGACAGATTTTCTACTTGAGGGTGGTCGCTAGCCAGGCGAGCATTCGCAAAAAGCCCTTCCACCATGCTTTGAAGCTCAAGAACGCGGCGGGATTCAAACCATGGACCTGCGGCACGGCAGTCCATAGCCAATGCCACTGAACAACGCTGCTTCAAAAAATAAATAATATAAAACATTACAGAAATATATAAACACTACCAATGGTAACTACACATTGTATGTGACAAGGGTAGGTTGATCACCAAATATTTTATACATTATTGTAACATCTTTATCATCATCATCAGTTGGAAAACGTCCACTATAGGACAAAGGCCTCCCCCATAGAACGCCGCAAAGAACGGCTATTAGACGCTAACTTGTAATCTTTGGCTACCCGCGATTTTTACGATATCATCAGTCCATCTAGTGTGGGGCCTGACAACTATATTGTAACAGCCACATCTTTTTGTACATTACTGTCACAATCTGTAATGGGTATGTTTCTACACACAGTACAGTGATGATTATGGCCATCACGGTAAGGTCATTGTAACTCTTGAAAGACAAGATGGAACAAATGTCCAAGACCGAAGGCAATTTATAGCTCGGACAGGAAGGACTACAAAGACGAGGCCGTATGGTCTGTAGTTAAGCTTAACTGTAGGCCATTATAGTGTGGCCAGCAGTGCAGTCAAAGCTGGCTTTACTCAACAAGTAATTTAATTCAAAACAGCTGAGTACGATTTATTTTAAATCTTTTTTCATCTGCCTTTTTGAAGAAATTAAGTATTTTATTTGGAAATTATTGGTAGCTTAAACTCACCAGCAATGAGGTTAGTTGGTGGCTACTCAACTAGCCTGGAAAGATTGGGTTTGCACAAAGAACTTTGTCTAAACAATGACTATGTTACAAAGTGAAATCTGGTTACACATATATCTACATAAAAATATGTTCATCTATTGCAGTACAAAAAAGGCAATATCATCAAAGATTTAAGCACGACCTTTCTTCAGTGTACTAAGCAAATTCACACAAATATTTAAGGAACATTGCGAAAGATGTTTCACAAGATTTAGCAAATTGCAGGTTCAACACACCGACAACGCTCCACCACCTGGGACTTGCACAAAGAGTACTTATGTATAAGTTATTTAAGTGCTGTCTTAGAACACATTAAACTTTAAACATGTTTTATTGTCAACAGACTTAGCTTAACTTACTTCTATTTTTGAATTTGAGTTTATGGTATAAAAGTATAGTGGTACAGCTTTTTGGAAAGGTTCGCCTGGCTTGCTACCTTCAAGTAGAAAATCTGTCGGCACGCACCTAATGATGTGTTCCGGCAGCTGTCTTTCCAGCAATTTTAGCCTGAACAATATATTTGACCACATCATCAATAACCAACAGGTGTGATAGTGTTCAAAGGCTGCCTAACAACAATAAATAAATAAATGAAATGAATATAATCTACTCTATATTTTTATTGATTAGGTAATTGTGAACATTCTCTATAGTAAAACGCTGGTGGTCATATGTTACCTGTAAAGAAAATAATAAGAAACAAATTTACGATTTATGAAGTGAATAAAAACTTGGTATCAGGCCGTAAGACACCTTTCATACGCCCCAAATTGCAAACATTTTTACAGTAAGACAAAAATAAACTGCGAAAACCTATTTATCTACCAAATTAAATTTTAAGTTTTCCTTAAACTAAACAAGTTAGAATCTTAACGCCTTTATTATACATATAATAAATATTAGGTCCTTACATATGAAATTGGCGTTTTGTATGGGAGGAACAAAAAGTCGAATACTTTTTAATATAATATATTTAATTAATCAAAGTATGAACCATTATTTTCTATGCACTTTTGCCATCTCATAGGTAGTTCATTGATCCCTTTACTAAAAAAACCAGTCGGACGGGAATCAATAAA
Organism: Plagodis pulveraria; assembly: GCA_963890685.1. Lineage (NCBI taxonomy): Eukaryota > Metazoa > Arthropoda > Insecta > Lepidoptera > Geometridae > Plagodis > Plagodis pulveraria. Next base: position 3,468,059 of record OY982963.1, on the reverse strand, counting down.
ATCTTTGAAGGCGATTTGGACTGCCCCATCGGAGTTGAATTTTTTCCCTTGCAAGAAGTTATCCAAATTTCGAAAAAAATGGTAATCTGTTGGAGCAAGGTCCGGGGAGTACGGAGGATGTCTTAGACTTTCCAATTGAAGCTCTTCTAATTTAGTAGCCGTCTGTAGCGCAGTGTGTGGTCTAGCGTTGTCGTGAAGCAGCAGTGGCGTGGAGCGATTGACCAGCCTAGGTTGTTTAGCCGCTAGCTTTTCCATCATGGTTTGCAATTCCTGACAATAGACATCAGCCGTAATAGTCTGGCCAGATTTGAAAAAACTGTAATGAACAATACCGGCACTAGTCCACCAAACGCTTACAAGTAACTTTTTTGGGGTTAATTTTCGCTTGGGGCAGGATTTGGCTGGCTGGCCAGGATCTAACCATTGCGCTGAGCGCTTCCAATTATCGTAAAGAACCCATTTTTTATCACAGGTAATGATTCGGTTTAAAATACCTTCATTATTGTGCCGGTTTAGTAATGTAACGCAGCAGTCGACGCGCGTTTGCCGGTTTGTTTCAGTCAATTCGTGAGGTACCCACCTTTCAAGCTTTTTAATCTTCCCAATTTGCTTCAAGTGAATTAAAACAGTTTTATCACTAACATCGCAGCCTGCAGCTAACTCGGACGTGGTTTGCGATGGATCCGCTTCCACAATAGCCTTCAACTCTTCATTATCAACTTGAGTCTCAGGCCGTCCACGGGGCTTGTTCTGCAGGTCGAAATTTCCAGAACGAAAACGTTGGAACCAAAAACGAACTGTGTTTTCTTTTGCAACACGACCGCCATACACATCATTCACCCTTCGAGTTGTTTCCGCAGCACTAGTGCCACGGCGGAACTCGTACTCGTAAATAATGCGATATTTAAGGTTTTCCATTTTGTAAAATGAGTGACGCAAACAGAAAAAAACAGATGAAAAAAAACAAATGAATGACGATCATCGAAGCACAAATACATGAGTCTATAGCTGTACAAATTTGAATTTGGAATTCCTTACCAAAGAGGAGAAATTCGTGATTAAAGTGGCCAGTACGAAAAACGCCAATTTCATATGTAAGGACCTAATATTACTTACGAACGCACACATATGCATCTCAAGATCGTACAAAGATAATATCGTGTCAAAAGTTGACCAAAGCCAAACAATGTCTTATTATGATTGCAAGCAGCACTATCACGTTTCTTTTTATGTTATTGTGACTGATCAAGCACGAGGCCGACTTGATGTTAAGCGGACTAACCTGTACCTTATAACAGATGCATTTCGTCAAGTCACGAATTGCACTGCGCCCGTTACCTTGAGACATAGATTTTAAGTCTTATTGTGCTTGTAATTTCACTGGCTCTCAAGGACTGATGCCGGAACACATCGTTAGGTGCTTGGCGACACGTTTTCTACTTGAGGGTGTAGCCAAGCGGGCATTCGCAAAATGCCCTTCCTCCAAGCGGTGAAGTTCAAGCCCGCGGCGGGATTCGAACCATAGACCTGCTGCACGGCAGCCCATAGCCAATGCCACTGAGTTATCACTGCTTCATGCTACAAGTTGTGTGCTCTAATATTTAATAAAACATGATTGAAATACAAAATAAGGAAAAAACTATTACCAAACTCATTACTAAGTACTTATTGGATGTCGTCGTTTAAAATTCAATGAGAAGTAATAGATGTAATATATTATTCACCATCAAGTCCTCAGTTTTATACAATTATTCTTACGGAGTCTATATCAAAAACTAAGGTAGTAAGAAATATGTTATTATTATATATTTTGGTCAATATATTGTATTAAACTAAAAATAATAGAAACGCAAGCCCTATTCGGACTTGATCTATTGTTTTGGGTTTTCTTTATCTGTGCTGTTTTTTGTCGTCGGTTTGTGACAAGACTTCCTTGAGGACCAACTGATGTTGATGAGACCTCGTTCAACGGTGGACATTACGCTTGATGTGATGAGTTTAGTCTTTTAATGCACTTGATCGTAAATTAACTCATTACTTCGCTATATGGTTCCAATGCCTCTGATCAGGAGATGCTTTTTATGTCACATTACCGCACTAGTCAATTTTAACTTATTTAGATTAAAATCCCCGAAAAAATATTATTATGATTTTTTCTTTGTGTAATACCATGACAATCGAGGCTGAATCGCAGCTTAAGAGTTGGCGTTATAGGCGGCTGGCCATGAAACCGACCAAGGCCAAAAACTATTTCAATTTTACAATTTTTATAATATTGTTTGTCGTTTATTTGCCAGAACTTTGGTTACAATCTTATAAGTACATACATCTAAAATTAATTAACCGTAATATTAAACTACAACTATGAACACTAGCTCCCACAATAGGATTCCTTGTGTTATGGGAGTCTAGTCTCTTCCCGTGGTACATATTTTGTGTTATTTATTTGCTACAAGGAAGTACCTACTAACTACTGTTAGAACCCATCAACTTATATTCATCAGCTGTCTTACCTACGGAAATAAAGATGATACTTAGCTACATCAAAGTTACTGTCCAAAAAAAAGGATCTTTGTGACAATCTCACAAACACTGGTGACTTGTTTACGTACAAATACTTAAATTAGCAATATCAATAATTTAATGACAATACAAGGCCACGAACACAACCAAAGGCACATTTCACGACACAACGACAATAATATAACAGTGTCATTTAATTATATGCTTTGTGTTGTCATGTATGATGTTAGCAAACATAATTTAATTGTAAATATGCCCTTGTGTTGTTTAATAATGGACTGTACATAACCTACTTGAGTAGAACAAGAGACGAAAGTTCTATACCAAACACTAGTATGTATATGCATTAAATTAAAATCTCATTGCTTAAAGTATTCAAATTACAATAAAATACTTCCAACCCAGAATCTACACACACGTTTATTTTAAAACATCAGAGAGCCATTTTGAAAGTCCCAACCTCAAAAAGTTAAAAGCCCGAGGGCTTCGGCATTTCGATTTGAAAGCATTGTAATACGGTTCCCCAATTTAAGGCCGTGGTTACAAAGCTGTAATTTTACCCGCGGTGTCCATTACCGTTTCGGCAAAGAATAAGTGAATTATATGCTTGTAAATAGCTCTTAATATTTTACCTGTAATCACCAATTTAAATTTCTGAGCCTATTTTATTGTCAAATATTATTAAACTTGCGTATGAATTGCAATGTATTGATATAAGTTTTGGAAATGTATTCAATATGAATAATTTTTAACATGTAAGCTAGGTCCACCTTGATAAGTTTCAAGGTGAACTTGACAAGTAATAAGCCAGAAACTTAACTTAGCTCCTCTTTTCTCGAACACTTGACATATCATCTGTCAAAATGACAGCGGAGCAACTTTCACCCTACTGTTTTACAGGGTACGTTCGCTGGCCGAAGTCTGCTGGTAGGGAACGATTTGGTGTGGTCACACGGAGATGATTAAACTGACTCCGTAAACGCCTACATGCGATCAATGCATCATCGCGCGATGTTATTGAACGAACTTCTGGTAAATAGTGTTAGTACCATTACAGATTGATTTAGAGTGTCTCAAAATCTACCTTTGTCTGACAGCACTCGTCTTGATCTGGCATATTTACAACCAAGACCAATACCACCTTGTTATATCAGCACTTTAAAGTTTGTAGTGTTTTACTGAACTATTTCAGTTGAAAGACGGGTATTATATGTGATTAAAATAAAGAACACAATAAAATTTTATTATAGCAAAATTTACGCACTACACTTTCAAAATCACAAAAAATCTAAACACTAACGAGATATACGAGTATTAAATTATTGTTTTGTAAGTAACTAAACGCTTGTATAAATCGTAATAATGTGCGGATAATATATAATGTGAATAAACAATGCTAAGCGCTTGGTAAATGAAACTTTAACAAACGGCATTAGCTTCAGCATTGATTTTTTATTCACAGTGTTGAACTCTTGGACGTCTTTGACATTTTAAAAAGCCATAATATTATTTGAAGTTTGTCTAAATCTGCTTATAAAATACATATTTATTTTGTATTACGTTTCACTGACACATTATACTAATGTCAGATACTTAGATTCAGAGCATGCAGTCACGTATTCCTAAACTGCCATAAAGACAATATCGTTCAAGTGCGAACACAAGTTTTGGCACTTTGGGGTTTAGGCAAAATAAATTACGTGGCATATCTCTAATAATTTGATTATTCTATGGTTCTATTGCATATAATATAATCTTTTAATCCTTTTTCTAGAATTATCCTTCTTTTTATACTTGGCAAATATCAGAGTTGAAACTGCCATGTTCACTAAATTGATTGTTGAACTTATTAGCACCGTTGGTAAGTGCCATAAACACGAGTAAACCATTTGCTAGTGTGATTTGATAGTAAAGAAAAGTATGGTTTTGAATTATCACCCAACTTGTATTGAGATAAAACATCTTGGATATTACTTACAAAAAAATATAAATGTACAAGATATGTAAAGAGAGAAGATTTTCTATTTAAAATTTTATAAAACGAATCAAAGAAAATGGTGACTTCAATATTAAACTTTGTTTATTTATAACGTAGGGTGACTAACACATTCACGGACTTTCTGATGGAAATGGAAGTCCAAATCCAAATCCGAAGATGCAAAATTAGGACAATTCCATGAAGGGTCCTATGGGATTGTCTTATTTAGCACCAAGAATATTATTACATTACTATACATTTTGCTTGTGGTAATAACAATCTCGTAAAGCGACCTATTTACACATAAGATGAGATTGCTCGTCACCGTAAAACGGCTCTCCTTTTTATGGCGACAAGCAGTGCTATAAAAGGTAAACCCTTGATGTTAAAATGCTCGTAGTTTTTTATAGCTTTCGCCTTTTATCAGAAAATATGCTTAGTGCACCATGGGAACAAATGCGTCGACCTGCGGCTGGTTTGATTTTCAAATTCCTTGACTTTAACAAGTTGCCAAGCTTTGCCAAGGCATTCATAAAATCTTAAAAAGGCGCACTTCCATTTACATTAGCCAAATGAAGGCAAAATATTGGAATCCTTAAATGTGCCAGTTTCGGCAGCCAACTTATTCGGGTTGCTGCGTGTAAAGGTACAAGTTACTCAGCTTTGACCTAAAGATACTGGAAATTGTGTGGACATTGTAATAATAATTCATACCATCGAGACAGCGTCTTGTAAAAGCTTAGCTACAAATATAATGGTTATAGGGTAAAAATAAAATGAAAGGTCATTGTTTTTGCAGTTAAGGTTATGAAAATTGGTGTAATAGTTATGAAAAGAGTTTTTAAAACGAAAACATCCCACAATAACATTTTTTGTTAGGGCTGATTAGAAGGAGTGAAAATGGGGAGGAAAGTTTGTCACCTGAACTTAAATCCGCTGGCGCTCGGCCTATTCACCGATCTGTCATAATTGATGTATTTTTGAACCGTAATAGGCAGACTCTGCCATTGCCGGTCCCAAGCCCGGATGAGAAAAGAGGAGGGTTGGCTTGAAGAGCTTGACCAACTCAGCCGTGAAACGTCAACGCCGAGCATCGGGCGGCGGTAACTAACCCGTACCTTGGCCGTCAGTGGCCTCGAGGATCTAAATCTCCTCCAAAAATACTGCCGTGGAAGGATCTGGGAGCCCACCACGCGTATTATCCCAAGAAAAACCCTAATGGAAGTAAAACCTATGATAAATGAGACGTTGGACGACCCGACTAACAATCGGCGCCATTCAGGAACCGGGCTGGATGGTGTGAAATTGGCTACCGATGACTACTCCAGGGTGGCTGACCGGGCTTTGGATGTAGTACCTATTACTGGAAAGAAAATGAACATATCAATACGAAAAAATCACCGTATTGGAACCTGGAACGTGAGAGGCTTACTGAGTCCAGGGAAACTAACCATTGTAGAGAAGGAAGCAGAATCACATAAACTCGCCATACTAGGATTGAGCGAAACGCATAAACGTGGTCAGGGTCATACTACAACCTCTGGTGGCAATACTTTATATTTCTCTGGTTCCGAACACTCAAGCAGGAACGGAGTAGCCATCTGGATATCAAAGAGCTTAAATCAGCATGTCCTCGGCTACAACACAGTTTCGGATCGCATTATAACGTTGAAGTTGAACTCACGCCCTTGCACGTTAAATATTGTAGTGACGTACGCCCCCACATCAAATGCAACTGACGCAGAGATGGATGAATTTTATAAGGCTGTTGGCGAGACACTCTCTATGATACCAAGCCGGGAGATAACGATGGTCTTAGGGGATTGGAATGCCAAAGTAGGAATTACAACAAATGACGACCACATAAGAAACACCGTTGGTAAACACGGGCTCGGTGACAGAAACGAACGGGGAACTAGGTTTATTGAATTCTGCATCGAAAGGAAACTGACAATCATGAACACCTGGTTCAAGCACCATCCACGGCGCTTGTACACGTGGACTTCCCCAGGTGATCGCTACCGGAACCAGATTGATTACATCCTAATCGACAGCCGATGGAGATCTTCTATAAGTAACACCAAAACATATCCCGGCGCCGACTGTGGGTCAGATCATAATCTTCTTGTGGCCACCTTATCTCTTCGCCTTAAAGCCACCAAAAGAACTCCTCCTCTGAGACCTAGAGCTCTATCTGCAACAGAACAGACACAGTTTCAGATCAACCTGAAGAACAAGTTAATGCTAGACGCACCACCTGCGGGCGTCGATGCAGATACACGATGGAAACACCTCAAGGCTCAGATTTGGAAATCACTACCTACCCGTGAAAAAGAGGCAAAAACCGACGCCAAGCGAAACTGGATTGCAGATGACACCTGGGAAATCATTCAACAAAGAAAAGATCTAAGGTCCCAGGGCTTAACGAATTCTGACAAAAGGCATGAATACGCAACACTAGGCAGAACAATTCAAATGCTCTGTCGCAGAGACAAAAACAACTTTATAGAGCGAATTTGTTGTGAAATTGAATGTAACTCCATTCACATCCAAACCGCCGACCTCTTTAAGAATGTCCGCCTTCTCACCAAGCAATTCAAACCGAAAACATGGGTCATAGAAGATGCGGACGGGAGGCGCATTCAGGAACTCGAATTAATTGCAGAAAGATGGCGAGTATACTGCGAAGACCTATACCGTGCCGAGAACCCCAGCCAAAACACCGCAATAAACTGGAGTGAATTAACACTGGAACCAGCTATCTTGCGATCCGAAATAACAGCTGCTGTTCGTGCGCTTAAGAACAGGAAAGCACCGGGACCAGATGATGTGACTGCAGAAATTCTGAAATTGATGGGTGACATAGGTGTTAACGAACTACACGACATATGCCAGCGTGTTTGGCAAACTGGTCAGTGGCCCAGAGATTGGACGTTGTCAACTATCCTTCCTCTACACAAAAAAGGGTCCACAACTAAATGTGACAACTACCGCACCTTGGCTTTGATTTCTCATGGCAGCAAAGTTCTGTTACACATCATAAATAATAGAATCCGTCACTTTCTGGACTGGCAGATCCCACAAGAGCAGGCCGGGTTCGTCAAAGGAAAGGGAACGCGCGAACAAATCTTTAACATTCGCCAACTTATTGAGAAGTCATATGAGTTTGATCAACCACTTATAATGTGCTTTATAGATTACAGCAAAGCCTTCGACTGCGTTGACTGGAGGAGCCTTTGGAAGGTACTGGTGGAACTAGGCGTCCCAGAACACTTAATATCCCTATTACAAGCTCTATACCAAAACAACCAAGGTAGCGTAAGAATAGATAGGACAACATCCAAACCATTCAATTTCGGTAAAGGAGTTAGGCAAGGCTGCATACTCTCTCCGATACTGTTCAACATTTACGGAGAGTATATTATGAGGCACACTTGCGAAGACTGGGAGGGTGGTGTAGTCATTGGCGGCAAAAAGATTAGCAATTTGCGGTACGCCGACGACACAACACTTCTAGCCACCAACGAAGACGATATGATATTCCTACTGAAGCGGTTGGAACAAATAAGTGGTGAACTGGGACTCCGGATAAACAAATCGAAGACCAAGCTCATGCTGGTGGATCGCTCCAACAAACTGCAGCTCAGCGGAGCTCTGAGATTGAACATCGTAGACCACTTTGTCTATCTGGGTTCTACCATATGTAACAACGGTTCGTGCGAGCCCGAAATACGAAGAAGGATTGGGATGGCGAAAAACGCAATGACTCAGCTGCAAAAACTGTGGGCGGATAGAAACATCACAAGAAAAACCAAAGTTCAACTAGTTAACACCTTAGTCTTCTCTATATTTAACTACGGCGCTGAAACTTGGACTTTAAAGAAAGCAGACCGGGACCGGATTGATGCCTTCGAAATGTGGTGTTGGAGGAGAATGCTCAGGATACCTTGGACAGCCTTCCGCACAAATGAATCCATCCTGCGTGAATTAAAGATCAATATAAGGCTGTCCAGCGTCTGCTTACAAAGAGTTCTGAAGTATTTTGGCCACATTGCTAGGAAGAGTAACGATAACCTGGAAAAACTAATTGTCACTGGGAAGATAGAAGGGAAACGTCCAAGAGGTCGCAGTCCTATGCGATGGACAGACCAAATCCGCACTACCCTTGACAATAGTATTCATGACGCCATTCACATCGCCAAAGACAGGAGCAGGTGGCGACAAATTGTCAATAAAAAGGTTATTTCCACGGGGAATCACGACCCTCAGCTTTGAGGATAACGACGCAAGGAGGAGGAGGCAGACACTTGAAATTATAACAATTAATATTTATTTTTGTTTGAAAGTTCCCGTGAGTATGAGACATATTAATGTTCGCTCATAAACTCATAAACCGAGCATTGAGACTGTGTGACCCAGAGTATGTAGAGATGGAGCTCGAGCACGTAAGGGGGGTATTAGAGGAGAATGGGTATAGGTGCCGACAGTGTGGTCGGTTAGTCAGTCGTAGTGAAAAGAAGAGACCAATGAGATATTGAAGCGCTCGTAGCGAAGTTTACTTAGCTGTTCTTAACCGATCAGCAAAGTTAAGCAACGTCGCCCGCGGTCATGAGTTGGATGGGTGACCGCTAGTGACATTACTACTGAGCGTTTCCGTGCTTCGGAGGGCACGTTAAGCCGTCGGTCCCGGTTGTCGTCTTAGGATGGCAGTCGTTATAGCATGGTGGTAGGGCATTTTGCGAATGCCCGCCTGGCTAGCTACCACCCTCAAGTAGAAAATCTGTCGCCAAGCACCTAACGGTGTGTTCCGGCAGCTGTCCTTGAGAGCCAGTAGTACTTCTAGGTTAGCCTGAACAACATCTTCGACCACATCATCACTTACCATCAAGTGAGATAGTGGTCAAAGGCTAACCTATCATGCATAAAAAAAAAAAAAAAAGAATGAGAGGGGAACGATCTCCAGCATATCTACCGTTCGTAAGAGGAGTAACAGACAAAATTGGATATCTCTTACGACGGAAGTATAACATCGGCACGTTTTTCCGTCCCCCGGGTCAACTTCGTAAGTGGCTACGTTACGTGATGGTCTAGAAGACAAATGTGCTAAGTACAAAATTTTGATAGTTTAACATTTAAATGCCAAATGTCTCAAATGAGCATGTTCTACCGTTTGCACTTATCCAATTGCCAAAATTTTGTCTCCTTCTGTCTAACTGTATTTGTACATTCATAGCAAGTGATGCCATTTTGAAGCCAAAAAAACTAATGGCAGTTATTTACCATCAGTTTCAACTACAAAAAACGTTAAATAGCTTTATAACATAACGCTTGCGTTTACCACGATTGACAAATAAGGTAAATATTTTTATTAATTTTGTCACTTTATAACTCTCGATTTCCAATTATATCAAAAGATGTTAATCCTTTCAAGTGCCAGTAGACAAATGGTTTAAGTGGTTTTAGTACTACTGAACACTCATCAGCAAGTAGTAAAATACATTAAGTGCTTTAAAAACACTGGGCCAGAAAGAATAGAATGTAGACAAAAGTTTTAAATGATTTAACAACAAAATACAATTTTAAAAGCAGGACCCCGAGAGTTTTAAAGTTATTTATTTTAATTAATCAAAGTATTGACAAATATTAAAAAGTACATTAATATGATTGGTATTTTCATACTCTAACGTTGGATTTCTAATTATCGGATTTTAGTATTGAAAAGAAATGTTTTTATTTTGGCGGGAATTTTGGCATAGCCGTAGTCGCGCGGACGGCCGCCGCCACAGCCCGGCGCGCGATCTGGTGATGCACGAACTTTGACGAAAGGTACCGATGACCAATGAAAGATCTGGTAGGTATTTTAACACTGGGTATCTTGGTGAGTTATCGCTAATTATTAATAATTAACTGTTTTGTATTAAATTGTCGTGTGTAGGTAAGGTAAGAGGTTTAGGTAGAGGTAAGGTTTATTTTAAAACGAATTGAGCGTGCTGAAATGGAGAAGAAAAATGGAAAGAAAACTCGAAAAAGAAATAAAAGGCTGGGAATACAAAATAATGATCCTAAAAAGGTAGAAATGAGCAGTTTTGATTTACGGATCGAATCTCATACTAGAAGTACTCAAAAAATAAAATCATTTACGGCACTAGCTGAATATATTGCTAACCCGTCACGTATTGCCACCTCCACTGCCTCAGTGCTGCTGCCCCAACCTGCAGTAAACGCCGACGTTCCCACAGAAGTCCCCAATGTCACTGGTGCGTCACATGTAGCCTCCGCTGCCCCGGTGCTGCTGTCCCTACCTGCAGTAAATGCCACTTATACCACAAAAGTTCTTGATGCCACTGGTACTTTTCATGTCACCTCCGCTGCCCCGGTGCTGCAGCAAGCCCCGATGATCTCACAAAACTTCCCGATACCGCCGATGCTTCTCATATCGCCTCTTGGGCTCCGGTGCCGCTTCCTCCTACATTTAACGCCAAAATTCCCACAAAAATCTCCGACGCCGCCGGTGCTACTTATGTCACCTCTTCGACTCCGGTGTTGCTGCCTCCACCTGCAGTAAAACGCCGGCAATACCACAGAAGTTTCTGATGCCACTGGTGTTTCACATGTCACCTCCTCTGTTCCGGTGCTGCTACCCCACCTGCAGAAAACGCCGACGTTCTTACAGAAGTCTTTAATGTCGCAGGTGATTCTTATGTTACGTCCGCTACTCCGGTGTTGCTGCTTCCATCTGCAGTAAACGCCGATGACCCCATAGAAGTTCCCGGTGCCGACAGTAATCTACAAGTCATCTCCGCTGCCTCGATTCCGTAATCTTTGCCTGCAGTAAATGCCGAATTTTCCACAAAAATGAGCGATACTCTCATGATTAACCCCGATGCTGACGCCACCACTGCCTCGGTGCCGTTGTCTCCACCCGTAGTATCCCCCGACGCTCTTACAGAAACCGCTTACGCAGCTGATGATCTAGATATTGGCTTTAGAAACATTTCTGAACTACAAATTAACACTTCGGGCTTTTCTGTGGAAAGAGCATGTAATTCAAGACAGTCACCACTTCCTAATACATCGAATAATAATATAGAACAACTAATTCTCGATCTTCAGTTATCTAACTCAGATGATTCCTCGTACATAGATTCTGAATCGTCGTATCAACCAGAAAATAACATGTCAATATCTAATTCTGATACATCTCAAGACGAGAATGAAGAAATAAATATCCGAAAAAGAAGTTAAAAAGCGAACCCAGACAGGTGGAAGAGAAATATACCAATAACTAAACGTCAAAGTAGTTAATCTTATGTTAACATAAAGGCAGATATTGTTGAAAAGTCATTAAATTGTATCATGGTAAAAACAAAAAAAATTAAACAGTAAAATGGATGAAAATAAAATAGATAAAACTAAGAAAGCGGTCTCCGGGATCAGTTTTTTACATATATAAACTAAGTGAGATTAGAGAAATTGAGATTGCTGCATCTAAAATAAAGAAAAAAAAGGGATCGGGTATTTTTTCATTTGTACTAGCTGCTAAAAACAGCATACAAGTCCCAGATACCAATTTCAAAGCTAATAAAAAGGATTTGATGACTCTGTTACAGGATGGAGTAATCCCTTGTGGGATCACTCCATCCTTTGTGGGATCACTCCATCCTACTATCTTGATTATTTCACTAATATTCCTTCTATTGACGAAGAAAATATAATACACGATTGTTCGGATTCAGAGTCGAATGACTGACTTTAAGCATTTAGTAACATAATAGAGTTTTAATTCTCACAATTAATGTTTGATTTGTTTGATAATAAAGAATATTATAAAATATTTCATATTTTTAATACATGAGCAATAAACTCTTCTAAAAAACTAAGTTAATATATAATACACGAACGTGTTAAGTGAACAATAATCATGTTTAGTTAGTGTACAAACGTACTAAGTGAAGGTCTTTTTTACTAGTTTTATATTCTTATGGAATATGTTTATTATCGAATATCAAATTTACGATAAATAGTTATAAAGATAAATACCCTAACTAAATATAGGCAGTATATACATGATTCCTATATTCAGTTTTAAGTTATGGCATCTACAAATTTTGAATTCATAAAAACAGTGCTCCTGAAAAATTGCTACATCTGTAATAAGCGTGTTTGTCTTCTAGACCATCGATAATATAATCTTTTAATCCTTTTTCTAGAATTATCCTTCTTTTTATACTTGGCAAATATCAGAGTTGAAACTGCCATGTTCACTAAATTGATTGTTGAACTTATTAGCACCGTTGGTAAGTGCCATAAACACGAGTAAACCATTTGCTAGTGTGATTTGATAGTAAAGAAAAGTATGGTTTTGAATTATCACCCAACTTGTATTGAGATAAAACATCTTGGATATTACTTACAAAAAAATATAAATGTACAAGATATGTAAAGAGAGAAGATTTTCTATTTAAAATTTTATAAAACGAATCAAAGAAAATGGTGACTTCAATATTAAACTTTGTTTATTTATAACGTAGGGTGACTAACACATTCACGGACTTTCTGATGGAAATGGAAGTCCAAATCCAAATCCGAAGATGCAAAATTAGGACAATTCCATGAAGGGTCCTATGGGATTGTCTTATTTAGCACCAAGAATATTATTACATTACTATACATTTTGCTTGTGGTAATAACAATCTCGTAAAGCGACCTATTTACACATAAGATGAGATTGCTCGTCACCGTAAAACGGCTCTCCTTTTTATGGCGACAAGCAGTGCTATAAAAGGTAAACCCTTGATGTTAAAATGCTCGTAGTTTTTTATAGCTTTCGCCTTTTATCAGAAAATATGCTTAGTGCACCATGGGAACAAATGCGTCGACCTGCGGCTGGTTTGATTTTCAGATTCCTTGGCTTTAACAAGTTGCCAAGCTTTGCCAAGGCATTCATAAAATCTTAAAAAGGCGCACTTCCATTTACATTAGCCAAATGAAGGCAAAATATTGGAATCCTTAAATGTGCCAGTTTCGGCAGCCAACTTATTCGGGTTGCTGCGTGTAAAGGTACAAGTTACTCAGCTTTGACCTAAAGATACTGGAAATTGTGTGGACATTGTAATAATAATTCATACCATCGAGACAGCGTCTTGTAAAAGCTTAGCTACAAATATAATGGTTATAGGGTAAAAATAAAATGAAAGGTCATTGTTTTTGCAGTTATGGTTATGAAAATTGGTGTAATAGTTATGAAAAGAGTTTTTAAAACGAAAACATCCCACAATAACATTTTTTGTTAGGGCTGATTAGAAGGAGTGAAAATGGGGAGGAAAGTTTGTCACCTGAACTTAAATCCGCTGGCGCTCGGCCTATTCACCGATCTGTCATAATTGATGTATTTTTGAACCGTAATAGGCAGACACTTGAAATTATAACAATTAATATTTATTTTTGTTTGAAAGTTCCCGTGAGTATGAGACATATTAATGTTCGCTCATAAACTCATAAACCGAGCATTGAGACTGTGTGACCCAGAGTATGTAGAGATGGAGCTCGAGCACGTAAGGGGGGTATTAGAGGAGAATGGGTATAGGTGCCGACAGTGTGGTCGGTTAGTCAGTCGTAGTGAAAAGAAGAGACCAATGAGATATTGAAGCGCTCGTAGCGAAGTTTACTTAGCTGTTCTTAACCGATCAGCAAAGTTAAGCAACGTCGCCCGCGGTCATGAGTTGGATGGGTGACCGCTAGTGACATCACTACTGAGCGTTTCCGTGCTTCGGAGGGCACGTTAAGCCGTCGGTCCCGGTTGTCGTCTTAGGATGGCAGTCGTTATAGCATGGTGGTAGGGCATTTTGCGAATGCCCGCCTGGCTAGCTACCACCCTCAAGTAGAAAATCTGTCGCCAAGCACCTAACGGTGTGTTCCAGCAGCTGTCCTTGAGAGCCAGTAGTACTTCTAGGTTAGCCTGAACAACATCTTCGACCACATCATCACTTACCATCAAGTGAGATAGTGGTCAAAGGCTAACCTATCATGCATAAAAAAAAAAAAAAAAAAAATGAGAGTGGAACGATCTCCAGCATATCTACCGTTCGTAAGAGGAGTAACAGACAAAATTGGATATCTCTTACGACGGAAGTATAACATCGGCACGTTTTTCCGTCCCCCGGGTCAACTTCGTAAGTGGCTACGTTCACCGAAAGACAGGGACCATTTTAATGTACCGGGCATCTACAAAATACCGTGTGACTGTGGCAAGAGCTATGTAGGTGAAACTCGTCGCAACATCGCAACTAGACTTGCCGAACACATTAGGAGCATTAAGAATATGGATACAATTAAATCAGCAATTGCGGAGCACGCACATCTCTCGGACACGCAACATTTCATACGGTTCGACAAAGCCTCCGTACTAGCAAGAGAAAAAATCTTTGTACTTCGATTTCAACAGAGATCGTGGATGGACCCTACCACCAGCCTGGACACCTATTCCTAATGCTACCTCAAAGCGAAAAGTGCTAGGCAGTCTAGAGTGTGACACAGTCAGCAGTGTTTGTGTTGGAGATTTTGACGAAGAGCTCAGTGACGAAGAGGATGCACTACGCACAGCGGCGGTGCGCGGGGCGTTCCCCCAGCCCACTGTGTGCCCCCGCGCCCGCGCCTCCACTCTCGCGCCGCGCAGAACGAGCAGTTGCGCGGAGTCGTCGCCGCGGTTTAGACGCGTGAACTCACCTGATGAAGGGCATCGAACATGCCCGAAACCTAGGTCGACAATCTCGACCAATACGCGTGAGTACAGCCGGTTATTGAAAACATTAATTAATATTTATTTAAAAAAAAAAGCCTACTACCAAAACTATATTATAAAAATGTATAATATTATTGTATATTAGTATAATTAAGATATTTTTCTAAATTGGTTAGATATTAAACTTATAATACCTTATTATTATAAATTTGTTTTATAAGCATGGGGAACGGTTAACGCTAAGCAACGGCATTCGGATGAGACGCCCGTCGCGCGTCGAGTAGGACAGGCAACTCGAGTATAGTGTTGCGATCCGTGACAAGGTACCACTGAGCTCGGACCAAGGTTAGCCATGAGAGCAGCCACTTTCAATCGCTGTCCTAAAAAATAGGACAGGGATTGAAAGGAACTATGGGACTCAGGAAAGGCCAATAGATGTCCGTAAAAAGATTGTCAGCCATATAGTGCCTAATTGGCAAGAATTTGTGATGTTGTCTTATGTTATGATGCTTAGTGTAACGGAGACAATTTCACCACTGCGGATAAGTACTCTATCGTTACACTACTAGGTTTGAACTGGTAGCCGCGGGGCAAGTATATGACTATGTCTTCGAAGTGTACCAGAGTGGACAATTTTATAGATTCGGTACTGAAGGTCGACTAATAAAACGATTACGATTTACGGGGCCAATGTAAGAAAATAAAAAAGGATTTAAAAGTAACCATTTAAAAGTAACTATTTATATAGAAACGTTTTACACGGATCTCAAAAACCGGTAACGATTCCTGAGGGATTTTCCACGCGGGCGAAACCGGTAAAAGCTAGTTATATATACTTTGATATTGTCAATCTTAGTAGTATAACATAGCATAAACAAATGAAACCTTTTTACCCGATATTGTTAATACACTCGAGAGCAATGAATCCGGGTCACTTAAAGAATCCAAAAAATCTCGGAAACTAAAAATGCTAGGTTAATGCAATAAATTGTATTTAATAGACAATGTAATACTCCTTAAATGAAGGTATTAAAACTTCTTAGTTATTGTAAAGTTATATCATAAAAAAATCAAATTTGAAAAAGGGCCACTTTCGAAGATGGAACTACGAAATTACAGCATTTGGTTTTGCTTTTGTTTGTAATCTGTCATTTATGTGGGTACATAAACCATGTTGATAGTGCTCTATATTCATTATTCAAGCTGAAATTATGTCGCTTACGCCTGAAGAATGCACCAGAATACTTACAATGCTGGAAACCGGCCGGAGTCAGCGCGATACAGCCAGGACTGTCGGTGTGTCGCTGTCAACAGTACAAAGAGTTCTCCGACGTTACGAAGAAACTGGTTCTAACCTACGCAGACCAGGAACGGGCAGAACCAGGTGTACCACAGCACGAGAAGACCGATACTTGGTGAACACCATGCTTCGAAATCGCTTTCTCACAGGAACTGAACTCACCAATCAGTTTCGACGCCTCGGAGGAAGTAACCCAAGTGCATGGACAGTAAGACGTCGGCTTGCTGAATCTAACTTAAAACCCCTTAGACCTGCAAACGGCCCTAAACTGGAGCGTGGGCATCGTATTTCGAGACTAAGATATGCCCAGAGCCACGTAAATTGGAGTATTGAAGATTGGTCAAAAGTTATGTTCTCCGACGAATCAAAATTTATGCTCTACAAGCACGATGGAAGACACAGAGTGTATCGAAGACCAGGGAAAAGATTCAAGCAAGCATGCATCGAAGAAAAAGTAGCCTACGGTGGTGGGTCTGTACTTGTGTGGGCCGGAATTTCTTCTGAAAGTCGCACAGAGCTGGTGATCATAGAAAACGGCTCTTTAACTAGCGTAAGATATGTGGAAGAAATCCTCAATGATCACGTTGGTCCATTTATGGTCAATTTAGGTGAGGATGCTATATTTATGCATGACAATGCCCGACCTCATACAGGTAGGATTGTGAATGACTACCTTCAAGAGATGAACATTACTCGTATGGAGTGGCCAGCGCGCAGCCCGGATATCAACCCGATCGAGCATGCTTGGGACGAGCTAGGCAGATGCGTAAAACAACGAAACCCTCCCCCAATCACGCTTCGTGAGCTCAAAATTGCTCTCACAGAGGAATGGGAGAATATTCCCCAAAATCGTATAAGGAACTTGGTGTACAGCATGCCAAACCGCGTAAACGCAGTAATGGAAGCACGAGGAGGCAATACGAAGTATTAAAATTCAAGAAAATCGTAATAAAGTTCAAAAATTTCATGTTTCCTATTTTTGTTTTAAGGAGAGATCAGCAGTTTTTTTCTTTATGTAATTTTGTGTTAATAAAATGTATGGTGACTCATATTTTTTTTACTTTCATTTAAGGAGTATTACATTGTCTACTAAATACAATTTATTGCATTAACCTATCATTTTTAGTTTCCGAGATTTTTAACATTCTTTAAGTGACCCGGATTCATTGCTCTCGAGGTTACCCAAAGCCCGCCTAAGCCCATTTCATCGGATTTCCATACATAAGTTACCTGATTTCCCAGTTCATCCGATTTTCGGTACTGCTCTGTGTTTGTATTCACTCTATTTGATAAAATATTACCGTCACCTCATGTATAAATAAGTTTTGCTTTTTCAGCGCAAGGATCAATTCAAATGAGGGTAGATTTGGTTCGTTTTTACACTTCTATCGATAGGTTCATAATATGTATTTTTCATACAAACTCACCAGATTTCTTCGTTGCTACTAGTGTAATTTTTGTCTATTAAATGAAAACAATATGTTAAACTAATCGAGATCGATCTATTTGATATAACGTGAGTAGTGTATTATGTAGCAGTGATGGCTCAGTGGGATTTTGAGGCGGTGAAGGCTCAGTGGCATTGGCTATGGACTGCCACGCAGCAGGTTCATGGTTTGAATCCCGCCGCGGGCTTCAGCTTCGCCGCATGGTGGAAGGGCATTTTGCGAATGCCCTCCTGGCTAGTGACAACCCTCAAGTAGAAAATTTGTCGCCAAGCACCTAACGGTATGTTCCGGCAGCAGTCCTTGAGAGTCAGTAATTGTAGGTTAGCCTGAACAACATCTTTGACCTCATACCATCAAATACGATAGTAGTCTCATAAGAGAAGTTTAAAAGTAGTATCTTTGGGTTCCTCCACAGTTCTGAGAATGCAAAATAATCGTTTTCAAAAGTGGATCCATGATATCAGAGGTTTCCTCATTTCCCTGCTACACATATAACTTCTTCGTACATCACTAATGTATACGTTTTTATGATTTAACTTAAATAGTATGTTTGCAGCGTATTATCAGTCTTAATATAGAATTCATAAAAATATTATTAATCTTTAAAAATATGAAAATCGAAAAAGAAATATTACATTTAGTTTTGTAGCCTGTGTATATATGTCATTGTATGTCACAACAACAAAAGCTATATACAATTCTTTATACTTCATTTGGTCATATATCTAACTGTAGTGTAACTTACTGTACTGTACTATAGCAGCCGTTTTGTCCACTGTTGAACACAGCCTCCCCTATTAAGGTGGTATTTGCCATAATCCCCACGCTTGGCAGGCGGTTTGGGGATCGCAGTGTAAAATAGCAGTTCTTTAGAAAGCGCTGCTGCTCACCTTCCAGTATTTTTCCCTTATAAGGGATGTAGTAAGAGGTGACTATAGTCGGGATCATATGGAGAAGTGCAATTCTAACCCGGCACCCCACGGGGTAACTTAGTGTAACTTATCAGTGCCTAATTATAGCGTTTATTAAAAATAATATCTAGGTGTAAAATAGCCGCTTCAAATCAACTTCATAGACTACAAGCATATACTAGCAGATGTCGTACGTTTCTTCGCCTACCTACGCTACTACCCTCCACTATACATTCGTGATATATAAGTCCCTAAACGTCATTTGAACACTTAGAAAACTTCATTCAAGATAGTAATTTTCATTGTTTACTAACATCCAAATTTAAGCAATACAAAATATCTACAGCATTAATGGGTTTCATTTCAATTTGGAACTCGCAGTGTCTTGGTGAAGACATACGTTTCTTTTCGGCGACCTTAACATCACCACTAGCATAACACTGATTCAGATCAGATTCAGATTCATATCATTTATTGCTTCCATAAGTAGTACATACAAGTTGTTTGAATAAATAAGAGTACAAAGTCATATTATGGACACCGTCGGGCACAGCAACATAGAAGAGAGGAGGACGTTATATTAATTTTAAATTCACTGACTTCGTCAACGTGCCAAGTTCATCAAGAAAACGGCGTTGCATCGAAATTATGTTACCTGGAGAAACAAGGAATACACCTTTTGTACATCAATAAGCATCGGTAGCATCTGGCAGCGAAGCAACAATCATGTATCTGCGAGACTTCACCAAGATAACGGCACACACAAACAAAAGATAAGTGTCCTTCACCACGCCCAACTTTAACATCTTAGATCATTTGTTATTCCTTCCACAGTGTGTTCAAAGGCTCAGATAATTGCGCAAGGGTAATATGATATAATACATAAAATACAATCATTTCTTTATACAAAATACAATCATTTATTTATACAATTTCTTTATAGAAATACGAGTTAACCGATATCATATTTATTCATATCACGCTAAGGTTAGGTATTTTTTTATTTTATTCCTTATGTTATTATGACAGAACAAGCTCGAGCCCCACCTGATGTTAAGCGGACTAACCTCTGCTTATATCAGATGCATTTCGTTACAAGTCACGAATTTCACTGCGCCAGTCATTTGGAGACATAGTTATCAAGTCTCAAGTGCCTGTAATTTTACTGGCTCTCAAGGACTGCTGCCGGAACACACCGTTAGGTGCTTGGCGACAGATATTCTACTTGAAGGTGGTAGCTAGCCAGGCGGGTATTCGCATCATGCCCTTCCACCATGCAGAAAAGCTCAAGCCCGCAGCGGGATTCGAACCATGAACTTGAAATTGAAGGGTATGTCCCCCTAAGTAATTTTGTTCAATAAAAGCACCATAAATATATCATAATTGGTAATGAATATGAATAACTAAGTAACTGCATTCTTGTTTTGTGTGTAGAAAGGCATAATCATGCATGATGATCCAATTTTCATCAAGTATAACTTGACCTATTTTCACTATAAGTGACCTTATTACATTATTTAAAATCACTCATCTACCATAATATAACAAAGCCAGTGGGTAAAAGTCAAGCTGCAGTCCTAATGTACAACATAATCAGTATTCAAGCAATTTACCCGATTTGCCGACTATTTCAGATATAACCGGGGTGCCCCGGCTACTATATCAAAACATCAGCTGGTGATGCTCTCAGCTGGCGCTGGTGGATGTCAAGTCAACCAGACCCAGATTCCTGCGGAATGTTCACACCACGGCGGGGATGGTGACACCTTACCTTACTGCAGCTAAGTCAAAAAGAATTACTTACACGTTTTTACATTAACATTCACTAAGTTTTGCCATTACAAGTTTCGTACATGATTTTACTTATAAGTCAATCTGCCATTGTTGACATTCGTATGATAAATTAATTGAAATTTAAAACCAAAGTGTTTTAATTGTTATCTTAGAGCCTATTTTATCATTTGTGATCATGGCTACTGAATTGTCAAAATGTAGTATTAAACTGAAAGATTTAAGAACAAAACTTAGCTCAATTAAATAACAAATTACAAAATTTAAAAAATATACTGCGATTTTACAATCGGCTGAGCTAGCTAGTTATAGCATGGTGGTAGGGCATTTTGCGAATGCCCGCCTGGCTAGCTACCACCCTCAAGTAGAAAATCTATCGCCAAGTACCTAACGGTGTGTTCCGGCAGCTGTCCTTGAGAGCCAGTACTTCTAGGTTAGCCTGAAAAAAATCTTCGACCACATCATCACTTACTATGGTAAGTGATGAAGTACACCTTATGAGGTGTGATAGTAGTCAAAGGCTAACCTAACAGGTATAAAAAAATAAATAAAAAAGTAGCTTAGAGCGAGTGGAACTTAGCTTAAAATTAAGCAATATTGAGTCTTTGGCCAGTAAGTTTGATAACCTACAAGCTGAAATTGAGGTTTTAAACGCCGATTTTTTAGATTATGAGATAGATGAGAGGAATGTATTCAAATTCAAATTATTTATTTGTATTGAACGAGATATTGTTACTTGCAAGGCGAAAGCCAAGGTTTTCATTGAAAATGCAAACATACCAATACAATCCCGCCGCAAGTCTGAGGTAGGAGAAACTTCTTGCATTCAGTCTTACTATCATGCTCAGAATTCAACATTTAATTCGCTGAAAATAGAAATTGCCACGTTTGACAAATCTTCGAAAATTATTCTAGTTACAATATATTAAAGAGATTTATTGCATATTTCAAAAGATTTATATATAACCTCAAAAATACGTAGAACAATTTGGTATTTTAACTGCCATCGAGCTTATACAAGACTCAATGAATTAGCTTTGCGCTATGGCTGAACAAGAATCGTATTCTGGCGAATATAACATATACTTACCATTAAACAATACATCCAAGCTGTTGTCATTGTCTACTTTTCTAGACAATACTTTAATACGAGTAGGTGGCAGAACTAATTGTTCATACACAAGGAAGTATTATATAGTTATATAGTTCTTGACTCATCACATCACTTCACAAAGATATATTTTGCACACGAACATATACGACGAATGCATTCTGGCCCTCAGCTATTGTTCGCTACTCTTAGATAATCTATTTGGCCTATGAATCGGTGACGCTTAGCAGGTAATACGGTACATACCCTGCATGCGTTAAATACAAACGCTTTCAAGGCAAAACGTTTTGCCCAAAGATTCATGAAGGAAATCTCCCAACACAACGCACTACAGCAGACTTCCCCTTATTTCAGTTGAATTGGATTATGCAGGACCGTTCTTCATTTTAAATCGCAAAGGACGTTGCTCAAAGTTAATTAAATACTGTTTGTGTATATTTGTAGGTATTCTTTATAAGTGCGTACATTTAGAAGCAGTGAGCAGTCTGTCAATGGAAGACTTCATATTGACACTTCGGAGATTCATTTCACGTCGCGGCAAACCAGCGGAGATAATCTCTGATCACGGTCGAAATTTCATCGCGGCGGCCAAGGAATTAGGGGCAGGGGTCTTTTTTGAAGGCAAACAATCATTATCTTCCTGACTTTGCTGCGCAGGAAGGGTTCAGCTTTTCAAATATTCCAGTTTAGTCGCCTCATTTTGGAGGCCTGTGGGAATCTGGAGTCAAATCCGCCAAACATCACATAACTAGAGTCATAGGCAACAGCCATTTAACCTTCGAGGAAATTCAAACCTTATTTACACAAGTGGAAGCAATACTTAACAGCCGACCCTTGTGTGCCATGTCATCCAATCCTTCCGACTTACTTTCCCTCACTCCAGGACATTTTCTTATTGGAAGGCCATTGACAGCGTTTCCATCTCCTGCACTATGCGATATCGATCCCAACAAGCTACGACGGAACCATATCATAGATTGGATCAAATACGCCAACATTGTTGGCTTCTTTTAATGTTGTTATGTTTGCAATAACGTCTGCTATGCGGATTACATTACAAAATTACAAATTTACGATAGGAAAAATGTAAGTCATGTGCGGGATGTGGCTTGAGACTGTTGGCTTCGTTGGCAAAAGGAATACATATCAGAGCTGCAGTAGCGACAAACATGGACTAAGCACAACGCAAATCTATAGATGTAGGCGATCTCGTACTAATGAAGAAAGACAATTTGGCACTCTTATGTTGGAGGGAAGTGTTATAAAACTATATGTAGGGCCTGACCACATAAGCCGAGTCGCAGATATTCCTACATCAAAAAGCAGTGTGCGGCGCTCACTTGTGCCCTCTCCCAAAGCCAGAAGATATACAAGGTTGAAGACCGATGGTCATTCCACGGGGCGGAATATGTCGCATCTCAAAATAGCCGCATCAAATCAACTTCATAGATTACAAACATATACCAGCAGATGTCATACGTTTCTTCGCCTACCTTCTACCCTCCACTAACCATTCGTGATGTATATACTAACATCTAAATTCAAGCAATACAAAATATCTACAGCATTCACGGTTTCATATACATTTGGAATTCGCAGTGTCTCGGCGAAGACAAATGTAGGTAAAACTGATATTTTTTACCAGGTCGAAGGTACCCGCTGCGAATATTGATTCACCTTTTTAAAGAGAATGTAACAATAAAAATACAGAAAAAAATTATCTGTGGGTATGGAATTGTTATAATGTAAATATTACTTAAGAGTAGAGTGCACGTAGTGTGTATGCGGATGCGGGTGACTTATAAGTTTTATGTAAAATGCAATAACGGAGATAGAAACCTAGGGAATGAGCTAGTCCACATCAAATAAAAGAATGAAAAGCCAGGGGTAAATGCACTCACCGAAAGCCGGCAAAGATCCAATCCTGCTAGTCGTTCCTCCAGGTGCCCACGCGTGGGCTAACTTTCTCCAGCACTGTCTTTAAACTACAATTTCTTGAAATTCACTTTCAATGCGGGAACTATCAAATTATTATAATGCGATGCGTGCAAAGAGTGCAACAAGAGAAGAATGACGCGGTGATAATGAATGTCTTTCCTTCGTGGATGTTCGGCCAACTTCGGTGTTCCGGGCAGTTGTCATTGCAAGCCACCTTGCCGACGTAGCGTGCGATGTTCCGGATGATCCTTGCACATACTTGCGTAGTTCATGCAATTCACCCTAGATGGCTAAGTCATACTAATATTTGATGTGAACAAAACGGCACAAACATCCTCCCCGGCTTGAAAGTCTATAAGATTTTCAACGGAAAAACAATGTGAAAATGTATATATAATGCGACAATAAATTAAAGTGATCAAAAATGGACGCGTTGTGAGTATAATAAATATGCAGATATAATTTTATTGCAAATGTAGTAGGTAATATATTTTATATTTATGCGGATATAAATTTATACATTATGCGGATGTAAAAGGTTTATGCTATATTAACTTATACAAATGAGGACAAAGAGAGTAAATTATTGAGATGGAAGGGGACATAACTTTACAACTGGACGCTTGAATATGCCCGTTGCAGTACGCACTAACGCGACACGAATTATTCCGTCTTTACCAGGATATGTTTGTTCAATTATACCAGTAGGCCACCTGAGTGGCGGCGTATCATCTTGATGAATGAGAACAAGTGTACCTGGTTGAATGGGAACATCAGGAGTATTCCATTTCTGTCTCAATTGAAGTGTGTGTAAGTAATCTACGTGCCACCTTTTCCAATAGCTCTGGACTAAACTGTCCAAAAGCTTCTTTCTATTGTAAAGACTGACTGATTTATCAACTTCATATGCAGGTAACGATTGTAAAGGTGTTGTATTTAAGAAATGCGCGGGTGTTAAAATTGTGTGTGGCTCATCGGACAGCAAACACAATGGACGCGAATTTAACAGACATTCAATTTGGACTAAAACTGTTAAAAGTTCTTCATAGCACAATAATTGTTTGCCAATACAGCGGAATAGGTGAGATTTGACAGACTTAATGTTAGCTTCCCAAATACCTCCCCAGTGGGGTGCTCTAGGTGGTATCGTGACCCAACGGATCCTGCGATTGCTTAATTCAGCTTGGAATGCGGTGGAAGTGTCTTTAGAAGACAAGAAAGTGTATAGCTCATCCAATTGTCGTTTAGCACCAATAAAATTGGTTCCATTATCGGAATATATGCACGATACTGGTCCTCGTCTAGACAGAAAACGTTTAAGGGCATCTAAAAACGTTTCTGTACTGAGATCTGATGCAATTTCTAGGTGTAAGGCTTTCGTACTTAGGCAAATAAAAAGGCAAATATAAGCCTTTTGGCTTTTAACACCACGTTTGCGCGCGAGAGTAATATGTATTGGACCACCAAAATCAATACCAGTATTAGTAAAAGCTTTAGCTTCTTGCAAGCGTGCGGGAGGAAGGCTAGCCATTATAGGTGATGGATGCATAGGCGCAACTTTGAAGCAAAAATTGCACTGGCGTATTCGTTGGCGAATAATGTTACGAGCGGAGATGATCCAGTAACGTTGTCTTAATAAAGACATGAGCAGATGTGATCCAGTATGACAATTGGAGCGGTGACAATCGTCAATTATTAGATCAACTATATGATGTCGGCGGGGAAGCAGAATTGGATGGCGGTTTTCATATGGTATATTAGCATTAGTCAACCGGCCACCAATACGGATCAGTCCATGGCTATTATCTACAAATGGATTAAGTTTTCTTAAAGCAGGCGAAGGTAAGTTGCCCCTTTTTATATTTTTGATTTCATCAGCAAAGTATTTACTTTGTAAATAGCGAAGAATTACCATTTCTGCGGCCTGAATGTCAGATACTTCAATTGAAGGTGAGCGAGGCAGTTTACCTGCAAAGCGGAGAACGTAAACCGTAATGCGTAACAATTTTTTCCAGGAAGATACCCGGAGAGCAAGCTCTAGAAGCGGTGAGTTATCCACATTGGATATAGCGGTAAGAGTAACAGTGTTTTTTATTTCAGGTATAGAACCTTCAGAGCGAGAAGTATCAAATGGCACGATAGGCCATTCAGCGGTTGGAAGACGAGTCCATGATGGACCATGCCACCAAAGCGGGTGGTCATTCAATTGCGAGGGTAGTAAACCTCGTGATATGACATCACTAGGGTTATTTGTTCCTTCTATGTAGAAAAAGCGATCAGGAGGTAGAAGCTCCTGTATTTTACTAACGCGGTTGGCAACAAATGTCTGCCATCGATGCGGAGATGACTGAATCCAAGTCAGAGCAATAGTGGAGTCAGAAAATGCAAAAATGTTATTTATGGGATAGCGATCATTTAATGCTATATGTACTTGTTTAACAAGTTTAACGAGAAGTAGCGCAGCACATAATTCGAGCCTTGCTAGCGTAACTGTCTTGAGTGGAGCCACTTTCGACTTGGAGCATATCAAATGGACTGATATGTCGCGGTTTGGGTGTGTCACATGTAAATAGAGCACGCATCCGAGGGCTTTAAGACTTGCGTCTCCAAATGCCACAATGTTAATGACACAACCTGCTGAAATACCTAAATGACGAGGTATTTGCAGGTTCGACAGCAGTGGTAATTCATTTTTAAATTGAACGAAACGTTGTACAATACTTTCAGGTGGTTCCTGATCCCAGTCTACCTTTGCGAGCCAAAGCTCTTGCAATAAGAGTTTGGCATAAAGTATGACAGGCGCAGCGAATCCGAGCACGTCAAATAAACGAGCGATAGTCGACAGTATTGCACGTTTCGTGTTACCTACTGATGCGTTGGATGTAGTGAACGAAAACGTATCAATAGTAGGTGTCCATTTTAGGCCTAAAACCTTCAATGTATCACTGTCGTCAGTGAACTCAATAGACGCGCGATGTGATTCGGGTAGATGAGCTAGAAGTTCAGGCGAGTTGCTAGCCCATTTGGTAAGATTAAATCCACCGGCTTTGAATAATGCGACTAACTCGTCTGCTAAGCGAATGCCGTCATCAACAGATTGTACCGATGTTGTTAAATCATCCATGTACAGTTCTTGAGTGGCGACTTCTGCAGCAAGAGGAAAGCGTTCGCGTTCATCCTCAGCTAATTGGCGAACAGTTCGCATTGCCAAAAACGGACTAGATCGAAGACCGAAAGCGACTGAATTGAATTGTAGAATGCGTAAAGGTTCAGTCTCATTAAAGCGGTACAATATTTTCTGATATTTGCGGTCATTTTCTTTTAAATATATTCTCAAATACATTTGTTGCACATCAGCAGTTATGGCAACTTTGAAACAGCGAAATTTTAATAGTAGTGCAAATAAGTCAGCCTGTAGATTCTGACCTACGTGTAACAAATCGTTAAGCGATATGCCAGTGTTGGTTTTAGCACTAGCGTCTAAAACGATGCGCGTTTTTGTTGTTGCCTTGTCAGGACGAACAACGGCATGATGCGGTATAAAATAGCCTTCAGATATAGCAGCTGAAGAATAGGGTATTTCCGTCAAATAACCCCTCTGTATGTAGTCAGAGATGACGTCATTGTATGCTTGACGAAGTGCGGGAAGCGCATTAAATTTACGTTCTAAAGCAGTGAATCGTCGTTGCGCGTGCGTGAAAGAATCACCCAAAGACATAGGGTCACCTTTAAAAGGGAGCGAAACAATATAACGCCCACAAGAACTTCTTGACTTTGTTAAGTTATACATTTGTTCACAATCATGATTTTCCGGACTTATGGACTTAACGGAAGGCACCTCTTCGAGCTCCCAGAATTTCACGATGTTATTATTTAGTTCATTCACCAAAGGACCGAAGGACCAGACTATATTATCAGAGTTGATAGCAGGTATCTCTCCCATGACAATATAGCCAAGCGTTGTTTCAAGAGCATAAGGTGCACAGCGAGCGGTATCCGAAGAATCAGCTGATCGAGTAAGCGAGGGTGGTATAATTTTACCGCCTAATAAAATAAATGCAAACATCTGAGCACCGAGAATAACGTCTATATCCCCGGGCGAGTTCCAACATTCATCAGCAAGTGGTAAGTCCTTAAAATAATCCACCATGGAAGCGTGGACCACGCGCGTAGGTAGTTGATCAGTAATATGATCAACGACTAGCAGCGTCAAATTATATTGAGAGTCAGAAACGCGCGATTGAATAGTGAGTGATACGTAACCTTTAATTGGTGCCGCTATCGACCCAACGGTTTTTAAAGAGGTATTTACAAGCGGATGAATATCTAAATTTAATTTATGGCAACATGCGAGCGTAATAATATTATTTTCAGATGCACTATCTGTCAAACATCGTATAACAATTCGTCTTCCATTAATAGGCACAAATACTTGCGCTGTAGGTAAAACAAATGTTTTATCTAGGGTTTGTTTATTAGGAATATTATTATTGCATGAATGCAAGGTAAGTGTGTCCGAGCGTTTATTATACGCAGCGTCAGAAACGCGTGGAGCGCTCGTATCTGGAATGTTAGTGTGCGCCGGTGGCATAGTGGCTGGCTGCGCGCAAGAAGATAGCTTGCGGTCCGTACCGGAGCCGCGAGCCATTGCGTTTGCGACCGTCGCCGGCGATCCATTCTGAACCCCGTCACTACGGTACGATGTTAGCTGATTATCAAAATGCAATAATGAGTGATGTTTTTTATGACACTGTTTGCAAGTGTTATGCGAACCACAATTAATTGTTGTATGCTTTGTACTGAAACAATTAATACACAGTTTGTTGTTTTTAATGTAATTAAAACGTTCTTTTACGGGTAATTTGTGAAATGCTGTGCATTGATATAAATGAATATGATGCGAAGTGTTACAAAACATGCAAGCTGGTTTGTCTTTGTTATTTTCCGTAATAGCAAAAGTATGCGTAAATTTTGATGATGACGTTGGTTGGCGTGAGCGAGTTGCAGAATTCCCCTGCGACTGGGATACATTCTGCCGTACAGCAGTCGTGCGTTCCAACACCTTTATATGATGACGAATAAAACTCACTAAATCACTACTTGTCGGTATATCTTTGTCGCGGACGGATAGCTCAAAACTTTGAACTAATTGAGTGTCTATCTTTTTAAGTGCGAGATGCGTAAGAATGAAATCAGTTAAATCAATAATTTCTAATTGTTTTAAAGCGGACATAGAAGAATTAACTCGTTCAATAAAGTTATTTAATTGCGTAGGTGAACTAGAAGTAGGTTTAATATCAAGTATGTTATTAAGGTACATTGATCCTAGTAACCTCTTATCTTGATATTTATCGACTAAAGAATTCCATATCGTGGTATAATTAGATTCATTAGGTATAATTCCTGCGAACACATTGAGGGCGTTTCCACTTAACTTTGCCACTAAATATTGTACTCTTTGTGCGTCAGTTAATGAAGCGTTATCATGAACATTGGTCTTAAAACTATGATAGAATAGTGGCCAAGATTCAGGATTACCAGAAAAATCTACCAAATCCAATGGCGCCAAACGACAGTTGTTCGAGGTAGGCTTATCAGTTGCGGAGATAGCACGGCGAGTTTCTATTAAACCCGAGCGAGTATGTTGGATAAATGAAAATAATGTTTCAAATGCATTCCAATTACTAAAGTTAAGTTCATGTTTAGGGTTCACTTCTAATAACAATGTATTGTGTTGATCACATAAATCATTGAAATTGCTATATAATTTGTCAATATTCGACGAAGCGGCTAAAAAGTCCTGCTTACATCTAGTGTCAACATCAGCTGATGGCACTATTTTCTTAGCGGAATTATATAAAGTATTAATATGCGCGAATATTGCTTCTTTTTTAGCATGTACAATTTTTATTTTTGCCTCCGAAGACATTTCAAACAGTTTTTAAATATAGTTCTATCACATGAATAGATAATGGTATGATTTCGACACGAACTTGGAATGTGGGTAGAATCGGCTTCGATATACGACGATTTATTTAATGAAAGCGTAATTTTATGTAATGTAATGTTTTAGGTGTAATTAATTAAACAAACATAAGCGTTAAAGACGTATAATTTATGGAACTTTTATACAACTAATAGATATAATGCGAAAAATAAGCGATATGCGTACCGTAATTTCTGCGTACTGCGAAGTTACGGTATTACTAAAAGGTACAGTAACGTGCTAATTAATATTCTAAAGGAATTTATACGAAATTGTAGCTTCTGTTATAATTTATATGTGTATGATACTTATTGAAAGTTATGTTCCAACGATAATAAGTGAGCGTTAGCTGGTTATATCCGGTTCGTAACGGGCCAAAAAACTATGTGTATGCGGATGCGGGTGACTTATAAGTTTTATGTAAAATGCAATAACGGAGATAGAAACCTAGGGAATGAGCTAGTCCACATCAAATAAAAGAATGAAAAGCCAGGGGTAAATGCACTCACCGAAAGCCGGCAAAGATCCAATCCTGCTAGTCGTTCCTCCAGGTGCCCACGCGTGGGCTAACTTTCTCCAGCACTGTCTTTAAACTACAATTTCTTGAAATTCACTTTCAATGCGGGAACTATCAAATTATTATAATGCGATGCGTGCAAAGGGTGCAACAAGAGAAGAATGACGCGGTGATAATGAATGTCTTTCCTTCGTGGATGTTCGGCCAACTTCGGTGTTCCGGGCAGTTGTCATTGCAAGCCACCTTGCCGACGTAGCGTGCGATGTTCCGGATGATCCTTGCACATACTTGCGTAGTTCATGCAATTCACCCTAGATGGCTAAGTCATACTAATATTTGATGTGAACAAAACGGCACAAACACGTAGCGCTTTCCATACGAACGTAGTTTCGTCATATTATAAATACCAAGTATTCAAGCTCGGTGAAATGTTGTGTTTGTCGTTGAGCCTAATATTTATGCTTCTGGGTTGCCAGTTTTCGATTTATTATTTATTTTATCCCTAAATGTCAAATTAACAATTCCCATACAAAACGATTTTTCGAATTGTTTTTGAATCTACTTAATTTTTCGGAAATCTAATCAGAAGCATAGATATGCTCTCTCTAGGCTCAAGGATAAACATGCAAAGTTTCACCGAGTTTAAACACTTAGGGTCTTATTCATAATCGCTCCATAACTTAATAGTGGGTTTATGGAACGTCATTGATACTGCGCAAAAGAAAAATCTTTTGCGCAGTACTAACGACGTTTTATAAACCTATCGTAAAGTTATGAAATGATTATGAATAAGGGGGTTAGTATTTAAAATATGACGAAACTACGTTTGTGTAGAAAACTCCACGAGCCCTCTAGCCTAAAGTTCCTATAAACTTATCTAAATATATCGACAACCTACGTATCCAGGTGACTGTAATGAATCTCCAACGGGCCTCCAGCTAATATATTTTTCTGGCTTGAATATGGTTAAGTCATCGTTTCTGGTTGTTTGTTTTAGTATGGCAGTCGTTATAGCATGGTTGGTAGGGTATTTTGTGAATACTCGCCTGTTCGACATACGGCACATCTAGCATATTTTAATGTTAATTGCCTTTTACAACATCCTACTGGAGAATATTGATCACCAGGAGCTGTGAAACAGTGGACCACTATCCAGAAGCGACCAGGACGGCGGCAGTCCCTGTGGCTTGAAGGCATCTCATCTCATCTCGGATGAGAGATTTTAAGAATGCTTCGGTTTTACTACCACTATTTCGTACAATACAATGAAAAAAAAATACGGTGCTGAGCCCTTTACACTCCATGTGCAACATCGCACCCATGACATCATTAACCTGAGATGTATGCTTCTCATTCGGCGCGTTATTTTCTCTAAGGATTGATTACCATTTCAAAATGTAAGTAATTGATTGCATGTTATTCGTCTTAACGTACGTTTATGGGTAGGTATTTCTTTACGTAAACATGGAAATGAAAGAGGTAAACTAAAATATTCTTCAGCTAAATCCAAATCAGTGTGTACAGAATATATACGAAGAATTAATTTTTATGTAAGCCAGTCTCGATCAGACGTGCTCTACGACGTGTTTCGAAAATAAATGCTTACATTTGAAAATTCTATTTTTAAGTCCAGCAAACTGTCGAGCCTTGATACGTGTCGACCTAAATCGTTCACTTTCTGATAAATAATGGAACTCTGACTCTGTGGTTATATGGATTAGAAAATCCTTTTTAAATGAAAAACCGTTAAAAGATAGAGTTTGACATGCTTATTAAATTTGTTTTTATATAAATTGTCCATTGCTGAATTTTATTTTTATTAATTTTAATACCTAATCACACTTTCTAAAACGATTGTATTACTGTTCAAAACTCATTAGATTCAGTAGATTCACATAGCAGGAAATATTAATTCATCAATTATTGTAAATAAATTCATCGCAAAGCTCTCCCTGGCATAGAATATGCACTTTCACCGTCAATGTAAACATCTTTCTCCTTTTGCCTACTCCGAAATGGAAATGTTACTTCGCGCGCTCTCAAAACAAAATCAATATCAGTAGGTACTGAAAAATCTATTAAAATATTTGATGTTTTGTATGTATTTTGCATCATTAATGTCTAACGTTATTTCGATAGTTGACCTTTACTGGTTATATACCTGCAATGGCCGTTATTTTGTAACAACTGTGCTTTGTATTTTAATTGTAATTAGTGTTATACCAATTTTTTTATTTGTCATTTTTATTCTGTGGTTTTACTCATGAGAAGCAGAAAGCCAAGCTTTGATAACTCCGTAGTGTAGGTAGTTAGGTACTTATGTACTTGTTATTATGGGATTGTGATTGATCAAGCACGCAGTCCACCTTATTATAGGCGTTAACCTCTGACCATAATAGATGCATTTCGTCACAAATAACGTGTGACGTGGGTGACCCTTTCGGCTAGCTGGCCTGGGTCCCTCGTCCAGGTGGATGTTCGTGCTCTTTGCCTCACGGGAAGAGATGGATCATCCGATTAGGATTGTCTGTCAAGGGTGATGGTCCAAGGAAACGCACAATAACAGGTTTGTAGTACAAAGGTATGTATTTCGGGTATCTACAGCAGTTGCTTAGGGCGTCTAGATAAACCTTAACTTATCCTGAGTTTACAATAGATTACTATCTGCGGGGTGACGGACTTCGGGACGTCGCGGTCGCGGCGGGACCTCTAGCAGGAGCGCGACGGCCTGCGAGGAGAATCGCGTGAGACGGGTTCGCGGACAACGACGGGCGGCGGTTCGGTTAATAAGTACGGGAGTAGTAAGTCAGGAGAGTCGGGAACGAGGGCCTTGCAGCGTGGGCGAACCACGCGCACCGGTTACCTCCGGGTTTAGCAGGAACGGGGTCAGAGATGAGGCCCTTGCAGCGTGGGCGGACCACGCGCACCGGGTACCTCCGGGATTAGCAGGAATCAGGAAAAGGGTTGAGGCCCTTGCAGCGTGGGCGGACCACGCGCACCGGTTACCTCCGGGATTAAGCAGGGGTCGGGGATAGAGATGAGGCCCTTGCAGCGTGGGCGAACCACGCGCACCGGGTACCTCCGGGATTAAGCGGGGGGTCGGGAATAGGGATGAGGCCCTTGCAGCGTGGGCGAACCACGCGCACCGGGTACCTCCGGGATTAAGCGGGGGTCGGGAATAGGGATGAGGCCCTTGCAGCCTGGGCGAACCACGCGCAGCGGGTACCTCCGGGATTAGGATGAGAGTAGAGGACCTTGCAGCGTGGGCGGACTACGCGCACCAGTTACCTCCGGGAACAGGGATCGGGATGAGGGCCTTGCTGCGTGGGCGTACCACGCGCACTGGTTACCTCCGGGTTGGTGGGGAACACCAGGGTAGGGCGATTTGATGGAGGCTCTGCGAGCGGTCCGATGAGTGTGCCGGCACACGTCCGTTCACCGCGGGAGCCTCGAGCAAATGCCACTGCTTCACGGGCCGCGCCGCCTTATATAGCGTATGTGTTATCGGGGCGTACAAGAACTGCTGCCGGAACACACCGTTAGGTGCTTGGCGACAGATTTTCTACTTGAGGGTGGTAGCCAGGTGGGCATTCACAAAATGCATTTCCACTGAACTTGAAGATCAAGCCCGTGGCGGGATTCGAACCATAGACCTGCTGCGCGGCAGTATATAGCCAATGCCACTGAGCTATCACTGCTTCAAAAATTATTATTGATAAAATTTAAATGGGACCGCTTTGGAAGTGTACTCTACCAAAAACGCATTATTAAGATTGTGTATTGTGATCAGAGTAAAAGTTATGTGTCATAATATACATGTATTATGTTATGCTATCGTGATGGAACAAGCACGAAGCCCACCTGGTTGGTTGAGCAGTAACCTTTGCCTATAACAGTTGCAGTTCGTCATAATTGTTAAAATGCACTGCGCCCATCACCCTTACACAAAGTTGTAAAATCATGTGCCCGTAATTTCAGCGGCACCTTCAAACCGCAGTAATGCGAAAATTACTGCTTCGCGACAGAAATAATACTAATGTAAGCAGCAGATCTTCTAAGTATTACTTACATAAAACGTCTTTGCCAGCATATTACTAATGTATTATCTTCTCACGCTCAGCTTTTCCGCCATTTGACAGAAAGGTGCGGCCGTCGACATGGCGAGAAAATAAAATAGAACATAATAATATAACATGTCGTGAACTTTTATTGAAGAAATGATGACTAAAAAGTACTAAAAAGTTGATATCTGGAGGATTGCAGGATATTATCAGAATTCTCTTTCTTAGAATAAAGCGTGAAAAAGTAATGACTTTTTTACTTTACTTTTATTGCGATAAATTGTGAAAAAGTCATCACTTTTTCACGTTTTATCCTATAAAAGAGAGTTCTGATAATACCCTGCTTCTTAATTTTATACAATTATTTGCGGATTAAGCGGCAATGTTGTGAAGGATTTTCTTTTGCTGGAATCATAATTATATCATAATATTATATATATTCCTCATAAAATTATTTGGTTATTTTCTCGTCGTTGAAATTCAAGAGTTAAATTGGCAGTTATTTTGGTTCGGGTACTGAGTCGGTATCAACTAAGCGTTGGTTAAATTGAATAAAATTGTACTACAAGTACATTAACTGTATTTTTAAGTAGCAATGGAAACATATAGAGATTTTATAACTTAGGAGCCTTTGTTTGTGAATCTATTTATATGTAGCGTCGCATGATATGGCTTCAAAAGTACTGGGGGCCAACTCCCACCTCTTAATTCAGTCTTATTTTAACCTTACATTAACAATTTTAATTTGCACTACCATATGTCACTATAGCAGACTTACATTAGAACTTCAACGTGAGAGCGGACTGCATACATTGAATCAAGACATTTTTGCGATAGAGATAGCGCTATATGAACATTATTGTTTCGTGACGGCCGTGGTACGAATCTTAGTATCAATATTTTAAGTTTGAAATAATGATGTTGTTTTTTCATAATAGTTTTTAAAAGATGGGAGTTGGGGCCCTGATCTTTTTTGATATAGTTTATAATTAGTTTACTGACTTCAAAGCGCTTTCCATACAAACGTATATTCGTCATATTTTATATACTTAACAATTATTCACACTCTATAAAACTTTGCATGCATATCCTTTAGTTTAAAAGGTATCCCGGTTTTTCGTATTATTATGTATTTTACCTCAAAACGTGCAAATAAATATTTCCATACAAAATGAGTTATCCGAACAATTTTGAAATCACATGATTTCACGAAAAACTTACATACAAAATAAAAGTATAGCTTAGCGAAACGACGTTTATATGACACTTCCTATCCCATACATGCTGTCAAGATTATTTTAACATCAATATATGTATCGGCAATGTTCTAAATAACAGCA
The DNA here is from genome assembly GCA_963890685.1 of Plagodis pulveraria. Taxonomy (NCBI): domain Eukaryota; kingdom Metazoa; phylum Arthropoda; class Insecta; order Lepidoptera; family Geometridae; genus Plagodis; species Plagodis pulveraria. The sequence goes on along the minus strand of OY982963.1, from coordinate 3,432,414 downwards.
AATTCTTACTCGAACCTAATAAAATCTTTCATAAACCTGCTAACTGAATTGTAAAGATGAAAGCCTTGGAATAGTTCTTTGAAAACACTTTGAAACCCAAGAACCGTAGCGTCTACATTCCACACACCACACACAAACGTACTTGCATTGCTCGAGTAGAATTTAAAATAAATCTCATGTCGTGTGGAACATTGTTGCTTTAGGGTTCTGCAATTACAAAATATATAATACAATAAATAAAAAAATTAAAATAACCAGTAAAAGTTTGAGTTTGCATGCAGGGTATTTTGCGAATGCCCGCCTGGCTAGCTACCACCTTCAAGTAGAAAATCTGCCGCCAAGTGCTTAACGTTGCGTTACACTTACCATCAGGTGAGATAATGGTAAAAGGCTAACCTGTCAAGCATAAAAAAATATGTAAGGGTAGGAAGATGATGGCATGACGTCCCTATCTGATTGTTTTTACATTCTAGTTACGGAACCCTAATGGACGTACTCAATTCAAAAGTGAATGTAACGTAGAAATGTTACTAGATTACTTTTAAAAGATTTCGTATAGAAGTGAGAAAAATATTTTTTTTACGTTATTGAACGTTTCTGCAATTTTGTGTACTGTTGCACGTATGCACAATGGCAGTATGTATGTTTTGGAAGTAATTATTTTGCTTTCCAAATATCTCTGTTTTTGCTTTGCGCCAATGCTGTTCATAAGTGAGCTTGAGCATTTGGACTGTAAGTCTGTTATGACTTGTGGGTTGTCAAAATGCTTAGTAGTAGATTGTAAATTGTAATAACTGTAGTATAAACTTCGTCGTATTTTGTTATCAAAGACAACAGTTAAAAATAAAGTTCCTTAAATATATTAATGATATTGAGATATATTATATATATTTAATTATATTATAATTTTAATTAATATATTATTATGCATGATATTATTTTACAAAAATTGCTTAACTATACAATTTCCCCTGGAATTCGTTTATTTCCGCTCATTATTTATTGACCAGAAGACTGATCTATAAATACATGTTTGATTAGTAGTTACCCGTTATTTATCAATGTATGTATTAGGCTTGTCTCATAGTACACGAGACCACAAAATAAAAAGGACCAGAAAAATCACTCCGCAAAGCCATTGCAATAAATAAGCGACTCTAGCAACGAAAAAATAAAGTGCACTCCAGCTTCCAAAGCACGGAGTACCTTATATTTAAATTCATTAACAAGATATTTCTCTTTCTATCGCATAGTTCTGATCTCTTCTGACGCAGCACGCATCGTACAATAATCGGATCGGACTCGCTAATGTACCTATAGCTTTGCACCTAAAGTGCGGAGTGACCTGACGAGACCATAAAAGATTAGGCGTTATTTGGGGCTTACTAATTGTACATTTCTGTGCTTACTTCAGGTCATCCTGTGCACTCACGAAGGTACGTCTCCTTTATGCAAGTTATTGATGCAAATTAATACGGTTAGGCTACGCTTATACACGATGTCGTGATGTTATACTGCGTTCAGACGCACAACATGCAGCCTGGCAAGCAGTCCGGAAGCGGCTCGAGGAGCAGCCCAGCGCGCGTCTCCAGGCCAAGCAAGTCTGTTCACATCCTCCTGCCTGTGGAATTCCACGTCAATAGTGGGAACGCAGCATAAAAATTTATGGAACATACTGTAAATGCTTGAAGCGCTCGTAGCGAAGTTTGCTTAGCCGTTCTGAACTGATCAGCAATGATAAGCAACGACCGCCGCGGTCATGAGTTGGATGAGTGACCGCTGGTGACACACTTCGGCGGGCACGTTAAGCCCTCGGTCCCGGTTGTAGTCTCAGGATAGCAGTCGTTATAGTATGGCAGTAGGGCATTTTGCGAATGCCGCCTGGCTAGCTACCACCCTCTAGTAGAAAATCTGTCGCCAAGCACCTAACGGTGTGTTCCGGCAGCTGTCTTTGAGAGCCAGTAATTATAGGTTATCCTGAACAACATCTTCGACCACTACAAATTACAAATATACGATAGGAAAAATTTAAGTCATGTGCGGGATAGCAGGCGTTATTGCAAACATAACAATAATAAAATCTTCGACCACATTATCACTTACCTTCAAGTGTGATTGTGGTCAAAGGCTAACCTGACTGGCATAAAAAAAAACAATAAAATATTACCGCTAAGGCAGGCAGTTGTAGTTGCAAACAAAAAAATGGAGGGGTGGGCTGTCGAGAAAGCAAAATCTATACTAATTAATATACCTACATAAGACGTAATGTTATCATAGATATAATTTACCAAGACATGCTTTATATTTCCTAGGCAATGTTAGTTAGACCAAATGAAATGAATATTAGGTAAGGTTTTATTGGGTAATTACTTTGTCATATTATATTACAATCTCTATTCGTCCCCAAGGAATGTTATAAGTGCCTCCTTTCCTCCTGAAATTATCATTTTAATTAGCAGTTAATTAGACTTAGGAAGAAGAACTCCAGCGGTTTGTGCGAACGTTTGTAAGATTAGATTGTTTGGGTTCGTGATTTATTGCTTTCATATATAAGTTACTATATGGAGAGATTCTTTTAATTATAGAAGATGCTCAGCTATGAACACCGGAGAAATCTAGCTGCGCAGTAGTAAATATTTCAACTAGCTGGCTATTATGGTTTCAGTAATTCATCTCTTTATAAGTAGGACATCTAGATGTTGTCGTGGGTTTAGCAAAAGGGTTGGGTTTTTTACTGCCGAACCCTGATAAAAAGTATCTTTCTGCGCGGCATATGCCAATGGTTATTCGCTGTGCAAAATATATGCCAGTATTTTGTCACGGGTTGCTTCAACATTGGAAATAGCTATATTCTTCGGGCACCTGGTACCCATCAAGCGTCTCGACCACAAAAAGCTCAAACATGTAGACCCTGGCTAAGCATTTTAGGGCGTAAATGGCGCATTTTATCTGCTAATTTAACAGCCAAAATTGCTTTTTTTAATTGTGTTAATTACTTATAATCCAAAACATTGGTTTTAGCCGAAAGACATTCACTGTTGTACAAAAGTCTCTCCTAAAAGGGGGGGAGGGAGTTAGATATAATCCCCACGCTTGGCAGCCGTTTTTGAAATCGCGTTCTTACAGCAGGTCTTTCGAAGCTGGTGCCTTCCTTTTGATAGTTTCCCATTCGTCACCTATAAAACCTCCCACTGGAAAATTTGAGGGGTGTTATTATACACCCCTCAAATTTTCCAGTACCTAGGTACCTAGCTTATTATAGCTAGGTACCCCACGCTTTATGGTTGTCGTATAAAATCGGTGAATTTATACGCTAAAAAAATGGTCAAATATTTATAAGAACTATTTGATGGCCTGAAATATCCTTGCAGTCATTAGCCTAAATTAAGTCCTTATTTTCTTGAATGGTCAATTATAAAAGGTTACCCTTGTGCAAATAACTGCCCACATCCAACCCTCTACAGTCCCCACAATAATAAGCTCCTTTCTACCAGTTATGGACAAAATAATACTCAGAGCAACAAGAAATCCCTAATTATAAGTGGCTTGGGACCGAACTGAATTAATTACAGTAATTTATTAGAGCAATTCTACTTTTACTAAGACCTTTTCAGTAATACTTATTTTTGAACTAGCTTCCACCCGCAGCTTTGCCCACGTGAATTTCGCGTTACGTCGTAAATTTCTATATGTTACCAACTGAGAAATTTACGAGTTAGAGCTTTACGTGTGAGAAATTTACGAGGTTTAAAAGTACATGGGATACTTTTTTTCCGTATATATTACCTGATATACAGATAAAAATATCCCGTATCCTTATTAAAGATAGAGAAGATTTGTATAATATTAATACTCTATTTTCGTTTAATTTGTTTTTAGACTCGTATTACCTATACTATCGTGTTAATTTATCGGGCCCAACTCCCTCCTTTTAAAAACCAGAGTTTTTCCATAAGAATGGAAAACCAACATCATTATTTCAAACTTAAAATATGAATACAAAGATTCGTACCACGGCCGTCACGAAACAATAATGTTCTTATAGCGCTATCACAATCGCACAAATTACTTGATTCAATGCTTGCAGCTTGCTCTAACGTAAAAGTTATAATGTAAGTTTACTATAGTGGTATGTGGGGGTGCAATTTTTAATTGTTAAAGAAATCTATAAAGCGTACATACGAGTCTGTAGTGCGAAAAAAAAAATGTAATGTAAGTTTACTATAAAATTGAATTAAGAGAAGATAAAGAGATGAGTTGGCTCCCAGGTCGAATTAAACTTCATTCGTTTTTCAGTGCAGCAAGTCCCTATCGTGAAGAAATTCTTTAAAGTGCTCATGGCGGAGCTTACCTAGTAATTCCTAACCTATGAAACAATGTCCGCTGCGGTCACAACTAGTACGGTTGACCGTTAGTACCAATTACAACTGAGTGCTAACGTGTTTCGAAAGGCAAATTAAAAAGTCACGTCAGTCCCTAGAAATGAAAAAATTCTAAGTCTAGGTATATGTATAATTATGTTGAAATAGTTCATATGCAGCGCAAGGCTTTGGTGGTTTGGAGGAACTTGCTGGTCTGCAGATTTGTTGAATGGACCAAGTCAATAAAACGCTTTTCAAAGCTTACTGTCGGAGTCTGTACACGAGCAGCTTGTAGATCATAGAAGGAGTACGATCCTTTTGGAACGAGATTATTTGGGGAAATACTACCACTATACATTTTTCTATATCAATTGGTTATGTTCGCTACACTGTGTTCTGGTCTAAAGGGTATGTGTGCCGGTAAAATTACAGGCATATGATACTCAACAACTTTATATCTAAGTTACAAAATTACAAATATACGATAGGTAAAATTTAAGTCATGTGCGGGATTCGAGCATCCCTGATTGGATGGATTAGACCCCCCAGAGAGCATACTCCAGCTAAAGGGGTGGATGGACGCGGTTCGAATCCCGCACCTAACTTAAATTTTTCCTATCATATATTTGTAATTTTGTAATGTAATCCGCATAGCAGGCGTTATTGCAAACATAACAATACTAAAATGTATATCTAAGGTTGATAAGCACTTTGCTGTTCGTAAGGTGTAAAGTAATGCATCTGTTACAGGCAGAGTTTACCTCTTAACATCAGGTGGGCTTCGTGGTTGATCCGTCACAATCACATAAAAAAGCAACTGTAAAAATCGCTGTACATTCTACGTATAAATTATAATATTAGATTGTTTAACAAGGGAGGAATTAACCATTTTAAAGGCGAGACTGTTTCTTTAAATCCAGAGAGGAGCGAAGGATTCTTGATTAGAATCACGAGCGGAGCATGGGGTTTTAAAATAGAATCCTGAGTTCAGCAAACACTTGGCGTTTAAAGTCCTATGACTACATTTTCCCTTTGGATTTCTGTCCTCCGAAATATACGCTTATTGTATTGTTTAAGTTGAATAATGAAATAATATAATAATGTTTATATTGTAAAATAATTGGTCATACAATATCACATATTAGTGTGGGGCAAGGCTAAAAATATGCCGATTATAAAACCATGTATAATTAAATTTGTTTGCTCATAAATAACAAGTTTAAAATATTCTAGCTGTAACTACAACAATAAATATATGTCTCCCAATTTCATTAAAAAGTAAAACATTTACGTATCTAAGTTTAATGAAAAACATTAAATTGCTTTGTTTGTCACAGGGCATTATAAAATTTCATTAGAACTTTTTCAATTATCGGAACCGCAATATTTCAATGAAAGCAATTTTAATTACGCGTTGTATATTTGTGGAAAAAAGTTTGCTTGGTTTTATAATATGCGCATGGTTTTTCTGCATAACCTCTTTGGTCCAGTACCATAGATTACATAATCCAGTTCCATGAACCAGAGCCTGTATCAGCTGGATAATCCACTGCTGAACACAGCCCCCAATATGGAGGGGTTTGCCATAATCCCCACGTTTGACTTGGGGATTGCAGTGTGTGATATATTTTCCTCGGCAGAAAATGAAGTTTTTTTGAAGTATTTATCTTGAAGATTATTAAAAATGAAAACAACTGCGTTTCTGGGACGGCTGCTGAACACATTGTTAGGTCCTAAGGTCAATAACAACAGGTGAGATTGTGGACAAGATTAGCCTCTTTCATTTATGATGTGCAGCCGACACCCGTAAAATATACAGTAATAAAGACGTTCAACTCATCACACCACAGCTTTCAACAGCCGAGCAAAATATATGCGTCTGATAGTGATGCGGTGCTAATGACATTTACACGAGTTCTGCATTAGTTGGTACGACAGATGAGACTGTAGGGACTGGCTTTATAATGTATTATTAAGATATTCTACAAGCCAGCGTGAATACCAACTTTGTTTATTCGGGTTGTTCAAATTTTAAATATATTTCAGCTTATACAGTGTTATAAGCAAAATGCTAACAACAAATTTGACTTCTGTTGGTAAACATTTTGAAATTTATGTGTTTTTTTTTTATTTATTATTATGTGTTTTTGACGGAATAAGCACGAGGACCACCTGATATTTAAAGTCTCCTGTGCCTGTCATTTATTATTTCATATTTTTTATGACTCGATTAAAATATGCAAAACTCTATTCAAAGGGATCGCGGCGCGGTCCAGTGTTGCCATGGCGGGCGCTCTTAGCTCGGAGTAGGCATCGTCTTTTACTGAATATTTACATCGAGCAAAGTAACAAAAAACATGAATTGATAAATAACCGACACAAGATACTTTTAACATCAGGTGGTCTTCGTGCTTATTCCGTCACTAACATATAAAAAATAGAATAAAATAAAAACATTAATCTCAAAATGTTTGTTATGACTAACAAGTTTATGTCAGACGATACAGATGGTTTTGTAGTTCAATTCATTTTGGCTGCAGATACCGCATAAACGATGGGAGCGAAGGGATAAATTTAAGCTTTTACTCACTTCTTACGATAACTCAGTTGGAAGAGTATGTCCCGGCTATAGGGATGGTTGAATCACAGTTGTAGTTAAAAATGTTCCTATCGTCCTAAGTTTGTAATATACTTGTTTTAAAGGCAGGTTCAGAACTTTTCCTTCAAAATGTTAAAACATTTGGAGATGCTTATTGTCAACATCTTAATTATGCCCAGTTTCTGAGTAACTTGGAGGCTAAAGTGAAACTCGCTACTAAGAAGCTCGGGTTGCTCACAGGAAGTTTTTTCATAGCACTTCCATTAATTTAATATCTTTTTATAATTGCCGCCTTTTCCACTACTTATTTTTATCATAAGTACCTATGCTACCAGATTACAGATAATATTATAATTCAAATTTCCAGATTTAGCTCATGTACGAACTCAAAAGTCTAAAATATTTTAATTATTTTTCGCATACAAAAGTAAGTAACAAGGGACCAGTAATATACCGAGTTTTGTGTTAATGAGCTTTTAATAGTGGAGACGCCCTAACGTACAGCAGCATTCAACAGGCGAGCAAAATATATGCCTCTGGTGCTAATGACATAATTGTACTTACATGTTTTGTGTTCAGTTGGTGTGATGGACGAGGCCACTGGGAGCAAAGTTTATTGTGTTTTTTGATTGAATTTAAACTAGGGAAATAATGTTGGTTATTTAAACTTTAAAAATAGCTCAATAGTAGAAGTAGATTGAATGCATTTATTCAAGAATTTACTTAGTTGTCAATAAAATTATCGGTACTTAAAAACCCTAGATAGCGATAAAATTACTAAAATGAAAGATAACGTAAAATCAATCAGATTTTAATAAGGTATTTGGCCCTTGGGGTGCCGGGCTATATAAATATTATGCACCTTGAACTGAAGTAGCTAATTATATTTACAAGAGTGTAACATTACCTGGTAAGTGAGACTGCAGGGACTAGCTTTATAATAAGCTAGTCTAAAATAATATATTCTACCTACAGATTATTACATACTCACGTTGCTTAAAATGAAAAAAAAAATTATATTACAAGCACTCAGATAAATTAGTACTGAAGGCTTATTGACAAAAAAATACATTAGTTATACATAAGTGTCTCGTAAACTTATGTGTTTTCTAACTCAGTTAGCCTCATCTTCACCTGCAAGATATTTTTACAGTTGATAATTTGTAGCTCTCCAGGACAACTGCCGAAACTTATAGCCAGGTGCTTAAGTACAGATTTTCTACTTGAAGGTGGTAGCTAGCTAGAGGAACACTCGCAAAATCCTCTTCCACTATGCAAATTTAATCAAATTCTTTTTTACAAAATCACAAATATAAGATAGGAAAAATTAAAGTCATGTGCGGTACTTACATTTTTAATTACAAAAATCTTTTTTCCAGCAGGCGTTATTACAAACATAACAATATTAAAAAAATATATTAAACAATATTTTATCAACTGTTAGTTCAATTTTAAAAAGCTTCGAAATAAAAAAACAAAAGCAGGTACTACTGGACTTTGTATCCCAGATTCAGCTCTTAAAGTTAGGTACTTAACATTAATATAAATTAACAATTCTTCTCTTAGTTAATTAGCATAGAAAAGTAAGTAACAAGGGACTAGTAATTTATCGAGTTTCGTGCTAATGAGCGTTTAATAGTGGAGGTGCCCTAACGTACAGTAGCATTCAACAGGCGAGCAAAATATATGCGTCTGGTGCTCATTACATAATTATATATGTTTTGCATTTAGTTGGTGTGATGGACGCGGCCACTGGGAGTCGCAAACTTAGTTGTGTTATTAGAACTTTTTAATGAGATTATAGGTGTTTTTAATTTATCTTGTTGTATTTTTCATTATGTATTTTTTTATTGATAAGTTTGAAGGTAAAATTAAAAGATTTAATCGAGTAAGGGCCTGTTTCAGAATGTTCGAGTAAGTTCCGGTTATACTACCCAGAATATATTAAATAAATAATACACTATCTTTGCGTTTCACAGTCATCGATTTAGCCTATCCATCGGTTAACGCCTGAAACGCGCTGCATGTTAACTGTTGTTTTTACACTGAGAAAAATCTAAATTCAAAAGCGCCCTAATGACGGCCAATTTATATGGTAAAAGGCGAAAAACCGACCAAACGTAAATACGTACAAAAACGCCTTCCAGCTAGAAGGCGTTAAACGAGGTCAGTGAAGGCGAATGTTTCTTTTCGTCTTCATTTAAGGTGTATTTTGTGGTCTGTCTTAATTATTGACTTTCGATGAGGCTGATTAAGTCGTACGTTATAGTGATAATCACCGTATATAAACCGCCGTAAAAGTAAGGTATATTTTATGGTCCATACTGCAATTATTATCGTATTAAAAAGTTCATTTCTGAAAATACTTTACGGAAGGTGTTTCTGACGGTTTTGTTTATTATAAAACATGATACATTTTTATTGATTGGTGAAAATCATCTTAAGAGTTGTGAATTCATCTTACGTATTTACAATTCAACGGTAAAGGTCAAATTCGATTTAAGCCTTTAAGTCGTTTTTCTCAGTGTATCATTCTGTTATTTTATTTTCTGGGTAGTGTACCCGGAGTTTACTCGAACATTCTGAAATAGGCCCTTAGTGTACTTATTTACTTCATTAATCTTATGATGGTTTTACAAACATTTTTATGGGCAATAACGCATCACAGGCGGCCCCGGAGATGTTTGCTATTTCACCTTGCTTGCATATATCCTGTTCTTTACGTTCCGCTTACTGCTTTCGTCATTTTTAATATGAGTCTTTGAGTAGATAAATATATAAGGTTCGTTTTTATCTATAAATAAGTAATATTTCTGGGCCCATCGACCTCAATAATAGAGTTGTTAAGTCTCAAGTGCCTGTAATTTTTACTGCCAATTCAGGCCTGCTGCTGGAACACAGTGTTAAGCACTTGGCGACAGATTTTCTTCTTGGGGGGCAAGCCAGGCGAGCATTCGCAAAATACCCTTCCACAATGCGGTGAAGCTCAAGCCGGCGGTGGGGATCAGCCATGGACCTGCGGCACGGCAGTCTATACCTATTACCACTCGGCCATCATTGCTACAAATCTTGATTACTGAGTCATTAATTACTGTCGGATACATATAACTAAAGGAGGTCTTCAAAATATATGTAAAAATCTACGAATAAATATGTAGTAAAATAAACCACTCCTTGTTAAGCATATTAACCATTCTCAACTACATACTCATACTCAGATACATACGTATATATGATATAGTGGTTAAACATAAACCATATCAACTATTACAAAAACTGAAAACTTCCTTAATTGGTCTCATTAGTGTAGTGTTTTTATTTTAAAGTGTACCTTAGTGGATTATTTCTCAGGCCGGATAGTTGCCGTTTGTTCATAAAATAAGACACAAGACCGTATAAATTATTTGGCTTATTTCGTACACAACACAAATTACAATCATAACAAAATACAGAAATATACTTAAGGTTCAGAACTAGATCATGATCCAAAACATATGTACACAAGGAAACAACGATTTGTGGGGACTTTGGGGTAAATAGTAAATAATTGTATTACACAAAGAAATTGTAAAAATTTGCAGACTATGCACAATCGCGATTTATTTCGCCGCTGGGGTGCTACCTGTGTTTGGAGCAACCACACTCAACGCAGAGGTCATCGAGGCTGATTTAACGGGTTTATTAAATATAATATCTTTGACTTTTCTAATATTTAATGAGAATTTCGCAAAATGTTGCAAAACTTGAAACCGAAAATATCTGCTACACGTGTGTGAGTACTACTAAGTGTATACCCTTAGCGATTTAGAGATACACTTTTGTGATGTGTATTTAATTGATGTGTGTTCTTTTTTTTCTTGCTCGCTGATAGCTCTTAAATATAAGGACGGAGATTACAAAAAATCGAATAAAGGAATCAAATTGGATCCGACAGTCTGTTCATCAGGCAATAGGTAAAATAGCTGACGTTGGGCTGGCCTATATAGAACACGTGCCACAGCTGTTGATCTGAAAAACGTGATGCGTCGTAGATAGATATTTTGCGAAGCCAGTTTTCACGTATCTTTTACAGTACGGTGCCGGGCTTGAATCTTGTACAAATCCTAAAATGCGAGGAAGGGAAAAATACCAGAAAATGGGGTAACGCCTATATACTGAAGGACTGTCATCTTGTACTGCAATACTAATAAGGGAGGCTTTGTTCAACGGTGGAAGTTATAGCTTTTGGTGTGAGTAAACATAACATCATTATATAATTCCCCGTGGGGTGCCGGGTTAGAATTGTACTTCCCCATATCATTCCGTGGGTGTCGTAAGAGGCGACTAAGGGAAAAATACTGGAAGGCGCTGCGCCTTCTAAAGAACTACCGTCTTACACTGCGATCCCCAAGTCGACTACTAAGCGTGGGGATTATGACAAATACCCCCTTAACAGAGGAGACTGTGTTCAGCAGTGGACGATCTGGCTGATACAGTACAGACTACAGTACAGTAAACATAATATGGTACAGATATGTTATATTATAGCATATTTTATTACGATATACGTTTTCATCTTTAATTAATCTACCAAGTCAAGTTAATATATTTTTATGTAAAGATCTACGGATTTTACCGCCCAACAAAGTCCGTCCCGGTTTCCCGAGAATCTCGACCGTTCCACAGAGAGCCCTGTTATTTCAGAGAATGCCAATTACGTAGCTCGCTCCCGTCACAAGACTCTGATTAATTCAACTTCAACATGACCACGGCTGAGGTAACTCTATTTTCTTGTATCTCTATCTATAGTTACATCTGGGTATGTCTGTTTTATTATCTACTGGCTTCTTGTAGTTACTTTAACGGCGTTGTTTTGCAATACATGCAATGGTATTACGTATACAGGGTTATTGGAAAATGCTAACAACTTCTTAGAGGCGACTTCTGTTAGCCCTAACTTTTTATGTTTTAGTGGTGGGACAAACAAGTGGCCCACCCGATGTTAAAATCTATTATGCCTATAATTTATTATTTCATATTTTTTATTTTTATTCCTTTACTCGATGTAAATATTCAAAGCTCTATTCAAAAGAACTACCTCCGTTTAACAAGACATACATTTTATTATAAAGCTTTACTCAAAATTAAAACATCTGTCAGAAATAAAAGTTTTTCTGGTTCTGTCTGACACTATAGTTCTTTGTTTCGTAGTAAAATACAATGCCCACCCCGAGCTATGAGCGCCCGCCGCGGCAACACTAGATCGCGCTCCCTTTGAATAGCGGTTTGAATATTTACATCGAGCTAAGAAATGGAAAACATGAAATATTAAATTACAGGCACAAGAGACTTTAAACATCAGATGGGCCTTTAACTTGTTCCGTCACAAAACATAATGTTTGTTAGGACGAACAAAAGTCAACCCTAAGAGGTTGTTAGTATTTTTCCAATAATCCTGTATAAGAAGAAGGGCTAAATGTGTATATAAGAGCCCTAGAGCTCTAAATGACACCGCAAAATCATCCTCAAAGTGTTCTTCACTTGGTTCTACACAGGCGTTTTCACTCATAAAGACGCGCATGACCAACAATATTGTTAGAACTACTACTGGTGTATTCCCGATGTCCCCATTGACCATATCCCCATCAATGGGGACACCGGGAATTGACCAAAAAGTTAAAAACCATTCCCACTGTCCCCATCGCCTTTGTATTTATCAATGGGGACATCGGGAATAGAATTAAAAAAAATTAAAAACATTCCCGATGTCCCCATCGCCCATATCCCCATCAATGGGGATACCGGGAATTGACCAAAAAGTGAAAATTGATGCCCACTGTCCCCATCGCTCGTCTTACCGTCAATGGGGGCTAACATAAATAGTTAAATTGTTATCATTGTTGCGATGAAATTATTATTTCGTTGTCTCAAGCAATCATATTTAAAATTTTATTGTTTAACTGTATTTACCATTAGCATTTACACCCACACTAAGACGTAGTGTACAAACAAGGCCTATACATACACAAATACTGTATCAGCCGGATTGTTCATTGCTGAACACAGCCTCCCCCATTATGGCATAGTGTCTTGGGGATTGCAGTATAAGATAAGATATCAGTTCCGTAAACAGCGCTGCTGCTCAGCTTCTGGTGTGTTGTCCTTACTAGCCTCTTACGACACCCACGGGTAGATATGGGGGGAGGGATTTTAGCCCAGCACCCCACAGGCTATATAAATATGATACAGACTATACAAATGCCCATCAATAATTTACTGTTGATTGTGCTGGGGCGCGTCAGCGAGTGTCAGACCAAAGACCAATCTTTTCCCAAAAAATGCTAGCGTGCGCGTTTGAAGAATACCACAACTATATGAAGCAAAGTCTAATAAAAATCAGACATCTCATACTTTTGTCAGATTGCAGACATATGTTCTATTAACAGTACCCATTTCATGTGTCCCTTCCTTATCAAAAGTACGTGTTTTATTATAAAAACGAACGTGGTTTTCATTCCTTTAGTAAATACGTCTCACGTGAATAAAGCGGGCGTCCCGAGCTCTCCTTGAAAAATACCACCGGTTGTGGTAGAAACTATATTTTATACCACATCCCGTGGTCTTTTTTTGCATTGGGGTTAACAACGTTAATGCCACAATTGTGTATTCCAAATGCAACTGCTTTCCATCAAATTAATTATGGAACATAAACTGGAAATTACATCGAAGCAGAGCTGTTTTGTAAACGCTTGTTCAAGTCAATTTCAAAGCTCACGTACGTATGTTTGTGAGTTTATTTATTCAACTATAACTTTTAAAGCGCGAAATCGATTTTAATGTATGAGATATCGTTAGATTTGTCTCGATAGTGCAAGGGATACTAGGTACAGTCGCCTGCAATTAGAAGTATACACATTGTAATTTTCAAAATAGTGGCAAAGAGTTCTGTTTTTCTCTGTAATCAGAAGTATCTTAAAATCAAAGAACAATTTGGATATATTTACTCATGTTAATTTTAACTTCGATTATTAATAACTTAGCGACAAAACATAATTTTGATAATTACGAAGTGTATACTTCTTATTGCAGGCGACTGTACATTAAAAAAAAAAAAACAAAGTGGCAATTTTTAGACGCCATAATATGAGGAATAAAAATCATTTTCTTTGAAACCCTTCGAATGGAATATCAAAATAAAGGGCTTTAAAAACTATTCTATAAATATACCTAACTTGCAGTTTTAAGATAGACTTTTATGTTATAGATAGGTATTTTGTATAACGATATACTTTTCTAGCTTTAATTAATCTTCCAAGTCGTATTAAGAGGCCTTTTACATTATGCAGCCCTCTCACTCGCACTTTTAAAGATAATTTCAAATAGCAACAATATGGTTTATATTTTTTAAAATGTGGTCAATCATTATTTCGCTGCATGCAACTATAGATGTTCTCAACATATTTTTACTTCGTTACATGTTGAGTCCAATTAGAATTAGAGGCCCAAAATTTATAATAACTAAATTATGCGTTTTGGATCCCCCATTACAGATATCAAAATGAAAATTAGTAAAGAACATCTATAGTTGCAAGCAGCGAAAAAATGATTGACCACATTTTAGAAAATATAAACGTTATTGTTGCTGTTTGAAATTATCTTTAAAAGTGCGAGTGAGAGGGCTGCATAATGTAAAAGGCCTCTTATCAAATTTTAACAAAGATCTACGGATTTTTCCGCCCAACAAACTAACCTAAATTTAGCATAACTGCTATGGAGACCTTTGTTCGGTTTTCGTTAGGATTGCAGTCTCGCTTAGCAATATAAGGAAAATAATCTTGTTTTTTGCTTTCCTAACTATAAAACGTTGGTGTTACTTTGTGATCTATCTCATATTTTTTACTGACTTCAATAGTTCTGTTTTGTTTTTTTATTAAGTACCTCAGAACTTTTGACTGGGTCAACCGATTTTGATTATTCATTTTTAATTTGAAAGCTTGCCGTGTGGTCCCTTTTAAATTGCATAAAAATCGGTCAAACCGTTTTTGAGTCCCACTCCGATAACTGAAAAGTATTTTCCTATCTCGATGATATAGTCATTGACAGTGAATGACAATCAATCCCAAAAGTAGCATGGTTCACTAAAACTAGTATATAAACTATGCTTAAAACATTTTATGTAAACGTAAATTTCTTTTATAAAATATTTACAGACATGAAAATCTACGTAAATTTCCCTAATAATATTATATTCATTCTGTCACAAGGATCACACCAGATGTTGTAAACCATGACAAAGGTCCTACTAGGAAAGTGTACGCGCCGAGTGAGACGTCTCATATACCTACTGAAACTGAGACGTGAGTGAGGTCTGACAGATCAGCTAGACAGGACAGTGTTGTAAAGTTTATATAACTTAATTGAGTTTGTTCAAGGGTATGTTTTACACGAACGCGCCCCATACAAACGTTGTACCAATCTAATTTTAATAATAGCGTTTTTTTTATGGCTGATAGGTTAGCCTTTGACCACTATCTCACCTGATGGTAAGTGATGATGTGGTCGAAGATGTTGTTCAGGCTAACCTAGAAGTACTGGCTCTCAAGGACAGCTGCCGGAACACACTGTTACGTGCTTGGTGACAGATTTTCTACTTGAGGGTGGTAGCTAGCCAGGCTGGCATTCGCAAAATGCCTTACCACCATGCAAAATAAAACTAGATAAAACCAGATGATGTTTTTCCTACGTTATCACGATCCTAATATTTAGGTTTGTGGTGCATCAGATTTTCACTAAATTGTACAGTTTTGAAAGAGTGAAGTGAGAGTACAATTTAATGAAAATCTGATGTACCACAAACCTAGATATTAGGATCGTGGTAAAAAAATCATTTGTTTTTATTCGCTATTATTAAAATGAGATTGGAACTACGTTTGTATGGGGCGCGTTCGTCTAAAATATACCCTTAACAAGAACTTTATCATATCCTTTTCTTTATCGCAAGTATGTATGGTAGGCACAGTTTTATCTCTCACTACACAAATAACGACAGAAAAATTAGACTTAGCAAAGAATACATAAAACAAGAAATTTTAGCCGAGGCGGTCTTTTAAACAACTCTCCAAAAAAGGAGTAAGTATCACCATTGTGTGGCACGCACTGCGCTTGACATTCCTAAACATGCGTTTTTAAGTCTCGATTGCCCTGTAATTTCCCTTGCTTCAGTGCCCCTGAAACTAAACACAGCAGTGATTGCACAATGCTGCTTGGACCTAGAATACCTGACACTGCGCTTGTACCCGCCAACACCACCTCTTCCTTAAAAGGTCTATCGCTTTGTTTATTACTTGAATGATATCACCCACAAAGCAATCTCTGTGGGAAGTTTCTGGGGTTTTTTTTATGCCTAATAGGTTAACCATTGACCACTATCTCACCTAATGTTAAGTGGTCGAAGATGTTGTTCTCGCTAACCTAGAAGTACTGGCTCTCAAGGACAGCTGCCGGAACACACAGTTAGTTGCTTGGCGACAGATTTTCTACTTGAAGGTAGTAGCTAGTCAGGCGGTCATTCGCAAAATGCCACCATGCTATAACGACTGCCATCCTTAGACGAGAACCGTGACCGACGGCTTAACGTGCCCTCCGAAGCACGGAAGCGCTCAGTAGTAATGTCACTAGCGAGCACCCATCCAACTCATGACCGCAGCGGACGTTGCTTAACTTTGCTGATCGGTTAAGAACAACTGAGTAAACTTCGCTACGGGCGCTTCAAAACGGGGTATCGAGATTAAGGGTACAAAAAAACAACCATAGAAGGCTATGGTTGTTTTTTTGTTTATCACTATCATCACTTCACTACATCACTACATATAAAACAAAGTCGCTTTCTCTGTCCCTATATCCCTATGTATGCTTAAATCTTTTAAACTACGCAACGGATTCTGATGCGGTTTTTTTTGAATAGATGGCGTGATTCAAAAGGAAGGTTTATATGTATAATCACATCCATTAAATATTGGAGAAATAGTGTTATTTTTCATGTTACTAATGTGATGTCGTAAATAATTTCATATTTTCCGCTTACATTGCAAACGCAGACTGAACCCTACGAGATTGATTAAAATAATGTACTGAGTATTGTACACATTGAAAAGGTCTACAGAAAACTCTCCTATGGTATATATGTCTATCGCATATGGATATCGCACAATAAAAAAAATTACATTTATTTTTTACGACAAATAATGACTAATTTTCGAAGCGATTTTAACCAATACAGCATGAATCCTTATCTAATTAAATACCTTCTACATTTTTCTTATCGTCTTAATCTTAAATAATTAAATTAATCAAAACTACTGGATCGATTTTTATATTTTTTTCAGTAATGACATAGGCTATATATTTTATACCCGTGCGAAGCCGGAGCGGGTCGTTAGTTTATTACAAACAAGTTATTTATGATAGTAAACATTTCTCCATACATTGGTGTTTAGTATAGTTTTTTGGTCCAACGTACACTAAAACCTCACTAACTAATAGACAAAAAATGTCTTTTACTACAGCCAACGGAAGGATACGGTACAGACATTTTATACTGAAAATATGTTCATTTTAAAAGTGTTGCATATTAACAAGGTTTTAGAATAAACACTCCTTCGTCCAGCCTTAGGCTGTCAGACCTCACTCACGTCTCAGTTGCAGTACTTACCTATATTGGACGTCTCACTCGATACGCGCTACAACTTTTGTGTCAGGACCTTCGTCATGGTCTGCTGCATCCGGTGTGAGTATGAAGGGGTTATTTAGAATTGTTTTGGATAATTTCGTGAAAGTGCTGTAAAGTTTTACAGTGACAGTGCTGTTGACAACTTTTTTTTATAAGATTGTGACGAAAAAAACATGAGACCCACCTGGTGTAACCTATGACTGATGCATTTCGTCAGTGACGAATTGCACTGCGTCCTGACACATAAAGTTGTAAAGTCTCACGTGGCAGTAACTTCACTTGCGCCCATACCTTCAAACTGGAACTCAGTAATGCGAACATTACTGCTTCGCGGTAAAATAGTTAAAATGATGTTGTACTTTCCTGCTCTTATTCCAGCAACAGCAACAACAAGTAATTTCCCTTGCTGTAGAACCCTTCTTTTGCCACAATAGTCTGGTCTACGGCCGCATTATCCCCTATGATGGTAAAAATATTACGATAGAGCAATAAAATAATAGCTCAGTCTGCTCCGTCAGTTTCGATTGCGGACCGGTTAAAGGACCAGGTGCGTACAGCCAGTAGTGCTCTAAAGATTTCTAAGTGAAATGTTTCGTTTTTTAACTTTACTTTTCCATCTGCCATAGGTTGAATAAAGTAATGTGTTAAAAGTTTAAGAATGTGAAATATTCTTGATTTATAAATATTGGATATAAGGAGCTGCTTTGTTCTAGTAATGGACAAAGAGATTTTAATCAGTACAGAAATGTTATACTTCATCACACCTTTGGCTACTGCTTTGTTTTGGACTCGCTCACCCAATAAGACGCACATAATAAAATATATTTATTTTAGCAAAAATCTCAATATTTTTTTGATATGTAGAGCTCCGATTTTATTTGCATTGTATTTAAAATTTTGTCATCAATCAACCCACTACTTATTACGATCTACACAAGAAGCACAAATACAAAGAAAGGACAGAATGAGAGCAAAAAAATCTTTGCTCTCTTACTGAACTGTTTCAAACCAGTTCCAGTCCACCACCATCCATTCAACACACACATACCTGTGCGTGTAGTAGTGAAGCTTACATTCTGTACCTTTCTCTATTCATGTACAAAAGGTACACGATAGGTCTACTACAGCTCTTTGAAGGTAGTACGGATTGATAGACGAAGAGCATAGAATAAGTAAGATGATCCCGTTTTCTTGTTCAGAAATTTAGAAATTAAATATACAATATCGATATATTTCAATAACACCTTTATCATTTATTAATCAAGTAGTTCAAAACAAATACTAAGTATAAGTACCAAGTACTTACCTCAAGTACTTTCATCAGCCACTTAAAAGTTTCACTTAATGAAACAGACCTAAGCAATTACTTACCCGCCCGTGAAAATAGACGAGAAATTTACAAAATGAAGCCTAAATAATTAATGAACAGTTTAAACTTGCAAAGTATCCAAAAGGAGTTAAACTTTTCTAAAAGTTTCTTGTACGAGATTCAATCAATCGTTAGCCACAGAACAACTCACAGTTATTAAGACGTAACTTGAAAAAAAAATACAACAGGCTAGGTAGTAGATAGGGATCTATACTATAGTGGTTTTAAAATTTTTTTTTTTGATCTATTACGCTTATTATTTAATCAAAATAATACAAACACAATTAATAATATTTAAGTCAAACTTAAAACTAGCCTAATCAAACAACCCACCCCTGATCGCTCCCGGTGCAAAGGTGCCCATAACACTTGCAGCGTTTCCGCGTTGAATGGCAATGGCCATCCTCTGCACCAGGAACGAACTGGAGCGGGAGTCACCAGTTTTTTCTTTTAATCTGCGCCCAATTTCACTAAATAACTGTTTGGCCTCTGTTCCCCACGAACCCATGGTCTCTACTGCAATGGGCACAAAAAGGTAAACGGGCTCCATTGCTGCGTACTTCTGGCGTTTTTTATTTGCGGCGTCTTCAGCTGCCGCTGACGGTGAGTGGACAGTGCGACACAGGTGGCTGGCAGCGACAGTGCTGACGCAAGTAGCGTCCCACACCAGGCACCTGCCATTCTGCCAGGGCACCAGGGTCATCCCATCGGGCCTCTTACCATCAGATCTACATAAACCCGGTGGCTCGAGCACGCAGGGGACGTTGGCTGACACTAAGGCTCTTCGCACAATGTCGTTGAGGGCATGGTGACGCGAGAATCTACCCGCACAGCGACGACAACTCAAAGCGTGATGGCCATCGGCCTCCACCATGGAACCGCAGGTGCATCTATGGGGTTCACACACCTTGCAGCCCAGACGGAGGGCCACCGCAACACGCAGAGAGTCATCGTCCAGTAAGGTGCCTAGATGAGGTTTTAAAATATAAAATATACTTACTCGAACATTCTGAAACAGGCCCTCGATCATGTAAACTCATACTAAAAAGTTTATCTTTTTCTGTATTTTTCCAGTAGAATAGAAAAATAAAAACGAAAGATTTAGACAAAATTGTAGGCTAATCATCCTAACAAAAGTAATTATCGTTAGTTTATATATTTTGTGCGAAAGTTCCCGTGAGCTTTGAAACATTAATATTTAGTATCTGTTTGTCGATATACCTATTTGTGTCTGCTCCCAAATTACATACAAAGAAGTAGGCTAATTTCAATGATATTTTTTTTATATTATTGTGACAGAACAAGCTCGAGGCCTACCTGATATTAAGTGGACTAACCACTGCCTATAACAGATGCATTTCGTCACAAGTCACGAAATGCACTGCGCCCGTCACCTTAAGACATATTCGTTAAGTCTCATGAGCCTCTAATTTCAATGGCTCTCAAGGACTGCTGCCGGAACACACCGTTAGGTGCTTGTTGACAGATATCCTACTTGAGGGTGGTCGCTAGCCAGGCGGGCATTCGCAAAATGCTCTTCCACCATGCGGTGAAGCTCAATCCTACGGTGGGATTCGAACCATAGACCTGCTGCGCGGCAGTCCATACCAATGCCACTGAGCCATCACTGCTTTATATTAGTTATATTAGTCTGCTATCATATTTTAGGTTATTATTTTTATATAAAATCCGGTAAGCAGGAAATTTATGTAGTTGGAATGGTTTAGAAGGGGGCGCGTAAGAGGCGGTATTCCAGTGTATTCCCTAAAAGTGGGCAGCGTGGTTTTCTGAGGAACTGACAACTTCTAGTGCGGTCCTCAAGACGCTTGCCAGGCGTAAGGATTAGTGCAAACCTTGTAGATAGTGAGACCTTGTACAACCATAGACATTACGGTTGATGTGATGAAGTAGGTTATTATACTTAGCTCTAATATATGGGGACTAAATTCTTTAATTACGTGTATGAAGATATTCAGTATGGAGAATCGCAATAAATTTAGGTATGGACTGCCGCGCAGCAGGTCCAAGGTTCGAATCCCGCCACGGGCTTGAGCTTCACCGCATGGGCATTTTGCGAATGCCCGCTTAGCTAGCAACCATCCTCAAGTAGATGATTTGTCGCCAAGCACTTAACGGTGTGTTGCGGCAGCTGTCCTTGAGAGCCAGTACTTCTAGGTTAGCCTGAACAACATCTTCGACCACATCATCACTTACCATCAGGTGAGATGGTGGTCAAAGGCTACCCTATCAGGCATAAAAAGAAGATGTGGTCAAAGGCTAACCTATTAAGCATAAAAAGATTATTTCTGATATTTATCTTTTAACGCCAACACAAGGAGTAGTATATTTAACAAATTATTGGCTTACAAAATGTTATGCCCAAGGCGGGAATCGAACCCGCGTCCTCTGATATCGCGTGGGATGCCTAAACCCCCTCGGCCACCTGGACACGGCATTGGTAGCCGAAATTTCATACTCCAATCGTACCTTAACCGTCATAGGGGACGGTGCGCGGCCATCAACCAGACTACTGGACTTCATATGATCGAAAGAAGTGTTTTTTCAAACACTTAACTCTGGGTATGATGTCGCTACCCTTCTATATTTCTAAATATTATTACAAGTGCTATGCGAAAATATATTTAACAAATTATTGGGGTACAAAATTTTATGACCAAGACGGGAATCGAACCCGCGTCCTCCGATATCGCGTCGGATGCCTAAACCCTCTCGGCCACCTGGACACGGCATTTCGGCTACCAATGTAAATATATTTTCGCTTAGCACGCGATAGTGCTTGTAATAATATTTAGAAACTATGAGTAGTAGTATAAAGCGAATAATGTCGCACCCATGCGCTAGCTTCTTTTAAAAAAAGGCCTAACAACAACGTTCACAAACCGCCAATCAAGGGGGCCGGCTTTCCTTATCTAGATTCCCTTTATTACGCAGCTTGCCTCCGCTTGTCCTGAATCGACTGCGAACAAGTAAATTACTTTGTGCCACAATTTTGCTAAGTTAGTTTAAGTAACTTTGTAGTAAGGACACAGTGTATATAAATGCAGTATGAAAGAGTAGCACTTTTACTGAAACAGAAAAATAAGCTTGTGGTTTATGTGTAATTTATGAGTGCGTTTTTCGTGTATTGGGAACCACATTTCTGTTTTATAAAAGTTACTGACCATCAAATCACAAATCATTAAAATCGGATAAAAAACATAAAAAAGAACCGAAATTAAAACCTATCTCCGTTTTGGAGTTTTTTTTTTATTTACAGCTGATTAGTAAGCCTTTGACCACAATCTCACCTGATGGTAAGTGATTATGTTGTCGAAGGTGTTAACAGGCTTTACCTAGAATTACTGGCTCTCAAGGACACAGCTGGCGGAACACATCATTAGGTGCTTGGCGACAGATTTTCTACTTGAGAGTGGTCGCTAGCCAGGCAGCTTTCGCAACATGCCCTTCCACCATTCGGTGAAGCTCAAACCCGCGGCGGGATTCGAACCATGGACCTGCTGCGCGGCAATCCATAGCCAATGCCACTGAGCCATCACTGCTTCAAGTCGGTTAAAAACGTAATCTTAAAGGTACCCTTTTTTCTCCCTATTTGTTCGGACCAATAAAAATTTAGTACAAAGCGCTCATAGGTTAGATTGTTTTTGCGTTAATAAATTATTATAACTTAACCTACTGGTTATTACCTGTGGCGCAAATTTGTAAGCTAAGGCTTAATCAAAGCTACTGATTGGCTGTTAACCTGACGAGGAAATATACCGTTTTACAACCTTTGTTGAGCCCTTTACAGCTCAGCTAATCAAGTTTAATCATTAAAGGGTGATTTAAAGCTGTAATTCGATGACTTTATGGTTGGGTTATCAATTACAATTGTGATGGGATGCGTGGCGATGGTACAGCCATTTAATGAGAAGGCAGCTTAAATGACCAAAAAAGTGTTAAGATAGGATCTAAAAGTCTAGTAGGCCCCAACCTGGTAACCCCAATATATCTCTGTTTTTTTTCTGCTGATGGTAAATGATGATCTGGTGGAACGTGAGAAACATTTAGCCTAGGGTAGCAACTTGCTTTCGAAAAAAGAAAGTTTAAAAAGTAATAGTAAAAATATTAAATAACAGCAACTGTTCTTAAGAGCCAGTAATTCTAGTTTAGCCTGGACAACGTCTTCGTCTCGTCAATCACATCGCCAGTTACCATCAGGTTGACTGACATCCTAAAGGTCACGAGTAGCCAATGGTTACAAGCGGCTAATAGCCGTTCTCTGTGGCGCTCTATGAGGGAGGCCTTTGTCCAACAGTTGACGTCTTCCGGACGATGATGATGGTGATATTATCAGGTGATATAGTTGTCATAAGCTAGCCTATCAGATTTAAATAAAATAAAATAAAATAAAGAACTTTTTTTAAAGAAGTAATGAGATAGATACTGCTTGTATAATGGTGAGCGTCATCCTCATGCCTGCATTATAGGCACTGACAAGTATTAAATAGCTTAACTTAAAACATTTTTAACAAAATATATATTTTATGTTATTACATAAAAAAATCACACGACTGCCCAAAAAAAGGAAAGTTATTTTTTTTAGTATGTTCATGTATGTACGTATGTATGTTTGTGAGTTTCTTTATTCCACCATAACTTCTAAACAGCTTAACCGATTTTGATATATATAAGAGAAGAAGATATACGTAAGACATAAAAAAAAACATTGTAGTACATTATGATAAACATGCTATTCCATAAAACAACACAGAGAAAAAAATACTTACAATTTTAATGTAGGAGCGCTTGAGCCACTTCCAGGTACGCTTGATCTTCGTCTGTAACTTGTTGGTAGCCATGTTCTGGCTAAACCTCGATTATATCGAACAAAACAATATAGATGACTGATTTTATTTATTTGCAACTCGCCTACATTAAAAAAAAATCTTTGCTGTGTAAGACATAAATATTTTTTTTTTTTTTTTTAAGTTTTTGTGACGGAACAAGCTCGAGGCCCACCTGATGTTAAGTGGACTAACCTCTGCCTATAACAGTTGCATTTCATGACAACTCACGAATTGCACTGCGCCCGTCACATTGAGACATAGTTGTTAAGTCTCATTGTGCCTGTAATTTCACTGGCTCTCAAGGACTACTGCCGGAACACACCTTTCGTTGCATGGCGACAGACTTTCTACTTGAGGGTGGTCACTAGCCAGGCGGGCATTCGCAAAACGCCCTTCCACCATGCGGTGAAGCTCAAGCCCGCGGCGGGATTCGAACCATGGACCTGCTGCGCGGCAGTCCATAGCCAATTCCACTGAGCCATCACTGCTTCAAAGTAGTCGGGACATGCTATTGTAACTGAGAATCGTAGTTATGCGTATGTTAACATTATTCTCATGTAAGTGAAATATTTTCTTATGAGAAACAAATATCTCAAAACTCATATATCGTTAGATTTGTCTCGATAGCCCAAGTGACACCAGGTAGGTACATACAAAAATAGAAAAACAAACTGGCGGATTTTAGACGCCATATTGTGGGATGAAATAAAATATCTTTCTTCCAAACCCATCGGGTATCAAAATGAAGAGCTTTAAAAATAATTCTATTAATATATATATAACCTGCCCGGCTAGCATGCGCACCACGAGTAAATTTTGTCTACACTAAATTTCGTCTAACATGGCAGGGCAAAGAACTCGTCCTTGTTTACCTGTATTTTGGCTAGCCGTGGCTACTTGTCGACCAACAGTAACATGCGCGCCTCAGTTTAATCGATTTTTGACACTTATCTGCGAGTATTTGCGTGAATTTACTCGTCCAACTTTTTGAGGACGAGATAAATCTGTAGTCTATCTCGCGCGTCCCAGTATAATGGGGGCGATCGACGATTTAGTACAAATTTACTTTCCGTCCAGTGTTAGCAGACCCGTAATATTTGTTTAAACAATTATGAAACCGATTTCACTTACGTTAGAACAGCCGAGTAGTTCGATCTCGACCGGTTTCGCGACCTTCAGAGTCGCTTCATCATGGAGTACGTACGCTCCCGACCGCGTCCGCGCAAGCACAGCGGTTATCAGTGCTTGCGCGGACGCGGTCGGGAGCGTACGTACTCCATTATGAAGCGACTCTGAAGGTCGCGAAACCGGTCGAGATCGAACTACTCGGCTGTTCTAACGTAAGTGAAATCGGTTTCATAATTGTTTAAATATGTGTACTACTTACGAAAGTTTTAATCAAACGTAATATTTGTGTGTGTAATCAATACAACCACGAACTCTTGTCCGTAGCTTAAATTTCTTTTCTTATCTTAATCTCTTCTTTTTTAATCTTTGAATAAAGTGGTAGGTAGTGTTTTCAACAATTGGTAATTATTATATACTATATGTTGCTGATTACTTAAAAACAGTTATATGTAAGTAAATCAGTAGGTATTAAAAAAATATTAAAATTGTAATGAAATTTGCACCAGTCAATATTTAAAGTAATCTAAATGAATAACTACTTTTAGGGTTCCGTACCCAATATATTGCTATAAAATATTAATAGGTACTTATATCGCACTTACATACTTTCACACTATCCATAATTCTTACAATCATTACTATTTCATACTTTTTTCGATGATATTCCAGACATATACTTGTTAATCTTATTTAGTATGTATAACGTTTTATTACACCTATTCCTTTTGTGTAAATATATGATTTCTGTAAATTCACACTCAGAGCCCCAAGATACAGGCTCACGCTTAGTTTGGGGCTCGCTAGTACCCACGTTTTGAATAATGTAAACTATGGATCAGTCAAAGTGTAATTAGGTTAAGCTATTCTTTCAGGCAATAAACATTTATTATTATTATTATTATTGTTTAATAAAAAGAAAAACAGATAAGCTGTTTTTCTTGGTGACGAATGCTAATATGTAGGGAAAAAAGTTTTTATCACAGATACTTAACTAGTTTTTAGGGTCCCATTTATTTGTTATTTATTAAACAATATATGTTATAATATTTTATAGCAACATATCCATCGTCAAAAGAGGATAAAAATAGAATACTTGATGCTTAAAAGTCGGCAATTCGTTTGAATATTACAATCAACGGAAACAGTTTTTAATCATAACCTTCCTAGCCATCATACCTAACATAATTCCTAATGAAGTGTAGAGAATGGGAAAAGTAACTTAATCGTTCATAAAAGTATGGTATTTTATTGGTTCACAGTCCATCACTGCTTATTTCCTAAATCTGTTCGCAATTCAACCAACAAACAGCGCAATGGAGAATCGTCCACAGATAATCTCAATGAACAGATCTTAGCGTGGTGCGGCGGCTGCTATCGTCCGCCACTTGTCTCTCGATACGAGAGTGACATATTTCTTATTTGCACATGCTAGCCAGGCTGCAGTTTTAATTTCAATGGAACAATAAAACGTTTAACGAAAATAAATAATTTGCAGTTGGGTTTCTTACTTTTTTAATTAATTTATACTAGTGGCGAATAATCTTACAAAATTACATTGTAGGGTTTTTTTTTTACTGAGAGCGTGATTACAACCCGTGATCGTTTTGCGAATGCCCGCCGGGGTAGCTACCACTCTCAAAAAGAAAATCTGTCACCAAGCACCTAGTGGTGTGTTCCGGCAGCTGTCCTTGAGAGCCAGTACTTTAAGGTTAGCCTGAACAACATCTTTGACCACATCGTCACTTACCATCAGGTGAGATAGTGGTCAAAGAATAACCTATCAGGCATAAAAAAAACACCTATATACATAAAAATACTATATAAACGTACATATACCTAAATACATCAAATACCAAGTAATAAGAAGCAGTGATGGCTCAGTGGCATTGGCTATGACTACCGTGCCGCAGGTGCATGGTTCGAATCCCGCCACGGGCTTTAGCTTCACCGTGTGGTGGAAGGGCAATTTGCGAATGCCCGCCTGGCCAGGCGCGACCACCCTCAAGTATTAAATCTGTCGCCAAGCACCTAACGGTGTGTTACGGCAGCAGTCCTTGAGAGCCAGTGAAATTACAGGCACATGAGACTTAGCAAATATGTCTCAAGGTGACGGGCGCAGTGCAATTAGTGACTTGTGACGAAATGCGTTTGTTATAGGCAGAGGTTAGTCTGCTTAACATCAGTGGGCCTCGTGCTTGACCCGACACAATATCATAAAAAAAAACTACTAGAACAAATACAGGAGACTCATGATAAAAGCTAGCTATTACTAGATAAGTAATGTTCTAGTACACTAATTTTGAAGAGGGATTGTTTTCACTTTCACGCATTGTTACGTCATAGTAATTTTTTTCTTCATACATATTTTAGCTTGAACGAACCACCCATCAACGCCCTCTAGCGGGAACAAGAGCGAACTTAATGTATGTGATGCAGAACGTAAACTATTATGGTTACGTAAACTATAATAACTCGTACTAAGGGTACATAACTCAAAACGAAAGCCTTCGATACAATTTGATTTCTGTCAATATTTCAAAACCTGACAGATCACGCCGTGAGTAGGCATGTTGTAGCCTACATTCAACGCATTATGATTTGGATTGACAGCCCTAAGAATCGACAAGTTGATGGATTGAATGCGTGATGAATGGCAAATAAAGCAGATGATTCAATTTTGTTAAAGTAACTCCCATACTATCTAATATATTTATTCCTACTAGATTTTGGCAGATAAAAATGATACCCTTATAACACGGATTTAAAATCTGTACTGTACTGTATCAGCCGGATAGTCCACTGCTGAACACAGGAACACAGCCTCCTTCAATATGGGGGAGTTTGCCATAATCCTCACGTTTGGCAGGCTGCTTGGAGATCGCAGTGTGAGATATCAGTTCCTCAGAATGTGCTGCTGCCCACCTTCTGGTGTGATACCCTTAGTCACCTCTTACGATATCCACAGGTAAACATGGGGGTGTGACATTATAGTCCGGCACCCCACGGCCATTCTAAACCATTGCAATAAAACAAATATTTGTACTTAACTGCTGGGCTTAATATCAACATTTTATTTAAGTTAATTAGGTATATCAATGTACTCGTAACCAATTAACATACATACATAAAATCACGCCTCTTTCCCGCATGGGTAGGTACAGGTGTCCACTTGCTACGATCCTTACTTTTTTTTTTTTTTTCGCTTCATCTACACTCACCAATCCTTTCATATATAAGCGTCGGTTTAGGGTACTCCTGACCTGGCCTTTTTTCAGTACATCGTCAATCTGATTGAAGATGTAGCCAATTAAATACGTATTATTAGGGGTAGCTCATATTATACTACTCGTTAGATCTCACTCAAACATGGGACATCACGACAAGCACCAGCTTTCGGATATAAAAAAAACATTGAATTAGGTACCCCCTGTATAACGTTTACACCTCGTAGCGTTGCTGATGTGCTCGTAGCAAACCTACGCTACGAGCGCTTAGTAGTTCATAACCGATCAACTGTGTTAAGCAACGTTCGCTGCGGTCATGATTTAGATAGGTGACCGCTAGTGGCATTACTACTGGGAGCTCCTTCGCTTGCGCTTGATAGATTATTTGAAAATTGGCTCA
This sequence comes from Plagodis pulveraria, assembly GCA_963890685.1. Taxonomy (NCBI): domain Eukaryota; kingdom Metazoa; phylum Arthropoda; class Insecta; order Lepidoptera; family Geometridae; genus Plagodis; species Plagodis pulveraria. Next base: position 3,403,778 of record OY982963.1, on the reverse strand, counting down.
CTATTTATTGAAATATTTGTTCATATTCACTTGATTGGCTTTAAGCTTATGATTTAAACAACTGGTATAATGTGACATTCTAATTTCGTTTTAGAAATACTCTGTGGTTCTTAAGATGAAAATAAGTATTGGTTTAATTATCTATGTGTATATTTTATCTGTGGTGTGAATTTAATACTGTAGGTACCTAATATTGTATAATGTGAGACTGTGATTAAACATCATATATGGATTATTATGATCACTGGAATCATTATTTGATAGTATTTTTACTACAAGTATATTTTATTAGTAGTATAACTGATCATGTGACAAGATACTTGTAAAGTTACTTATTTAAAATAGTATATATTATGTACTTTATATCTATGTGTAAAATCATTGATGATTTTATTATACTTATTGCCATATGTATAGAGCTTGAAATCACATAATTGTCAATTTAAAAGAGTACTGTGTTTGTGAAGGTAGTCACTTCGTCACCTTGTTTGTTCCTTCCTATAAAAGGGGTAGTGCGAGTAGATTCACTTTCTGTCGAACCGCCGTGCCGAGCAGACCTCCAGTGGTGTTGAAATAGTGTTTGACGACGAAGTGTCGCTTGATTTAGTTTCGGTCGGACCGCCGTGCCGAGCAGAGCTTGGGGTGTCGGAATATATTTGGAAAGTAGTCTTTAGTGACGAAGTGCTGCCCGATCAAGATGTTGTGAAGTTAAGTAATTTATTATTATCTTTTCTGATACTACATAACGACAAACCTCGTTTAAATGTAATGGTCCTTTTGGACCATTACATGGTTCGTTAAAAAGGTTATGACAATTATATATCGAATAAGAAAATATCTGTTTATGTAAACAATGACTTTATATGTTATTTAATAGTTGATAAACCAGTGAAAGTGTAAATAAAGTGTATATAGTAAGCATGTAACACATTGTTAAAAGACATAAAAGAATGGCCCCGAGTTTCTTGCCCGTTCTTCTCGCAGTGGCTCTATACAATTTTGTTTGCTGAACGTGGCAGTACAATGTAGAATCATTCAATATTAAAATTTCATCAAATTGAATAAATGGTTTTGACTATTGACTTTGTTGTTTAAATCCAACTAACACGCGCCTAAGTCTTAAGTTGCTGTCTTAAGAATGCAGAAAACGACCATCAGATAGCTATCACTCTCAAGTAGAAAATCTGTCGCCATGGACTTAACGGTGTGTGCCGACAGCTGACCTTGAGAGCCAGGTAAGCGTGAACTTACATCTTCAACCACATCATTTACTTATCATCAGGTGATAAAGAAATCAAAGGCCACAAAAAATAGTAATATAGTGAGGTTTTCAAACTGTTATCAAATTAAATATTTTTGTTCTTTTACGAGCCATTTCTAGATAGACCAAAGCTCGACTTGCGTTGACTGATTTTATCATAAAAAAAATACAAATTTACGGAAGAAGAAATTTAGTCATGTGCGGGATTCAAACCCGCGTTCATCCACCCCTATAGCCGGGGTAGGCTTTGACCGACTGAGCTAACATGACAATGGCTCATAACTCCAATTTTTCCTCTCGTTCTTTATTTAACCATCGAAATGATTTGATGATTTTATGTTGTTTAAAATTACCTGACAAATACCTAGAAGCTTGCATAAAGCTTATTTAAAATTTATCAAAAACAAAAAGCCGGCAGTCTGACATGATGACAGGATAATTACTGGCCTCGGCTTGTTTTTAAGATAATGCCTACGATAAAAACATTCCCCTTAGACATTTTCTGTGGAGAAATAGAAGCGAGAGTTTTACACAAACCTATCGATTTTATTTGTGTTATTATTCTTTGTCATGCCCTTGTCCCATGCTTAGTGGCGTCGTCACAACACTTTGCTCTATCAAGTGTGTTCTATGTAGTTACTAATTGATTGACCGTAGAACACCAGCAGAAAATTGTAGATGTTCTACAGGTTTTATTAGAGGGGCTCTAAGAGCAAAAATATACAGTAATGAGCTTATATTCTACTTGATTCAAAATGTCTGCCAGCTTTTGCAATCTTTATATTTGGTATACGATGTTAACTTACTTGCATACCCTTTTATATATATATTCTATGAGGGTACTGTTCTGTATTACCCGGATCATCCACTGCTGAACACAGCCTCTCCTATTAAGCGGGTATTTGCCATAATCCCCACGCTTAGAAGGCGTTTTGGGGATCGCATTGTAAGATGACAGTTCTTTAGAAGGCGCTGCTGCCCACCTTCCAGTATTTTTCACTTAGTAGCCTCCTACGACACTCACGGGGAGATATGGGGAGTTGCAATTCTAACCTCACGGGGAATTCCGGTACCGGGTTATAACTGTAACCCCCCCATATCTTCTGTTAGGCCTCCACTAGGTAGACTGACGACATCGTAAGAGTCGCACGTAGCCAATAGCGGTTCATTGTGGCATTCGGTAGGGAAGGCATTATGTTCATTATTGGACGGCTTCCGGCTGATGATGAAACTCACTTTACCTTTCAATTTTCGGGAAACCTGTTCTGGCCAGGTTTTAATTGTTGTTTTTCAGGTCAGCTAAATATATGCAAGACAAATTCAAACCATTAACAAAAAATTACATTGATATGTATTATAGTTTTTTACCACCTCACTACAATCATCAACCGAAAATGTAGCGGGTATACAACTGAATCACCCCCATTATATCTTCCTAAAGTCGTAAGAGGTAAAGAAAGGAAAAATACTAGAACAGAAGGGGCAGCAATGCCTTCTACAGAACTAACGATCTTCCAGTTCCACCTGCCAAGAGTGGCAATTATGGCAGACGAGACGATCTGTTACAGTATACAACTGAACTACCGAGAGAGTGCGTTTTCGTATTTTGAAGCGTTTTTGTTTATTGTTGTGGCTTTTAAATGGAGTAAAGAATTGAATACAAATGATTTCTGAGGCCGCCACAATATTAAGTACTCAAAATGTCTACGTTACTTTAAACTAGGAAAAAATAATAATTGAAAGAACTATAGTTAATTAAATCAATCTCAGCGGTAACCCTGTAATAAGTGCATCGCCACGGTGCGCGCGGTGGTTTGGCGTAATTAGGCGACTGGCCATGAAACTGAAGCCAAAACTCTCTACAATGTGTTCTTATGTTGTCATTTGTACGTTTAGTTTTTTTTTTAACTCACAATGGAACCGACTTCGACGCTCAAAAATGTGAAATAACTTGTTGAAGTTGGTACCATGATAGTTCAAAAGTACCTATTATGACATTATTATGCCGACTTCGACAACTTATTTCATACTTTTGAGTGTCGAAGTCGGTTCCAGTTTCAGGTAAAAAAATATTTCACCCTTTTTAGTGACCCTTGCTACTTAGGGGATCAATTGTCATTATCTGGCAATGACTATATCATCAAGATAGGATTTTTTTTTCATTAATAGAGTGTAATTCAAAAAGGTCTTGACCGATTTTGATGAAATTTAAATGGGGTCCACACAGGAAGCATCAACTTTCAAATAGAAACAGAATTATCAAAATCGGTTCACCCAGACGAAAAACAAAAATACAGTAGAAACAATGAACCTTTTCCTTTTTTTAAGTCGTTTAAAAATATTATAGGTACTGACCCCCATTCACGTGGGAGGAGGGTAGGAAGTTGATAGTTAGATATAATATTATATCCTTGCCCTTGTACCTTATACCTTCTTTGCGGGAGCCGTTCTAATGTTGCTATGGCATGTTTGAACATCGGTAATTCGATTACGTATTAGGGGAGTCCATAATACTCGTAATTGATGTCTGTCCTTGGATTTGTTTACAAAAAGACAGATTCTAATAGTGATAACAGCGAAAAGATTATTTTCGTCTCTCCCTCGTGAAAAAACATTTAGGTATTATAACTATAGATGTATACATAGGTATATAAAGATTCAAGCGTTAATTTAGACGGAAATTCGTAATTATTTCAGAGATAAATATTTTATTCTAATGTTGCTTTTTAAAGTCTTCGAGTTGAAGCTGTCGCAGGCATCAGTTGTTCACGTGTCCACCTGCACGAACTAATTTACGCCGGTAACGCGCCAACGCATAGAATTGTGACTTACTTCAATGATTTTGCGCACGAGATCCTAGAAATTGAAATTTTTGTAGATAATTCGAAAATTATTGTTAGTACCTCCTTACCGTTAGTGTTCAAATCGAGGGTAAATAGGTTTCTTCTAGGTAAGCGTGCTCCATCTTAGACCACATCAATGCTTACCATCAGGCAACAATAATTGTGTGTTAATTAGCTTAAGATAGCGTGTTGGTTTTTACTGTAAACTTACTAATGATCTAAATTGAATGAATAAATCTGTAAATAGGACCTCGTTAATAAGTCTCCGCACTCCATCTGTTCGTTCGTCAATCTATCGATCCATCCGTCCATCCGTTTGTCCGTCCGTCTGTCTGAACGCAAGGATAGGAATTATAGGAAGGAAAGGTTAAGGATTGTGTCTTCTCAAGTAGCTGTCATAAATTATCAGAATACATGATATAATTGTGGCTGAAAATTAAAAGTATAAGGATGCCAAAGCACAATAAAAAATCTATGCTTTTTTGTTTAAGTTGTATGGTAGGAACATTAGGTATTGTATATACGTGCTCTCATACTGGCCTCCGATATGAGAGCACGCCACTGGTTCCGGTTCTGTGCCGTTTCACGCCAGTGAGTCATAAAAAGCGAAAAGAAAATACCAGAAGGTCTTCTGAAGAATTACCTACCATCTTACACTTACACTGCACAGCAATCTCTAAGATGCGCCGGCCAAGTCCCTACTTGATAGATTATGGCATAATGGAGGACTTTGTTATATTGTTAGGAGGTAGTGACGGAATCAGCACAAGGCCTTCCTGATGTTAAGCATCCTCTGCCTATAACAAATGCATTTTGTCTTAATTGACGAACTTCGCAGTGCCCTTCACCCTTAAACTTATAATTGTTAAGACACAAGTGCCTGTAATTTTACTAGTTCTTAAGTGCTGCTGTCGCCACACATTGGCGCTTGGCGACAGATTTTCTACTTGAGGGTGGTAGCGCTAGTCGAGTATTTGCAAAATGCCCTTCCGCCGTACACATTAATTTAAGGTTTCCTTGAGAGCCGGTTAAATTACAGGCACATGAGACTTAACAATTGCATGTCTTGGCGTGACAGGCGCTGTGCAATTCGTCACTGTGATGAAATGCATCTGGTATAGGCAGAAGTTACTCCGCTTAACATTAGGTGGCCCTCGTGTTTATTTATTTATCCTTTTGCACAAATAAGTGTACAAGGAGGACCTAATACTATGTAGCATTTTCTACCAGTCATCCTGGATGTGCAAGAAAATGGTAGCGGTGCAGTAAAAGATAGTAAAGACAAAAAGTGTTTGTTCCTTTACAATGACTTAAAAAAAACACTATGTGACACATTATTTCAAAACCTTTAAAAATAATGACTCCGAGTTGCTAAATATGATTACAAGATCACTTTTCTACTGAACGTGGCAGCAAAATGTAGACTACTTCAACTTAGAACATATAAACATAATATTGATCTTCGAAAGAGTGTCGTGCACGCCTTTGTGTAACAAACGATCTCTCTATATACCCAAAATTCCTCACATAGCTTTCTTAACTAAGACATGAAGTATATCTTCGTTCACTCTGTACTGCTTTATTATAACTCTCTTCTTCATTCTCACTCTCCAGAGCCAAAGCAAAAATGCTTTTTAATCTGTATTAAATCTAGTTGAAAAGTGTGAAAAGGCATTCGGCAACCCTGAGCTTTTATCTATGGTACATAATCGGTATCAGGATATACTCGTAGGTTACGCTTAATTGTTTTGTTTGTTACCTATTAGGGTTGGAATACATAAGAATAAACGACAACAAAATATAGTAAATAAACTGTCATAGACAATTAAATTACTATATTTACAACCATTTAGGTAAGATGATACCCCATAGGGTGCCGGGAGAATTGACATCTCCTCTCTCTCCCCAAAGACGCTTGACAAGCCTAAGGTTTCTGGCAAACCTCCCTAAGTTAATAATGGGGCAGGCTTTTTTTCAACGTTAGACCTCATTTTTGGCTTTAATAGTAGTAAGATAATTTTGTGCGATATAATATTGTTGAGTTATGGTATAAGAAGTTAAATAAGTCTTTAAATGCACACATTCCTAATGGCAACATTGGCAAGGAAACGGATGCCAACCATTTTGATTTTTTATTACCAATAGAGTAGTTCTGTCATGTCGTCGTTTGTTTTGTTCGCTCACTTGCTGTTACTACAAAGCTAAATAAAATCTCTCTCTCTCTCTTTCTCTCTCTCTCTCTGTTAATTCAACTGTTTTATTTTGAATACCCACATATCTTAACAAATATAATTTGATCACTGGCTACACTATCGATTAACCCTTAGGCATCCATCCAGACAGTTCCTAAAGAGTAAGTGTCAAATCAAACTTTTCGGACCGGGCCGATTAAGAATCAGGCTTGAAGTAGTGAGGACTCAGTGGCATTGCATATGGACTGCCGTGCAGCAGGTCCATAGCTCGAATCCCGCCGCGGGCTTGAGCTTTATCGCATGTTGGAAGGGTAATTTGCGAATGCCCGGCTGGCTAGCAACCACGCGGTCGCTAGTCAGGCGGGCAAAATTATTGATGAAGCATATTATATCAATGTTTTGCTAAAATTATTTTACCAAAACATTGAAATAATATGCTTTATTTATATCTTTATTTATTATGTAATTTGCTAAGATCGAAAATTGGTCGAATGGAGATCGAAAATGGTGATTCCTTCGAACCGAACTTGGTTGCTATTACTTTTAATATTTGCAACTTCCAGAAGTTATTTGTGACTCCATTTTTCCGGCACGTACAAAGGCCCAATCATTCGAAGGCCATTTTCCGGCACGAGGGCTATGAAAACAGCGATGGACTATTTATTTCACCTGTCGATTTTTGATATTTCATACAATTTCCAAAACACGAGTGGTTTTTGAATTCGTTTCTTTCTTTAGTACGAGTCGCTGTGTCCTGTGTGTGTTAAGGATGACCACAAATGACAAGGTTTAGGGTCGGAAGATGATAAAAAATATGTCAGATATTCTGCCCCGAAGCCTGTAGTGTGCAAACATTACTGTGTTTTGGTTGGAGGGCACTGTGGAAAGTGAGTATATATACGTTACGTATATATATGTATATGTCTCCAAGAACAATTGGGTTAGATATATACCGTACAGATCCCGTTATAAAAACCATTCATTAAAAGCCTACGAGTTTTTTTACGCATCAGATACAAGATCAGAGTTCATTCCTTTTTTATATGCCCCATTTAGATGGCAGGAATAAGGGTAGCCATTGGAAAACTTTCACAATAATGTACATGTTCTTGTTTGAATGCAAAATTTTATAAATAAATGATCCTATTGGCTGACAAGAGATATGAAATAACCTCACTGTAACAGTTGCTTAGTAAAATATATGTATAGGATTGAGATATTTTCCCGCTGGTATCCTTGATTAACAAAACACTACAAACTATTCATTAAACTACATGTTCTTCAATGAAAGTCTTCAGGGAACCTCAATGCCCACAGGCAGTCCTAATGCGTCAGCCTACAGTTGAATTACCATTACCTCCTTGTTTTGAAGCGCTCGTAGCGAAGTTTACTTAGCTGTTCTCAACCGATCAGCAAAGTTAAGCAACGTCGCCCGCGGTCATGAGTTGGATGGGTGACCGCTAGTGACATTACTACTGAGCGTTTCCGTGCTTCGGAGGGCACGTTAAGCCGTCGGTCCCGGTTGTCGTCTTAGGATGGCAGTCGTTATAGCATGGTGGTAGGGCATATTTGATATACTTATATATGTTATCTACAGCATAATTAATTTGTTTTCCCCCATATAACAACATTCGTGTATCTCACAGCTCCTCGAGGGAAGCCGCGCAGTTATGGGGAACTCCACCTCATACTGCCCTGTATACCCACTATAATAAACGCAGTGATGAGCAGTCATCCAGCGAGATAGGGCCAGATGGAGTCGTTAGCATTCAACATCTCACCAAGGCACAGCGGTAGGCCCGGAGTAAATTGGAGCCCTGCTCTAATGGAGGACCTCACATGAAACGAACCTAACCTAATGCCTAAGCTACCGTCACAGACGTGCGATTCTGCCACAAGTGAGAATTTTTCTTGATTCTGCAATAAACATCTATTGGAGCGATTATTTTCTGGCTTCCTTTTTACTGCTTTTATAGGTAGCCAATAGTCTGAAGGACGAGAAGTGGGCCCTTCAGAAAAGTTGATTAATTGTTGCCAGTTGTTCCACTTACCGCTTTGTTGAGGGTAAAGTTACCACCATTTATCTATAAGTCTGGGAGCGGGGAAATTAAGGGAATCCTGATCATTTGATTTAACTTTCTGCTAGTCAGCAACTCCAATGATAAATTATTATTTTATTCCAAGAAAATATGTTATACTAGCGGCCCGCCCGGCTTTATCCCGGCCCCGGGTATTTAACTAAAAATATAAATTGAAACATATAAAAAGTAGTTATAAGGTGACATAACTGTAATAGTTAGATATATTAATGTGGTATGTCCTCTATAAAATTTTAGTTCATCCCTTAGCTCTCCTAACAATTTCCGCAGCGTAGGCAATTTTTTTTTTTAATCGTATGACTACAGGCAAAATTACATCTAAAATTAAAATAATATATAAAAAATGTCAACAAAATTAAATAAACATATATTAGAATTCTATAATAAATTAAATGTGAATTTTCAGGTTCTCCAGCCAAGTAATAAATTCAGGAGGTAGATCCACAATATCACTCCATGGTCCTGGGTATGAATGGATGGGACAGTGCTGGAAAATATGGTCCATAGTTTGGTTTTCCTCGCCACATTCGCAGCATGCACTGTCTGTCCAGCCCCATTTGTGTCGGAAGTAATTGCAGCGCCCGTGTCCTGCTCTTAATCTGTTTAAGCGACACCATATTTTACGTGGAAGGTTCAAGCCTTTGGGTTTAGAAGTGGGGTCAATGCTACGAGCACCTGAGTTTTTTGTAGCCTCATGCCAAACCTTTTTCCATCCGTCTGTGATTTGAAAATGTTTTATACGATCGGTATGAGCGTCCGGGGGATGCCTCGACTTTAATCGATGTGGTGGTGGGCAAAAGAAACCAGCATGGAGAGCGTAGGCAATAAACTTCGTTAATGTAACAATATGGGTTACATTATCGAAGTTTAAGTTAGTTCGTTATCATACGGATCCCAAAGTTTTGGAAAATATTCTACAGCCTATGTTCATCACGGATAGTGGTGAAAGAATTTTTCATATCGGTCTAGTAGTTTTTAAGTTTATTCGTCACATACAAAAATACAAATCTTTCATCTTTATAATATTAGTATAGATTACCTTTCTTACCTTATTTCACGTATAATTTGATTTCGGTATATAAAGGCTATATCAATAATTCAAGACCTTAGTTTTAACATGGTTATAGGGCATTTTGTGAATACCCGCCTGGCTAGTTTGGTAACTAGCCAGGCGGGTATTCACAAAATGAGGGTGGTCCCTCAAGTAGAAAACCTGTCAAGGCCAAGCACCTTTGGGTTCTGAAAGCTGTCCTTGAGAGCCAGTAATTCTAGGTTATCCTGATTAAAATCTTCGACCACATTGATGGCCGAGCGGTTATAGCTATGGACTGCAGTGCCGCAGGTCTATGGTTCCATCCCCGCCGCAGGCTTGAGCTTCAATGTATGGTGCAACAAGATCTCAGGGTGATTGGCTCATTGCAATTCGACACCTCTACTCCTACTCTCCTTGCGCATAACAGTAGGGAATAGCACGAACTGGAGACATATCTCCCTGGGGGATAAGATAAAAATATTATCACCTTTGATTCCTTTTCCTACCCTCCGAGCTTTTGTGCACCGGTGAATATTTATCCCCGGTGGATAAATCTTTTCGCTGTATTAGTATCGTCATACATTACAACATACAATAAAACTACATAACAATATTATCACATTTTTTGACTCATTAAGCTACCCCTTGACCGCTATATCACTTATTAGTTAGTAGTAAAGTTGTCGTATATAAAATATTTACGTGTGCAAGTTACAATACGCACCCAACATTACATTAGTGATTTTATAACCACCTCCTGAGATCAGGGATAATTTCTCGTTTTTTTATGTCAGACGGAGACTATATTATCCACGTTCTGTATAAATTCTTTAAAAGGGAGACATATTTCTACGTAAAAAGTTAAAACGAGATAGTTTTACTTGCCTCTGTACATAATTTTGTCCTTCGAATGTGGATAAAATCTAGAGATTTATATCTCCAGGCCATGTTAGTCCCGTGTGTTAGGTATATTCAATACCTAACGTTATATCTTGTCTTGGTATATAATAACGACGAAGAGATTGTTTCTCCAACAATACGGCCTAATGCCGCCGATCCATCAGACAGATCCTCTGTTGTTGGCAAATGTAATTAATTGTACCAATTAATTGAATCTTATCGGAAATTGCGGATTTATCGGTTTCTGTTCAGTGGTCCGGAACGAAATATTGGAGCAAATCAGTTTACTTGACAGTGATAGCAAAGACACAGGCTGTTTTTTGCCGCTGATACGGATTTTTAGAGTCATGGCCATGGAGCAAAACGGGATTGTGTGTCTCTCTACGCCTATGGCACTGGTAACGCTCTCGTAAATGGAATCATAATCCTGAAATTTTGATATTTTGCGTAGAACGTTGATCGAAAGAGGAATGACGGAATATAATTACAATTAAATTGTCTTCAATAAGTTGCCGAAATAAACATTTTGCACTATTACATGTAGTCATTTCAGTGTTAGCTTATTGAGAAGATTATAGACTTTATTTATAACAATACTGAAAACGTCACAGTAAGTAAACTTCTGCCTTTGGGTAGAATACGTACATTAACATAGATAGATACATTTTTATCACTACTACAACTGAAAAACATGATCGTAATAGTATGTAATAGTATGTATCAAACGTCAGAATGGTTGTTAATTTACAATGTTTGGTCGCTGTGTCATAACTAAGAAACAAACTTTAACGAACTATTACAATAAATTGTCCGGTCAAAGTAGATAAAAAAATAGGAGTGAATTAACAACAAAATTCTCAGGCAGCTGAAAATTGATAGGATTGTTTAAAACATATATCATATATATTAAATATGAAATCTAAAAGTCCATATCGACCCGACACTCAAAAAAAATATTACTCGGGGTCAAAGGTCACAGAAACGGTTTTTTGCGATTTTCAACAAAACTGTAAGTTATATCATAAAATAAGCCTTGACAAAATTTTAGACCGGATAAAATGATCTACAAAAAAAAATTCTACATAATCTTAAACTCCGTTCCTCAAGAGGATTTGGAAGCGCTCGTAGCGAAGTTTACTTAGCTGTTCTCAACCGATCAGCAAAGTTAAGCAACGTCACCCGCGGTCATGAGTTGGATGGGTGACCGCTAGTGACATTACAATTGAGCGTTCCCGTGCTTCGGAGGGCACGTTAAACCGTCGGTCCCGGTTGTCGTCTTAGGATGGCAGTCGTTTTAGCATGGTGGTAGGGCATTTTGCGAATGCCCGCCTTGCTAGCTACCACTTTCAAGTAGAAAATCTGTCGCCAAGCACCTAACGGTGTGTTCAGGCAACTGTCCTTGAGAGCCTTTACTTCTAGGTTAGCCTGAACAACATCTTCGACCACATCATCACTTACCATTAGGTGAGATAGTGGTCAAAGGCTAATCTATCAAGCATAAAAAAAAGAAAAAAAAAAACCTCTTATTGGGGGAGGCTGTTTTCAGCAGTGGTCAATATTTCTGATTACCATATCAGAAATATATCTAGTTAATAAGTAGTAGTTCCAAAATTTATAAATGTGTGTAATATCCTTTCATGTTTTGTCGTTCTATATACAGTTCGATAGCTGGTAACTAAGTAACCTACAAAAATCTCTATGGCTCCTCATAAAAAAGCCCGAAATGTCCCTTGATTTCCGCTAAAAGGTCCTCTATCCGGCAATTTACTTGCGGCCATATTTCTGAGAGTGGAGGGTTTACGAGGTGCCGCCTTTTGCCGAAGATTGGCCTATTATTACTTATATTTCTGTGTTATTATCGCAAGATGGGAAGTTATTACCATAGTAACGTTATGGGTTTTGTTGGTGCTATATTGTATTGTGATTTGATGCTTGATGTCATGTTCCGCTGTCCCTAATAAGAAGGTTTAGGTTGCTTTTGATGGACGCCTTGAATTAGGTACACAACAAGCGAGTATTTTCATTTGAAAGTTACGAAAGCGTAGAAATTATTTCAGATGGCTAGCGGCCACCCTCAAGTAGAAAATCTGTCGCCAAGCACCTAACAGTGTGTTCCGGCAGCAGTCTTTGAGAACCAGAAAAATTACAGGCTAATGAGACCTAACAACTGGATGTCTTAGTGTGACGGGCACAGTGCAATTCGTCGTTGACAAAATGCGTCTGTTATAGGCAGAGGTTAGTTAGTCCACTTAACATCAGGCGGGCCTCGGGCTTGTTTCGTCACAATAACAAAAAAATAGAAAAACATAACTTCCAGCGGGACTTGAACCCGCAACCCCAGAATACCGTCCTCGCGAATATCCAATTATGCTATGGAAACGGGTGCTGGACAGTAAATTTTTTCCTACCGAAATAATTTCTGTGTTATCGCTTAGCATGCGTCAATGCTCTTTTAAATAATACAAGTTGCGAAAGCGAATCAAAAAATTTAAAAATATTTTAGCGAGGTGTTTTGTAGTTAGAAAAATGTTTATTAAATTGGATGAATATACGAAGACTATAGATTTGTATACTAACTTTACAAACGGTAGATTTTTATGAAAACTGGGGTGTCGAGCTAGAATGTCACCACCCCATTGCTACCGGTGGGTGTCGTAAGAGGCGACTAAAGGTAAAATACCGGAAGGTGGGCAGCAGCGCCTTCTGAGGAACTGATATCTTAAACTACGATCCCTAAGACGCCTCTCAAGCGTGGGGATTATGGGTACGATAGTAGGATATATATATGGGATAATACTTACATAAAGTTGTGTAAGAAATGATTATGGACTGAAAAAAGAAACGGGTATGACTTTTGATCCTGAAGTATATAAAATAGGGTGCTATTGTCGTCTATATCCTTTAAAATGATTTGTCCTGTTACGGTATAAATACAATAAAAAACTGAACCGACTTCCGACACTGAAAAGTATAACTTGTAATTCTCACATTATCATGGTCTGACTTCAACAAATTATTTCATACTAAACCAGGTTGGATGATCCAGTAAAAAGTCATGCGTGGTGGATACATAAAAAACAAGTCATCTTAAGAACCTTCCTCTTTTTTTGTAAAATAGTAATTTTATTTTTGAAAACACGGGTGTTTGAGCGTGAAACAACTTACTGTGAGTGAAACGTGAATTTCAGTGTGAAACGTGACGCAACCGCGGCGGACGTACCACACTCAATATCCTGAAGAAGGCTTCCAGTAGAAGCCGAAACATTGTCGATAGTGATATCGACTCACAGTAAGTTGTTTCACGCTCAAACAGCCGTGTTTTCAAACATAAAATATAAATATGAGCGTAAGTTTTTATAATATGATAGTAATTTTAATTGACTTGTCATTTTTGAAGCAATTATTTATGAAACCGAGCGGTTATAACTATGGACTGCGGTGGGTCATGTCCATAGTCTGATCCCCGCCGCTTTCTTGAGCTTCACCGCACGATGGAAAAGCATTTTGCGAATGCTCGCCTGGCTAGCTACCTCAAGTAGAAAATCTGTCACCAAGCATCTAACAGTATGTTCTGGCAGCAGTCCTTGAGAGCCAGTAAAATTATAGGCACATGAGACCTAAGAACTGTATGTCTCTGGGTGACGGGCGCAGTGCAGTTCGTCACTTGTGATGAAATGAATCTGTTATAGGCAGAGAATACTGCTTAACATCAGGTGGGCCTTGTGACCGAACAACAGTCACAATAACAAAATAAAAGTCAAATACGGATGAACGAAAGATATCTATGTATTAGTTAACCTAATAAGAAAATACTGATATTTCTATGAAAAAAAAGAAGTAGATCAGTAATGGCTATGTCCAAAAGGCCAAAAGGCAGGATGGAATATTTAGAAACTGAAAAAAAAAACATACAAAATTGGTATAATACTTTAAATGTGTTGAAAGTAATATCCTTAACTCATATTTGCACAGAGTGTGCAGCAAATTTCACAAATTATGTAAATAGGTAACATTATTAGACCCGCCTGTTGCTGCTCATTAGCCTCCTACTAATGCAAGCTGCCCTTATGGCACGCGTAGTGAGATGCTACTATATTTACAAATTAACCACCTACGTATTACTCACTGCTGCGAGGGTCGTCTAACTGGCTACCACCGCACCAACATCTCAATGTCCGGGACAAGGCCAGTGACATTTCAGTGATAGCTCGTACGGCAACATAATTAGGCTTTGAAAAACTCGGATCAACATTAGAAGTATATCCAAATCTGTGGTAGGAAATAAATCTGATATTGTCACGTTTTTAATTGTTTTTATAACCCACCTATATAATAAGCCTGCTATTAGCTCTAAACAGGAAACTATAAATATAATATATACCTAAAATCTCATGTAAAATTCATGTTGCAATGTATTGAGTACTTAATAAGTCAAAGGTCAGTAAGTATCCCACTTATAATCAAATTCAACAGATCATATGAAATCAGAACCAAATATCTAAAACAACAAGTATCAATAAGTAAAACAACCACTCAGTGCCACTGTCCGTTCTCTGTACGTGCTCTGCTTGCTCAAAAGCATTGGGGTATACAGACCTTCTCAAATTCACATGCAAAGCTTTTTGCTTTAGCTTTGGTTGAAAGCAAAGCTATACAACCAAAGATCATGAGCAATGCATGCGGTATCGTCCCTCGTGAGATGAGCCGTCGACGTCAAGCGTAATTCCCTTTTCATACCCGTTTCGCATGGAATAGTCACACCAATGTTGGGCCCTCCTTAGTATTCTATATGTAGCCGTATAATAAAAAGATATTAATAAATAGATTCAGGCGTTACTTTGCGGAAATCCATATTGAATAATAACACATATTTTTTTAAATATTTTGTGAAAACATCAAATTTTTATTTTAATAAAACAATTAAAAAATACAAAAATATATCTAGTGACAATTCCGCCTAATTTTTCTGTTAAGCCGACGTGACGTCACAAACGCCACGCAGCCAAACCGGAAGAGTTTTCGACGCGTTTCCCTTCTACACGAAGCATCCTTAGGAGTTCTTGACTCTATTTTCTCGAAAATTAGGCGGGATTGTCACTAGATATATTTTTGTATTTTTTAAGTGTTTTATTAAAATATTAATTTGATGTTTTCATAAAAGATTTTTAAAATATTTGTTATTATTAAAAAGATATTAATTTGGACATAGGTACTCGAACCATCAATTTGAATAACAAAAGAAGATAAAGTACGCTCTAATGTCACGAAAATATAATGTGGCAAAAATTTAAATGAAGCATATAAGCGCAGCGGGGGCATCCCGTGCATGGGTGTCGTAAGAGGCGACTAAAGGGAATTATACTGGAAGGTAGGCAGGATCGCCTTCTTAAGATCTACTATCTTACACTGCGATCCCCAAGCCGCCTGCTAAGCGTGGGGATTATGGCAAATCCCCCTTAATAGGGGAGGCTGTGTTCAGCTGTGGACGATCCGGCTGATACAGTATATAAGCGCAGCTACACTTCCATTGTATATGATATGTTTTAATGAATGACAAAGACAGAATTAAAAATTAAAAATTTGTAAGAAATTATTTATATAATGTATTTTTTAATATATACACTGTTGGTGCATCTTAAATAAATAAATAAGACAGGAAGACAAGTGTGCAGTAGACGCACATACATGAAATAATGAGAATTTGCTATGTTCGAGATGCTGTTTCTCCGTTCTCGTTTATGAGCCCAATGAAATTGACGAAAAAATTACTGAAGCTGAGTAAATTATGTATATTGTAATTAAATATACCTAATCCGTCTACCTAATGCATATATTTTTATGAAGTAATGAAATATTACTAAAACTTTTTGAAGCAGTGATGGCTCAGTGGCATTGGCTGTGGACGGCCTCGCAGCAGGTCCATGGTTCGAATACCGCCGCGGGCTTGAGCTCCACCGCACGGTGGAAGGGCATTTTGCGAATGCCCGCCTGGCTAGTGACCACCCTCAAGTGGAAAATCTGTCGCCAAACACCTAACGGTGTGTTTCGGCAGCAGTCCTTGAGAGCCAGTGAAATTACAGGCACATGAGGCCTAACAACTATGTCTCAAGGTGACGGGCACAGTGCAATTTGTGACTTGTGACGAAATGCATCTGTTAAAGGCAGAGGTTAGTCCGCTTAACATCAGGTGAGCCTCGTGCTTGGTCCGTCACAATAAATTAAAAAAAAAAACTTTTATGCACCTATTTATAAAGTCTTAAAATAAAAAACAATATTCTATTCGAAATGGCCACCTTTGGCTTTTATAAAAGCATTTAATCTGTCTGGCCACGAATCTACGAATTTACGCACTGTTTCCATGGGATATTTTATAACATTTTGTGTAAAGAGTGGGTACATTCTGGAACTTTAAGACTTGTTTATAGAAACGATGGGTTATACTTGATTGTTCAAACCCATCGCCACCGTAACAATACTAAATATAACATATCTTACTTTAGATTGTGTATTTTAAGCTCAAATTTCAATAACTTAAAACTATTTACTGAATCTTCAAGTGTCAGTCTCTTAGTAAATTTACACACAAAAAATATGCTATGAATTTTCATTGTTGAACAATGAAAATTATAAGACGCGAGAGATAATTATGTATAGATAAGTACGTATATGCAAGCATGCTTATTGCATGTACAGATTCTATATACATAAATCGTCTGCAATATAGCTACATATATACGAATAAGTGCAGACGACCCCATTAATGTCCATAGTTATTTTAACCTGTTTGAACTTAAAGCATTTGCTTTTACAGTGAACGCTTTCACCTTTTCATTGCAAATTTATACAAATTGAAAAACGCTTGTATATTATATTTCAATGAACGATTCAGAAAACCTTTGAATAAAGGCTTGAACTCTTTCAAGGGCTTTAGACGACGTCTAGGGTTTATTCTAAAATTTGCACAAAGTCATCATTATTAGTCTAATGCTTTGCAATACATAGCATTTAAATTGAAATTCGCCGATAGAGAGACGAATTACTTAGCATTCCATGGATTCTCCGTACAGGTGTCGAGTCTATAGCGTTGCAGAGAAAGAGGCCAGAGGGGCCTGGGACTTGCAACCCAGTGAATAGGGTTAAGGGCCCCTTTACGATGACATCAATGCTCCCCTTCACCGCTCATATCTCCCCTCTGCCTTACCAAATTTGGTAAGATTCTACTAATACCGCCTTAGATATACGTTCTAGGGTGGAAGTTATGGTTGTTCTTGACAGGCCAAGGTCTTTAAGTAGGTTATATAGGGATTTCACTGGTATAACCTTTGCTCCAACTACTTCTACAGCATAAAGAGTTTATTTAGCTTATTATATCCGTAGTTTAGCTAATTATGAATCTTTAGGATGAGACTCTGAGATCACGGATTGGAGTTAATAACTGTTATGAGTCAATTTTACCAATAATGTCCTAGAAAACATATAGAGTCCTGGCTAGCCATTAAGAGGAAACATAACCGAAATGATCTGTACTTTTATCTAAGGCTCATATATTAAGCAATTGTCAAAATCAAAATTCAAAACACAATTACCAAAAAAGTAAACAAAACAAAATGTTATATGAAGTTATAATTGTTTTTTTTGTTAGCTTATATTCGGTTCTTTTGAATAAATTTTATATTAAAGTCAAAAATTATTCCCTTGAAAATTCTTATCAAATATTGCGAACATATACAAGAGTAATAATGAAAACAATTTGCGACACACAAAGGGGTAATGTATTTTTTTAAGCGTGTCTAGAAACCAATGAAATTGTCAACAAAATCAGCTAAACCTATTACCATTTTTACCCCCTCAAACCGAAACCATAACTTGTAGGTCTGCGAAGTTGTTAGAGAAATACAACAAATTACTATGTAGACATTTTTCCGATGGAAAAGATATCTTTTAGCGGACTTAAACCCGTAATCCCCGGGATAACGCCCTGTGGTCCTAGTGCATCCAAAAAAAAATATGTTTTCGCTAAGCATGTGGCAATGCTGATTAAAATGATAAGATGGTTGAGATATGACGTTACATGCTCGTTTCTAAATATGACTAAAAGCACAATAGCGTGCTAAGTGAAATCACCTTCAAAAGAAACAAAGTAGATGTAAGAGTAAAACATTTCTCCCCTCGAACGGGAATCCCATATGACAATTAATGTGACATAATTAAACACCGAATTTCGGCTCCGTCACGCGATCCTCGATAACCCAGTGGTAAGGCCCCAGACGCGTAAATCGTGGGACATCGGCTTGATTCTCCATCGAGGTGAGAAATTTATTACTCTAAAAAAATGTACTTGTTACATGCATGCTACATATTTATTAGGATATTACTATAAATATACCCCCTCTTTTAGACAGATTATTACTACGAAAATAGCAGGATATGTTTGGTATCAAATTTAAATCTAATATAATTCTTAATGTTATAAAAAAATACTTTATGATTGTAATAATAATCTTAAAAGCTTCATCACCTCATGCCACTGTACACCAGTCAAAATACATATTTAAATCTAAAAAAATACATTAGTTTCCATAATTTAACTTAATCTTTATTTAACTTTTTTATTTAACTCTTTATTAACATTTAGTCGAGAAAACTAAGTCTAAGCTGTTTTTCTGTCTATCCGTGCATACGTGCATAATGAGATTTTTTACGGATTGGAGTTTACCCCCCGTGGGATGCAAGCCGCCTGCCACGCGTGGAATTATGGCAAATCTAAGGTTTTTCATGATATGAAACAAAAGTGAAGGTATCACAAACTCTTTAATGTGACCAAAATAAATGCGTTTACTAAAAGTTTATTCAGTGCCGATTTCAAGTTGAACGTATGATTGACTCGAATTATCAGCAGTACCAGATTCGAGTACAACGAAATACTACAAATGGTCCTTTTCAAAATGATCCAATCATTTTGGAACTTCATTAGGCGTTATCAGTATCACGTGTTTAATGACAAAGAATTCGACACTAAATTGCTACATAGTTTAAATCGGTGTACAGCGCGGTGCGTTCGGCACTCGATCCGTCCGAAGAGGGGCGGCTTGCGGGCGCGTGAGCCGGGCCGTGGCGGCGTCGGTGCAGCGCGCGTGCATGTCCCTCAGGTCAGCATGCGCGACCTGCGCTATGCTCTCCAGTGTTCAAGCATTCTGCTATTCCGGAGTACGGCCTTATATTCTCAGATACTGTAGCTCTGTTTTTGAGGAACCTTTATTGCACATTATCAATTCGTGTTTACAGGAAAGTTACTTCCATGAAGACTAGAAAATCAATCGGGTAACACCAGTCACAAAGGCAGGTAATGTATTGTTATGTATGAGCTATAGTTCGTAAACACATCACTAGCATATAATGTGGAAAATGCTTGACAATGTAAGGATGTTCAGAACATTATAGTCCAGAAAATTTTATTTAATGCACTTGTAGCTGGCTGGTAATAACTTCCATCTTATGGAATTCCCATAGAGATAAGTATGGTCTCATGTTGGAAAAAATACGAAATAAATTTAGAGAATATTTTTTCCCGTGTCGCGAGCTTTACGTCTGCTAAATGGCATAATAATTCATGTTTAGGTCATGTTTAGGTCTATGATTGTAGCTAGGCGAAATTCACAGAAGTGGCGTGCAAGCTATTAGAGAATAATAATTTGTAATGAGTGTGAGTTATATTTTGTATACTAAGTATTGTTTTATTCTTACAGCGTCGTATTAGTTTATACTGTAATGAAATAATTGATTTTCTAATAAAAAAACAACTTCAGCTTGTTAAATTTATGGTCTCTAAAGAATTGATAAAATTTCACGAATTTCAAGCATGAAATAAAGTCTTTGAATAACGTTGTGAATTGTATTATGTTGACAAATCTATCCAAATGGTATAAAAATATATAATAATATTGATTAACAGTAGTTTCATATGAAGAAACAATTTTCAACGGAACACTGACATATGAACTAGATAAATAACCTGTATAATATTCGTGTTGGCAACGTTTTTCGTTTGGCGTAAATTGAGTGTCATGGGCTCGTTCAAGGCATTGAAACAGAGTGGAAATAAACACACAAATCAAGCTCTGCTTCTATCTTACCGTCCATTAGACGGGTCGTAAATATGGAAGAAGAAACTTGTTCATCTCTAGTTAGGCTTTTAATAGTAAGTAATATTGTTTTATTCATAACTAGCTGTGACTTGCGGCTTCGCTTTCGTGAGTAATAGTCGCATGTATAATGTTAAATTGTTATACAGGTCGGCTAACCCACACGGGGAGTAAGTACATTAAATATTGTAGATAAGACATTCCTCTAAAATAGAACCTTATTTATTTTTGAAAAGATGTAATCCTTCATTCTGATTTTTTTTCATTGCCTGTCTCAAACGCAAATTGTGCTCACCCAAAATATGAAAAAATAAATCATTTATGTTATTAACACGGTTGAAAGAGGTAGAACAAGGATTATTTCGGGCCTACCGCTGGGGCAAGATGGTATATAAATGCTAACGTGACTCGTTCTTGCCCCGCCTTGGCGGAGGACTGCTCACGGGGGAGTTTTAGTGGGTTCAAGTCCCACACATCCCCGTCCACCGCCCCCGTGGTGGAAGGGTAGTGCAAAGGCATTTCATCCCGCAAAAAAAAAGATTATATTTTCGAAATCTATCAAACTCGCATTGTGTGGTTGTCAAGCTGGATGTACGCAATGCTTTTAACACCATAGAGCGGGACGTCCTCTTAAGTGAGGCCAGAGAGAAAATTCCAAAAGTCTATCCCTTTCTTCATCAATTGTATTCTTCCCCTTCGAATCTATTCTTTGGCAATAACCTTATTTCTTCACAGGTCGGAGTTCAGCAAGGGGATCCGCTGGGGCCACTCGTTTTCAGCCTAGCTATCCACAAGGTTATATCAGAATCCAAAGTTGGTCTGAATTTGTGGTATCTGGACGATGGCACCATTGGGGGTTCACCTGAAGTGGTTTACCAGGATCTGGAGGTTCTTGTTCCTCGTCTTAAAGAACTGGGTATGGAAGTGAATTCATCCAAATGCGAGTTCTTCCCCTGCAGTGCTGCGGCTTGTTCACAATTCGCACGTTTCAGTGATCTATTACCAGGCCTGAAAGAGATTTCCTCCAACACTTTCACCCTCCTGGGTTCTCCTATTTTCCTGGACGCTGTACCAAACGCTATTGGTTCGCGAACGCAGCTCCTCCTGGCCGCCCAGGGACGTCTAAAGCATCTTTCCGCGCATGTGGCATTAGTGCTGTTGCGAATGTGTTTTGCGCTTCCCAAGATTACATATCTACTGCGAACTGCCCCAACCTGGATTTGCAACAATGAAGTCTCTTCTTTTGATGATTCATTAAAGTCTGCTGTTGAATTGATACTTAATGTCTCCATGAATGAATTGCAGTGGACCCAAGCGGCTCTTCCAATCCGCTACGGGGGTCTCGGGGTGAGACGTGCTGGGGATTTGGGCTTGCCGGCTTTTCTTGCGTCGGTGCACGGGGTGGCGGACCTTGTCGCTATTATTCTTAACCCGAATGGTGGCGAGGCGAGTATACCTTTTGTGCCTGAGGCGGTATCAGCTTGGTCGGCTCTTAACCCGGGTGTGCTTGTCCCTACGACTCCCCAAATCCAACGAGCTTGGGATGAAATTGGAGCGAGACGAGCTCACAAGCAGTCTTTAGATGGCGCTACGTGGGCGGACTTGGCGAGACTCCGTGCTGTGTCACAGACAGAATCCGGGGCGTGGTTACACGCGTTGCCGTCGCCTCACCTGGGCACTTTACTTGACGATGACTCTCTGCGTGTGGCAGTGGCCCTCCGTCTGGGCTGCAAGGTGTGTGAACCCCACATATGCACCTGCGGCTCGATGGTGGAGAGCGACGGCCACCACACATTGAGTTGTCGTCGTTGCACTGGGAGGTTTTCACGCCACCACGCCTTAAACGACATAGTGCGGAGAGCTTTAGTGTCAGCAAACGTACCGTGCCTACTGGAGCCACCTGGTTTGTCCAGGTCGGACGGCAAGAGGCCGGACGGGCTGACCTTGGTACCCTGGAAAAATGGCAAGTGCCTAGTGCGGGACGCCACGTGCGTCAGTACTGTTGCCGCCAGTCACCTTTGTCGCACCGTCCACTTACCGGCGGCTGCTGCAGAAGATGCCGCTAACATGAAGCGTCAGAAATACGCAGCGATGGAGCCCAATTACTTGTTTGTCCCCATCGCTGTGGAGACCATGGGGTGTTGGGGGACTGAGGCCAGGGCTCTGATAGGCGAAATAGGGCGCAGATTGAGAGAGAAGACGGGTGACTCCCGCTCCGAATCGTACCTGGTGCAAAGATTGGCTATTGCCATACAACGCGGCAATGCCACTAGCGTTATGGGTACCTTTGCACCCGGTGCGGTAAGGGGTGGGTTATTCAGTTAATTTTAGGAATTATATATATATAAATATATATTTTTTTTATTTATATTTAAATTAAATTTGACTATGAATTTTGTAATTTGATCATTGTTTATATTGACTTTATGTTTAAATTTTTCTATGTGAATTTTAATATTGTTATGTAACTTAATTGAAATAAATAGTTTAGAAAATTAAATTTAAATATTCTTTTCGAAAATAACATAGAATCTTAAATAAAATAATACTAAAACTTACAAAGAAAATTTATTAAAATATTATGTTCAATATGTTATCTATGCTGTAGTATACAAAAACTCACTCTTTGGTCCAGTTTTATTGACATTCATTTAAGATACAGAACGTAAAAACGTATAATGTCTAACTGGGTCCATAATACATCTGCAAATCTAAACCGTTTGGTGCTTGGTGACAGGGTTCCTACTTACGGTTGGTAGTTAGCTAGGCGAATTTGTGAAACACTTGCTGCATCTTATATAAAAGTAAAAACTATTTATTTGTTGTTGTTTCTTCAAAACAAATAGATTTCTTCTTTTGTGGATTATCAGAACAAATTTTTAATGAGAACTGACTCATATGGATAGCTGATGGAACACACAATTAAATGCTTGAGGATAAATGTTTACTACAGTTTGAAGCGCACACCTTCAATCAACGTCTTCTTGGCATATAAATTAATATTCAAGAAAGATTTGCGTATTCAGAAGCCTTACCGCTTACAAATTAAGATAATTGCTCTGAGAGCCTTAGTCACAAAGGAATGGCAGCGATCTTTGAGAGCCAGTAATTCTAGGTTAGCCTGGACAACATATCCGACCACATCATCAGTTACCATCGTGAGACTGTAGTCAAAGGCTAGTAGTCTATGAAAAATAACTGGCACCCTATATAAAATATATTTAAATGCAGAAGTTAATGAATAGATTCAGGCGTTACTTTGCGAAAATCCATATTTAATAATAACAAATATTTTGAAAGTATTTTAAGTAACCATCAAAATATTACTTTAATAAAACACTTCAAAAATTTTTATAAAAATATGTGTATTTAGTGACAATTCCGCCTAATTTCCTGTTAATCTGACGTGACGTCACAAACGCCACGCAGCCAAACCGGAAGAGTATTTGACGCGTTTCGCTTCTAAACGAAGCATCCTCAGGAGGTCTTGACTCTACGAGCGCACGATCGAGACATAATATTATATTATAATACAGAAGTTGCTAAAGTTAGAATAAAATAAAAATGGAATTACCTTGTCTTTCTACAAAGGACAGTAAATCTAGTAGATGACCTCTCATAAAATGTAGGTTAAGGTATTATAAGAGCTAAAGTAAAGACGTGCTCGGATTGGGAATATAATTTCACCCCTCGTTGGATCACGAAGATTATTCGAACGAATATCTCTTTGATAATAAAGAAATTTGATTTGTTTCCGATTTGAATTCATTGCTTGATAAATTGAGGTAAAGTCATCTAAATTTTCTTGTGAAATTGTGAAGTACGAGTTACTTCTTCTTGTTATTCATTCGCGGGCGATTATAAGTGACAATTAAATAGGAACAAAGTAATTCGTTTGTAATTCCAAGTTATAAAGAGAACGGAAGAGAGAGAAAAAAACTCATCCTTGATGCATGTGCGTGGATGTTTGTGATCTCGAATCAAGACGCGCGCGATTTTTCGCACCAATTCGCTACAAGATTTATATCCTGGTGACGTATTGTGATGTAAAAAAATGTGCACTAAGTGTTTCAGAAGGAATTGTATACAGTAAAATTTAAGTATGTTTTAAAATATGTAGTATGCCAAATAAAGACTTTAACGCGCGAGACACCTATATTGACGTGATATATTTTTCCCAAATAGGTACTTTTGAGGTGCTATAAAATAAATACACACCTTCTTTACGGGTTGTAATGTTTTATTTATAATATAAAATTTAAAAAATATTGTAATGGCATAAAGAAATGTTTTTTTATGATTTTTCTTATTCTGCAAAAAAGGCGCCACGTACAGTGGTAAGACTCCAAGTAGAACATGAACTAAATTTTATAAAAAGTAGAATCGACTATGAAGTTTGTAATGCTGTAGACTACCTACTTATGTTGTATACTTACCTCTTACGGGGACACAGGCGAGAATATATATTATACTATGTTATATCAATGAATAACTAAAGGATACGAGTACGTAATACTAAACTACATATTAGGTATCTATGTAATAAAACCACTATTAGTAAAGTTGTTCTGATATTAAATCTGATATTAATACGTGATAAAACAAAGTCGCGACTTATCCCAATACTCACGTGCTGCAAAACACAGTAGGGCAAGTTCCCAATAACTGTAATCACAAGTTTAGTACGTGAGCACTCGATGGCCGGTGGAACGAAACCCTGACGTGACTGTTTTAAACTAGGGCTGGCACAAACGTGTTTTGCTTGAGTTCCGACCATTTTAGTAACTGATAGTTTCAAAATGGAGTTAACACCAGTTTAGGATAGGTTCATTTTTCATTTCAAAATGTAATAACATAATAGTAGTTACCTCCTCATACTTTGTAGTCGATGATTGCGTAGATAGCAATTTAAATTTTAATAATAACATTGGAACTTTGTTTTATCACGGACAGTAAATTAATGCAAAACGTAGCAAATTGATTTCCTAATAACGTGAATCACAAGACTACGTATGCACCTGATCAGGGGTTGAAAACCGATTCCAAATTTCGGTACGGTTCTTCATTTAGGTTCCTATACAGGTTCCATATTTCGGTACGGTTCCGGTTCTGGTTCCGGATCGGTTCCGGTTCCAAAGAACCGGTTCCATAGAACACATTTTATGAATTTGCTTTGAATATTTTTTATCTAATATGATGGGTCAGCATGTGTTGAAGTACTGTACTAATTGTCTGACGCCGTTTTAAATTCTGTTATAAAAATCTCGGTTATAAAATTTTATTTTAAGCTAGCTAGAGAGTACTAAGCCTTTTCCAATACAAACGTAGTTTTGTCAAATTTAAGGTACCTTAGAACTCTGTGAATTTTGTCATCTCTGAGCCTGGTTTGCCAGCTATTTGATTTATCATTAATTTTACTCCTATATGTGTAAGAATGAATGCATCTGTTATAGAGGTAAGTCCGCTTAACATCAGGTGGGCCTCGAGCTTGTTCCGTCACAATATTCATTGATTCATATAAAAAGTAGTTATTGTGACATAACTGTAATAGTTAGACATATGGTATTTCGGACATTTTTGTAGATATTGATGTCCTCTAACGTGGGGTACCGGGATAGAATGTTACCCCCCAATCTCTTCCCGTGGGTGTCTTAAGAGGCAACTAAGGGCAAAATAACCGGAAGGTGGGGCGCAGCGCCTTCTGAGGAACTGTTATCTTGCACTGCGCTCCACAAGACGCCTGCCAAGCATGGTGATTACGGCAATGAATTGAGACTGTGTTCAGTGGTGGACAATTTGGCTGATACAGTATAGTACAGATGTCCTCTACAAAAACGTAGTATATACTTTGCTCAATTGTCAACAATTTCCGGAGCGTAGCGATATAACGGCTTTTTTGGTATTTTTTTCACACGTTGGGTACATTATCGAAGTTTTCATACGGATCCCTAATTCCCTACGTATTTCAAAATATTCTATAGCCTATTTTCATCAAGATTAGTGTAGGATTCTAATGGTGATAGAATTTTCAAATTGGTTCAGTAGTTTTTAAGTTTATTCGTTACATACAAAACTACAAATCTTTTCTCTTTACAATATTAGAATAGAAGTATAGATATAGATTAGTATAGTTAAATATCGAATTGTGAAAGAAGGACTTTTATATCGTATATTTAAAATTCGAACTGAATATTTGGTAGTAAAAAGCGTACTCGTAAACGACTGCATTGCATTGACACAGAAAACACTAGCACATAGTAATCAATAGTCATATTGAAAACAGTCCTCTCTCTGAAATAAAGTTTGTGACTGCCGACAGAGAAAACTTTGTTGATGACACTCTTTAGAACAGACACGGTAAAACTTCTGGTAGTTTTGCTCGCGATTCTGTTTTTACTCGGTCTTTTGTTCCGAACAACGAATATAGGATTGTTCTAAGTAGGTGTTTGAATTGGATATGGAACAAAAAGTGGATATAGGGAATCACAAGTTTTAACAATACCTACCTATTTTTACACGACTGTCCACACTTTTTCACTCTTTTTCATTAAGATGAGCGTTATTTTTTCAGAGTTCGTGTATGTATGTTTGTGAGTTTCTTTATATCAGCATAACTTCTAAACAGCTTAACCGATATTAATGTATGCAATATCGTTACATTCGTCTCCATAGCGTAAGTGACATTAGATACATAAAAATTAAGCAAAACATAAACAAACGCGGATTTTAGACGCTTTATTGTGGCATTAAAAACTTTTTTCTTTCATACCTATTGAGTTGGGTATCAAAATGAAGGACTTTAAAACCGATTCCATAAATATAATATGTAACTTTCAGTTTTAATTTTGGTGAGCATATGACCATTATCTCACCTGATGGTAAGTGATGATGGGGTCAGAGATGTTGTTCAGGCTAACCTAGAAAATAAACTATGGTGATATCTAAATAACTTAACGATGGAGCTGAAGGGGATTCTGCAACTCCATATCGGAACAAATTATCCCAACCGTGTTTGGGCATTTACCTTTTTTTGTTAACATTATCCGTACTCAAAAAGCAAAATAGAACTCTCAAGAGTTCTTTATTTATAGAGTATTACACTTAATTACTAAATGTGCCCCACGCTTAATTTTTGCAGGATTATCTCAAAAATAATGAAACTATTCTGTTCATTAACCTTAAAACTAGAAATCGATTAATCAATTTACTGTTTTTGAATCATGCGTTAATATTCTGTATCAGCCGGATTGTTCACTGCTGAACAGAGCCTCCGCCATTAAAAGAGGGTTAGCCATAATCCCCACGATTGGCAGGCGGCCTGAGGATCGCAGTTAGAATCAAGAAGAAGGAGGTATCAATTCCTCGGAAGGCGCTGCTGCCCACATTCCGGTGTTTTACCTTTAGTCGCCTCTTACGACACCCACAGGTAGCAAAGGGGGATGACATTCTAGCCCGGCCCCACACGGGGCTTTAGTTATTTTTTGAAATCGTTAGTCTGGATGGCTGAATTATATAAATATCTTTTAATTGGAAGGTTACAGTTATTGTAAGGAGTCACTCACAATATCCTACTACAGTTGACCCTCTGCCGCATGGACCACGGCTTAAAACAATTCGTAATGCAAACTGCTTCAAACACAATATACTAATAAATGAATTCGGCCAAGTACAAGTGAGGCTCGTCCTATATGTATGTATATGTATGTATATTTATCACAGTCCTAACCAGTTTTTTTTAACCAAACATATTTGGTTAAAAAAAACTGGTTGGGACTGACCTCAAAAGGTAGATCTCAATTCAATTGTATGTAATTTTTGTCCGATTACTCTGTAATTTATGAACTGATTGTGTTCTTTTTTTTTCTTAATTGGAATATAGAATATATATAATATAATAATATTATGGATTATATTATGGATTATATTTCTATAATATTATGCCTCCGAGGTGGTCCCATTTAATTTTCTACAAAATCGTAAATTTTATGTTAAAGTCAATTAATTGAAATATTTTATTGCTTACCTGGACGCATAAATGGTATTTGCTGTTGACGACGCCTAACAAACACAAAACGAAACAAAACAATTTTGCAAAAAAAATATACTTACTACTAACTTAAAGTAAGAAATAACTTGTTGAAGCTGATACAATGCTTACTCAAAACACTATTCATAGTAGGAAGGCAATTCCGCGTTGTTGAAAAATATTTTATCAGTCATGTTTTGGACGGATGTGAATTGTGGGTATGCTAAGAAAAGAGTAACTCTACTCGTTTATCACCCACCAACTTAACTGTGTAGTTTTCGAGGGCGCTACTGGTCATAGAAATCAACTACAGACTGTCACAATTTGAGGGAAAGTTTTAGTTCTTTTTTCTGCCACCTGAACAGATGTGGTCTGTAAATATAATTATGCTTAATTTTTTGGACTTTCCTTGTTTTCTTGTCTTTTGGGAATTCATTTTAGTATCTCATTGTGTGTAGCTAGAGAGTGATTACATGTGGGCAGACAGACGGCACAGCGATATTATTCATAATAGTATGCTGTTTGGACACGAAACTTTTGAAAGAGTTTGTGCTATGGTTACCATTTTGAGCTCAGTGTTTGAATTTGCACGTCAATATTTTATACAAAATTATATATTTGTCGTTAGTTGGATACTTATATTAAAAATCAATATTCGGTATGAATACAATGTATAATCAATATTATATATTGTATTCACCAAATATCTAAGTATAAAACAAATTAATCTTGGTTATAGGTTGCTTCGCTAGCTGAACATGACGGACGGGAAGTTTCTTTAGATAATAAGCTAGATCTTTGATTTCATGCCATCTTATACTCCGAGTAGGACACAGAAATGAAATCTCACAAAATGTTGGGAGAGATTATTCTTTAGATGGTAAATTAGGTTCGTAACCGATAACACTTAAATATTGGTCACTAAAAAAAAACTCTTTTTTATTTTTAAATTTTGTTTTATACCGCCTGGCTGCCTTTATTTACAAAATAATACGAACTATATACAACACTACAGCTACTACTACCAGTTGGCAGCGTACCCAGCATGCTGGAAGCATTGCCCCGTTGAATTGCAATGCTTATTCTTTGAGCCAAATAGGTGCCAGCATTTTGATCACGCGTCGCATCGACCAAGCGCTTGGTCTCTCTGATATTAAGGTAATGGTTTCATATTTATATATATGGAAACTTATTTTTATGACTCTTCCTTTTGAATAATAAGTTTGGCCTTCCGATTACAACATACTATTAAAATCCAAAAAAATAATTGTATCTCATAATGTTTAGTTTCATCACTTACCAACAGGTGAGTCGATAGCTTGTTTGCACTCCTATCTTATAAAAGAAAGCTTAAAAGAAATCTGAAAACTTGTTATACATTTTCAAAGCTTTGCCACCACGCTAAAGGACTGTATATTTTGTGTGTTGTATTGAAATATTACTTGTATTTCGTTTATTAATATTGTATCCAAGAAATAAGGACATCACGAAACCACTACAATACTTTTAATATTGTTAATTATGCAATAACGCCTGCTATGCGGATTACATTACAAAATTACAAATATACCAAAGGAAAAATTTAAGTCATGTGCTCCATCCCAATACGAAGGTTACAGAACGATAGGAAAGATCTGAGTTATGACGTCATGTCATGTTAGCTCAATTGGTTAGAGCATACCCCGGCTAAAGGGGTGGATGGACGTGGGTTCTTATCCCGCACATGACTTAATTTTTTTCTATAGTATATCACTACAATACTTTCTTTACAACATGTTTGATT
This sequence comes from Plagodis pulveraria, assembly GCA_963890685.1. Taxonomy (NCBI): domain Eukaryota; kingdom Metazoa; phylum Arthropoda; class Insecta; order Lepidoptera; family Geometridae; genus Plagodis; species Plagodis pulveraria. Next base: position 3,373,499 of record OY982963.1, on the reverse strand, counting down.
AGTCATAGAGCTTTCGTGCAAGTAGGCAGATAAAGATTGCAGACACTTATTGAAGCACAACCACCAACATAACTAATAATAGCTCCCAAACTCACTTTACAAGTTACGACTAGTTTATCTTCTTTAGTGGTTATAAACATTTTACTGGAGTTATAAACACGAAAGAGACTTCTTCCGGAAATTTTAGAGCCAATTTCTTGAAAACCCACTCTTGGCCTTGAGACTATATTTCCACTATCTTTACGTTTGTAGGGCTCTCTACTCATATTGCAAACGAAGTCTGTATGTCACGGATCTCTCAGCTTGTGATTGGAAAAAGGAAATTTTTGTTTGTAAAGTTGCGAGCGAGATATTTAAAGAAACCGAATAAAGAGTTTTTATTGCTATTTTATTGATTTTAAGATGTGCTTAATACATAAATAGGAAGGCATTTTTTTCCTTATCATGACCCCATTAAGTGGATTACAAATCACTTATATAAATATGTGTTTTAAACCGTTTATAATTTAAAATCAACACATATTTTGTTTAAAATTTTTATGTAGCAAATATGTGATACATGAAAAAAAACTGTTTTTAAAAAGCACACTTTATATGATTTTTTTTTTAATAATTCGCTTACGATATTTTAATATTTCGTAGTTCTGTTTTGATGACTAGCATTTGATATGAAATGTCTCCTTTTAACCCCTTAGTCTGTAGTTTTTCAAAAACCACTTCATCTTAGTTTAAAATAACGAAGAGATTCAGCGTCACTTTGCGGAAATCCATATTTAATAATTACCAATATTTAAAGAAATAATTAAAATTACTGTTTCATGTATTCTTGCCTCTTCGAGCGCACGAGCGAGAATGGTCGTGCTTCATTCTCAATAGTGCGCATCAAGAGTCAAGACCTTCTGAGTATGCTTCGTGTAGAAGCAAAACGCGTCGAAAATTCTTCCCCTTTGACTACGTGGTGTTTGTGACATCACGTCAGCTTAACAGGAAAATCAGGCGGAATTGTCACTAGATACATTTTTATATTAATTAATTTATTTATTTATTCCACACAGAACAAAAAGCATTTAAAAAGAAATAATATAACAATGTAATGTATCAGACCTGAATTCCAGTTCAGATACCAGCGTGTTACAGCAAACGTATAAAGTAAACGTGTTTTGAGTAATGATGAATGTTAATATAATTTAAAATATTAGGCTATGGATGATACAGATATGACAAACATAATGATGATGATGAAGACAATATAATTAAGACTTTTTTAATTAAGTCTTTTTCTCAAATATTAATTTTATAGTTTATAAAATATTTGTTATTATCAAAAACTTTTTGCTCAACCTAGTATATAAGTATTAAACTAGTGTTATAAATGCGGAAGTTAGAGATAGAGTGAGTATATGCATATGTGAATGTGTATGTTTGTTACTCCTACACCCTTAAATACATTATCCGATTTGAATGAAAATTGGAGTACATATAGTTTACGTCCGGGATTTACATACTGGATATTTTTCGTGATCATCATCAATTATCCTCATTGTCTACTCGTTGTGTATTAAAACCGCGGCAAGTCTAATATTTAATTGATAAGCTTTTACTATATAGTTAGTCAAAAAGCATGTTGTTTAAAATCGATGTACTGCAATTTCAATATTTAAAACAGAATATGCAATAGGCTTGCCTCCTTTAACTAGAAAGCAAAACATTTCTAGTGAAACGTTGGTATTTCAACATTTCTGCCACTTCGAGAAATATCTACAGCTGAGACGACATGTATTTAGGTATACGCGAAATAATTGTCGAATGACATAAAATTCAAACAATTTGGACTCCATTGAAGTAACTTTGTAGTAAACACTCATTAATTAATGGTAGAAGTTCCGCCTGCAACTTTAAGAACAGGATAATTATAGTCTATTGTAAAAAGTTGAGAAGCTACTGAATGAAACCATTGTTCTTTTATCTCGGTTATTTATGAAAGATTAAGTTGTCTAAATATTATGATGAATTAATGAAGGAAAAACTATGTGAAATCGCTTGTTAAGTTTTATACAAGATATAAACATCAAGTAGATGTGATTTGAAAATCAATATACTATTTTATGAAAGAATTTATGGTATGTACATGAGAACTTTAAGAATTTTTAAATCGTGAAATACTAAAAGATCGTGTACTTTGTAAATAATGTCGAAATCCACCCTCCTGGCCTGGCTAGCTTCCACCCTCAAGTAGAAAATCTGCCGCCAAGCACCTAATGGTGTGTTCCGGCAGTTGTCCTTGAGAGCCAGTACTTCGAGATTAGCCTGAACAACATCCTCGACCACATCATCACCTACCAACAGGTGAGATAGTGGTCAAATGCTAACCTATAAGGAATAAAAAAAAAACTTCTAGAACCAATTTTTATTGTTAATAAATTTTCTACTGATTTTTATAAATTACCTTCATAATTATATTGATATTTTTTTTAAAGCAGTGAAACATTTCGAATTCAAACAATGCGGTCCATTTTATAATGATAAATCTTTCTATTTTTGGCTCATATCGAGCATGTAGTGATTTTGGTGACCGCCACATTACAGAGTCGCTTATGATTATATGATTTATTTTGTTATGTTTGTTTCTTCTGTGTTTTTTATGCTTGATAGCTAAACCTTTATCTCACCTGATAGTAGATTATGATATCAATGTCAAAGTCAAAGTCAAAATCATTTATTCAATTTAGGCGTCCACAACACTCTTATGACTCAATTACAAATTTTAATATTCAAATATTCCAAATTTTAGTACCACGATCAGCAAAAAAAATGTATATAGTAAAACGGGCAAAAAACTTGGAGCCATTCTTTTAAACGTCTTTTAACAATGTGTTACATGCTACTTATATAATAAAATTATTACAATATTTGTGTAAATGGAGATGGAGCGACACATATAGTTACCAGATCTAGAATTACTGGCTCTCAAGGACAGCTGCAGGAACACACCGTAAAGGGCTTGGCGACAGATTTTCTACTTGAGAGTGGTAGCTAGCCAGGAGGGCGCATTCGGAGGTCTCGCAAAATGCGCTTCCACCATGCGGAAAAGCTCCAGCCCGCGGCGGAATTCGAACCACGGGCCTGCTTCGCGGCAGTGCCATTGCCACTAAGCCATTACTGGTTCAAAACCATCACTGTTTCGAATATTTTAGTTATGCTTGCTGCATATGGATGGTGATGAATGAAATGCATAGTTTTTCTTTTTTTGTTATTGTTACGGAACAAACTCGAGGCCCACTTGATGTGAAGCGGACTAACCTCTGCCTATAACAGATGCATTTAATCACAAGTCACTTATTACACTGCGCCCGTCACTTTGAGACATTGTTATTGTTAAGTCTCATATGCTTGTAATTTCACTGGCTCTCAAGTATTGCTGCCGGAACAAACCCTTAGGTGCTTGGCGACAGATTTTCTACTTGAGGGTGGTAACTAGCCAGGCGGGCAATCGCAAAATGCCTTTCTACCATGGTGAAGCTCAAGCCGGCAGTGGGGATCGAACCAGGGTACTGCGGCACGGCAGTTGATAGCTTTTACCGCTCGTCATTGCTTCAGAAATAGTTATTTAATATTGTGGGTGTAAGTAGCCCACATATAGATTATTTTCGCTCAGTGTACTCATAATGGCCCCGTGGGGTGCCGGGCGCCAGGGCGCAAGCGTGGGGATTTTGGAAAACTCTCTATAATGTGGGAGGCTGTGTTCAGCAGTGGACAATCCGGCTGATATACAGTACTCATAATGTGTAAAGTGTAATATAATTTGATGTCTCGCACAAAAGCGGACTACACTTCAAACTTCGAGGTGCCGGGAGGGAATGGCACTACCCATATAGTCTTATGACTCTTAAGAAGCTACGAAGAGAAAATTAACAAAAAGTGGGCATCAGCGTCATCTTACGATCTGCTATATTACACTGCGATCCCGAACACGCCTGCCAAGCGTGGGGGTTATGGCAAACCCTCTATTGGAGGTGGCATATGTTCTTAAATGGACGATATGACTGTTATAAAATTATATATAAACGATTGGCAAAATTTAAGTCATGTGCGGTATTCGAATTATTATTATTCCATCCACCCCTTTAGCCGGGGTATGCTCCGACCAATTGAGCTAACATGAAAATGATGTTATAACTCAAAATTTTCCCATCTTTCTTTAACCATCGTATTGTGATGTAATGTAATCCACATAGCAGGCGTTATTGCAAACATAAAATATTAAAATTGTAAGGTTGTGTCATTATTTACAAATATAAAACCAATTACAAAATTGGTCTTGTTTGTAGTACAACGTAGGTTGTACTATAGATGTTGCTCCATCCCAATACGATGCTTAAACATCAATAGGAAAAATTTGATTTACTACGTCATTGTCATATTAGTTCAATGGGTTAAAAAATTCCCCGGCTAAAGGGGTGGATGGACGCGGGTTCGAATCCCGCACATTACTTAAATTTTTCCTATCGTTTAGATGTAATTTTGTTATGTTATCCACATAGCAGGCGTTATTGCAAACATAACAATATTAAAATAAATATATGACTGTTGATTATGGTGATTTTTAAAACCTGTCTTGGTAGAGGATGTCTTCTCTAAGAAGTTAACCTGGAGTGAAAGAGAGTACTTCAAGTTAATTAATGAGAAGGAAGTTCTTCGTTTCAGAGACTTGATTAGTCATTTAATTCTACTACGAGTGGAATTCAAGAAAGTGTACGAATTTGTAACGACAGTTTCAAAGAAAACGAGTAGGTTTATCATAACTTTACGAAAAAGTTCCTGATTAAGCCTGTGAATAATCAATTAATTAATTACAGATACGAAATAAGTTTAGTAGGAGATGTTGTCAACGCCTGCTATATTTTTAGAGCAATGCCATTCTCATATCATATCTGTTTTAATTTACCTCCACTTTTTTCATTCACTTTCTTAGACTTCGTAACGAAACCAGTGCTCCGTAAATTTATTACTAATATATTGTTAAAATGCAATAAAACAACATAAAAACAAGTTCGGGAGTTTTCATTGGATCCTTGGAGATCCAACATCTGGCGACCGTTTGACAAAACACAGGAATCTGTTCGGAAATAACAATGAAAAACGCGGCTCAAATAATCAAGTGAAGCCCCGACGATCGTGTCCATATTTCACATTAAATACTACATTATTCATGAAGACATTGAAGAAAACAATAATCACGGGACTCATCGAAGGAAAGTCATCATCACATCCATTGCAGCCATCGCCGGTGATCGATCAGCAATCAGCATCGTACCGCAGCTCCGGCCAATGCAGATAAGTGCCTATCCTTTTGTTCCGCCATTTTCTTAAACTGAACCTTACCTACACATAAAATTCCCGAACCATTTCATATTCATATCCTTATTTTTTATGTTTAAAGTGGCCGTTTACTTGTGCAAAATTAGTGATTCAAATCCAATGAAGATCAATTAATTTCATACATATGTAAGTATAACAATGCATCAGTGTCAACTAGGTATATCTTTTGTTTCCTTATCTGTTCGCTAAGAAAAACCAATAAGCTCGTTTGTAATTATTGTAGCTTGGAAGTACTACATAAAATTCAAGTTAAATTAGGAAGGTACCTACTCATAAGTTTACTGTGTACCTTTATACAGAGTAATTGTCCGTTTCGTTCACTAGCGCATTGTTAAATTTGCAATCTATTATATTATACTATTATTATACTAAAGTATTTGGCCGATCATTCCAGGAGGGTGATACGTGTGCGCTGATACACAAACGTGTGTATATACAAAATAACGATTGAGATAATACGAGGCGCTGGCGCTGAACCCCGGCTGCCATCGCTCGTCATCGTCTCGCACAGCGCCACCGCGCTGCCCCGGCCGCGTACTGAGAGCCGTCAATTGAAGGAGCGTAAGCAAATTTTTATTGTTTTGCTAACTTATTAACTTATAATATTTTACTTTTGTACCAAGTTTACGTGAATCAACTTTTGTACTGATCGTTCTGAATGAACACTAAATTGTCATTTCACGTCATATGATACTTACCTAAATTCATTGATATACCTAACACAAAAAATCTATTTTATATTATAATTCAAGTTTTTTTTTTATAAATCATGGGAGGTGAAACAAGTGCAAAAGACTCTCAAGAGTTACTTGATTTGTTAGTAAAACGTAGTTCTATAAAGGGTCAAATCACTAAGTTTAAAAATTATTTAACTCATACTATTGCAAAGGAAACATTAGCTTCAATTGAGTTAGCAGAATTGACACTTAAACTAGCAAAATTTGAGTCACTATCCAATCGATTTGACCATTTGCAGAATCAGATAGAAGTTTTAAACTCAAGTAATTTAACAAACGAAATTGATGAGCGAGATGACATTGAGCAGTTATTCATTTCAAACATTGCATCCGCTCAGAACATTATTCAAAAATACAACTCAAGTAAGCATGATGAAAGTAATTATAGGGATCTCAATTCAAGTCATAATACTTTATCAGCTCAATGCAATGTCGATTATCATGAACCATTATTGGGATTTAAATTACCACAGATACAAATTGCGAAGTTCGACGGATCATACTTCAGTTGGCTTGAGTTTCGTGACACTTTCTTATCTTTAATCCACAACAATGAGCGCATCGCGCCCATTCACAAGTTTCATTACTTGATATCATACCTAACTGGTGACGCAGCACGAGTAATTTCTAACTTAGAAGTTTCTAGCGCGAATTTTAAAAACGCATGGAAGTTATTATGCGATCGCTATGATAATAAGCGTCAGTTGATAAATTATCATTTATCGTCATTATTGAGCATCCAACAAGTTACTCGTGAATCTGAAAAATCATTGCGGTTTATGGTAGATCATATAACTAAAAACTTACGTGCATTATCCAGCCTTGGACAACCTACAGACAAGTGGGATGTTTTAGTAATACATATAATGACCACTAAGCTAGATAGTCACTCATTGTTGAAATGGGAAGAGAGTCGGAACGCTTTGAATGATGAACCCAATTTAGATCAATTTTATAAGTTTTTAATTGATCGTGCGGACGTGCTTGAGTCTATAAGTCGAAACAAATCTACACAATCCATATCTAAGTCCACGGCATCTAATAATAATAACCGAATTTACACAAAGTCCTTTGTTACTTCCAGCGACGACAGTATTACTGCGTCTCATCCTCCACGATGCGTCGTTTGTCAAGAGAACCATCGAATTTATAACTGTCCTACCTTCTTGTCTAAGAGCTTAGAGGAGCGCATAACTGAAGTACATAGGTTAAAGCTTTGTACCAATTGTTTAAGGCTCGGTCACAAAGTACAAACATGCCGGCTAGGACCATGTCTCAAATGTAAAATGAGACACAATACTCTAATACATAAGCCATTAGCTACTTCAGTAAAGAATGGTTCGACAAGTAGTGCCGCCATAACCACACCTAGCGATATACAAACGAACAACACTGTTGTCCACTATTCAAAAGAAAATTCAAAACAGGTCTTGCTGTCTACCGCATACATCGAGGTGGCTAATCCTCGGACTAAACAGACTGAGAAGGTTCGTGCCTTATTAGAGTGCGGCAGCCAGTCTTCGTTTATAACACAGTCACTCAAAGATAAGCTATCTTTACCATCCAATTCAAACTGCCTTGTCAACATAATGGGCATAGGTAATTATAACACCGGCAAGGTCACAGAAACTTGTACGGCACTATTAAGTTCCCTAGTGAACAAGTTTAACGTCACGTCAAACTTCTACGTGTTACCTGAACTAACAGGTCATATTCCACAACATCCTATTGACATTGCACAATTCTCTATTTCCAGTGAATTTCAACTAGCTGACCCCATGTTTCACCAACCAGCGCCGACTGATATACTCATTGGTGCCGATTTATTCTGGGATATTCTTGGCCGGGAGCAACATTCTCTCGGTCCCAACAATCCACAATTAAGAAACTCACAATTCGGTTGGATTATTTCAGGTCCTATATACACAGCTACGAAGTCAGGCTATAATGTAGTACAGTGCAATCATTCTTTAAACAATTCAAATGACGAAATTCATAAAGAACTTACCAAATTCTGGGAGCTAGAAGAGGTTCCCCTAAAGTCCAAATTCAGTGAAAGTGAGAAGGCATGTGAATCACATTTTTTATCTCACACCTCTCGCCTCGATACAGGTAGATTTTCTGTAGGTTTGCCACTGAAAGATTCTCCTGATTGTCTCGGAGAATCATACGATTTAGCTAAGAAGCGATTGCTCGCCTTAGAACGGCGATTTAAAAAACAACCAGAAGTAAAGATACAATATGTCGATTTTATACGTGAGTACGCCGAGCTTGGACATCTTTCTGAGGTTCCTACATACAATCCAGAAAATTCATACTTTTTATGTCATCACGCCGTTTTTAAAGACAGTAGTGAATCAACAAAAATCAGGGTCGTATTTGATGGTTCTGCTCCAACCACATCTGGTCATTCTTTAAACGATATCTTATTGGTAGGTCCCAATATGCAAGACTCACTTTTCTCCATTCTCATAAGAGCTCGTCAATACAAATATCTTCTTACTGGTGACATCGAGAAGATGTATCGCCAATGCCTTATCAACGAAGAGGACAGATCTCTTCAACTAATATTATGGAGACAGAATGAGTCGATCCCTATCAAGATACTGCGTCTGAATACTATTACTTACGGCATGTCAAGTTCTAGTTATTTAAGCACGCGCTGCCTTTGGCAGCTAGGAGAAGAATGTTCCGATCCCACCATCAGAGAGGTTATACAAAACGACTTTTACATTGATGATCTAATCACCGGAGCTAATACTGAAACGTCTTTACGCCATATTCATCAAGGAGTATGTGCAGCTCTGCAAAAGGGCTGTTTTAATCTTAGAAAGTTTAAAACTAATCTGCCTTCCATATTAGAAGCGACATCATTAAATTCTAAAGACAAACTAATCGTGAGCGAATCTTCTTCAACTCTAGGAATGGGTTGGAATCCATCGAACGATCAGCTCCATTTTCCTTTTAAAGTTCAACCCCCATCTAATGATGAAACGCTAACCAAACGACGAATTCTTTCGTCTTTGTTCAAAATATTTGATCCTTTGGGACTGCTTAGTCCTTGTGTGATTCAAGCCAAAATTATGCTGCAGCAGCTATGGCTGCTCAAACTATCATGGGACGACCCTGTCCCCAATAAGATCCAAAAGGAGTGGTTTAAATTTGTCAATTCATTACCCACTCTTTTAAATCTCAAGATACCCAGATGGGTATTATGCGATAAACCAAATTCTATAGAACTTCATTCTTACAGTGACACTTCACAGAATGCAATGGGAGCTTGCATATATTTACGTTCTGTGAATTCCAACAATGAGGTTACTGTGAGGCTACTCTGTAGCAAATCCAAAGTAGCTCCGATTAAGGCTACTACGATTCCCCGACTTGAGCTCTGTGCCGCTCTTTTGGCAGCAAAATTAAGCAAGGCCGTAAGGGACTCTCTAAGATATGATATACAAACACAAGTACATTGGTGTGACTCGACCATCGTCCTAGCTTGGCTTCGCAGCAGCTTACAAAATTTAAAGGCATTTGTTGCAAACAGGGTTTCCGAGATATGTGAACTAACAGACTCTTCTTCATGGCGCTACGTGCCTACATCTGCTAACCCAGCTGATCTTGTGTCCAGAGGCGTTAGTCCAGAGCAAATAAGTAGTTCAATGCTGTGGTGGTCAGGTCCCAAATACCTATCAGAACATGAATGTACTTGGCCAATACTAAACGAAATAATTGATGTTACGGTATTACCAGAAACTAAACCTAATTCAATTATAACTATCTTAACGACTAATCAAGATACTATTATACATTTTAAAAACTATTCTAGCCTAACTAAATTAAAAAGGACTTTCGCGTACATACTTCGCTTTATACACAACACTAAAAACTCTAAGGAACGGCTTACTGGCCCTCTATCTGTAGACGAAATTAATAAATCATTTATTCATTTGTGCAGATATTCACAACAAGAATCGTTTGTGCCCGAGTATGAACTGCTCTCTAAAAACAAATCTGTAAGTCCTAAATCACAAATTTTATCCTTAAGTCCATATTTTAGCGATGATCATATAATCAGAGTCGGTGGTCGATTACAAGCATCTAATTTTAGTTTTGATAAAAAACATCCCGTGCTTTTACACGCTAATCACCATTTAACTAAGTTACTATTTGAACACGAACATAAGCGTAACTTGCATGCTGGACCACAGGCTTTGCTGGCCACTATCCGCGAATATGTATGGCCCGTCAATGGTAGACGACTAGCACGGCGCACGTTTCACAATTGTTTTAAATGTAGACGATTACAAGCAAAAACTATGAAACCTATGATGGGTAACTTGCCATCGCAACGCGTTACGCCAAGTTTCCCATATCAAACGGTGGGTCTCGATTTTGGCGGCCCATTCTACATTGTAAATAGAAAGGGACGCGGTGCTACTATTGTAAAGGCTTATCTTTGTATTTTTGTTTGCCTTCGATACAAATGCACACACCTCGAAGCCGTGAGTGATCTATCGAAAGACGCTTTTATTATGACTTTTCATCGATTTGTATCACGTCGTGGTAAGCCAACTGAAGTATTTTGCGACAACGGACGTAATTTTGTAGCTGGTGCAAAGGAAATAAATCAGTTTTTGAAATCTAATGTCGATTCTCCGATCCGATTTTGCAAGTGAGGATGGTATTCAATTTTTATTTTCGCCGTGCTACGCTCCTCACTTTGGCGGTATCTTTGAAGCTGCTATTAAGTCTGCGAAATTTCACGTCAAACGTGTTATGGGTAACTCACATTTAACATTCGAAGAATTGTCCACTCTTTTTGCACAAGTGGAAGCCATTTTAAACAGTCGTCCATTATGTCCTTTATCATCTTCTCCGGATGACTACCTTTGCCTTACTCCTGGGAACTTTCTCATTGGTCGGGCTCTCAATGCTATACCTGCACCACGCCTGGAGGACTGCAACCCAAATAATCTGCAACGCTTTGCTAGACTACAGCAGATACATCAACACTTTTGGAAGCGCTGGCAGAAAGAATACATAGCAGAACTACAGCAACGTCACAAATGGAAGACCAATTCCTCTAGCCCAAATGTCGGAGATTTGGTCTTAATACAAGAAGACGATGTTCCTCCTCTTTGCTGGAAACTTGGTCGAATTTCAAGACTTTTCTATGGTCCAGATGACAAAGTACCTAGAGTTGCTGACGTCACTACCTCAAGAGGATGTCTTCGCCGTCCATTGGTTCGTCTAGCTGCCTTGCCCACTGCAGATGATCTAGAGGGTTGAAAACTTAAGCTTTTCAACGGGGGGAGGATGTCAACGCCTGCTATATTTTTAGAGCAATGCCATTCTCATATCATATCTGTTTTAATTTACCTCCACTTTTTTCATTCACTTTCTTAGACTTCGTAACGAAACCAGTGCTCCGTAAATTTATTACTAATATATTGTTAAAATGCAATAAAACAACATAAAAACAAGTTCGGGAGTTTTCATTGGATCCTTGGAGATCCAACAGATGTTTTTCTACGTTATTATTTTATACTACATTACTGGTATTACGAGACAATTTTTAAAGGTAGCTATTCAAAAATTATGCATATATATAAAATGTGTGGTATAGTTATAAGTATTTTTACTATGTTATAATTGCAACACAATTATTTAATATCACAATAAAAATATTTTAAGAAAACATATAAATAAATATTATAATAAAACATTTCAAAATATATAACTAGTGACAATTCGCACAATGAGAAGTGGGCAATCGTGCGCTCAAAGAGTCAAGACCTCCTGAGGATGCTTCAAGTATAAGCGTAACGGGTCGAAAATTCTTCCGCCTTGGTTTCACGGCTTGACGTCACGTCGGCTTAACTGGAAAACAAGTCGAAATTGTCACTTCAAATATTGTATAAGGTTTTATTAAAAAAATATATGTTTTCTTTAAATACTTTTCTAATATTTGTTTTCATTAAACATGGGTTTCCGCAAAGTAACGCCTGAACCTATTCATTATTTAATTTAATGTTACATTTTGTAAATTGTGAACCATATTGCACGAGTTGAACGACCAATAAGCAAATATCAATATTGAGCAATTGTAAATTACCACTAGTGGTGGCAATATATAAAAAAGATAAAGTTGCTATTTGCAAATCCATCGTATAGTCATATCTTCGCCAAGTAAAAGTTTTATTTACCCCAAATCATAAATCACACAACACCACAACTTCCACTACATAAACATATCCGACGCTCCCTAATCGTAAACTTCCAAAATTTCTCTTCGTCTCAACGGTTTCGGCAATTCTTAAGTTGCGGCGAAAGTTGCACAAGTTGGTCTGTCTGCCCCAGTTTCCTTTGGTATCTTAAAATCTCATTTGAGAGAGGTTTCCCCTATTTCCTCCTTAGGCTTTGGTTATGTTAGTAGACATAGCGAGTTATGTTCTATAGCTGAAACCCGCTTTAGAATCTCGATATGTTGTTCTATTTTATTGTTTGACTATGTATAACATTCTTGCCTACTAGTATAACGTATTCTATCAATCCACTATAGTGCGCGCGGTACTAGTTGGCCGCGCCTTAGGTATGTGAGCGGTGGAGAGGCAGGGACGCTTGCTTTGGTTATCACTGCCTTGTGTGCGACCAACGAGTTCCGCGCGCACTATAGTAAAGGGGTGTCTGAATTATGACATCAGCGAGGTGACCAATACGACCAGCGTGAGATAACGCCGGGACGATAACGCTGCTATGAAGCTTCAGTTCGGCAGATCATCAATTGTTTCTTCGCCTTACAAACAAAGCACTTGCATTTTTTTTTTTGAAGAAGATCTAGATAATTAATTTATACTGAGACTCATTACTAAGGTAGCTCCAGTGTATCCCAGCCCCAGCTAGGTACAGTTTTGCCACAAGATCGAATTATTGCTTTTCTTTTCAGTTTGTATAACCATAGAATTACAAACCATGACTTAAAAACATGCGCTACGCTTATCTTTCCAATAAGCATGCTGCCTTACGTAGTTACAAACAAAAATCTTTTTGCCACTTAAATATGAGTTACGAGTGTTGCAAGATGTTCATCTTTAGCTCCATTTGTCAAACATTATTCGAGTTCTTTTTGTTCGAGGAATCGAAGAAAAACTGGTTGGACCGGAGTATATACTCGCTGTACTACGAAAGTCACTGCATTTTTTATCAGGTTTCCACCCAAAGGTAATCCCAAACACACAACAGTGGGTAAGGGGGATTGATACAATATGTATTTGACTAACAATATCCACATGCAAATATCGCGAAAGTATTAGCTATAATATTTCATATTTCATGATATTATTATATTCACATCCTTCAGCTTCTATTTCAAGAGGTTCCGTCGGAAAATCCTCAAAGTTTACTACAATAGTAAGAAAAACACAATGGAACAGCAGAATGTAATAGTTTCTTTGTAAAATAAGTACTAAGTATTTTCCAGGTGGTGTCCTTGAAAAGCTTATCTTAAGTCTGTTAACCATCTTTAACTTACTTAAAGGAAAACCATTTCTTTAGTCATGTGACGCCTACCGTCGTTACTTTGGAATATTGACGTCCGAAGCTACATTCCTAATCGAAAGTTAAGAGGCTTTACTGACAAAAACAGAACAGTAACAGACTGGACTGTGGAACTATATCTAGAAGATGGCAATAGATTGACACCATGGGTTCAAGTATATCTAGTTTAATGTGCGTGTTTACACCCACGTTAAACCCTTTGTAATTATAAATACTTTATGATATGTTTGAGACAGTGGTTACTTTAGGCTTTGTTTAAGCACCAGCACCTTCTAAATACTTCATTGTGCTGTAGTTTAATATGAGACATCTGACAACGTTAAATATTAGTTATTACTGCCTCGGGTTATCTTTTAATCTTGTGAGTAATATTGTATAAGTAACGATGTCTTATGTAAACATTATATGTCCAAATGAGGCAATTAAGACGCGTCAACAGCTGTGATTATTTTGTTGATGAAATTTTAAACAATATTCCAGTTAAAGAATATATGTATTTTAAGGTAGGAAACACGGACGGACAAAGACAGCATAGGCTAATTAGTTAACAGTAATGGGCTAGTTCACATATTGTGCTTTTTTAGCTGATCCTTCTCTTAATACGTACTAATGGTTCTGGAAACTTCTCAAAACCAGACGAATATAATTTATGTTATAATATATATAAAACATTATAGAAAAAAAAATAAAAGAAATGGTTCACACAAAGATAGAATACACTCTTATTAAAGTAGTTTGTGACACTGTGCAGTAGTTTATGTTTTGTATATAGTTCGTAGTATTTTGTACATAAAGCTATACCGCCGGTTAAAAAAAAAACATAGACAATCTTTGTATACTCTCATACATTGAAATTGAACTTACTAAACAAAAGTAATTGGTGACAACATAATGAAATTTACCGAGTTGTGGCGCCAAAACATCACACATCACAACGCTTAACCAAGCATACGCTAAAAGCTAAAATACACAGAAAAATAGTAATTGAAACGAATCTCACACACAATATAACGTAAAATATTATTGAAATTATTACGGATGGAAAAAGATAACTTCCAGCGAGAAAAAGATAACTTTCGTTTAGCATGCGTCAATGCTCCTATAAAATAATACTAGTTAAAATATTATTGCTAAAAATATAATAATTTCTAACTCAATTCATTACTACTTTGCAAAAATATTTTTTCTATGCCTTTGTGTGGTGTACTGAATCGTTTAAGTGTACTCGTAATTCTAGACGACCTTACACAATACGAAAGGAATACAACGTCAACGACAAGTTGCAGCTATTTTCTATTATTATTGTTACTAGGTATATGCTTTATTCAAAATAAACTTGCTCTGGTCAGAAGATAAACAAAGAAAAATTAATAACAATATTTTTTTCATATGCTCCCACATATTTAACCTAAGAAAACCTTACTACATTTTATCCAATATCAACTCAAACCTAAGAATATTTATTCGTAGACTCAAACCTTATTTTAGTGAATAGGTTCAGACCTTAGACTTTGCGAAAATACATTTATATAACAAATATTTTGAAAATATTTTAAGCAAATGTTAAATGAATATTAAGGAATCTTTACTTATAAGAAAACTGTAATAGATACAATTCTGTACAAGGAAAATATAAAAAATAAAATAAAAATTGTAAGCACTCTGTAGGTGACACTGATGCTAAAACTGTATTGTTTTTTTTTGTCTGTCTGTATTCTGGCCGCGCATCACTCCAAAAGTACTGAATGGAATTCAATGAAACTTAACACGATTCGAGTTGATACTACGAAAAAGGACATTGTATACTTTTTATCCCGAAATTCAGCACGGTTCCCATGAGAAAGTCAAAATGTACATTTATTTGTAATTTGTTAGTCCGATTTCAATTATTCTTGTTTTGTTAGAATAGTGACGAGCGAGCCCGGCACCTCACGGGCAGCCCGGACCCCACAAGCAGCCCGACAGTTTAGTTTAACAAACTTTGCAAGATAAAACTCTGAAAACTGGAACATTCGGCACAATCAGTTTTTTTAATTATCTATCTTTTGCCGGATACCTTTCGCAGACTGCGCAATGGAAGTGCACAATCTAGTACATTTTCGTTCTACCGCCAAACAAGGCAAAAAGTCGCCGTTTTTAAATCGAAATTCCAAAAAAACCCACAAAGTACTTTGCTTCAAAATTTACTGTGCGAACCGCGAAGGAATCAACTATTTGAATTACTTAACTACTGTTTTCTGGAAAATACAACCCGGGAGTTTTCAAACCCATAGCAAAAAGCTCCTTTCTGAGCTATGTTTTACTAAAAGTGCTTCACCGCAGACCACAGCGTTGCTAAATATGAGATAAACGGTGCTAAAATGTGTATAATTAGTCTGCAGGTCGGGATTGAAGTCACAAGTACAGATAGTATAAAAATATATCTAGTGACAATTGCGCCTAATTTTCCTTTTAAGCTAACGTGACGTCATAAACGCAATAACCAAACCACCGGTAGAATTTTCGACGTATTTCTTTTACACTATCCATCGCATCCTTAGGAGGTCTTGATTTCTCGAATAGGAAAATAAGGCAGAATTGTCACTAGATTTATGTTTTAAATGTTTTAGTAAAATAACAAATAAACCTTTTTATTTGCCTTCACGTGTCTTCATTACCATAAATACATAAAACTACTTACTCTCACTTATTTTGTAAAACTTTCTCGAGGTTGGAACGAAGTTTTTCTATTAACTTGTCACTGAAAGATATATGGAGTAGTAACGAAGTAATAATATCCTATTATATGGTATACCATTAGAAGTGCCTTTGAAGTTGGGAAGCAATAAGAGAAAACGTTTGTTTATAAATAAAATCTCATATTTCTTGTGCTCATATTTTCATCTTCCGCTCGTCTCCAGAAATACCATTACATATGTATATCCGAGAGGGGTAGAGCAAACTCCATATAAAAATTTCACTAGTTTTGTTTTAGGTCTTCGGAATAGAAGAAGTTTATTTTGGTTTATCAGATGCGCATTCAAACGTGAACTGATTTTTAACACTAAACATTTCAAAGTATTTTAGATTACAGTATAAGAATACCAACTATGACTATTCGTTGTCAAGTTGGTGGATAATACTTGAGGATATCCATCAACACGAGGATGCCTTTTGCTTAAGTACAAATAGCACATAAAAACATAATAGGAAACAGTTTCTTATTTGGATTACTACTTACACTAAGATCGTCCATGATGACTGCTTACAGTAGAATCATGTACACACTGATTTTGTGGGAAAAGTAGTCAGGATATCTGTAAAGATAGAAAATTATGTTAAAGTTTTATATTGGTGCTATGTTCAACAACTGTAGGATTTAGAGAATGAAGTGGCACTCATCAGATTGTATTTCTTCCGATGGATTCTACAACCTGCTCGTTACCCATCCTTCCTCATTCTCCCTTCCTATGACTTGCTTTCTAATATCCTCGACCACATCATCTCTTAGCAACAAATGTGTTAGTGTTTGCAGGATATATTATTAGTATCAGCAATAAAACAGACTATTAAAAATTAACAAACTTTCCCGTCAATATTTGAAACAAAGTAGAAAAACGTGGAAATGAAAAACCTGAACTGAAAATAAAAGAAAAGAATTCTTACAAGCCCATTATATATACCCTCGTGTTCGCTAAAAGTACTCCAAACGTCCCGGATGAATAATGAAGTAAAAGAAAACATCCAATGGGAGAATGGAACGCAATATACCGGAAAAGTCTATGTCAGACTTTTGACAGAGTTCTGTTTGTTAAGTCCACATTCAAAATAATTTCTAAGTCCAAGGATAATTACAGCACAGATTCGAATCCCTCTATTTGCAAAAAATACAATCCTTTTATGACTGTTTTTTGGATCGCGTCAGTAACTTGTACAAGCTTTTAAGTTTAGGTAGTGCGTTGAAGCCTCTCAATTATTATTTAGAAATAGATAGTTTTGAGATTTTTAAATTAAACTGGCAAAAACGCTCACGATGGGGATCGAATACTTCGACGCAGCTGCGCACTCGCCCTGATGATGAGCATCTGATGTTATTTCTTTAGAGGAAATAAAGGTGCAAATGTTACAATGCAATGGCTTTAATAAAATTGTTTTACATAATTTTCTATTAGCGAAACTAAAGTAGAATGACGCCATTTTTTGGCGGCTTGGATAGAAAAGAAAGATAATAAATACTATAGAGCACAGATAGCACTATGGTTTGACTTTCACAGCATAACGAGTTTCAGTTGGAGCATGAATAGGTGGCGCCACCGTCGTCTTGAATGGCGCTAAGCTTGAACATCTTCCCGGCCGTTGAAAGAACGTTTTCAACAATGCAGCTCCTCAGCCGTCGGTAGTTTGCAGAGTCTTATCAATGAACGACGCACGCAGCCCTTGTTTGTGAAGATGTCTGCAACTCTGGATATTCCATCAGCTCCAGTTATGAGTCTCTCAACACGACCCAGTTTCCAAGCGAGAGGAGGCGCGTTGTCATCTGCCAGAAGAACCATATCTCCGACGTTAAGATTTGCGTTATTTGTTTTCCATTTTGTCCTTTGTTGCAACTCTGATAGATATTCCTTTTGCCATCTTCGCCAAAAATTCTGACGAATCCTTTCGAGGCTCTCATAGCGTTTTAGCTGGTTTTCTCTATAGTTTTCGAAATTTGGTGCTGGGAGAGCAGTCAACGGTCTTCCGATGATGAAGTGTCCGGGGGTGAGGGAAAGAAGGTCATTAGGACTGGATGAAAGTGGACACAGAGGACGGCTATTCAAAATTGCCTCTACTTGTGCAAATAACGTAGAGATTTCTTCAAAGGTCAAACGACTATTGCCAATGGCACGTTTAAATAAAAATTTGGCTGATTTAACACCAGCTTCCCATATGCCACCAAAGTGAGGAGAATAAACCGGAATGAACGAAAAATTTATTGATTGTTGACTTGCAAAGTCAGTCAGAGGCACACCATTATGTTTTATAAACGAGCCTATCTCTTTTGCGGCGGAAACGAAAGCGCCACCATTGTCACAGAATATTTCCGTTGGTTTTCCGCGTCGAGCTATGAAGCGTCTCAGAGTCATTATGAATGCTTCTTTCGTTAAATCACTGACGGCTTCCAGATGAATACATTTGAAACGCAGACATACAAATAAGCATAAATAACATTTGATCAAGCGACTCCCACGACCCTTTCGATTTAAAATATAGAACGGACCTGCGAAGTCTAACCCAACTGACGCAAATGGGAAGTGTAGATTTACACGCTGGGGAGGTAGATCACCCATTTTGGGTTGCAAAGTCTTGCCTCTTAAACGCCTACAGCGAACACAGTTATTGACTGTACTTCTAGCAATATGCCGTCCGTTTACTGGCCAAATTGTCTCCCTCACTGTTGCCAACAACAGTTGGGGACCAGCATGCATGTTATCTACATGCACCTTTTCAAAAAATAATCTTGTCAATCTATGTGATGCATGAAGTAAAATAGGATGTTTCTTTTCATAAGAATTTTCTGACGCCTCAATACGACCACCAACACGAATTAAACCATCCGTGTCAATGAATGGGGATAAAGACAAAATTTTGCTTTTATTATTTAATGGCTTGCCCTTTACTAGCAGCTCATATTCAATGGAAAATGATTCTCTCTGAGCAACAACACACAGTAAATGCAATGACTTGCGTAACTCGTCAACTGACAATGCACCTAAGCGTTTACTTTGTTTGTGTCTGAGATTATAAATAAATCTTTGAACATAAGCAAATGATCTTTGTAATTTGTTTAGTGACGAATAATCACAAATGTTCACAATGGGTTGACTTACTACTGCAGGACTTAAAATTCCTAATGGATCAAATATTTTAAATGCATTGGACATAATAAAACGTTTTGTAATTATATCAGTTACATCCTGTGAAAACCCCTTTATAGGAAAATGCAAAGTGTCACTGGAAGGGGTCCACCCTAGTCCGAGTGTACTTGTGGACTCACTTATAGTTAAATCATCTTGTTCATTCATGTCAATATTGTCAAAAATGTATGGACAGTTGGTTTTGTATTTTCTTAATTTAAAACAACCCGAGCTCAAAACATCAGATATGCATTTTTGTAAGAATTTTAATTGATGTGGATCATCCGAGCCTGTTATTAAATCATCTACATAGAAATCTTTCTGAATTATGTTTTTAATGAGTTCATCATCCTGTTCCACGCCTAATTGCCACAGACAGCGGGTACTCAAATAACTAGCGCACGCTGTGCCATACGTCAAAGTATTGAGCACCTTTGTTTCTAATGGTCTTGATTCATTTTCCCTCCATAAGATTGACTGTAAATTCCTGTCATCATTGTGTACCAATACCTGGCGGTACATTTTCTCAATGTCCCCAGTAAGTAGGTATTTATATTGTCTAGCTCGTATTAAAATTGAAAAGAGAGAGTCTTGGACATTTGGACCCACCAATAAGAGGTCATTCAATGAATATCCAGAAGATGATGCAGCCGAACCATCAAATACTACTCTCAACTTGGTAGACTCACTTTCTTTCTTAAAAACTGCATGATGGCACAAGTAGTAATGTGGAGATTCACTAGAACGATAATCATCATCTAATGATGAGAGGTGACCTAACTCTGCATATTCATTAATGAAATTTGTGTATTCTGTTCTTAAGTTGGTATCTCGTTTTAGCCGCTTTTCTAAACTAATAAAGCGCCTTTTGGCTAAATTGTATGTATCACCCAAACAATCGGCAGTTTCTTTGAGAGGTAATTTTACACAAAATCTACCGCTATCATCTCTAGTAGTGTGGGTGATGAAGTGCCTTTCACACTCATTATGATTTTCATCGCTTATGTGATTTCCAGGCAAATCTTCTAAGTCCCAAAATTTTGACAACATTATTTTGATATTTTCATCATCAGATTTAGACATTAATGCATGATTACAATGAATTCTTTTCTGTGGCATAGCTAAATTAATGGGACCGGATATTATCCAACCTAATTTTGAACTTCTTAATTTGGGACTACTGATGCCTAATGAAAATTGTTCATTACCTAAAATATCCCAAAACATATCAGCGCCTATCAATACATCTATAGGTGCTGGCTGATGGAACATGGGATCAGCTAATTTAATATTTTTTGGTAACTTTAATGACCTGATATCGATAGGGCCCTTTGGCAGATTACCTGTCAACTCCTTCAACACAAGGCATGAAAGGGTTGCAGTGAAATTACTATTGATTGATTTTATTTGTACATTGCAACTTTCTGTAATTTTGTTCATGGTATTTCCTATGCCAATGACCTTCAGAGAGTCAATGGGATGGGTAGTGAATGATAATTTGGTCTTTAGCGATTCAGAAATAAAAGATGACTGACTTCCACTATCCAACAGCGCACGAACCTTGATCTTTCGCTGATCAAATGGATTCGATACCTCAATCATAGCAGTGGATAACAGAACCTGACTTACAGTATGCTTAGAATAGTTCACCATTACAGCTTCTTCTTCATTAACTGTCGAGATGTGGTTCGATGACGACACCGGACGATGTAGCAAACTGTTGTGCCTCTCGGCACAGTCACGCTCACACACAGTCACGACAGGGCCCCATGCGACACTCGCTTGCTGGGTGTCCCTGCCTTAGGCAGTTTTGGCACAGCTTGTACTTGGCTACATCCATCAACCTTTCATCAACCCCCTTAGCCTTGAAAGTTGGACAGTCATAAATCCTATGATGATCATTGCATATAATGCACATATACATATTAGGTTTTACAAAGCTCTTTTGAACCTGGCGTTGGGTGATATTATTGCTAGGGACAGAGCGCATTGATGGAGTTTGCAAACTTGCCTTTGACATTGTATTGTCTGTCTTGTTATGATTTAGAGATTCAAGCACATTTGCACGGTCTGTTATGAATTTGAAAAATTGATCTAATGTGGGTGTGTCACCAGGTAAGCTATTTCGCTGTTCCTCCCATTTCAGTAAAGTTAGGCTGTCCAATTTAGATGTCAACATAAATATAATCAGCACATCCCATTTGTCCGTTGGCTGACCTAAACTGGCCAAGGCACGCAAATTTTTAGTAACATGATAAGTCAGAAATCTTAGTGAACGCTCAGACTCACGTCGCAATTGTTTAATACTAAATAAAGAGTTTAACTGATGATTTATCAATATTCTTTTATTATCATACCTATTACACAGTAACCTCCAAGCTTCAGTATAATAAATCGTTAATGTTAATGTCAAATAAATCGTTCATGGTTTTTAGTGTATACATGCCAGTGAATGACAGAGATAATTTACCCTTGTATACGGAATGTTTAAGCGTAATAAGTGCTGTCATTGAAGACAATAGTGACTGTGAAACAGTATATATATTAGGTCCTTACATATGAAATTGGCGTTTTGTATGGGAGGAACAAAAAGTCGAATATTTTTTAATATAATATATTTAATTAATCAAAGTATGAACCATTATTTTCTATGCACTTTTGCCATCTCATAGGTAGTTCATTGATCCCTTTACTAAAAAAACCAGTCGGACGGGAATCAATAAAATCTTTGAAGGCGATTTGGACTGCCCCATCGGAGTTGAATTTTTTCCCTTGCAAGAAGTTATCCAAATTTCGAAAAAAATGGTAATCTGTTGGAGCAAGGTCCGGGGAGTACGGAGGATGTCTTAGACTTTCCAATTGAAGCTCTTCAAATTTAGTAGCCGTCTGTAGCGCAGTGTGTGGTCTAGCGTTGTCGTGAAGCAGCAGTGGCGTGGAGCGATTGACCAGCCTAGGTTGTTTAGCCGCTAGCTTTTCCATCATGGTTTGCAATTCCTGACAATAGACATCAGCCGTAATAGTCTGGCCAGATTTGAAAAAACTGTAATGAACAATACCGGCACTAGTCCACCAAACGCTTACAAGTAACTTTTTTGGGGTTAATTTTCGCTTGGGGCAGGATTTGGCTGGCTGGCCAGGATATAACCATTGCGCTGAGCGCTTCCGATTATCGTAAAGAACCCATTTTTCATCACAGGTAATGATTCGGTTTAAAATACCTTCATTATTGTGCCGGTTTAGTAATGTAACGCAGCAGTCGACGCGCGTTTGCCGGTTTGTTTCAGTCAATTCGTGAGGTACCCACCTTTCAAGCTTTTTAATCTTCCCAATTTGCTTCAAGTGAATTAAAACAGTTTTATCACTAACATTGCAACCTGCAGCTAACTCGGACGTGGTTTGCGATGGATCCGCTTCCACAATAGCCTTCAACTCTTCATTATCAACTTGAGTCTCAGGCCGTCCACGGGGCTTGTTCTGCAGGTCGAAATTTCCAGAACGAAAACGTTGGAACCAAAAACGAACTGTGTTTTCTTTTGCAACACGACCGCCATACACATCATTCACCCTTCGAGTTGTTTCCGCAGCACTAGTGCCACGGCGGAACTCGTACTCGTAAATAATGCGATATTTAAGGTTTTCCATTTTGTAAAATGAGTGACGCAAACAGAAAAAAACAGAAGAAAAAAAACAAATGAATGACGACCATCGAAGCACAAATACATGAGTCTATAGCTGTACAAATTTGAATTTGGAATTCCTTACCAAAGAGGAGAAATTCGTGATTAAAGTGGCCAGTACGAAAAACGCCAATTTCATATGTAAGGACCTAATATTAGGGGATTTTAATGCTCACCCTAAAGAATTATTTTGTAATGAAATGTTAAGTTTTTGTTATGATCAAAAATGGTGTTGTATAGATATAGATGTTTTAGGTATTGAGTCTGATACCTACACGTTCACAAGTGATGCGCATGGATGCAGGAGGTGGTTGGACCACTGTCTTGTCACGAAGGCAGCCCAGGATACTATTCGAAAAGTGTGGGTGCAGCATGACGTGTACTGGTCTGACCATTCTCCTTTGTTTGTAGAATGTGATATGGGCATAATAAATGCTAAGTTTAAGGACAACTCTAAGAAAACTGTGAGTAGTAACAAAGTGATCTGGGGTGAGAGAGGAGCGGATCAGATTACAATATATCACAATTACTGTAATGAAAATCTCAGGAAATTAGATTTTCCTGAACAACTGACTTTTTGTGCTGATGCGGTCTGCTCAAACCAGGATCACACAAAATTGCTTAATAAATTGTATTGCGACGTAATAGATATACTCTCAGCTGGATCAATTCTATCTCATAGGCGTAAGTGTCCTAGGAAAGGTGGTTATGTTATTGGTTGGAACAAATATGTGGCCAATGCTCATAGAGATGCCAGACAAAAGTTTCAATTATGGGTCGTAGCAGGTAAACCACGTGTAGGTATTATTTACAAAGATATGTGCAATAGTAGGAAGTTTTTCAAGTCTAAGCTAAAGTGGTGCCAGGATAGGCAGGAGCAAATAAAGATGGATATTTTGGCGTCAAATCACTCAGCGGGAGATTTTAAAAACTTCTGGAAACTCACAAACAGACAAAACCGAAGGTCGACTGCCCCTGTGAGTGTAGATGGGGATAGTGATTTGAAAAACATTGCTAACAAGTTTAAAGACCAGTTTATGATCCAGTCACCACTGGGGGCGTCACGGGCGGGGGTAGGAAATGGCGAGGCCGAATTGCCGTGCTCGGAGCGCAAAATTACCTTCACTGCTAAGGATATTGAAAAAATTATTAAAAGTATGCAGAGAGGGAAGTCTCCCGGGCATGATGGCCTCAGTATTGAACATTATAAATATGCTGGCGTTCACCTACCACGGGTGTTGGCAATGTTCTTCAAATTGTGTTTAGGTCACTCGTTTCTTCCGGAATCCTTGATGAGAACGATAGTGGTTCCAGTTATAAAAAACAGGACTGGAGACATGTCAAATAAGTCCAATTATAGACCAATCTCACTTGCCACTACTGCAGCTAAAGTGTTCGACAGTGTGCTTAATCGCATTCTTGGTGGTTACTTACGCCTACATGACGCACAGTTTGGATTTAGGGCGGGATTGTCCACTGAGAGTGCAATTTTCAGCCTTAAGCATACGGTCCGCTATTACACCCAGAGGAAGACGCCAGTGTATGCCTGTTTTCTCGATTTGTCAAAAGCTTTTGACATGGTCAGTTACGATATACTTTGGAAAAAGCTGAGCAAGACAGGCATGCCGATGGAGGGTGTCTCCCTACTCAGGTACTGGTACAAAAATCAAGTTAATCAGGTTAAGTGGGCGGACACTCTGTCAGACGAATATAGGTTGGAGTGTGGAGTACGTCAAGGCGGTCTGACCTCTCCGAGCTTGTTTAATTTGTATGTGAATGACTTGATTGAGGGACTAAGTAGTATCCATGTCGGATGCTACATAGACGGAATCTGTGTCAATAATCTTAGTTATGCGGATGACATGGTGCTGCTTGCTCCTTCAATCAATGCTCTTAGAATACTTGTTAATACGTGTGAGAAGTATGCAGCTACGCATGGCCTTAAGTACAACTCTAAAAAAAGTAAGTTACTTATTTTTACGGCAAGTAAACAAAAGCCTACCAACGTGCCTCCAGTTGTACTTGACGGCAATACTTTAAATGTTGTAGATAACTTTAGATATCTGGGACACATGTTGACAGAGGATTTGAAGGATGATATGGATATGGACAGGGAGCGGAGAGCGTTGGCAGTGAGAAGCAATATGCTGGCTCGCAGGTTTGCTCGAAGCACAAGAGAAGTAAAAATAACACTTTTTAAAGCTTACTGTCAGAATTTTTACTCGAGCAGCCTGTGGGTTCGTTATACGCAACGAGCTTACAACGCTCTTAGGGTGCAATATAATAATGCTTTCAGGGCACTGTTGGGACTACCATGGCGTTCCAGCGCTTCGGGAATGTTCGCGGAAGCACGTGTGGATGGCTTCCACGCTATTATGCGCAAAAAAATAGCATCAATGTTTCACCGTCTTAGAGGTAGCTCCAACAGTGTACTGAAGATTAGTGCATCTCGCTTCGATTGTCCTATCCAAAAGTACTGGATAGGTATTGTCACGGGTAGGACTCAATAAAGTGAAATACCTCCTATATTACTAACATAGGTTTAAGGAAATTGTAACTAACAAAACTATGGATGTTATCCGAAATAAATATTTATTATTATTATTATTATTATAATTATTTGTAGATATTTCAAGATTAGATATAATTCTAGCGGCATCTCCTTGCAAGTATGAAGCCAAATAGTGAAATTTGTTAATCTCAGATATGCGTTCATTTTTATGAATTAAATTCTCATAGGTATCCCTAAACTCTAACCAACGAAAATATTCTCCACCAAATTTAGAAATTTGGATCTGAGGCAGTTTGAGACCTGCCACTTGGTGATCTTCAACACAACATGAAGCATTATGAGTAGAATTGCGCCTCTGCTCACATTCATTCTTTCTGGAAAATGTATCAACTAAATGTTTTGCGGTAGCTATGTTTATGATTATATCGCTCTCCATATTATCCCGCTCATCAACCTCAGCTGCTACATTTTCCGGATTTAGCACCTCTATTTCACTTTGCAAGTCATCAACCCTAACCGACAATGCCTCAAACTTTGCAAGTCTCAAAGTGAGTTCAGTGAACTGAATGTTATCTAATTCCTCTTCATTAGAAATACTGTTTAAATAGTTTTTAAATTTGGTGATCTGTCCTTTGGCAGATGCTCTCTTTGTTTGTAATTCCCGATATCTTAGTTTAGTTTCAGTCATAGTTGTAGGAAGATTTTGAACAAAAAAAAATTAAACAAAAGAAGTAGATAAAAAATTAATAATTGATTACTCTCCTCAATTCAGTGTCACCTTTAACTCAAAAGCTGGTGCTAGCTGTATGAAGTCAGCCAAATATCCACAGATGCTGCCAAGCTGACGGCAGGTTTAACTTTGTCTTGGCAACTTTCCCGTCAGTATGGCAGGCACAAATGGCATATAGTGATGCTAGGCATGTTCTGAAATAGCTATAGTAGGATACTGAAAGTTGGGTGTCAGATACCTATCAACTGCGGAGAACCTTTTTAAAATATTGAAATTAAAATTGACTATGAATGTTGTACATTGAAATTTATGATCTTGAACTGCTTGTGGTACATCCACTAATACACCTCACTGAATTATAAGCACAAATAGAATGAAGAATTAAACAGTGGGAATTTAACAAAGAAATTATGGTTTATGGTTTAAGACTTTTATTTCTCTTAAGAATATAGGTACATTCACTTAGCAGAGAAATTACAAGTTTCCTTAATTTATACATTTGTATTGCAAACATAGAAACGGACTTAATAATTAATATTATTCATATATTATACAGTATTAACATACGTAAAATATTAAACTGTAGAAAAATAAAAATAAAAAACGTTAAACAATAAAAAAAAAACGTTAAACAGTTGCTAATTATTCAATTACTACGTTTGGTCGATTTACGAAGTTTTGTCTAAATTTCATAGGTACATCTATGGCATAAAACATTGTGTAAATATAATTCATTTCTAAGTAGGTAAAAAGCGCCAGCAATTATTTTATGTAACTTGACTAATATTTTAACTGACGTAAACATTGTCGAGTAGGCTAAATGGTGCATGTGCAAAAATTAACAAATAAACGGGTGCTATTACGTGTCGTGATTATTTATAGCATGATAGCAATAGTTGTATTATGGTTGGTGTTTATTTCTTTACTTACTTTTTCCTTCTGAATATATTGTTTTGTATATCGGTTTGATATTTAATCATTAATGTTTTATTCAATTTATATCTATATGTTAAAGGTAAAGTTATTACATTATTTAAGAAAAATATATATATATATATATTAAAATTTTAACAAACTAAAAGAGATTTTTCATTATTTATCAACAATAATTGGTACACTGCACTAAAAACTTACACTGTGATCTTATTATGTATAAAATGTTTAACATTTTTTTTAAATAACAATGATGATTTTATATCTTTAATATCTGCCGGTAGCTTATTGTATATTTGAACCCCTTCATACATAATATTTTTTGATCCATAATTTTTGGTTCTTGGTGTAGTTTTTGGTAAGCAAATGTTGTTGGAATATCTTGATGATCTTGTTTGTACTTGCGATTTTATAGTAAAAGTTACTGATGTATGTATGTCTTTTTTTAAGATTTTTCTAACAATCACACAAGTATTGTAGTGATATAATTGAGTTAATGTCATTAATTTAGTTTTTTCATAGACTGTAGTTGTTGGTGCTAAGTAGTTTAGGTGAAAGAGCAACTTTACTATTTTGTTTTGGGATCTTTGTAATTTTACTAAATTGGTTTTTGCTGCTGATCCCCACACTTCTATTAGATAGGTTAGATGGGATTTAACAAAAGAGTTATATATTAAATATCGGACGGATTTTGGGTAGCAACGAATATTATTCCTTAATGCACTGAGTAAGGCAGATATTTTTGATCGTACTCGCTTTATATGTGGTTTCCAAGTAAGTTCGGTGTCAAGAGTAAGACCGAGATATTTTTCTGTTTTAACTCTTTTTAATTGTTCATTGTTTATGTATAGTGGAATTGAGTTCGTGATTTTTTTATTTCTTGTCTTAAAAATCATGTAGTTCGTTTTAGATACATTAATTGTCAAAAGATTGTGTTGAAACCAGGTGTTTAAAATATTTAGATCAGATTGAGCTTGAGAAATTAAATGACAAATATTCTTTACTGTGGGATTTTACATACTAACTGAGTATGCAAATGAGTGCAATCAAGGTAAGTACCTAACTTTGATGCAATAATGAGTTAAATTATGAGAAAATACAACAATGAAAAATTTTTAATTTCATACCCTATTGCAGGGTAGAGGCAGCATGTTGCAATTCCACACTTTGTGGGGTTTTTGGCATTAGCTGCTCAAAAACGTAAATTTACACAAATATAGTTGTATTTTGAATAACTGTTACGTGAAATAGGAATGTTGGATGTTGATGGGATCAGACATTACAACAGGAGGGACACTTAACTCTTTGCAGAAACGTCGACGCTGATGCAATTCTTTTGTTGAATTACTGCTCAGATCTCGATGTCTTCGTCCGTTTAGCGACTTTCTTCTATCATCAGGGCTCCGTGGCTTTTGGTTGTCCACTGCGCGGCTCCAAGGAATGAAAATTTTGTCTTCCAACCGGCGAAGGCGTGCTTTGAAATTTAGCAAATATTGGTTAAATTGAGTTCCCCTCATGGGCCACCATGTTATTTCTTTAGAGGAAATAAAGGTGCAAATGTTACAATGCAATGGCTTTAATAAAATTGTTTTACATAATTTTCTATTAGCGAAACTAAAGTAGAATGACGCCATTTTTTGGCGGCTTGGATAGAAAAGAAAGATAATAAATACTATAGAGCACAGATAGCACTATGGTTTGACTTTCACAGCATAACGAGTTTCAGCTGGAGCATGAATAGGTGGCGCCACCGTCGTCTTGAATGGCGCTAAGCTTGAACATCTGATATGCTCTAAACCCGCGAGACGTATTCGATCCCCAACGTGAGTGTTTTAGCGTTTAAATTTATAATATTTAAATATGTGTAAAACTCACGAGAATTTCATTTCAAAAATAGTATCGACATGTTTCGAGGGTACTTCGTTATAAATAATTTTCTGATACGATTACTCAACAGAGGGTAGTTTTGAGTCATATTGCCTCTCACTGGTTCGCCTGCCAGTCTCAACCGGACCTTTCACGCCAGGCGCACGTAAATGCATCGCGTGTGGTATATCTACTCTTTAACCCCAAGTTCAGAACTCCTGAGTGAAAAACAGTGTCTTCCCAAAGTGAAGTGCTCACATATCTACCTGTGATTATCTAGAGATTGTACAGTGCTGTGCCATATCATGGACCGGAGCTGAGCTGAGCGTGGTGATTTGGCTTATGTGAATTGCAGTATGTGGCAAACCCTCAGGAAACATTCCCCGGACTGGCTGGGGAGCGTACATTCAGTATCAACAGGATTATCCTTTCTTTAATTTTTCATTGTAAAATAGTTGTAGAAACCCTTTAACTTCGGATTGCATACTTTTGCAATCCGAAGTTTCAGTATGATAGCAGGTACTACTTATCCTCGAAAGCTTGTGGATTCCAAGTTCAGTAAAAATCCACAAGCTTTCGAGGATAAGTAGTACCTACTATCATACTGAATTGATGTGAAAAACACATATCATTATTAAAATGGATGAGATTATTTGTCATTATTAAATCAATATAAAACACAGTCATATTTATATCTGTATACAAACATCAAAAAACCTAAAATTGGTTACTTTAGCTCCTAAGTTATATCATTAATAGGTATTGTTGAACTAACAAATATCCATATTATGTCCACCTAAACTCATACCTTCTTGAAGTCAAAAATCGTCAGAACATTTCTCACAGCGCAATCGCGTTTATGTCTTTCCTCCAGAAACTCACAAACGTGATTTTGCTTATGTACACGGAACCATAAATATTAAAGTCTCGAAAATGGAACGCGGGCAAATCGGACGGTCGAAAGTATTGCGAGGTAATTTCCGATTTGTATGTACTGACATGTACAGGTGAATAGCTATTTTTCTAGAAATAGCCTCCAGCGAAGAATTTGAAGTGATCTAAAATAGAAATATAGTTGACATTGATTGGGAGCGATGAAATTTATTTTCTGAAAATAAACTATTTATTGAATAGATTCAAATATTTTTATAGTTTGTTAATAAATCCGAAGTATATTGTTTCAAAGACAATGTAAATTTTACGCACTACAGCGTCTTTCTACGAGTAACTTTCGTGGTTTTCATAAATAAATATCTACAATGTTGCCACTATGTACATAAAATTGAAATGTAGTTTTTTGTAATTGTATTATTTTTCATACTTTTTTACAAACTTGGTGAGCAAAACTTTGTAGACGTTATCTAAGAACTTTTAAACGAAAATATCCTTTTTAATTAGTTTAATTTTAAGTTATCCATTTAGTGTTTAATGTTATTTATTTATAAACATAATTTTGCAATATAAAATGGCTAGCGGAGACTTAGTAATAGCATCCCGTTTATAAAACAGAACCTTGTAGATCGGATCATGAGCGTAAATCATTTTATTGAAAGCCGTTTCATATTATGTACGCATTTTGATGAAAGTTTATTTTTGGGTTTTGTTCCGCAGATATTGGTAATTTAAATACAATTTGTAACTGACATTGCCCCGTTAGTTGCCATATCTTCATGTAGGAGTCATTAGCGGGGCGGCGCTAAAGGAAAAATACTACAAGTTGGGCAGCAGCACCTTCTAAAGAACTGCCATCTTACACTGCGATCTCCAAAATGCCTGTCAAGCGTGGGGATTATGGCAAACCCATATTTGAGAACGTGTTCAGTAGTGGACGATTCGGCTGGGTACAGTACAGTAACTGACATAAAGATACAAGTTATGGAATGAACTTTATTGTATGTTCATTGCTAGTTATATTACTAAACATATTTAAAAAAAAAAGCTGGTGAAATAGCCATGTTAAATCAATTTAAAAAAAGCAATTTTATACAGTGCCTACTGTATATAATTGGTTTCCTATATATCTTTACAGGCAATACTATCGCGAACAATGCCCTTGTTGTGAGTATTCGCTAGTTGACTGCAATGTTTTATTGAATCTTTAATATATGACGATAAAATCCATCGCCAATAACCTGCTTATAACCCGTAAAAGTTATTGACGGTGACACAGTTTCTGTACGACAATGTGTCTAAGGCAGATACTTTTGTAATGTGTTTCCTTTCCTTATATTAACTTATAATCGGTAATAATTTCCTTATTATTTAGTCGCGCATGTGGTATAGTAAATTGTAAACAACAGCGACGCAACGGTGCAGATTAGGAATCTAATTTTATATTGTAAAATCCAAAATTGTATGTAATGTTACTGGAGAACGGAATTCGATGTAGTTGATAAGTCTCGTTTGCCTCGTTATTTAACTTGCTTCAGTGCTAGCAACAGCAATAACATAGTAGTGTTTACACACTACAGCTTCCAGGTAGAATATCTGACACTACATTAATATCCACTAAATCAGACTCTTGATATATATACTAACGAATGATACTTATACCTTCTAAAGGGCAGTATGGTGACTTTATTAATATAATCATATCAGTGGCTTGTTGCTGCACTTTTGGAATATAATACCAATGTTACTCTGTACCAAGTTTTTAGACTCCTTATTTCTTGACCAGTGGCTATACTGTGAAAGAGTATAGTGAAAGTTATTTTGGGAAGATAGACCACTGGCATATAGATATAAAAGTAAGGGAATATAAACCAAAGCATAAAGGTTATTATGTCAAAAAACATCTTGAATCGACATCAACATGTCACCAACTCAACCTAAGTAGGTTGCAGCTAGTGTTTATCAAAATGTAACGTAATACGAGATTATAAATTCTTATGTTCAGAACATCTGAGCCGCTGGTCAATATACCTACGTTAAACCCTCAAACACCTGTAACGGACAATCGAGAAATAATCGTAAATGATGAAAAAGAAACTTATGGGAATGGCAACAAAAAACACAGATATAAATTCCACCCATTGAATCTGAGTGCTGTCGTGAAAAATTTTGAGCAGCGAGCAAATGAAGCACAATATAGACTGATGTAAATGGTAATTCATTGTCTTTGCCGTTGGAACACAACACAACAATTGTTTATTGCTCTTAGGCGGCTCAAAGCAAATACTAAGCAGGAGCGTCTATTCATTCGTTGTTCATGCGAGAAAATTTTTGAAACAGTATAGTAGTGTTCTAATAAATTGCAAACAATATCGATGGTTTTCATCGATATGAAATTCTTACGGGTAATGCGAGCTACATCACTACGTATAACTGGACAGAAGAAAATATACTAGCGTAGTACATCTGACCTATCATCAACAGACTGCAATTTCACAACACTCAGCACTCTTATTTATTCTGTGGCCCTTTGTTTGTGTCTAATACATCTTGTACAGGAACAAAGAAGGATGCATTAGGAAATAATGTTACATGTTAGTGTTTGGAATTGCTGTCGGGTTTTGTACTTTCAAAAGGTTACTTTAGTATAGGTGGATTCTCCCTTGTTTATTGACCAACCGTTCTCATAATATTAAGCACTTCCCACGTGATTTATGACACTAGCATTGGCAGAATTGTGACAATACGTCACACTGAGAAAAACGACTTAAAGGCTTAAATGAAATTTGACCTTTTACCGTTGAATTGTAACTACGTAAGATGAATTCACAACTCTTAAGATGATTTTCACCAAACAATAAAAATGTACCATGTTTTATAATAAACACAACCGTCAAAAACGCCTTACGTAAAGTATTTTCAGAATTGAACTTGTTATACGATAATAATTGCAGTATTGACCATAAAATATACCTTACTTTTACAGCGGTTTATATACGGTGATTATCACTATAACGTATGACTTAATCAGCCTCATCGAAAAGTCAATATTTAAGAAAGACCACAAAATACACCTTAAATGAAGACGAAAAGAAACATTCGCCTTCACTGACCTCGTTTAACGCCTTCTAGTTGGAAGACGTTTTTGTACGTATTTACGTTTGGTCGGTTTTTCGCCTTATACTATATAAATTGGCCGTCATTAGGGCGCTTTTGAGATTTTTCTCAGTGCACAGAAGCTATAAATATAAGAAATATATATACATAATAATACGTTTGTATGTATAAAGATATCAAGCGATAACTTTCATTGTATATATTTGATAGATCAAATATATACAATGAATTGGGATAAAATGGTAATACAAAAGTACATTAGTAAATTCAGTTATATATTCAACAGATTAAAATTTACATCTTTAAAAATAAAAAACGGGAATAGAAAGTACAGGCAAGTTTACATAATACATATTTTCTCTCGTTGGCTAAAATTGCGGGTGTTGGCACAAAGTTTATTCTTTTTTTATTCAGTTGAATCATCTGTCGTCCTTGTACTCACAGTTTTTTTTTTATAATATAATGTTTACCGTAACACATCCACAACGGACATTAAATGTTGATAACCTTATCGAAAACATAAAGTTTACTAACATTATAACGTGGAATTAACTATACTAACATATAATAATAATTAATAATTAACTATACTAACATATACTTTACTAACCTACTATTTAAGGATCAGCGCCCGCGATTTCTCCTGCGTAGATAATAATAAAAAGTAATAATGATGATGATAAAAAGTATCTTATGTTAATTCTAGACTTAAGCTATCTATAGTAATCACACAACAAATCGCGTATATTTATTATTATGCATGAAGCAATGATAGCCGAGTGTTTACAGCTATAGACTGCGGCGCCGCAGGGCCATGGTTTGATTCCCATCGCCAGCTTGATATTCATTGCAAGGTGGGAGGGCATTTAGCGAATGCCCGCTAAATGCCCTCCCACCTTACAGCCTGGCTAGCTACCACCTTCAAGTAGAAAATTTGTCGCCATGATTGGCGACAAATTTTCTACTTAATTCTCTAACCTAACAGTGTGTTCCAGTAACCGTCCTTGAGAGCCAGTAAAATTACAGGCACATGAAACTTAACAATTGTATGTCTCAGGGTGATGGGCGCAGTGTACTTCGTCACTTGACGGAATTCATCTGCTATAGGCAGAGGCTTAACATCAGGTGAGCCTCGTGCTTGCCCTATCACAATCACATAATAAAATCTTGTCCAAACGTTTCAAATACTTTGCAGTGATACGTTACATCGCGACCATTATAATAATGGTTTAATTACTATTAAGGTATCTATTTTCCAAATTTATCCATATCGACATATTCATTCACTAATTTAACTTCTAATTTTTATATTTAAATATAATATTAATTGAAGAACCAAGATATCATTCGATGTTCTCTTTTCTTTTCTGTGCCAAATATTTTTATTTTAGACTGACCACTTTAGCTATATCGCAAATATTGTTGTTTTAATAATTATTACAATTGTTTTTCCGTCAACTGAAGCATAATATGATACTCGTTCTTATTGAATTGCCAATGAAACGTAATTATCACTTCAGCTTTAAGTGACTACCTATATAATAGACTTCAAACTGTACACTACAGCAACTACAACAAAAGAAATTAGACAAACTATAAGTCATTACAGACTCACAGACTGTTCAAATGCTCCAGCTTACTACAGTTGGTAGCTAATATATAACAGACTAATAATAATGTTCGCGTATGAGAGACATTTCATATTTTTTTAAATATTTTTTTTGATATAAGGATCGCTTGATATATACTGGAGTATTTTCGATAATTTAGAGAGACATTTGTCTTGAAGTCAGGTTTGCTCAAAAGAGCAAGCACTGACTTTAGCGCTATATTGTTTCGTTTATTAAGCTCACTCGACTTGCTTGCAGTAAGAATAAATATTAAATGGCAGACGGACTGACGTGCAGCGTAAACTTAGCATATCGTCGATGCGCTTGCCTTGCGCTTTTTGCATCGAATGCAAAAACTATCATGTGTATAAACCCTCTGGTTCATGATTTACATTTGTTGTTATGTGCAAAGTATCTGATACCATTGTTGATATGTGTATTTAAAACACCTAACAGAAAGAAGCAGATCATTTTCTTGTTGCATATCAGATTTTGCGAGCACTTATCAGTTTTTAAGGTCTCTTGTTTTACACATAGCAGAAATTATACCGTAATTCACGTAGTTGCAAGTACAGATCTTAGTATAGTAATATGAAGAATTTTTATTATTACAACCTGGGTAAGTTTTAAAATTGAGTTCTGTTGTTGTTAATCTAACTAAATTTTAGCTATGTAGTGGTTGAGATACGTAGTACCTTGTTTGATTCTAATATTTCGGAAAAAATACCGTACAATTTTCTTAACCTAATTTCGTAAGAATATTTCTAGTATTTCTAATCGAAATGATAATAATAAATTAGTTTTTACAAGTAAAGTCCATACACTTCTGCTTAAGTCCAAGTACAAAAGAGGCACCACGTTTTATGGCATCTTATGAATTTTTTGACCGACTATAATACGTACCTTGTGCTTTGCTTATTGTATTGCTAGATAGCCACACTGCACTCATCCATTTAATTTTATTAAATATTATAATACCATTCAATTTTAAATATTGTATAAAATAATTATAATATACCTGTTTTTATATTAGATTAATTACAATTATGATCGATCATGGCATCACGAAATAATTAGCGGGGAAAAATGCCCCGTGGGGTGGCGGGTTAGAATTGCACCTCCCCATATCATCCCGTGGGTGTCGAAAGAGGCGACTAAGGGAAAAATACTGGAAGGTGGACAGCAGCGCCTTCTAAAGAACTGCCATCTTACACTGCGATCCAAGCCGCCTGCCAAGCGTGGGGATTATGGCAAATATCCCTTTAATAAGGGAGGCTGTGTACAGCAGTGGACGATCCGGCTGATACAGTAATGCTTCACCCAATTCTGATTGCCCACTTCTTAATGATTCTGCCCGCTTTCCTCATTTATTGGGGCTTACTGAAGAAGAGCAGCCTGAATTTATCTCATATAATAAAACTGAGAAAATACCTGAGTATTCTCATATAGAATCAAGTGAACCTCAAGTTGAATCTCCATCAACTAATTTTATAATATAGCCCAACTATACATATCCCCGCAGAGATGGAGTATGAACAGACCGGCTTCAATAAGATAACTTTATATAATTATGATTATCTGGGAACAAGCCAACGTAAAACAAATGAAGCAAGAAGCCTACAATGCTAAAGAATAAGCTTACTCGATGTGTTAATCTGAAGTGCTAGTCGTAACTACAAATGTATTCGGTGTACTTTAATCGCCAAAGCTCAAGTAGCTGCTCAATATTGTAAAACAAAGCTGCAGTTTGGCATGAAGGTGATGGCGGTGTGACAGCCATGAGTTTGTTACTTGTTTTTGTGGATTTCGTCAATTTAAAACTCAACGAAAATTACAAAAACATAATACTCATATCTGATGGGTTCTCCTACCAAAACCACAACAAATTACTTGCCTCAGCTTTATGTATTCTCACAAAGCAACGAGATATTGAAATACAACAGACTATCCATCACTTGGATTACACATTCTTCAAAGCCTTTTAAAAGACATGTTTCGGAACAAATTTTTTATAATTTGCGACATCCACGTGATTAGAAATTACTGTCACAACGAATGCGCACTGGTTAGCCAGTATCCAAACATCTGTACAAAACGCCCAGAAAAATTGAAAAATCTAAATACGACAGTTTGGAGTCCCTAAAGAGATACATGCACATTGCACAGTGATTACCACAGCTTTTATGATAGCCTTGAGCATAACTAAGCCATGGCAAGGCAGTTAATTTATGATTATCTAGTAGTAGGATTAAACATAATTTAGTGATGTCCATCAAATTGGTTTGTTTAATACATAGATTTCTTACTTATTGTTTTGTGAAGTAGAAAATCTTTCGCCAAGCACCTAACGGTGTGTTCCGGCCGTAGTCCTTGAGAGCCAGTGAAATTACAGGCACGTGAGACTTAACAACTATGTCTCAAGGTGACAGGCGCAGTGCAATTTGTGACTTGTGACGAAATGTATCTGTTATAGGTAGTGTTTAGTCCGCTTAACATCAAGTAGGCGTCGAGCTTGTTCCGTCACAATAACATAAAAAAAAGTCCTGGTTGCTCAAAAACCTCTGTTAATTACATGAATAAGCATTTTTTTATACGAATACATATTTAAAATGTTTGTTGCTATTTTTGTTAATTTTTTTTTATAAAAAGGAATGTGATACTCAAATTGAATTGTGACATAATTGTGATCTTTTTGTTACTTAGAAAGTATCACTATTATAACATTAATAAGTACAATAATGCTAAACATTTAGGTAAAACAAAACTCGTAATCACTCCATATCAAAATGCATTTTGTAGGTATTTTTATGCTACAAACACAAAATATCTCGTTTCATATAATGCAGATTAGATTTTCATACTAAACTATTGAAGTTTTATTATGTTTTGCTTTAATTTATTAAATAATATTCCTTTGGGTTTGTCACATTGGCAGTTTTTTTAAAGATTTTGTTTTCAGTCAAAATTTATATGCGCATAATTTTCACTTAACAAAAAATATTAATCGAGTGAAATCTGACATGTGCATCGAAAGTTACAAAAAAATTAATTGTGCTTTAAAAGAGCGGGTTAGTATAAAATTATTGTTGTCACATAATAATACACATTTTTTTGCATGAAATTGTTATTTAACTCATTTGATAAGATGAAAAGTCAATGAGTTAATAAGTTTTTTCTTCCTCCTGAAAAGTTGCAATTAAACACATATCAGATTTGGAAAGCGCACCGACGATATATGGTAAAAGTCAATCATTCTACATATTACGCCTGTGCCTACGATATGCAATTTAACTCACATTTAAAGTTATGGTTGCAATTAACCGATTCAGATTTAAATCGTAGCTATCAAAACAAATTGTTGTAATTTA
Organism: Plagodis pulveraria; assembly: GCA_963890685.1. Lineage (NCBI taxonomy): Eukaryota > Metazoa > Arthropoda > Insecta > Lepidoptera > Geometridae > Plagodis > Plagodis pulveraria. The sequence continues at coordinate 3,335,249 of OY982963.1, read as the reverse complement.
TTAAACAGACAACAGACTCATTTAGCCGGATGATCGATCAAATGAACCCGGACAAAAAAGAAGCCCATATAAATTATACTCATTTGTTTGTTTCATTGTCTGTCATTTGTTTTTATACTGATTGAAATATCCTAATATCATTATTTTTATGTTTGCAATACGCATGCTCTGCGGATTACATTACAAAATTACAAATATACGCGAGGAAAATTTTAAGTCATGTGCGGGATTTGAACCCGCCTCCATCCACACCTTTAGCCAGGGTATGCTCTTACCAATTGAGCTAACATCACAATGAGTCAAAACTCATTTTTTTTCATCGTTGTTTAATCAACGTATTGGGATGGAGCGACATCTGTAGTTCAACTTACGTTTTACTACAAACAAGACTAATACTGCAGTCCGCTTTAAACTTGTTAATGATGCCGCAACCCTATAATTTTAATATTTTTATGTTTGCAATAACGCATGCTCTGTGGATTACATTACAAAATTACAAATATACGAGAGGAAAAATTTTAAACATGTGCGAAATTCGAACCCGCGTCCATTCATCCCTTTCCAGGGTTTTGGTACACTTAATATTGATGTGTATACTAATTCTAACATCCCGCTTTTGAAATCAGGCTTATTTTACGTGTATCTATTTAAACAAGATAAACGGAAGAGAAAATAATTCAAGAAAAACGATGCCCTGTACGTCAGCATACCACTTTAGTTGGGTTTGCTGCTTATTCTGAAACAACGGGAATCCTGACCATGTATTATTAACACTTATTACTCGAATGGCAGCTCTAAGTCTAGCAGCAAATGAATGAAAACTGGGGAAGATGGTTATTAATGAAACCGAAGCAAAAACTTTCAAAATCAATTGTGTTTGAAGGACATTATTGTACCAACTTTCGTACCAATATGATATTCACGTATTACCGACGCGCCTCTGCTAGGCGGAATTAATCCAAAGTTCGTGCAATGCTCATTCATGAGGCAATAATGTAAAGTGTTTATCGCAATGGTAACCAGTACGGTTAACTGTGAATAGAACTTAAATCTCTTTTAATAATTCAGTAGGAAAATACTCGTATTTCTCTCTCCTTGACAAGCCTAATGGATCCGAAGAAATGTTAACGTTCTACCAATTCACGTCAATTACGTATTTTAACAGAGCCCTCGAGATCAAAAAAATTTCCTCGCCCATTACTATCGTGCCGTATACATGCCGTTGTGGGTAACTCTTGTGAAGATTTATTACTGGTATATGAATATTGATATAATATATCATAATAATATATTTAAACTGATTCACATTGTGAATGAGGATGTAGTGACAAACATCGAGAAAGGTATGTCAAGATAGATTGTACATATAGAGAGAATGAATGAAATGAGATTGACTAAACAGGTATACGTGGAAAAATTGAACGGAAGTGTTGGAAGGGGAAGACCTAGGCGAATGTTCCGAAATCAAATTGAAGACGTTCTGAAAAAAGGCCAGGTTAGGCCCTAAACCGACACTCATGTATGAAAGGATTGATGACTGTAGATGAAACGAAAGAGATATGCGTGAATCGTAGCAAATGGAAATCATTTGTGTATGCCCGCCTTGCTAGCAACCACCCTAAAGTAGAAAGTCTGTCGCGAAGCACTATATATATTACACTACATACTGCATTATATTGTAAGTTTGCTTGTATTTTTTACTTTCAGCCCCGTGCATCACGGGCGAGTTAGGATTCAAAAAACAGGTTGTCCAGGTGGACGACACTCTGCTTAACATACCCATCTAGGCAATCTGGAATCTGAAACAGCATTTATTGACACATTTACACATGCACACAATAGGAAAAATATGTTTTTTAATAATTTGTAAGTGTGATTTTCCCTAAGCACGCGATAGAGCTTGTAATTATATTTAGGAACATTCATGTGGCACTTTCACTCCCTGAGCCTGATTTTACAAACCTGTCTGTATATCCAGTTATGAATAGATCCAGAGTTAACATGTGTCGAGTGAAAATAAAAACATAGTTAATTGATTTTAAATCATCTCAAGATCAAAGGGAAACAATATCCTCGAAGCAACCTTTCTATTTCATGTCCAAGCCATTCCGTTATTTCATATCTCCAGAATTCTCATTATTTGGTTCAGTGGTCACAGAGACACATTCTTATACTACTAGGTACGTAATACTTCCCATTTCTTGTTAAATGTATTGAAGTCATCTATGCGACACTCTTACTATAATTGGTGCGCCTTTACGACCCATGTATGGGACAAGTCCATTTTATCACGTTATAAATGGTGAAAGGGTTGAGCTTGATTTTGTGCACATACCTAAATTTGCATGCTATGAAAAAAATTGCATATGATGTAATATGTTTAAATATAAGCTAAGAAAAGATGTTGTCTGACCTATGGATTTTGAAGTTTACATAAGCAGTTCGTATTTAATTTTAGTTAGTAGTTAGCAGGCCAAACCCAGAGACGAAACCAGCTCAAAGACGGCTGCCAGAACAGATCCTTAGATGTAGGTGATATTTATATAATTTCAAATAGATTTCTATTTAATGCTCTAACAGAAAAATATTCTAGCAAAAGTGAAATGAAAAAAATTCGTCATTTCGTCATATAAAAATAGTTACAGCATCTACGACCAGGAACTTTTGAGCCAAACCCAACATTTTATTCATTGAAAAAGTTTTACGGTTACTATCTTCAGATTTCAACTTATCATCAGCCTCAATGTTAACGAATTAGAAACACTTTGTATACTTTTGTGACTAAAGCTCGTGTTAATCTGGGCAACTTGATATCTGGGTAGGATACTCGCAACAATGTGAAAGTTGATTGAGAAGTAAAAGCAAATTATTTATTGTTTGATAAGTTTAGTATAACAACTTCTATATTTGCTGACTGCATCTGATAAAACTGGTACATAAAACCTTGTTTAATAAGTCACTTTCAAAAGGAGTTGTAGAAATAAACTCAATAGAGAAAATATAGAAGTTGGAAAGTTGTATGGGGTATATAAAAATACTCAGTATATATAAACTTACCTCTTATAATCACAAAATATAACACCGAAAATCGTAATAAAATAAAATTAACTAAAACTTTTTCACAACACTGGAAGGTTACATTCACTCGCGAATGATTTTCGTACGTGTTCTGCTCGGGGCGGGCGGACGCGGCGCCCTAGCGAAGGGAGGGCGGCGTTAGCACTGACTGAAGTTCAGAAACGTAAGGTGGGCAACAGGATGATATTATAAACGCACACGCGCAGACTCGATGATGTAATATAAATTTAAATTGAAGCGAATGATGACAAATGATAAATCAATAGTGTCAAAAAGTTTAAGCAGTGTTTAAACTCCTAAATAACTTTTTGACTTATAGCATTTTGCTGTACTTTACAAAAATGTTCCGATTGACTTGTATTTTATAAAAAGATCTTTTGATTATTGTTAGGTATCTTGTAATAACACAGGACTACCCTGTATTTTATACTATATTTAAACAGATTTTGAATTTGTCAATGAGACTAAAATTAAATTAGTGACTAACATGGTATTTCATCAATTCCCTACATTGGTTCCACGTCTGTAGTAGTCGACACAATATTTATGTATCTAATTTATTAAACATATGTTGTATGTTTAGTAAGCTCTTTTAATTTTGAATGTCTGTCTGACGCCAACTTACACCTACATAACTTGACACGGCGATAACCATCTGCTGCGCCCAGAGTTGCCGTCAACACAGCTCTACGTTTCTCGCTGGCACAACACTACGTAAGTTGAATACCTGGTGGAGAACATCGCGCTCAAAACGAGTATAAATCTAAGGGTTCAGCGATCGGAGTCTTGTCACAACGTGACCTTCAAATCATTTGTGGTGAGAGTGCCAACTCGCGATCTCAAAAAATTCATGGAAGCTGAATTTTGGCCAAAGGGTGGCAAGTTCTGGCGTTTCCTCGGTCGGATACCTGACACCTCGCGCATCGCGTCATCAGATAAACGTGATTAAATTAAAATTATTGTCACATATAAACTATTATATATGTTAGTTTAAGGTATATATTTTATGGGCCTGTGTTATTTATAATGCTAAATTGCCTGAAATAAATGGTTTATTACTATTATTAAGTAGACTTAGTACTGTTCTGTTTCAGCCAGATCTTCCAGCGTTAGGCACATCATCCCCTATTAAGGGGGTATTTGCCATAATCCCCATACAGGCGGCTCAGGGCTCGCAGTGTAAGATGGCAGTTCGTTATAATGTGCTGCTGCCCACCTTCTAGTATTTTTACCTTAGTCGGCTCTTACGACACCCACGGGAAGATATGGGGAGGTGCAATTCTAACTCCGTACTCCACGGGGAAGTTTTAGTAGCATTCTGATAATATATCACATTTTTGATGGAAAATATGGAATCGTCCTTATATATAAAATCCATGAAATGTTTTGTATGTTATTCAAGTGTTAATATAGGTAAGCTATTCACCTGATGTAAGCGTCAAACCTGTCCAATACAATTTAATTATCAACGTCCTCACTCTGCTATCAAACTGCACTGCACTTATCACTTCGAGAGTTTAATTTTAATGTCATGTTTGCCCAGTAATTTCATTTGCTAAAGTGTCCTTCACCCCTATACACAGTAGTTTTTCCAAACTACTATTTCGGGGCAGAATAACAAAAACTGTGGTGATACCAAGGCGGACACGCGCTTATTATTTAAAATAATACAATTTAAAGCCTTTAATCTCGGTTACAATAAAATTAATTATCAATATGAAAAAAAAAACAATCACATATGAAAAATTCAAAGTTATTTTTTTTAATGTTAATGTGATTGAACAAGCATGATCTCCACCTGATGTTAAGCGGTAACCTCTGCCTATAATATATGCATTTCGTTAGAAGTAAGGAACTGCACTGCGTCTGTCACCCTGAGACATTCAGTTGTTCCGTATCTTGTAATTTTAATGCTTGTAATTTTGATAGCTTTTAAGGACTGCTGCTGGAACACACTGATCGGTGCTTGGCGACAGATTTTATACATGAGGGTGGTAGCTAGCCAGGCGAGCATTTGCAAAATGCTTCGCCATCATGGGGTGAAACTGAAGCCGGTGGTTGGGATCGAACCATGGACCTGCGGTACCGCAGTCCATGCTATAACGGCTCGACTATCATTGCTGCGAAACCAACCCAAAGTTATTGTTTTATTTTGCATACATAAGAATTTATTAAAAACTCTCTATCCAGAAAAGCTTTAGATGAGAAATGGCTTCCTTTGAAAGGTGCGATTTGCAAACAACTTCTAGAGGTAAGAATCAACAAGAACTTTTTTGATAACGCTTGGCGCCCACGCGGCATTCTCTCACAAGTTTTATATTCGGTTTCGTCTAGACTTCTTAAAGTGAAAGTTAAGGGCAAAAAACAAAACAAAGGTATATTCAAGTTCTCGGCGAAAATAGAGCGTGTTAAGTGTCAAAATAAATATATCCTTTTTAATATTGTGATGTTGTAATAACGCCTGCTATGCGGATTACATTACAAAATTACAAATGTGAAAACATTTGAATTTGATTGTTTTGAGTTGTGTTTTCTATTATATACAATTTTTTTAACGTTTAAAACATGAGGTGTATTAACCCGACTGTGTTGTTTTTGTATGTTTGTTACACAACAGATCCTCCTCCGCCTTTTGATTTTGATGATTAATTTTTTTGTTTGGTAGGTCATATTTCTCAACTAATCCCGTTTTAGTTTCATCCTCATCCGTTAAGCAGTTTTAGGTTAGAGTCAAATAACTGAAAAAAGTATTTGGATATATGCTTATACCTCGATGAGATAACGATTGCGAGTATCTTTGCACGTCGAGGAACCGTGCCCTAAAATTTCCAAAAAGTTAAGCCTGCAAGCAATGTTTTCATCTTCAAATGTGCCAGGTTTTAGATTAGCAAAGACAAGTAAAAGGTCCTTCTTAGGTAATTGTGTGCGGTTTTATAATAAAGTTCCCAAACATATTACAACGCTCACAAAAGGGAAATTTAAGTTGCACGTGAAAAACACATTGATTAAAAAATCCTACTACACAGTTTCTGATTACGTAAACGACAAAAATGCCTGGACAATTCCGCTTGTGCTCTACCAAGCTATTGCCTGTCACCTACATAATTTAAACAAATATTTTAATAACTCTATTATATAGTCAGTATGTAACACATTGTTAAAAGATGTTTAAAAGAATGGCCCCGAGTTTCTTGCCCGTTCTTCTCGCAGTGGCTCTATACAATTTATTTGCTGAACGTGGCAGTACCATGTAGAATATTTCAATACTAAAATTTGTAATTGACCTGCATAAGAGCGTCGTAGACGCCTAAATTGAATAAATGATTTTGACTTTGACTTTCCTATATTTTCTAACATCATTGCTTCCATGCTGCATATTTATGAAATATTCTTTAGGGCTTGGTACCTCGAAAGGTAAAGAAACAAACATTTATTAGACTTTTTTCGTCCGTCTGCCTTGTCTGCCTATCAATTTCTGTTGTTATTCTCAATCAATTAAATTAATTCCGCAATACTGAAAAAATTATAAAATCACATTTTTTTTCCATTGCATTGTTATTTTGCAAATGCTCGCCTGGCTAGATACAACCCTGCAGTAGAATTAGTGTCGCCAAGCACCATTTTTATGTTTTATTGCTGATATGCCTTTGACTACACTCTCACTTAATGGTAAGTGATGATGTAATCGAAGGTGCTAACAGGCTTAACCTAGAATTACTGGCTCTCAAGGACAGCTGCCGGAACTCTTCGTTAGGTGCTTGGCGACAGATTTTCTACTTGAGGGTGGTCGCAAGCCAGGCGGGCATTTGCAAAATGCCGTTCTGCGTTCACACTGCACTTTATGCGGACACTGGTCCGCATTACGTTGAGATGCGTTGCTAGCATCTTTTATAAATGAAGCCTTCCGAACCACGGTTTGATCCTTGATATGTTTTTCTAATTGGGACTTTGAAGTTTGAAATCTAGTTTCTGATTTAGTTGTTTGTACGGACTAGTTTGTAGCTAGTGCATAAACATTCAATGTCGCATTACTGCTTAGACTTCCGCTTCCCCAGCCATAAAATGCTAAGCGTTGATAAAAAAAACAGATTACGTTATCGTTAGTACGATTGTATCATACATTTTCCCAAAACAGTATCCCCATTATCACGTAGTAGATTCCTCCCCTAGGTAAGGTTACCCAGAAACATGTTGTTTGTGTTTATAGCCCCACTATGGGGTCGTCAGCACGTGTCGCTTATTTATCTCCATAAAAAGATTATTATTTCAATCTTTATGGGGTGAATGTACAGAGATAATGTATGTTCTCTATGCATCGAGTATACACAGCGCGCAGTGGCAGGTGCCTTTACGCTATCATCCTGCTTTTGTTATGTGTGTTTGACTCCTAAAATGGAAAAATCTTATTGATTTTTATGACAAGATTGCCAGGTTTTTTTTATGTTATCGTGACGGATCAAGCACGAGGTCCACCTGATGTTAAGCAGACTAACCTCTGCCTATAACAGATGCATTTCGTCACCAGTCACGAATTTCACTGCGCCCGTCACCTTGAGACATAGTTGTTAAATCTCATGTGCTTATAATTTCACTGGCTCTCAAGGACTGCTGCCGGAACACACCGTTAGGTGCTTGGCGACAGATTTTCTACTTGAGGGTGGTAGCTAGCCAGGCGGAGATTCACAAAATGCTCTTCCACCAACGTGTGAAGCTCGAGCCCGCGGCGGGGTTCGAACCATAGACCTGCGGCACTGCAGTCCATAGCCAATGCCACCGAGCTATCACTGCTTCAAGATAGCAGCTTAGGAAGCCATGGCAGTTATGTAAGCGTTGACAATTGGTGACATACCTGTAAGTAACAGTTGCTAATACTGACTATTCATTTGTATTGAATAAATATTTTGATAAAGTACGCGTAGTTTGAAAATACCGGAAAGCAGCTTCGGTGTCAAATTCCGAGCCCGAACCGTGACCAGTTTACAGCCTGGTGACCTAAATACATCATCATGAACACATATTTTTTTGTTTACATAATGTTATGAGTATAGCGGAAGAGTAAAATGAATATGGCCGAATTCTGTTTGCATGTGCGACTATATGTTTGATATACGAGTGTTTGCGAATCAATGTTACGTCAGGAAGTAGAGTCTATTGTGATTTCTCTCAACATGAATTCAAAATTCATCTGATACGGCAAAAGGCCACTGCAAAATTTAATTGACTGGAAATTACAGGCACATGAGACTTAATAACTACGTCTCAAGGTGACGGGCGCAGTGCAATTCTTGACTTGTGACGAAATGCGTCTCTTATAGGCAGAGGCTATTCCACTTTGCATCAGGTAGGCCTCGAGCTTGTTCATACATTAAAAGTCGTATCGTTAAGATTATATAGAGGTTGAAAACATGTTGAATCATGGCAACATTTTCCATACGCTCGTTATAAAATAACTAGATCGGTTATCGCGCAAAACCATTAACCTCTTTTTTGCACAGTTGGATAAAAACTATCCTATGTTCATCCCCGTGTCTCAAACTATTTTCATACCAAATTTCATCCTAATCGGTCCAGTAGTTTCAGAGCCTATTCAATGCAAACAAACAAACAAACAAACAATCAAATCTTTCCTCTTTATTATATTAGTGTAGATTAAAATACTTTGATAAACATTTGCTTCACTGAAGTTGGAAAATAGTTTTCCTATGGTTTAATAAATAACAATGAACATCATGTTATCCTATCCTACTAATTGTTGGGTTCAGAAACAACTTTTATTATTAAATAGGTTAGCCTTTGACCTTCTTCACAGCTTTTGGTAATTGATGATGTGGTTATCTGGACGTTACAACTGGCTTCACTAATGTTTATTTTTATTTTGTATTTTAAGCAACTGGCAACCTTTGCACCATACTTTAGAGTCAACCAGGCACCCAGATATGGACCTAACCGACAGTCGACACCCCCTTCCAACGTGATTTTCAATACCTATTCACATAGGTAATATTATAACCTTATAAAACGGTAACAAATTCTTAACAATAGAAATCTATTGTTATGTTGTGATTATAATCACAGCTGATCATAATGATTAAGGGATAAAGGCTAACTTTTAATTCTACCCACTGCAATTCAGCTAACAAGGCTACGTATGGAACATAGTGTGTCCATAACCCGCGGCACCAATCTACTTTCCACCCTTTCCTTACGTTCTAGTGTCGGCAAAATGTTTCCTCTAACATAAAAAACTTTGTATAAATATAATTGTTTATATAGTTTTTAAGTTGTGTTTTATGATCATTTCTACTCTTAGTACGTACAAGTACTCCCCGTACTTGTATTATTGAGAGACCTCTAGTAAATTTTTCGTTAATACAGGACTTCAAATATACAGCAACAGGTCAGAGGCAGGCATCCGGTCCGCTAACTTGCTTGTAGTCTGCGATTAATATCTTGTAGTTGATTACAACGCGTCATCAAAAGTGAGAGCGAGGGTTAAGGCTGTCAGGAATTAAATAATAACATTAAGTCTGAATGTCGAAGCAGTGACGGCTCAGTGGAATTGGCTATGGACTGCCGCGCAGCAGTTCCACGGTTCGAATACTGCCGCGGGCTTGAGCATCACCGCATGGTGGAAGGGAATTTGCGAATGCCCGCCTGGCTAGCGACCACCCTCAAGTACAAAATCTGTCGCCAAGCACCTAAATTACTTACTATTTTATTACCTAACGTTGTGTTCCGGCAGCAGTTTTTGAGAGCCAGTGAAATTACAGACTCATAAGACTGAATAACTATGTCTCAAAGGTGACGGGCGAAGTGCAATTCGTGACATGTGACGAAATGCATTTGTTATAGGCAGAGGTTAGTCCGCTTAACGTCAGGTGGGGTCAGCTTCTTCCGTCACAATAACATAAAAAAAAATGTCGAATCGTAATATGAACTAAGGGCATTCATGTATCGGTACAGTATTGTTTAAGGTGTGCTATCACTTTTACGAGTTCCAAGAAAATGCCCCAATAGGTATGACATCGCCCGAAGTCAGGAAGCAAAGTTATTTGTTTATCTTTCAAAGCTGAGGTAAAATTTGTGAAGAGATAGGCTTGACTTCAGGCGTTGATTTCATAGAGGCGTTGATATCAGGTGTTAATTTTATAACAGTGAGTTATTTTTCAGCTGGAATTACATCTATGATTATTATATATGACTAGGGCATTAATAAGAGAATTTTTTTATACATTTTGTAACACCATACTACCAGTCCTATGAAAGGTTCATCATAAGAGAAATATAAAGGATACATTACTGACATGTACTTTGTTGTAAAAATATCGTCATACAATTTAAACTTATTTTGCATATTTTAGTATTTGTTACTTTAAGAATTAGATGTTCGTTATTTACAAAATACGTTTGAAGAATAATACCGAGACGAAAAAAATACGTCATCTCAATTGACAATGTGGTTTGTGTATAAAAACCAACATTTTAATTTTTGTATAGTAGTGTTTATAATCAACTTCCTTTTTTCTGCAAGCGGAAATTATAATGATGATATGGGTATGCTGTATACACGAACAACAAAACGTCCAACGCATGAGCATACCATTATCAGTTATTAATACAGTAACTCGTGGGGTGCCGGGCTAGAATATCAACCCCCCATGGGTGCTGTAAGAGGCGACTAAGGGTAACACACCAGAAGGTGGGCAGCAGCGTTTTCTGAGGAACTGATATCTGACACTGCGATCCCCTAGTCACCTGCCAAGCGTGGGGGTTAAGGCAAAGTCCCCCATATTACAATTTAAAAGGGTTGCTGTGTTCAGCAGTGGACTATCCGACTGATACAGTAACAGTATTTATAAATTTACATAATTTTTCATTAGTCTAGTAGAAATATATTTAATACTGATGAATATTTTTTTTATAAAGTACGTGTCTGCACTTTTTTACTCTTGTGAATTTGTAATTTTTTAATACGTGTAACAAACACATTGGAAAACCGTTTCAATGTGGGATTGAGTGGAGATGAGTCCCAACAGTGAGCAGCTTACGGATCGGTGATCTGGATAAATCATAATGAACGCATATTTAATTATTACATGATTTTGTGAGTACATCGGAAAACTGAAGAAAATGTGGCAAAGAAGCTGTTTGGTTGTAAAACAAGCTTATAGTCAATTTATTGGTAAATCGACTTTTAGGTTCATATGTACAAAAAAAAACAAAATAAATCAAATTAGAAGTTGTTTCATACACATGTATTCAAAATTTACCCGTCACTACAAAATGTCACTGCAAAGTTAAATTAACTAGATTCCATAAAAGCACCGCATCGTAAAAATAACGTAAAGAATGAATTTCTGTTTCAAAAATGCCCGTAAGCTCGATAATAAATTATTAAAATATTTGGATACACTATTGCTGCACTGAACCTGGAAAATAGATTTGCTGTAGTTTCATTAATAAAAATATGATATCGTGCTACTCTGTCCTGTAATTGTCGGCATTTACTGACCTTTGTTCGTTTTCATACCTAATACTAGGTGATGATGTAGTGGTGAGGACTTTATAACATTAGGAGTGGAAGGCTATGCCATAATCCCCACGATTGGCAGGAGTCAGATTTATTTTATTTCAGAGTCAGATTCAGATTGTTTAGCCAGTACTGGAGCCACCCCAAGGGTAGAGGCCTCGTATAGATTACCCAGAGTGCAAGCAAGACACTGAGGGCAGGACAGCAAGTGACGCATGTCCTGCGTAGCGCCACAACTACCTACATTGGGTTCCTACGTCAGAGTAACCCTATTTGACCATATTAAACCCAGTTTAGTAACGATTTGCTTTAAAAAGCGTTGTTGACATAACACGCTGTTTGTCGGCAACAAACAAAATATTTAATATAAACAAAAAACTTACGTAGGGTTAATATTCTTCATCTCAGAAAATAGAAGCATTTCAAGTAAACATTGCACACTGCAGGGTGCTTTGAATAATGAGGGAACTTATAAAACATTTTCAAGGTTCACATTGACGTGTGTGAAATCTTGAGTATTTCCTAAAGGAAAAGTTGTCGTTGGAATATGATTTGGAGTCACGCTTCTGTATAACTTGTAGCTGTATTTATAAAATGGTAAGTTGTTTCCATTCAGTTGGTTTGCAGTTTTTATAAGAGACTCAGGACTCAGGAGGTATGAATGGATTGGTCAAAGTATGATATGTATTGTATTCGCAAGGTATAAGTACTGAAATGACGATCAACGAAATGAGAGTAGTGAAAAATACATGCTATGCCAACTCCACTAAACGTAGGATAAGGACAGGTAGAAGAAAAAGTTACCGTTCGGTGCGTTTTTTTTTACAATGTATTTGCCTTGACAATATATATTATTATTATTTATGAAATGACATGATTATTAGGAATTATGGGTTTGTATTAGAAATTATGGGTTTATATTAGGAATTATGGGTTTGTATTATAAACTTTGTCCGCTAGAGACTTTCACACGGTAGGATAGACAATATTCGTGACATTAAGTCTTGTTACTCTTAGTAGGCCTCTATTTTGCCCTTCGGTTACATTACTAGGGCTTAGGATATATAATATAGGAGCCTTCAAGAAGAGAGTATATTCCCTTTAAAAGCCGGCAAAGATTACCGAGACTTCTAGTGTTACGGATGTTCGTGGGAGACGGTGATAACTTACCACTAGGTGAGTCAGCTGCTCATTTGCCCTCCTATCCAATAAAAAAACTACAGTTAGAAGTACTTAGGCGTAATTTTGTCTCTAAGGGGCTACCAGGCTGTAAATGCCACTAAATCATTGCAAGCATCGCAAAAGGATTGCCTTGCAAAACCCACTGTATCCTTGCAACAATTAAATAAAGTTCATCTGAAAGTTGATCTAAGATTTATTTACTTTATATATGTAGTTCACAAAATATAAGAATGTTGTGAAACAAAAAATTAAACGTTCCGTTACTTGAAATTCCCTTTTTCTCTTTTCTTATTCCTAAACCAAAGAGCGTTGTTTTATCAAAATAAAAAGGAAGTAAAAACTGTGAAAGCTCTGAAAGAATTGTGAAAAAACTGTGAAGTAAAAGCTATGCGAAGTGTTATAGTATAATCAAAATTTCCTGCATCAGTTGGTCACTTTATTTCAGGTAGATAAAGGACTGTGTACAATATGGTTACTATAAAGTTTTTTCTATGCAAATGCAATTTATTCAACGTATGACTCAACCCTAAAGTTTGTTAAATCAACAGAACATTGTGTGTTAACCATTGTAAGCTCATATACATCAAGGTGCAGAATTTGTAATATTAAAACAAAACATTTGTAGAGCCAACCTCAGGGTGTTTGTGGGAGCAGGTAAAGACAAACAATTACAGAGGACTTGCTCCACAAACTTACAATGTTGGGCATCAACTTTACACGATATAATAACGGTGCACAGTACTGTAGAGCTGCGGTAGAACATTCACGAAAATGGACCTGGAACAATAGAAGCAGAGAAGAAGAGGGCACGTTAAGCCGTCGGTCCCGGTTGTCGTCTTAGGATGGCAGTCGTTATAGCATGGTGGTAGGGCATTTTGTGAATGCCCGCCTGGCTAGCTACCACCCTGAAGTAGAAAATCTGTCGCCAAGCACCTAACGGTGTGTTCCGGCAGCTGTCCTTGAGAGCCAGTATTTCTAGGTTAGCCTGAACAACATCTTCGACCACATCATCACTTACCATCAGGTGAGATAGTGGTCAAAGGCTAACCTAAAAGGCATAAAAAAAAACGTAGTTTTATTTTAATAATACCCCGAAATGAAGTCCCAAGGTAAATTTTAGTATTTGAATTATTGGCATGTGCTCGAGTAATGTATGATGGATGGCTGAATCATATATATTATCTCCTAACGTGATAATGAAAAACTAATTCAACTGACAAGTTTAAATTAGTTAAAAAGTAAAAACCCGACTGCAAATTATTTATTTTCGTTAAACGTCTTATCTTTCAATTAAAAATTGAAACTGCAAGACATATATGTAAGTATTTATGTAATCGTTTTTGAAAGCCCTTCATTTTGATACCCCACTCGATGTTTTTGGAAGAAACATTTTTTTTACCTCGCAATACAGAGTTCAATTTAGCTATTTTCATACACTTTTTTTAATATAAATAGCAACAATGTTTTTTTACAAATCTAAAGCACCTAATATTTTTAAAGCAGTATTACAGCTAGTACAGCAGTAAGTGACCTCTTTTTTGTCTCGAAAATTTTATGGCCTTACAATAGTTTGTGAAGCAGTGATGGGTTAGTGGCATTGGCCGTGGATTCCCGCGCAGCAGGTCCATAGTTTGAATCCCGCCGCGGGCTTGACCTTCACCACATGGTGAAAGGGCATTTTGCGAATGTCCGCCTGTCTAGCCACCACCATCAAGTAAAAATATGTCGCCAAGCACCTAACGGTGTGTTCCTGCCGCTGTCCTTGAGATCCAGTAATTCTAGGTTAAGCTTGTTAACAGCTTCGACCACATCATCACTTACCATCAAGTGAGATTGTGGTCAAAGGCTTACCTAGCAATAAAAAAAAGTTAAACAACTCACGCGTCCTCGTATATGTTACATATTCCACGGCATGGCGGCACTGCAACATTAAGTGGAAGCTTTCGTTTTAGTGCCACGAAGTGTTGGAACTTTCCTCCTCACACTCGTAATGTGCTAAAGTTAGTACAACTTTAAAACTTAATTAAAAATAAAACATTTGGTGGATGAACAAAAGTCATGAGAAACATTTTAAAGCACTTTTTGTTTAAGTACAACATACATTTTTAGTAAACTTTAGAAGTTCATCTGTATTATATTTTTTATCTATTGCATTGTTCCATCACAAAAATCAAACGCTTCTGTCAGGCCGTGGTGTCTATTTTAGGTTATATTGAAATTCTTAGATACTTTGAGGTAGGTACTTTTATATTTATAATTAACGCTATCGAGGTTTTTATTATTCCAATCTATTACCATACTTCTTATTCCATACTAATTTTCACTATCTTAGTTATTTATACTTGAACATACACACTAAAACGAATGCAATCACACCAGAATGTGTCTATTAGTATTTTTATGTAAGTATTAATTATTAATAAATATATTTTTGTGTCCGTGTGTCACTAAAGGTTTGTACGTTAGGTCGCTACGAGCGCTTCAAAGTGAAGCGCTCGTTTACTTATCGTTAGTTTACTTAGCTGTTCTCAACCGATCAGCAAAGTTAAGCAACGTCGCGCGTGGTCATGAGTTGGATGGGTGACCACTAGTGACATTTTTACTGAGCGTTTCCGTGTTTCGGAGGGCACGTTAAGCCGTCGGTCCCGGTTGTTGTCTTAGGATGGCAGTCGCCATAGCATTGTGGTAGGGCATTTAGCAAATGCCCGCCTGGCTAGCTACCATACTCAAGTAGAAAATCTGTCGCCAAGCACCTAACGGTGTGTTCCGGCGGCTGTCCTTGAGAGCCAGTACTTCTAGGTTAGCCTGAACAACATCTTCGACCACATCATCACTTACCATCAGGTGAGATAGTGGTCAAAGGCTAACCAATCAGGCATAAAAAAAAGGTTGAAGACTGAAAACCACCACATTGAGCATCAATCCACAGCATTATGCTGAGCTCAGACCTTTCTGGCAACACTGCATATGACAGCAGTCTATGTATATGTGCACATGTTATATTATGTTGAAACATTACACTTTAAGATACTAATATCTCTTTGTTAAATATTTTTACTTTTTTAATGCTGTTGTGTGCAATTCTGTCACGAATAAATAATTTCCATTCATTCATATACATACATTTAGTATACTTACTGTTTCCAGAATGTAGAACTGTCTGTAGAATGGTGGTCGTTCATTTTGATTATGTTCTCTGTATGCTCGTTAACTTTTTCCAAATTTTAATGAGAGAAGAAAATAAAACCTCTACAGGAAACAGGTATCTAAGCGGTTATTATATACAATATGTGTGTACATATAATTTTTTGTACTTGAATAATGGTTCTGCGTAAGTTAATCATAGCACTGGAATAGGTAAATTGATTTTGATAACATTTTGTACCCGCATAAGATACTATTTATACTGATTTACTTAGTAGTTTCGGTAACTAGGTTTGGCAAACGCGATCTTAAGTTATGAGGCTAATTTACTTAATAATTATTGTTTCATCCTCGACAGTCATATCCTCCGTTGAACAAAGGCCTCCCTTAGAGGGTGTTTGATTGCAGTGTAGGATGTCAATTCATCAAAAGGCACTGCTGCCTACCTTCTTGTATATTTACCTTCGCCGCCTCTAACGACTTCTGCAATCTTAGTTAGACATAGCAGTCACTATAGTTGGTCGTTCACTATGATTTACCTTTCTATTCTAGCATCTTCCGCTGAGATTTCTACTAAAACCATAAGAAAACGCATGCGAAAAGTATGAAGATAAGCGAGTTTTTGAAGAAATGTCTTCTTTAACGTAGCAATAATAATTTATCTACGTTGTCTTAAGTTTTCGCAATTATTACATAGTAATTCATCCCGTGACCATGATCACTGCAAAGTGCTTAAAACTTGGGTTCAAAAATAATGATAAATATACATACGCGATTTAAACCGCTAAAATTTGTTTATTTATAATACGATTAATTTTAATACCTTCATTTAAGAAGAACAAACAATAAAGGACGCTCTACTGATTATATTTTTATTCACTTAAAAAAATTGTCGTAACCTCTTTTTCTAGAGGTTACTACTTAACATCAGGAGGGCCTCGTGTTCCGTAACAATCACATTAAGGATAATAAAAAGGTTTTAAAAATAGGTATCTTGACCGTTCTAGTCTATCGATGTATAAATTCAACGTACAAATGCTGGGATAAATCTGTTTATTTCATAGGTTATACATATTTATTAAAGACAGTGAAATTATTCTTATTTTTTTCTCTTTTGATTCTAGACGAAACAATTATCGACTGAAGCAGTAAACAAGTACTGGACCCGAATAAAGTCAACCGTCTCTGTCCATCCACCCACGCAGGTTTGTATACGCTAATAACTTGTTACTTATGTTGAATTAATCATTAAGCTTGGCCTAGATAAAATCTCTATTGACAATGGTACAATCTCCCTGGGAATCAAAATGGATTCAATTTGATAGCAAGATCCATGATCTGTCATAGACATTATAGATTATCATGATCACAAGTTAAAAGAATGGCCCCGAGTTTCTTGCCCGTTTTTTTCATAGCGGTTCCAAGAAAAAATATCGAGTTATTTTGGTTGCTAGCATACATATTTAGAACAAGTATAATTTTACAATATAGTTTGATAAATATTTTTGAATGATGTTTAGAAGGAATGGCCACGATTTTAGTGCCCGTTCTTCTCGCATTGTCTCTATACATATATTTTTTGGTGAAGAGTGTCAATATAACGTGGAATTTCTAAATAATTTTTGTGATCGACTTTCATAAGAGCTTCAAAGACGCCTAAATTTAATAAATTATTTTGACTTTGACCTTGACTCATAATGTTTAATTGTAGATATTAATATTATTGATAACAAAAATATTTTTTAGTTGCGTAGACATAAAAAAAAACATTATTTTGAATGGACCATGACGGTAAGAGGTTTTTTTTTACCAAATCATTGCTATGTAAAGTTATGTTCTTGCGTCTAAGATCGGGAGCTAATATAATGTATTTTATATTATATGTTGACTAGCCGCTCTGGGCGTTTTATTTTGTTATCTTGCTTATAAATAAAACATTGAAAACATTTCTTGAAGTATATCCCAGCAATCTAAATGTTTTGAAAAGTTTTGTTGCTGAAAAATCTGGGACATTATCTTTTATATTTTTAGAAAATAGCATCACGTTTTGTATTTCTAATAAATGTATTTACTATGTTCATTGGGTACAGTCTAATAAATATTACTTGACTTTCCTTTACAGTACGGACTGAAAAAAGTCAGCATTACCAATCCAAATGAGATCGAGAGATGAGATGCAAAACAGGGGTCGAAACTGGATTGAGATTGTAAGTAAAATTTGCTGAATAAGCAGAATTAAAATAATATAGCGACAGTTGTTTCTGAACGAATAAATAAAGAACAGTGCGTAAATTAAAAAATGCGACGTTTTAGCTTTAGGATTTTGACAGCTTCTATAAATTATTATTCCCCGAGTTGAATGATATGATACATAAAAGCCATTGCCGTAAGTTGACTTAAGGTTTTAATTGATGAAACTCCTTATTATGAAATTATTTTACAGAAAAAAACGTCAGTTCATGGCTTAAAAATATCGGAATTGTCTCTTATGTACCTTAAATGTCGTAAAATGCGACTTCTACTTCATCTCTTCACTTCATCCATGTGAGTAGTGTTGCCGCACCTTGGGTAGAAAATAGAGTTGTTTACTGTCTTGACGCTCTGATTACCCGAAACAGAAGGTAATTCATACGTTGCGCCTTCCGCATTTCAAACTTTGCACTGGAAAGTTTTACACCATAGCGTGTCTTTTACATGTTCAATACAGCCATCAAACCTTAGTAGACGGAAAGAGATAATATCCATTGTGTGTGACGGTCAAGTGCCGAGCTGAAACGACTTAGGCATACTTTTAAGATACTATATACTTGCACAAGAGATACTGTAATGCAGCGTCTTATCACAGAAAATAAGCATCAAAGAAAGAAATCCTCAAATTTTGTTTGAGATTTTTTATGCTTTCGTATATATTGGGATAATTGTCAGACCCACTACGATAATTCAAAATTTAGGTATGTCTTGCCCATGCCATTTCTGATTAATTGATGTCTCACACTGCAATCCCCAAGACGCCTGTCAAGCGTGTGGATTATCGCCAACCCCAACAAAGAGAGAGCCTTTGTTCAACAGTGGACAATCCGGCTAATACAGAAAACACTATTCATTAAAACAAACATTACGTCACGCCTGTTTCTAAATAATTAAAAGGAGACCACGCATGATCTCAAACCATGCTTTACCATCTCTCTGTACTAATTATCCATACTCGCTCATCTGTTCAATATGGCTGCTTTCTAAAATATGTTGTTGTTTGATCAAAGGTGCGGCAAAATTTCGTAATTTTTCCTGAAGTACTCACGTGTTCTTCTTTCATGTTCCAGATTATGAAACTTGCAATTTGCATAACATTTAAACAGTTCTTGATAGTAGATGTCATTCTGTTTGTAGTTAAACTGTGGTTACCTTATCGCACACTCTTTGAAATTAGAGTGAACGAGAACTTCGGAGTAATTAATGAGAAGGAAGTTCTTCGTTTCAGAGACTTGATTAGCCATTTAATTCCACTATGAGTGGAATTTGAGCATGACTTTGTTTCCGAGATAGTTTCTTTATCAGTCGAGTTGATTTTAGTTGATATTGAGTTGAAACTATTTCATAAGTTTATAAGAGCATACGTGACTCACGTTGAATTAGGGTATAAATTAAATTATGTTATAATATTGAATAAGTACAATTATTATTTTAAGTTAATGATAGGTTCGACATTAATTTAATATGAAGTTTTCTTTTGTTCAATATAATTTATGTATACCTCAAAAGTGGAAGTAACAATATGAGTTATTTTTAATAGCTACTTTGTGTGCTGGTAAATGTGATGTTAAAAACAAGCAACGTTGTTTTCTAACTGCTGACATTGGATGGCAGCTCTCTTGGAGGCAGATCATATCTGCTTACCATCGTTGACTACATTATCGCTTACCAAAAAGTGATACATGTGATCAAAACCTACCATATCGGCAAACTTATAAGAAAAGGGCTTTCATAAATACGACTTCTAAACACTTTTCATATATCTTCACTCAATTGTACAACTAAACTTTGTTTGTATCCTTAAAGAGAGAGTATTTTCTCATATCTTATGCAGTTGTTTATATAATTTTATAAATATATAAATTACTTTAAGAACATCTAATATGTATTAGTTTTAAACGATTGAACAATTACTATTTAATACTTAAAACAATGTTCGCCACATGCCGCAGTTAAAATAATTTAAATTAAAGAGCTACTGGAAAATAACACTATAAACATTTTTATAACCACTGCAGTAGAGATTATATTGTTAGCACCGTGTAATTGGAGTACAAAATCTGTCGCCAAGCACCTATCGGTGTGTTCCGGCAGCAGTCCTTGAGAGCCAGTGAAATTACAGGCACATGAGATATAACAACTACGTCTCAAAGTGACGGGCGCAGTGCAATTAATGACATGTGACCAAATGCATCTGTTATAGGCAGAGGTTAGTCTGCTTAACATCAGGTGGGCCTCGAGCTTGTCCCGTCAAAATAACAAAAAAATACTGTTATTGATAAACAACCAACTTCAAACCGAATATATATATTTAGAAAAGGTTTTCGGTCAACTGTCTTGAGACGGTCAGCAAAATAAGACTATGTAGGATTTTGTGCTCCTATTTCAAATAAGAAAACTTACTTACTTTATTTAATTAAAGCTTAAACATTTGCTTAACAATAAAGGGAAGTTACAAATTATACAAACTGAATCACTTATAATTTAGAAGTTTCATTAATTATTTAATTATTCAACAATGTATGAAATAGCTTTGCAGCAAACGTAATAAAACTTTATTGAGGCAGCGTCCTTTTGTTTTGCGTAATTGTTAAAAATTTATAAAAAAAAGTATAAAAGATTATTGTTATTACAGATATAAGTAGTTGTCTGTGAAGATTTTTTCGATGTTGTTATATCAACATAGACTTTGCAGTTTCGACAAACATATAACATATAAAATTTCGCATTAGCAGATAAATTGATCTCGGGCCTATCTTTCAACCTAACCGTTAGAGTAGTAGAGTAGTGAGGTCACATCATTCGCAGTCTTCCTACCAGCGATAAAATTTCACGTCAAAGAAAATGTGAGTGCGGAAATGTACCACAGCGAGATTCTCACTTTTCCTTAGTCGTTACCTCCTTACCGATGTTAACAATAAAGTAACACAAGCAACTTCTATTGTAAATAAAGGATACGAGGAAATATGTTATGATAAGAAAGAGTAAGTGTTTTACCGTAAAGAATGCATATCGGTATCCATAGCAGCAGCGTCTTCTGAGGAACTAATATCTTAAATTGCGATCCCCTAAGACGCCTGCCAGGTTTGGGGATTGTGGCAAATCCCCCCGTATTGGGGGAGGCTGCGTTCATCAGTTGACTCTCCGGCTGATACAATATAGAATAGTATCTCTATGTGAAATATGCTCTCTGATATTATATATATATGTGTATCTACAGGTCTATAGCAATTGATCACATTCAATTAACAATATTTAGGATAATTAGACTGAGATGAAAATACTTTGAGACATTTTATTTTAATTGGGTTATTTAACGATACAATTAAATAATAATGAATCATTGAAGATACTTAATAATTTGTATAGTTAACGAAAAAGATCTATGCAAATAAACATACAACAGTCCTAGAATAAATATCTACAAAGTGAAAATCATTAATAATATTTTTTAATTATCTCAACTTCAAAGGGGTACGAAATCTCCGGACGCAACCTTTCAATTTCATGTCCAAGGGAATTGTCATCCCCAAATCTCCAGAATTCTCATTACTTGGTTCAGTGGCCACAGAAACACATTTCTATCTTTACTACTTCCCATTTTCTCATTGAAACAGTATGACACTTTGGGACACTCACACACACTCATATATATGCCCCATGACGACCCGTTTATGGGAAAAGTTGACCTAACGACAGAACAAATAACCTCGATTGTAACATGTTGTAAATCGTGGCAGATTTCAGCTTGATAGTTCTAACGTATTCTTCATGGAATGCAAGCTTTTTGATGTAACGTGTCCTTTTTGTATTGATGATAGCTAGATAATATTGTCTAACCTGTAAGTAAAGCATGGTGGAGTAAAAATTATTGGTAGGATTGACCTAGATTGGGAACAGGCTCAAGGCAGGCAGTCAGAAGAAAGCTTTAGTATGAAGCACATGAGCGTCTTACTGTGTCTGTCTGTAAGCAATCTGAAAAGATATCTTCAACATTTCTAGCAACACGTATCTTGTTTAAGAAGTAAAAGCGATTTTGAGTCTCCTAACCCTTTTGTACTCTTTTGGGGATAAGTCAAGGATCAGTCCTGGGACCGTTGCTACTTGTGATCATGATAAATGATAAAGTAACAGAAATCAAACTATGAAATGCTTATTGTACGCACGTCTTTTGGGTAACCCATTTGACAACATACTACATTGATAACAATGCCATGAAACGGGTGTCATCTATTAAAGATCTTGGTATAACTTTTGATCGTGGTCTCACATTTAATGATCGCGTCACATTAACTGCAAAAGAGTCATTCCGACGTCTTGGCGTCATGCTGCGCAATGTAATGGACTTCCACGATCCCTAGGTCCTTCAAATACTGTTCGCTACCTTGGTCAAGACTAAACTAGAGTTGAGTGCGTGTATCTGGAACCCACATTGTTATAAACATATCTTTAGTCTCGAAAAACTCCAAAAAAGTTATCTTCTGAAATCTTTACTATACAACATACGGTTATAGCCCCTCTTTTTGGAGTTTTACGTGACCAAGGTAGCGAACAGTAGTCGGAGGACCTAGGGGTCCTGGAAGTTCTTTGCATTGAGACTATTATATGTATATATATTGACTTGACATTTTGTGAACTAGATACAATTTTATCCTGTTTGACATAATTGTGTGTACCTATGATATTATTTATTACTAGGTTCTAGATGCGCCCCGCAGTTACACACACGTGGTGATGGGTGATTATGATAATGATGAAAGTTATCATATGTATCAATCTAGCACCTTATCTACCTCCGTACCAATTCATCAAAATTAGTTCAGCAGTTTGAGTGTGAAGAAGTAACAAACATACAAGCACACTTACAAAATTTCGCTTTTATAATATTAAGTGTGATGTGATTGTATTATTTATGTTTTGCCTATTCAACATTTTGATGTAATAATTTATATATCTCAAAGACTGTTACTCGGACGTCGTACATCGTATGGTGTCCGTTCGAGTGCTATAATTATACCATTTACATTGTACTAATATGTGTAGAGATCACTTAGGCTGGGTTGCACAATCTCCGGTTAACTTCAAATCGTTGGTCAATTTGATTGTTCCGTCAGAATAAGGTTGAATTTGTAATGTTTTTTTGCGGATTTAACCAACGTCAAATTTGGTGCGATCAAGCCTTAGCGCCCTGCTCCGCGCGTTATGAGCTGCTACACCTTACTTACGTCAACAATTGTAATGACATGCTATAAGTAACTGTATCAGCGGGATTGTCCACTGCTGAAAATAGCCTTCCCTATTAAGGGGGGGTTTGCCATAATCCCCACGTTTAGCGGCTTGGGTATTGCAGTTCCTCCTCAGGTATCAATTCCTCAGTAGGCACTGCTGCCCATCTTCCGGTAATTTTACCTTTAGTAGCCTCTTACGACACCAACAGGTAGCAATGGGGGGGTGACATTCTAGCCCAGCACCCCACCGGGTATAAATGTCGGTATTAGCTAAGTTTGAAGCGCTCGTAGCGAAGTTTATTTAGCTGTTCTTGACCGATCAGCAAAGTTAAGCAACGTCGCCCGCGGTCTTGAGTTGGATGGGTGACCGCTAGTGACATTACTACTGAGCGCTTCCGTGCTTTGGAGGGCACGATAAGCCGTCGGTCCCGGTATTTGTCTAAGGATGGCAATCGTTATAGCATGGTGGTAGGGTATTTTGCCATTGCCCGCCTGGCTAGCTACCACCCTCGAGTAGAAAATCTGTCGCCAAGCACCCAACGATGTGTTCTGGCAGCTATCCTTAAGAGCCAGTACTTCTTGGTTAGCCTGAACAACATCTTCAACCACATCATCACTTACCATTATGTGAGATGGTGGTCAAAGGCAAACGTATCAGGAATAAAAAAAAACGGTGTTGACAAAATCACATTTTATGTCGAACAACAAAGCTAAGCATTTAATGTAAACAAAACATTCGTTTGATTAATTGTGATCACTTAAACAATAGCTACATTTTCAGTTATCGCTGCAGGGTGCTTTGAATAATGAGGAAACTTATAAACATTTTCAAGGTTGACATTGAGAAATATGTGTGAAATCTTAAATATTTCCTTGAGGAAACCTTGTTGTTGGAATATGGTTTGGTAACACGCAACTGCATTACGTGTAGCTGTGTTTATAAAATGGTAATACTTGTGCGTTCAGTTTGTGTTTTTTAAAGAAGGCCAGAACAAGGATGGACTGCATTAAGCAGGAATGTATTGTTTGCGTAAGGTTAAGTACAGTCCAGCTTGCCATCCCATTTAGGTGCATATAAAAGCCGTCCGAAACTGCTGGCAATTCTTTGTTCTTGGCAAGCCGTGGTCAACAATAGAACAAACTTGTTCAGCAAATTTGTACCTAAAGACTCCATGTTTGTACTCGTAGGTAAATATATGAGGAATAAAAAACACTAATATAATGCTCAAGTAGCAGTTATATTATTATAAACAATACGTCATCTTAGTCATGATTTAAACAATACTTTTCTATCCTTCTATACAAAGAATGTTATTTCTGGTAATAGAATGTTAGGTATGTACCTGTTTTCTTTTAAGTATTTTTCTCTTTATTTTAGAAATTTACCCGTTCAATTTGTTGTTAGTAGATTCCTTGACAATTGCAAAAATTTATGCCTTTACTATATGTGCAAACTGCAATTAGTTTATATACATGTACATACATATTTCTTTGGTTCTCCCATGAGTTACAATGTAGAATTGGTATTATTTCATGTTTTATTGGTCTGTCATTTGTAGTACTTATTCACTATGTACTGATTACTGAGTATCAAGTATGGTATAATTATGCTTTTATTTTTTATCTCTTTTTATTGTTTTTCATATTTTTTGTCAAGTAGCAGACACACTAGGGCTATTATTTCATGTTTTTCTCATAGCTTACCCATAACTGTATCATAATGTATGTCTGTTAGTCAGTTTTTGAGGTAAATTTCCTGCATATATTTTTATTTTTAACCTATGTTCTTATTTTTGTTTGTTTGTTGGTGCTAATCTAACCAACAATCTCTGTAGTTACGTAGTTTGGTTGTTTTTAATTAATTTCTCTGAATTTTTGAATTTAGTTCCTTACAACATCAGAATCAATGATATAAGATTGTCTTGTAAAATTGTATTACTATGGCCGGAAGGTTTGCAACAAAAATAGACAAAGTAAACACTTAAAATTACCTCTATTCATAATTTTTATTTTTTACCGGTATTAAGTTAGACTATATTATATTTATATATATTGTATATTTTATATATATAGGTATATATATATACATATATTTATACTATTAAAATTATATATATCAGTTTATTTATTACATATTTTATCTCTGTTTAAGTTATATAGTTTAGTATTTATCATATGAAAACACCTTAGTATTAGCAATTGTAAATGAATTCAAGTGACAATTCTTTTTATACTGCAGATTCGGATAGCTCCTACTTAAGTATTGATGATTCAATACCTACTCTTGATATCCTGCTTAACAAGGCTTTTTCTCCCTACCCCAAAAATTTTAATATATGTCATATTAATGCCCAAAGCATCTCTGCTCATTATGATGCAATGCTTGATTATCTTACCTCTGATACTATACATGCCATTCTGGTCTCTGAAACTTGGCTGAAGCCTTCTCTCCCCTCTTCCACGTTTCCAATAAGAAATTGTATACTTATTCGCAATGATCGTGTTGGTGCTGGTGGCGGTGGAGTCGCAATTTATTTAAAGAGTCATATTCCTTACAAAATCATATTACAGTCCCCATCAGTCTACAGTGCTTCTCCAGAATACCTATTTATTGAGGTAAATATAGGTATCAAATTTGTACTTGGTGTAGTGTACTGCCCTCCTAAAATTGATTATTTTTCTAAACTAGAATCTGCACTGGAGAACTTACTTGTTGATTATAACAAAATATATATCATGGGTGATTTTAATACTTGCTTAATTCAACAGGATAACCGCTCCTTAAGGCTTAAATCACTGATTGGTTCTTCAAACTTAAATGTCTTGCCCCTATCTGCCACCCATCATTCTCACACGGGTGACACTCTGCTTGATTTAATTATTACTTCTGATACAGATCTAATCACTTTGCATGGGCAATTTGATGCCCCTGGTATATCACACCATGATTTAATTTATGCATCTATAAAGCATAGATTACCTAAACCTAAACCTATTACATTACACCAGAGGAATTTTGCTCGCATGAGTTTGGAACGCTTGAATGCAGATGCCTTTGCTATTAAATGGTCTACAGTGTATAGTATTCCAACCATTGAGGATAAGATTGACTTCTTGACAGGTAAAATCTTAGAGTTATTTGATTGTCATGCTCCCATCCATCCTGTTAAACTTAAGCACAAACCTTCTCCGTGGATGAACAATTTGATCCGTAAGGCAATGTCTAGACGTAACAGTGCTTTTCGTAAATATAAACATTATCGAAACGAAGAAAACTGGGCTGAGTATAAAAGATTGAGAAACAGGTGCAATCAGTTGTGTCGAACTGCTAAACGGCGATATATTGCAGAGCAAATAGAACTCTCAACCCCCGCAGGCATCTGGAAGTTCTTGAGATCAATTGGCATAGGTAAACCCAAGATTCTAAAATCCCTTTAGATCTAAATTTACTCAACAAACATTTTACTACTGCAACAATTTTAGATCCCAGTACCAAACTAAACACTATCAACGCAATTTTTCATAAACCTCGTCGCAATGTTCTAGCTCATTTTGATTTTTCACCCGTTAGTGAAGACTCTGTTAGTAAAATTGTACAAAATATTAAATCCAAAGCTACGAGTAATGACGAAATTGGTCGTATTATGCTGATGTATATTTTTAAGCATATCCTTCCTGCACTTACGCATATTATTAATTTCTCACTCTCTTGTGGTCAATTTCCCGATTCTTGGCGTAAAGCCCATGTTTTGCCTCTTCCCAAATGCCCAAACCCTGCCCTACCAAATCAATTTCGTCCTATTTCTATTTTACCTTTTCTATCCAAGGTGATTGAATCAATTGTCCACAAACAGGTCACTGATTATCTCACAACAGCTGAGCTTTTCAATACATATCAATCCGGATTTCGGGCGGGACACAGTACAACAACAGCATTGCTTAGAGTCACTGAGGACATCAGAACCAATATGCAGAACACTCACGTAACAATCTTGGTCCTTATTGATTTTAGCAACGCCTTCAACGTTGTTGATCACGATGTGCTGTTGGCAATACTGGAATCCTTAAACTTTTCCCCAATTGCTCACAAATGGTTTTCATCTTATTTGAAGGGGCGTAAGCAGATCATTCGCGATGGTCAGAGATTTTCTGAATGGCGTGAGCTAGTAGCCGGTGTTCCTCAGGGAGGAATTCTCTCTCCAT
The DNA here is from genome assembly GCA_963890685.1 of Plagodis pulveraria. NCBI lineage: Eukaryota > Metazoa > Arthropoda > Insecta > Lepidoptera > Geometridae > Plagodis > Plagodis pulveraria. The sequence continues at coordinate 3,307,634 of OY982963.1, read as the reverse complement.
TACTCTTCTCAGTATTCATAAACATGCTCTCCACAGATTTCTGTTGCAAGTATCATTTCTATGCAGATGATCTTCAGCTATACCATCATTCTAGCATTGACGATCTGCACTATGTAATGAATCTGCTCAATAATGATCTCCTACATTTATTGTCTTGGTCGCAACGTTTTGGCATAAAAGTCAACCCAGACAAGTGTCAAGCTATCATTGTTGGAAGTACACATCAACTTCGCAAGATTGATCATTGTAACCTATCACCGCTGAAGTATAACGATTGTGTTATCCCATTCTCTGATACGGTGAAAGATCTTGGTTTGATCATTGATGCCAACTTGTGTTGGGTGCCTCAGATAAATGAGGTTTCTCGTAAGTTTTATGCAGCACTCCATTCTATTATCCGCCATAAAAGATTTCTACCTACTGACACAAAAATTACTCTTGTGAACACCATATTGTTACCCATTATCGATTATGCAGACATTTGTTACCTGGATCTTTCTGAAGGACATCTAAATAAACTAGATCGGCTTCTCAATGCTTGCATTAGGTTCATATTCTGCCTTCGGAAGTATGACCACGTGTCTGAATATAGGCTGAAGTTAAAATGGCTTAAAATCCGAGAAAGGAAAAAAGTGAGGATCCTTGGCTTGTTATACTCAATTCTCAACAATCCTTACTCCCCTTCCTATCTTAGAAACTCTATCAGTCTTCTCTCCGACTTAAATAACCTTGAACTTAGATCAAGTAATAATTTACTCCTTGATATCCCTTTGCACAGCACCTCTTTTGTGGCTAAATCCTGGTGTGTGGTTGCACCTCGTCTGTGGAATGAGTTACCGTTATCCATCAGACAATCTCCTTCTAAGGAAGTCTTCAAACAACGGGTCCGTGAGCATTTTTATAAGATTTCATAAATTCTGTCACTTTTATCACTGTTCTCAAATGTTATATAAATTATTAAATTGTTTTTATTTACCATTAGTATATTATATTTATTATATATATTTAGTATTATTTTTGTTATTATGTATAGCATGTATTGTATAGTATTTATGCATAAAGGTATATATAATATTTTATATCTGTAATATTCTTTGCGTTTTCTGTTCTAGAGTATTTAAATATATTTTTTGTTGCACGCCTACGTCCTTTTCTCTATAACTAATATGTGGATGTCTGGTAGAAAATGCTTTAGCATTAAGTCCTCCATTTGTACTATAGTGCAATAAAGAATTAAATAAATAAATAAATTGGCCTGACTAATAGTAATTCTATTTTCCATATATTTATCATACCTACCATTGTACCATTGAATATAAAGTCTATACTATTTTGAGATATCAGGCAAAGTCTAATGCAAAATCTAACTGAATTCAAAGAAAACTGGTGTTGCCAGTATATTAACGGAAGAGACGCGCCAGCGTTCTTGTCACCGAGAACATATTATGTACTATGGTCTTGTGATTGAAATTATTGGGAACTCAATTTGCTATGTTTTGCAATCATTTCTTATCCACGGTACAACAAAATTTCCAATTTTATTATTAAAGTTTCTCTCTATCTTTAACAACAAAGTGAGAAGACTTAACATATATTATGTTAATACATTTTAAAATAAAAAATGAACCTAGCCTTGACGGGTATTAACTCTATTATGGAAATACCAATGCCTAAAATGGTCGGAACTCAAGTAAAACACAAATGTGCCAGTCCTAGTTTAAAACAGTCACGTCAGCGTTTCGTTCCACCGGCCATCGAGTGCTCATGTACTAAACTTGTGATTACAGTTATTGGGAACTTGCCCTACTGTGTTTTGCAGCACGTGAGCATTGGGATAAGTTGCGACCTTGTTTTATTACGTATAAATATGGGACTAACTTTCCTAATAGTAGGTGTAGTTTAATCGTAGCAGTAGTATTACTTACTCGTATTACATATAAAAAGATATACTCGTATTGTATATCTTATTAGTTATTAACAAAACTGTGATAAACCTTAGCTAACTAAGCATATTTTTTTTACGTTATTGTGACGGAACAAGCTCGCGGCCCACCTGATGTTAAGTGTACTATCCTCTGCCTATAATAGATGCATTTCGTCACAAGTCACGTATTGCACTGCGCCCGTCACATTGAGATATAGTTGTTAAGTCTCATGTGCACTAATTCACTGGCTCTCAGGACTGCTGCCGGAACACACTGTAAGATGTTTGGCGACAGATTTTCTACTTGAGGGTGGTCGCTAGCCAGGCGGGCATTGGCAAAATGCCCTTCCAACATGCGGTGAAGCTCAAACCCGCGGCGGGACCATGGCGGAACCATGGACCTGCTGCGCGGCAGTCCATAGCCAATGCCACTGAGCCATCACTGGTTCAAAAAGTATATCTCATATTATCTAATATATTTCCTACTTTACAACAAGTTGATCTTCTTAGGTGATTTTAGTAATTTTACTGGAGTTATAAACACGAGAGAGTCTCTAGTAGATTTTTTTCGTGAAGTTGTTGAGAGAAACCGAAATTGGAATTTTTACTTCATTTTAATTATTTTTGAGATGATTTCTATACATTCACAAGAATGTTTTTTTCCCTAGCATGTTCAATAGAACTTTTTAATTAAAAAAATATTTTAAACCTTGACACCAACAAAGGTGTGTTGAACCAGTTTGAACTTTCTATCTATCTGTGGCATTCTAAATATGCGTGCAGGAGTTTTTTCAGTTACTAACGTGGAAAATGTTTATAAAATCATACCTTTAACAAATTCCATTACAGGTGTTTAATTTTTTTTCCTAATACGTGAAATACCTAAAGCTCTGTGTGTATGTAAGTATATATGTAACAGCCAAAGTAACAAATCTGGATATTATATATACTGTCTAGCCATTATATATAATGTCTACTTAATTTAGATAAAGTGATAATTGACACAAAATTTTGATATTATTCATGAGACTCATATTCCTATTGGTCACGGAGGGCGCACCAGAATGGTTAAAGAGCTTAAAAATAAATATAAGAATAGTAGTAATTTATGAGGCGCATCGCCGGCCGCTGCCGCGGCACGCCCGCTTCGCTCGTTCGGCTCGCGCGTTGTTGTAGTCACAAGTAACCTAACGCTCCTTCTCGCTTCGCTCGTCGTCGCACCTATATATGACTTTGCCCTAGACTAAATGATATTTAACCTTTTTATAACTTTTACCAATATGTGTCGTGAATTATTAATAATTACTACTAAAAGTAATACATTTCGATCGTTTATTCACATTTACCAAAACAATTTTGTGTCAATTATCACTTTATCTAAATTGAGTAGACATTATATATAATGGCTAGACAGTATATATAATATCCATATTTATTACTTTGGCTGTGACATATATACGAAATAGTTGTCGTATAAAATAACATTTACAGAATTTGGACTTCATTTAGGTAGCTTTAAAGTTACACTCACTAATTAATCGTAGAACTTCCAACACAAACTTTTAGAACAGGATAATTATAGTCTGTTGTAAAAAGTTGAGAAGCTACTGAGTGAACCTATTGTTCTGTTATCTAGTTATAAAAATGTAAGTTGTCTAAGGGCCTGTTTCAGAATGTTCGATTAAGTTAGTTCCGGTTACAATACCCAGAACATAAAATAACTGAAAGTTAAAAATTACAGTTAACATGCAGCGCGTTTCAGGCTTTAACTGATGGATAGGCTATACGAGGAAATCGATGACTGTGAAACGCAAAGTTAGTAATCTTAATAAGTAAGGTGTAAGTATATAATAAACAATAAACTCGAAGAATTCGTGTCTTGAAAATCTAATTTCTGTGTCATGAAAGAATAAAATAAATAGACTATGTTGTTTGTAAATTGCCAAATCCTTGAGTCCATAATGATTGATTTGTAAGTAAAACTGAATTGTTTTGATTATATAACATTAAAAAAACTGTTTGTAAATGTATTGACTACAGATTTTTAAAATATTCCTTCTTAATAATATTGACAGTTTTCTGTATAAGTTTATATTCATTTTGACTATCTATAGCAATTTAAAATAGAAATAATACGGTCCATGCTCTTTGATTATATTAATTTTTTTTTGCGTATTTCGAGCGTAGGTAAAGTGATTATTGTAACACCCACATTACAGTTATTTCATTATGTTAGTTTGTTTTTCGTTCTGTTAAGCTACAAGCTCTTTATTACCGCCTTTAAGGGCATTTAAAGAGCTTTTTACAAACAAGCTATCAGTGGGGATCGAGCCATGAACCTGCGGCACGGCAGTCCATAGATAGCTATTACCGCAGGGTCATCATTGCTTCAAATTCTCGAACATTTTATGTCATAGTTACGGGTATTTTTTTATTCTTGATAGGTTAGCCTTTGACCACTATCTCACCTGATGGTAAGTCATGATGTGGTCGAAGATGTTGTTCAAGCTAACCTAGAATTACTGGCTCTCAAGGCAACTGCCATAACACACCGTTAGGTGCTTGGCGACAGATTTTCTACTTGAGGGTAACTAGCAAGGCGGGCATTAGCAAAATGCCCTACCACCATGCAATAGGGTATGTTTTTTATTTATTTTGGTGGTAGGGCATTTTGCGAATGCCCCTCTGGTTAGCTACCATTTTCAAATAGAAAATCTATCGCCAAGCACCAAACAGTGTGTTTCGGCAGTTATCCTTGAGAGCCAGTACTTCTAGATTAGCCTGAACAACATCTTCGACCACATCATTACTTACCATCAGGTGAGATAGTGGTCAAGGGCATAAAAAATAAACTTTTAAATACATTCAACTAGTTTCATTACAAGTAAATATTTCGTTTTGAAATTATAGAGAAGTAAATCCTTACTTGTAAGTGATTTTCTTTTTATTGACTTGTTACTTTAAAAGGTCAACACTAAGCGCTTTGATCCTGACAAATTCAAGATTCGATACAAACGTTAATAGACATTCCGAAAATAAATTCCATTTTATTTGAACCTGAATCTTGGTACTTACAACTTGACCTTTCAATTCCTTTTAATAAACTTGAAAAGTATGATTATTGGAATCTTTTCAGTCTAACAGCGCTTCTTAATAACTTGCTGTACCTGCGACTTCTCTCGCGATTAACATTTGAGTACTGTTTATCTCATATTAAGCAATGCTGTGGTCTGTGGTGAAGCACTCTTAGTAAAGCATAGCTCAGAAAGGAGCTTTTTATTTTGGGTTTGAAAACTCCCAGCTTGTATTTTCCAGAAGACAGTAGTAAAGTAACTCAGAGAGTTCCTTCTCGGTTCGCAATAAATGTTGCAGCAAAGTACATACTTTGTGCGTGTCATTGGAATTTCGATTTTAAAACGGCGTCTTTATGCTGACGTTTTCCTTGTTTGGCGGCAGAACAAATATATATTAGGTTTTGCACTTCCGTTGCGCAGTCTCCAAAATGTATGCGGCAAAAGATGGATAAGTAAAAAAACTGATTGTGGCGAATGTTTCAGATTTAAGAGTTTTATCTTAGCAGTGCATTTTGACTTTCATCCCCGTTCCCGAGGGTACCGTGCTGAACTTCGGGATAAAAAGTATACAATAATCTTTTTCGTAGTATGAACTTAAATCGTGTTAAGTTTTAATGCATTCCATTCAGTAGTTTTGGAGTGATGCGCGGCCAGGATACATACAGACAGACAGACAGACAAAAATAAATAAAAGATACAGTTTTGGCATCAATGTCAGCTATAGAGTTCACTAGAATATTTTTTTTCAAAATATCAGCTATGAACAGAATAAGATCCGTTACAGTTTTATTATAAATATATATACGTCGTTTATTTATAATTATACCTACTGTTTTTGTTTTATTGTTGGTACAATATTATTTTTGCTTGAAAACAACACGTAAACATGTTTGTTACTTGTATTTTAATCCAAAATCAGGCCTTAATTAGTAAGTTTATATACATTATCCGTCAGTCCATATGTCCATCTTTCTATAAAATGATCATGCGGTGGATGACGCGGGCTCGAATCCGGCACATGACTATATTTTTTCTTCTCGTAAATTTGTAATGTATTCTGCAGATCATGCGTTATTGCTGTAGTTTCATTAATAAAAATATGATATCGTGCTACTCTGTCCTGTAATTGTCGGCATTTACTGACCTTTGTTCGTTTTCATACCTAATACTAGGTGATGATGTAGTTGTGAGGACTTTATAACATTAGGAAGGGAAGGCTTTGCCATAATCTCCACGGTTGGCAGGAGTCAGATTTATTTTATTTCAGAGTCAGATTCAGATTGTTTAGCCAGTACTGGAGCCACCCCAAGGGTAGAGGCCTCGTATAGATTACCCAGAGTGCAAGCAAGACACTGAGGGCAGGACAGCAAGTGACGCATGTCCTGCGTAGCGCCACAACTACCTACATTGGGTTCCTACGTCAGAGTAACCCTATTTGACCATATTAAACCCAGTTTAGTAACGACTTGCTTTAAAAAGCGTTGTTGACATAACACGCTGTTTGTCGGCAACAAACAAAATATTTAATATAAACAAAAAACTTACGTAGGGTTAATATTCTTCATCTCAGAAAATAGACGCATTTCAAGTAAACATTGCACACTGCAGGGTGCTTTGAATAATGAGGGAACTTATAAAACATTTTCAAGGTTGACATTGACGTGTATGAAATCTTGAGTATTTCCTAAAGGAAAACTTGTCGTTGGAATATGATTTGGAGTCACGCTACTGTACAACTTGTAGCTGTATTTATAAAATGGTAAGTTGTTTCCATTCAGTTAGTTTGCAGTTTTTATAAGAGACTCAGGACTCAGGAGGTATGAATGGATTGGTCAAAGTATGATATGTATTGTATTCGCAAGGTATAAGTACTGAAATGACGATCAACGAAATGAGAGTAGTGAAAAATACATGCTATGCCAACTCCACTAAACGTAGGATAAGGACAGGTAGAAGAAAAAGTTACCGTTCGGTGCGTTTTTTTTTTACAATGTATTTGCCTTGACAATATATATTATTATTATTTATGAAATGACATGATTATTAGGAATTATGGGTTTGTATTAGAAATTATGGGTTTATATTAGGAATTATGGGTTTGTATTATAAACTTTGTCCGCTTCCAAGCTAGAGACTTTCACACGGTAGGATAGACAATATTCGTGACATTAAGTCTTGTTACTCTTAGTCGGCCTCTATTTTACCCTTCGGTTACATTACTAGGGCTTAGGATATATAATATAGGAGCTTTCAAGAAGAGAGCATATTCCCTATAAAAGCCGGCAAAGATTACCGAGACTTCTGGTGTTACGGATGTTCGTGGGAGACGGTTATAACTAACCACCAGGTGAGCCAGCTGCTCATTTGCCCTCCTATCCAATAAAAAAAACTACAGTCAGAAGAACTTAGTTGTAATTTTGTCCCTAAGATCTATTTACTTAAAATATTTGGTTCACAAAATGTACGACTGTTGCGAAACAAAAAATCAAACGTGCCATTACTTGATATTGCCTTTTTCTCTTTTATTAATCCAAAACTCAAACACCGTTGTTTTATCAGAATAATTTGCTTGAAAACAACACGTAAACATGTTTGTTACTTGTATTTTAATCCAAAATCAGGCCTTAATTAGTAAGTTTATATACATTATCCGTCAGTCCATATGTCCATCTTTCTATAAAATGATCATGCGGTGGATGACGCGGGCTCGAATCCGGCACATGACTATATTTTTTCTTCTCGTAAATTTGTAATGTAATCTGCAGATCATGCGTTATTGCTGTAGTTTCATTAATATAAATATGATATCGTGCTACTCTGTCCTGTAATTGTCGGCATTTACTGACCTTTGTTCGTTTTCATACCTAATACTAGGTGATGATGTAGTTGTGAGGACTTTATAACATTAGGAAGGGAAGGCTTTGCCATAATCCCCACGGTTGGCAGGAGTCAGATTTATTTTATTTCAGAGTCAGATTCAGATTGTTTAGCCAGTACTGGAGCCACCCCAAGGGTAGAGGCCTCGTATAGATTACCCAGAGTGCAAGCAAGACACTGAGGGCAGGACAGCAAGTGACGCATGTCCTGCGTAGCGCCACAACTACCTACATTGGGTTCCTACGTCAGAGTAACCCTATTTGACCATATTAAACCCAGTTTAGTAACGACTTGCTTTAAAAAGCGTTGTTGACATAACACGCTGTTTGTCGGCAACAAACAAAATATTTAATATAAACAAAAAACTTACGTAGGGTTAATATTCTTCATCTCAGAAAATAGAAGCATTTCAAGTAAACATTGCACACTGCAGGGTGCTTTGAATAATGAGGGAACTTATAAAACATTTTCAAGGTTGACATTGACGTGTGTGAAATCTTGAGTATTTCCTAAAGGAAAACTTGTCGTTGGAATATGATTTGGAGTCACGCTACTGTACAACTTGTAGCTGTATTTATAAAATGGTAAGTTGTTTCCATTCAGTTAGTTTGCAGTTTTTATAAGAGACTCAGGACTCAGGAGGTATGAATGGATTGGTCAAAGTATGATATGTATTGTATTCGCAAGGTATAAGTACTGAAATGACGATCAACGAAATGAGAGTAGTGAAAAATACATGCTATGCCAACTCCACTAAACGTAGGATAAGGACAGGTAGAAGAAAAAGTTACCGTTCGGTGCGTTTTTTTTTTTACAATGTATTTGCCTTGACAATATATATTATTATTATTTATGAAATGACATGATTATTAGGAATTATGGGTTTGTATTAGAAATTATGGGTTTATATTAGGAATTATGGGTTTGTATTATAAACTTTGTCCGCTTCCAAGCTAGAGACTTTCACACGGTAGGATAGACAATATTCGTGACATTAAGTCTTGTTACTCTTAGTCGGCCTCTATTTTGCCCTTCGGTTACATTACTAGGGCTTAGGATATATAATATAGGAGCTTTCAAGAAGAGAGCATATTCCCTATAAAAGCCGGCAAAGATTACCGAGACTTCTGGTGTTACGGATGTTCGTGGGAGACGGTTATAACTAACCACCAGGTGAGCCAGCTGCTCATTTGCCCTCCTATCCAATAAAAAAAACTACAGTCAGAAGAACTTAGTTGTAATTTTGTCCCTAAGATCTATTTACTTAAAATATTTGGTTCACAAAATGTAAGACTGTTGCGAAACAAAAAATCAAACGTGCCATTACTTGATATTGCCTTTTTCTCTTTTATTAATCCAAAACTCAAACACCGTTGTTTTATCAGAATAAAAAGAAAGTAAAAACTGTGAAAGCTCTAAAAGAATTGTGAAAAAACTGTGAAGTAAGAGCTAGTATAATCAAAGTTTCCTGCATCAGCCGGTCACGAACTTTATTTCAGGTAGATAAAGGACTGTGTACAATACGATTACTATATACAATTTTTTTCTGTGCAAATGCAATTTATTCAACTTATGACTCAACCCTAAAGTTTGTTAAATCAACAGAAAATTGTGAGACCCTAAGTAACCTCATATACATTAAGGTGCAGAAGTTGTAATATTAAAACAAAACATTAGTAGAGCCAACCTCAGGGTGTTTGTGAGAGCAGGTAAAAACAAACAATTAGAGAGGACTTGCTCTACAAACTTACAATGTTGGGCATCAACTTTACACGATATAATAACAGTGCACAGTACTGTAGAGCTGCGGTAGAACATTCACGAAAATGGAACTGGCACAATAGAAATGCAACAAAGTAGTTTTATGTTAATAATACCTCGAAATGAAGTCCCAAGTTAAGTTTTAGTATTTGAATTATTAGCATGTGCTTGAGTTATTTGTGACGGATGGTTGAATGTTATATCTCCTAACGTGATGATGAAAAACTAATTCATCTGAAAATATAACAAGTGTAATTTAGTTAAAAAAGTAAAAACCCGACTGCAAATTATTTATTTTCTTTAAACGTCTTATCGTTCAATTGAATATTATAACTGCAAGGCATAATTATGTAAGTATTTATGGAATCGTTTTTGAAAGCCCGTCATTTTGATACCCCACTCGGTATTTTTGGAAGAAAAAAAATGTTTACCTCACAATACAGAGTTAATTCAAGCTTTTTCATATACTTTTTTCTTATATTAGCAACCATAATTTTTGTTACAAATCTAAAGCACTTGTTATTTATAAGTGGTGGTTATAGTAGTACAGTATTTTTATTGAATTTATAATGAAATTTTAATTATCTCATTAACAGTAAGTGTCTTCGACTTTTTTTCGACAAATGTATGGACTTACAACAATAATAGTTTGTGAAGCAGTGATAGCTCGGTGGCATTGGCTGTGGTCTGCCGCGCAGCCGGTGCATGGTTCGAATCCTGCCGCGGCTTGAGCTTCACCGCATGGTGATAAGGCATTTTGCGAATGCCCGCCTGTCTAGCCACCACCATCAAGTAAAAATATGTCACCAAGCACCTAACGATGTGTTCCGGCAGCCGTCCTCGAGAGCCAGTAATTATAGGTTAAGCCTGTTAACACCTTCGACCACGTTATCACTTACCATCAGGTGAGATAGTGGTCAAAGGCTTACCTATGAGCAATAAAAAAAAAACGTTAATTAACTCGCGCATCCCCGTATATGTTACATATTCCACGGCATGGCGGCACCGCAACATTAAGTGGAAGCTTTCGTTTTAGTGCCACGAAGTGTTGGAACTTACCTCCTCCTCACACTCGTAATGTGCTAAAGTTTGTACAACTTTAAAACTTAATTAAAAATAAAACATTTGGTGGATAAACAAAAGTCATGAGAAACATTTTAAAGCACTTTTTGTTTAAGTACAACATACATTTTTAGTAAACTTTAGAAGTTCATCTGTTTTAATTTTTTTTATCTATTGTATTGTTCCATCACAAAAATCAAACGCTTCTGTCAGGCCGTGGTGTCTATATTAGGTTATATTGAAATTCTTAGATAATTTGAGGTAGGTACTTTTATATTTATAATTAACGCTATCGAGGTTTTTTTTATTCCAATCTATTACCATACTTCTTATTTCATACCCAATTTTCACAATCTTAATTATTTATACTTGAATATACACACTAAAATGAATGCAATCACACCAGAAAGTGTCTATTAGTATTTTCATTTAAGTATTAATTATTAATAAATATATTTTTGTGTCCGTGTGTCACTAAAGGTTTGTACGTTAGGTCGCTACGAGCGCTTACTTATCGTAAGTTTACTTAGCTGTTCTCAACCGATCAGCAAAGTTAAGCAACGTCGCGCGTGGTCATGAGTTGGATGGGTGACCGCTAGTGACATTACTACTGAGCGTTTCCGTGCTTCGGAGGGCACGTTAAGCCGTCGGTCCCGGTTGTTGTCTTAGGATGGCAGTCGCCATAGCATAGTGGTAGGGCATTTAGCAAATGCCCGTCTGGCTAGCTACCACACTCAAGTAGAAAATCTGTCGCCAAGCACCTAACGGTGTGTTCCGGCAGCTGTCCTTGAGAGCCAGTACTTCTAGGTTAGCCTGAACAATATCTTCGACCACATCATCACTTACAATTGAGATAGTGGTCAAAGGCTAACCTATCAGGCAAAAAGGTTGAAGACTGAAAACCACCATATTGAGCATCAATCCACAGCATTATGCTGAGCTCAGACCTTTCTGGCAGCACTGCATATAACAGCAATCTATGTATATGTGCACATGTTATATTATGTTGAAACATTACACTTTAAGATTCTAATGTATCTATGTTATTTTTTTATGTTATTGTGACGGAACAAGTTCGAGGCCCACCTGATGTTAAGCGGACTAACCTATCCCTATAACAGATGCATTTTTTTTTAAATGCTGCTTGTTCAGACCTTTCTGGCAGCACTGCATATAACAGCAATCTATGTATATGTGCACATGTTATATTATGTTGAAACATTACACTTTAAGATTCTAATGTATCTATGTTATTTTTTTTATGTTATTGTGACGGAACAAGTTCGAGGCCCACCTGATGTTAAGCGGACTAACCTATGCCTATAACAGATGCATTTTTTTTTAAATGTTGTCACACTATAAATCTGTCACGAATATATAATTTTCATTCATTGATATACATACAGTTTCCAGAATGTAGAACTGTCTGTAGAATGGTGGTCGTTCATTTTGATTATGTTCTCTGTATGCTCGTTAATCTTGTTCGTCGTTTCCTTTGGGACTTTTTCCAAATTTTAATGAGAGAAGAAAATAAAACCTCTACAGGAAACAGGTATCTAAGCGGTTATTATATATTATATGTGTGTATAATGTATAATTATGTACTTGAGTAATGCTTCTGCGTAAGTTAATCATAAGCATAGCACTGAAGAGGTAGAATGATTATGATATTTTTTGTATACATATATAGATATTTTTCATACTGCTTTACTAAGGCGTTTCATTTACTAGCAAACGCAATTTTAAGCCATGAGGCTAATATCCGTAATAATTTTTGTTACATCCTCGACAGTCATAATATCTTTCGTTCAACAAAGGCCTCCCTTTAGAGGACGTTTGATCGCAGTACACTGCGATGCAAACGTACTCTAAGATGTAGATGTAGTATCTCTAAGATGTAGATGTCAATTCATCAAAAGACACTGGTGCCCACATTCTTGAATTTTTGTTTCATCGCCTCTAACGATTGTTATCTTATAGTTAGACATAGTAGTCACTATAGTTGGTCGTTCACTACATAAAGAAATATATTGCTTTCTCTTTTCTGTGGTTCACTATGATTTACCTTTCTATTCTTGCATCTAAGATTTCTACTGAAACCATTAGAAAACACATGCGAAAAGTATGAAGAAAAGCGAGTTTTTGAAGACATGTCTTATTTAAAGTAGCAGAACAATTAATATACATACCGGTCCAATAAAATTATTATTGGACCGGTATGTACATTAATTGTCATCACTACGTTGTCTTAGGTTTTTGCGATTATTACATTGTAATTCATCCCGGGACCATGATCACTGCAAAGTGTTTAAAACTTCGGTTCAAAAATATACGCGATTTAAACCGCTTAAACTTGTTTAATTTTTATACGATTATTTTCAAGACCTTCATTTAAGAAGAACAAACAGTACAGGACGCTCTACTGGTTATTTTTATTCACTTAGAAATATTTGTCCTAACCTATTTTTATAGATATTACCACTAAACATCAGGTGCGCCTCACATTAAGGATAATAAAAAAGTATTAGAAATAGTTATCTTGACCGTACTAGACTATCGATGTATAAATTCAACGTACAAATGCTGGGATAAATCTGTTTATTTCATAGGTTATACATATTTATTAGAGACAGTGAAATTTTTCTTATTTATTTCTCTTTTGATTCTAGACGAAACAATTATCGACTGAAACAGTAAACAAGAACTAGACCTGAATAAAGTCAACCGTCTCTGTCCATCCACCCACGCAGTTTGTATAAGCTAATAACTTGTTACTTATGTTGAAACAATCATTAAGCTCGGCCTAGATACAATCTCTATTGACAATGGTACAATCTCCCTGGGAATCAAAATAGATTTAATTTGACAGTAAGGCCCATGATCTGTCATAGACATTATAGATCATCATGATCACAAGTTAAAAGAATGCCCCCGAGTTTCATGCCCGTTCGTTTCATAGTGGCTCAACTAAATATATTTTTTGCTGAACGTGTCAGTAAAATGTAAAATAAATCAATTTAATTTTGTAACTGACCTTCAATAAAGCGTTGTAGACGCTAAAATTTAATAAATGATTTTAATTATAACTTTTATCATTGCGGTACATGTAATAAGGATCAACTAATAATTTGGTCTGTTCATTTTGGTTCCAAGAAAATAATACGAGTAATTATGCTCGCTAGCATACATATTTTGAACAAATATAACAATAATTTCACAATATAGTTTGTTACATATTGTAAAATAATCTTTAGAAGGAATGGTCCCGATTTTATTACCCGTTCTTCTCGCAGTGTCTCATACATTTTATTTGCTGAAAGTTTTTTTTTTTTTTTTTTTATGTTATTGTGACGAAACAAACCCGAGGCCCACCTGATGTTAAGTGGACCAACCTCTGCCTATAACAGACGCATTTCGTCAGCGACGAATTGCACTGTGCCCGTCACACTGAGACGTCCAGTTGTTAGGTCTCATTAGCCTGTAATTTTTCTGGCTCTCAAGGACTGCTGCCGGAACACACTGTTAGGTGCTTGGCAACAGATTTTCTACTTGAGGGGGAAAGTGGTGGTATAATCTGGAATTTCTAAATAAAAATTTGTGATCGACTTTCATAAGAGCGTGGTAGATGCCTAAATTGAATAGATATTATTATTGTTTGCAAGAAAAAATATGTTAAGTTGAATAGACGTAATTTAATAAAAAGAAATTTCAAAATTACAAACTTTGAAAAATACATTTTTCAATGGGCCATGAAGGTAAGAGGAATTAATTTATTTTACCAAAACATTGCCATATCTATTTGACGTAAAGTTATGTTCTTGAGTCTAAGATCGTGAGCTACTATAATGTATTTTATATTATATGTTGTCTACGCCGCTCTGGGCGTTTTCTTTTACTATCTTGCTTATAAATAAAACATAGAAAACATTTCTTGGAATATATATCCAAATGTTTTGAAAATTTTTGTTTCTGAGATATCTGGGATTCATCTTTTATATTTTCAACAAAATAGCATCACGTTTTGCATTTCAAATAAATGTATTTACTATGTTCATTGGATACAGTGCAATAAATATTACTTAACTTTACTTTACAGTACGGACTAAAAAAAGTCGGCATTACCAATCCAAATGAGATCGGGAGATGAGATGCAAAATAGGGGTCGAAACTGGATTGAGATTGTAAGTAAAACCTGCTGAATAAGCAGAATCAAAATAATATAGCGTCAGCTGTTTCTGAACGAATAAATAAAGAAGAGTGCGTAAATTAAAAAATGCGATGCTTTAGCTTTAGGATTTTGACAGCTTCTATAAATTTTTATTCCCCGAGTTGAATGATATGAGCATAAAAACTTATTGCCGTTAGCTGACTTAAGGTTTTAATTGATGAAATTCCTTATATTAACTTTACAGAAAAAAATATCAGTTCATGGCTTAAAAATATCGGAGTTGTCTATTATGTACCTTAAATGTCGTAAAATGTGACTTCTACTTCATCTCTTCACTTCATCAATGTGAGTAGTGTTGCCGCACCTTGGGTAGAAAATAGAGTTGTTTACTGTCTTAACCCGAAACACAAGGTAATTCATACGTTGCGCCTTCCGCATTTTAAACTTTGCACTGGAAAGTTTTACACCATATAGTCTCTTTTACATGTTCAATACAGCCATCAAACCTTAGTAGACGGAAAGAAATAATATCCATTGTGTGTGACGGTCAAGTGCCGAGCTGAAACGACTTCGGCATATTTTTAAGATACTATATATTTGCACAAGAGATACTGTAATGCAGCGTCTTATCACAGAAAATAAGCATCAGAGAAAGAAATCCTCAAATGTGGTTTGAGATTTTTTATATTTTCGTATATATTGGGATAATTGTCAGACCCACTACGATAATTCAAAATTTAGGTATGTCTTGCCCATGCCATTTCTGATTAATTGATGTCTCACACTGCGATCCCCAAGACGCCTGTCAAGCGAGGGGATTATGGCCAACACCAACAATGAGAGAGGCTTTGTTCAACAGTGGACAATCCGGCTAATACAGAAAACACTATTGATTTAAACAAACATTACGTCACGCCTTTTTCTAAATAATTTAGAAGAGACTACGTATGATCTCAAACCTTTATGCTTTACCATCTCTCTGTACTAATTATCCATACTCGCTCATCTGTTCAAAATGGCTGCTATCTAATATATGTTGTTGTTTGATTCAGGGTTGCCGGCAAAATTTGTTAATTTTTCCTGAAGTACACACGTGTTCTTCTTTCATGTTCCAGATTATGAAAGCTTGCAATTTGCATAAAATTTAAACAGTTCTTGATAGTAGATGTCATTCTGTTTGTAGTTTAACTGTGGTTACCTTATCGCACACTCTTTGAAATTAGAGTGAACGAGAACTTCGGAGTAATTAATGAGAAGGAAGTTCTTCGTTTCAGAGACTTGATTAGCCATTTAATTCCACTGCGAGTGGAATTTGAGCATGACTTTGTTTCCGAGATAGTTTCTTTATAAGTGGAGTTGATTTTAGTTGATATTGAGTTGAAACTATTTCATTAGTTTATAATAGCATACATGACTCACGTTGAATTAAGGTATGATTTAAATTATGTTATAATTTTAATTTTTTATATTGTTAGGTTTGCAATAACGCCTGCTATGCGGATTTCATTACAAAATCACAAATATACGATAGGAAAAATTTATTATCCCGCACATGACTTAAATTTTTCCTATCGTATATTTGTGATTTTGTAATTATGTTATAATTTTGAATATGTACAATTTTAAGTTAATGATAGGTTCGACATTAATTTAATATGAGGCCTTCTTTAGTTTAATATATGTAAACCTCAAAAGAGTTAGTAGCAATATGAGTCATTTTTAGAGGTTACGAGTACTTTGTATACGCGTAAATGTGATGTTAAAAAAACAAACAAGAGTGTTTTCCTATAGCTGTCCTCGGATGGTAGCTCTTAAATCTGCTTACCATCATTGACTTCATTAGCGCTTACCAAAAAGTTATACATGTGATCAAAACCTACCATATCGGCAAATTTATAAGAAAATTTTATTAAATACAGGTACTTACTAAATGCTTTTCATATATATGCCCTCAATTGTACAACTTACCTTTGTTAGAGAGTTCTTTCTCATATATCATGCAGTTGTTTATCGCGAACTTAGTAAATGGTTTATTTATGTGAATATTGCCAGTTTCGTGAAGATTTCAAAGAAACTTAGAATTTCCGTTTTGTCTAGACAAATTGTTTTAAGAAAACCTAATATAAAAAAGATTTTCGGTCAACTCTCTTGACACCATCAGCAAAATAAGATCATGTAGGATTTGGTGCCCTTATTTCAAATAAGAAAACTTACTTACTTTAATTTATAAAACGTTTTAAAATTTGCTTAAAAATAAAGTTACGAATTATGCAAACTGAATTTATTTAATTATCCGACAATGTATGATATACCTATGCTGCAAACGTAATAAGACTTTATTGACGAAGCATCCTTTTGTTTTGCATAAAATAATTTGTTAAAGATTGTTGTAAAAAGATAATATTAAAGATTAATTATTAATTATTATTGTTTTTAAAGAGGTAAGTAAGCAGTGCTTTAGATTTTTTCGATGTTGTTATATCAACATACGCTTTGCAGTTTCGACAAACTATAAAATTTCGCATTAGCTGATTCATTTTTCTCGGACCTAACTTTCAATCTAACCGTTAGAGTAGTAAATTCTCACGTCAATGAAAATGTGAGTGCGCAAATGTTTCACGGCGAGATTTTCACTTTTCCTTAGTCGTATCCTCCTTACAGATGTTAACAATAAAGTAACACAAGCAACTTCTAATGTAAATAATGGATACGGGAAAATATGTTATGTTAAGAAAGAGTAAGTGTTTTACCGTAAAGAATGCATATCGGTATCCATATTTACAGTATTAAGTACGGTGCAGTTTTTCTTGAATATATAATATTTTGCCAGTATCACTATAAGTTGGTCGGTGGGGTGCCGAGCTAGAATGCCACACTCCCCATTACTACATGTGACTGTCGTAAGTGGCGACTGAAAGGTAAAATAGTGGAGAGTAGCAGTAGCGTCTTCTGAGGAACTAATATCTTAAACTGCGATCCCCAAAACGCCTGCCAAGTGTGGGGATTATGCCAAATTTCCCCAAATTGGCTGTGTTCAGAAGTGAACTCTCCAGCTGATACAGTACAGAACAGTATACTCTATGTGAAATATGCTCTATGATATTATATATATGTATCTATATATTGATCGTAGCACGGCCACTTTGGTACTGTATTTATGTTTTATTACTACAGGTCTATAGCAATTGATCACGTTCAATTAAATCAACAATATTTATGATAATTAGCCTTAGATCAAAATACTTTGAGTCTTAATATTTTAATTTGTTTGTTTAACGATACAATTATATAATAATGAATCATTGAAGATACTTAATAATTTGTAAAGTTAACCAAAACCACCTATGCAAATAAACATGAAACAATCCTAGAATAAATAATATCTACAAAATTAAATTCATAAATATTAATTTTCAAAGGGGTACGAAATCTCCGGACGCAACCTTTCAATTTCATATCCAAGGGAATTGTCATTCCCAAATCTCCAGAATTCTCATTACTTGGTTCAGTGGCCACAGAAACACATTTCTATCTCTACTACTTCCCATTTTCTCATTGAAACAGTATGACACTTTGGGACACTCACACACACATATATATGTCCCATGACGACCCGTTTATGGGAAAAGTTGACCTAACGACAGTCCAAATAACCTCGATTGTAACATGTTGTATATCGTGGCAGATTTCAGCTTGACAGTTCTAACGTATTCTTCTTGGAATGCAAGCTTTTTGTTGTAACGTGTCTTTTATATATTGATGATAGGACGATAATATTGTCTAACCTGTAAGTAAAGCATAATGGAGTACAAACTATTGGTAGGATTGACCCAAATCGGGAACAGGCTCAAGGCAGGCAGTCAGAAGAAAGCCTTAGTCTGAAGCTTATGAGCTTCTTACTGTGTCTATCAAAAGCAATCTGAAAAGATATTTTCAACATTTCTGGCAACACGTATCTTGTTTAAGATGTTAAAGTGGTTTGAGTCTTCTGTTACCGTCTCCGAACCTTATTGTACTCCTTCGGGGCTAAGTCAAGGATCAGTCCTGGGAGCATTGCTACTTTTGATCATGATAAATGATTTAGTAACGGAAATAAAAACTGCTAAAAGCTTATTGTACGTGGAACAAATCACAAGGTAATATAAATTGTTTGCAAAAAGATATCGATTCCTTTCATCGATAGAGTGTGAACAATAAAATGTTGTTTAACCCCGAAAAATGCTACGTGATGTCTTTTGATCGTAAACGTTACCCCATTTGGCAAACACACAACATCGATAATATGAAGCGGGTGTTATCTTGTTGCAACTTTGGACCGTGGTCGCATTAACTGCAAAAGAGTCAATTCGGCGTCTTGGCTTCGTGCTGCGCAATACAAAGGACTTCCACGATCCTTAGGTCTTCCGACTACTGTTCGCTACCTTGGTCAAGAGTAAACTCGAGTCGAGTGCGTACATCTGGAACCCACATTGTGATATACATATCTTTTGTTTCGAAAAACACCAGAAAACTTTCTTGTGAAATCTTTACAATACAACTTACAGTTCTAGCCCTTATCTATGCTCACTACTGCTTACTCGGCCAATCAGGGTATAATTTCTGGAAAACTGGAGTTGCTATAATTTCGCCTTTACTTCAAAAGTATCTGTGTGCTATATAATTGCCTGATCCTGTGATCGAGTCAGTGGTGGATATGTGATTATGTGTACCTATGATATTATATATTTCTAGCTGCGCCCCGCAGTTATACACACGTGGTGATGGGTGATGATGATCATGACAAAAGTTTCTCTACGTATTAACCCAGCGCCTAATCTACCTCCAAACTAAATTTCATCAAAATTAGTTCAGCCGTTTGAGCGTGAAGAAGTAACAAACATACAAGCACACTCACAAACTTTCGCTTATATAATATTAGTGTGATGTGATTGTATTATTTATGTTTTGCCTATTCAACATTTTGATGTAATACTTTATGATGTTTTATAAATTATCTATGTTTATAATTTAATTTAATTTGAATATAAGTGAAATTACAATGTAAGCGTTATTATTATATCATAATAAATAATTTATAACATGAAATGCTATTTATACCGTTTAAAGTTTTTTAATTACTATGTGTAATAATCGCGAAAACCTAAAACAACATTATGAAATGCTAACCTGTCCAGCGTATTAAAGTTATCGTTCATTATTTATTAATAATAGGCGCTAGCCTTTGAGCGTTTCACACCTGTTGGTATAGGTATAATGATGTGATCGTGAGGACGTTATAACAGGTAAAACTAATGGAATATCTCAAAGACTGTTACTCGGACGTCGTTCATCATATGGTGTTCGTTGGAGTGCTATCATTATACCCTTTACCTTCTACTAATATGTGTAGAGATCATTTAGAGTGCTGCTCCGCGCGTTATGAGCTGCTACACCTTACTTACGTCAGCAATAGTAATGACATGCTATAAATAACTGTATTGCTGCTAGCTGCGGAGCTACGAAGACAAAGTTTTGGAACTTGAAAGGGCGCAGAGATCTTTAATAAAAGTTATGTACTTTGAATCCTACCAATACTTGACAGATATGCTCTACCGAGATTCAGGACTACTATCAGTCAGAAAACTCTATATCCTAAACGCTGTTTTAAAATTACATAAATCTCTTGATTACAATCTTAAAAATCTCAATAACCGAAGAAGGGGTAGAGTAGCCACTAAAGTTACTGCTCTATCTAGGTTTGCATCGCGACAGTATGCGAAGCAATCTACCTATCTCGACAACACTATTAATAAAGCTTTGAACATATATCCTATATGTAATTATAAATGTAAAAAAATCCTCCATGAATGGCTATTGACATTAAGCTATGAGAAAGTTGAAAAACTCCTTGAAATCATTTCGTAACATACACTTACACAAACTCATTAATTCACTCTACACACACATACATACACTCACTCACACCTAGTTGGGTACTCCTGATATAACCATGCTCCTGATAAGATGTTCAAGAGATCAAGAGCACCCTCACTCTACAAATATACAATCACACACAACTTATTCTAAATTCTTAAGTTTAAAGTTTAAATTATAAATGTCTATCATGATCTAACCTAGTACCACGGAAGAGCGAGACACTCTAACACAGGTATCTGCATAATTAAAAGAGAGTCTCAAACCCATGAAATGTATTATAGATTAAGTTTACTGAAATAAAATATTTGTGTTTGTATTTGTATTGCCGGGATTGTCCACTGCTGAACATAGCCTTCCCTATTCAGGGGGGATTTTCCATAAAACCCACGCTTGGCAGGCGGCTTGGGTATCGCAGTTAAAGTATCAATTCTTCAGTAGGCGCAGCTTCCCACCTTACGGTATTTTACCTTTAGTCGCCTCTAACTACACCCACTGGTAGCAATGGCGGGGTGACATTCTAGCCTAGCACCCCACCGGGTATAAATAACGGTGTTGACAAAATAACATTATATATCGAACAATAAAGCAAAGCATTTAATGTAAACAAAACATTCGTTTGATAAATTGTCATCACTTAAAACAATAGCTACATTTTCAGTAATCGCTGTAGGGGGTGCTTTGAATAATGAGGAAACTTATAAACATTTTCAAGGTTCACATTGAGAAATATGTGTGAAATCTTAAATATTTCCTTGAGGAAACCTTGTTGTTGGAATATGGTTTGGCAACACGCAACTGCATTACGTGTAGCTGTGTTTATAAAATGGTAATTCGTGTGCGTTCAGTTTGTGTTTTTAAAGAAGGCCAAGACAAGGATGAACTGCAATTAGTAGGAATGTATTGTTTGCGTAAGGTTAAGTACAGTCCAGCTTGCCAGCCCGTCTAGGTGCATATAAAACCCGTCAGGAATTACTGGCGATTCTTTGTTCTTGGCAAACCTTTGGTTCAACTGATGGTTCAAAATATAAAGATAACGTGGTCAACAATAGAACAAGCTTGTTAAACAGATTTTTACGTGAAGACTCCATGTTTGTACTAGTAGGTAAGTATATGAGGAATAAAAACTAGTAGTAGTACTATAAACAATACGTCATCTTAGTCATGACTTTAACTAAATTTTTCTACCCTTTTATACAAAGAAATGGCCCTGAATAATAGTTGATCTATTCTGCATATATTTATCATTGTATATAAAGTCTATACTATTTTGAGACAACGGGCAACGTCTAAGGCTAAATATAACTAAATTCAAAGAACCATTATAACAACGGAAGAGCCGCGCCAGCGTTTTTGTTCTTCGATAGTCATCGAGAGCGTACGTACTATGTGACTCAAATTATTGGGAACTCAATTTGCTATGTTTTGCAATCATTTTTTATCCACAGTACAACAAAAGTTCCAATTGTATTATTAAAGTTTCTAACTATATGCAATCTTTGAAAACAATGTGTGCAGACTTAACAAATATTATGTTAATACATTTTAAAATAAAAAATTAACCTAGCCTTGACGGGTATTAACTCTATTATGGAAATACCAATGCCTAAAATGGTCGGAACTCAAGTAAAACACAAATGTGCCAGCCCTAGTTTAAAACTGTCACGTCAGCGTTTCGTTCCACCGGCCATCGAGTGCTCACGTACTAAACTTGTGATTACAGTTATTGGGAACTTGCCCTACTGTGTTTTGCAGCACGTGAGCATTGCCATCAGTTGCGACTTTGTTTTATTACGTATTAATATGAGACTAACTTTTCTTATAGTAGGTGTAGTTTAATCGTAGCAGTTGTATTACTTACTCGTATCTTTATAGTTATTAACAAGTTTGTGATCAGCATAGTATTTTTTTATTTTAATGTTATTGTGACGGAACAAGCTCGAGGCACATCTGATGTTAAGCGGACTATCCACTGCCAATAACAGATGCATTTCGTCACAACTCACGAATTGCACTGCGCCCGTCACATTGAGACATAGTTGTAAAGTCTCATGTGCACTATTTCACTGGCTCTCAAGGACTGCTCCCGGAACACACCGTTAGATACTTGGCGACAGATTTTCTACTTGAGGGTGTTCGCTAGCCACTCGGGCCTACGCAAAATGCCCTTCCACCATGCTGTGAAGCTTAAGCCCGTGGTGGGATTCGAACCATGTACCTGCTGCGTGACAGTAGTATAGCCAATGCCACTGAGCCATCACTGCTTCAAAAAGTATATCTCATTTAATACAATATATCTCCGACTTTACAAGTTACAATAAGTTAATCTTCTTAGGTAATTTTAGTAATTTTACTGGAGTTATGAACACGAGAGAGCCTACTTCTGGAAATTTTTCGTGCTACCTGTTGAGTGAAACCGAATATTGAACTCTTATTTTATTTGAATTAATTTTGAGATGTTTTTAATACATAAACAGGAAGGTTTTTTTTTAATCTAGCATGTACAATACAGCTAATTGAGTAGATTACTATGAAAAATGTATTGTGCCTTCTAAGAAAATATATATAAATATGTATTTTAAAACTTGACCTCAACTAAGGGGTGTTATAAGTTTGCACTTTGTGTCTATCTGTGGCATCCTTAAATATTTATTAAACTTTGCAAGCTAGAATAAAATTCGCGTGCAGGAGTTTTTTTCAGTCACTAACGTGGAATATGTTTTTAAAATCATACCGTTAACAGTTCCAAAAAAAAATGCATTGTAGGTGTTTCAAAATTTCTGCAACTCCAAGAAATACCTTAAGCTGGGCATGTATGTAAATATATTTACGAAATAGTTGTCGAATAAAATAACATTTACAGAATTTTGACTCCATTTAAGTAGCTTTGTAGGTAACACTCACTAATTAACCGTAGAACTTCCAACACAAACTTTTAGAACAGGATAATTATAGTCTGTTGTAAAAAGTTGAGAAGCTACTGAGTGAACCCATTGTTCTGTTATCTCAGTTATAAAAAATAAGTTGCTTTAATGTTAGATGAATGAGTGAAAGAGAAACTAAGTGAAATCTTAACAAGTAAGCTATATTATATACGATAAATTCGAAGTAGTCGTGACTTGAACACCTATTTTCTGTGTCATGAAAGAATCCAATAAATAGACAAATTTGTTTGTAAATTGCCAAATCCTTGAGTCCATAAGGATTGTTTTGTAAGTAATACTCAATTTTATTGATTAATAAAACATTTAAAAAACTTTGTGTTTGTAAATTTATTGACTACAGAATTTTACAATTTACCTTTGTAATGATATTGACAGTTTTCTGTAAAAGTTTATATTCATTTTGACTATCTATAGCAATTTAAAATAGAATAATACGGTCCATGCTATCGGATTATATTTTCAATTTTTTGCGTATTTCGAGCGTAGGAAAATTGATTATTCTAACACCCACATTACAGTTATTTCATTATGTTAGTTTGTGTTTCATTCTGGTCACCTACAAGCTCTTTATTACCGCCTTTAAGGGCATTCAAAAAGCTTTTTAGAAACAAGCTATCAGTGGGGATCGAACCATGGATCTGCGGCACGGCAGTCCATAGTTATTACCGCAAGGTCATCATTGATTCAAATTCTCGAACATTTTATGTCTTAGTTACGGGTTCTTTTGTAATGCTTGATAGGCTATCCTTTGACCACTATCTCATCTGATGGTAACTGATGATGTGGTCAAAGATGGCTTTGGCTCGCAAGGACAACTGTTGGAACACAGTCTTAGTTGCTTAGCGACAGAATTTCTAATAACAAATATTTTAAAACGAAAATATTTATATAATATGGATTTCCGCAAAGTAACGCCTGAATCTGTTCATTAACAGATTTTCTACTTGAGGGTGGTAGCTAGCCAGGCAGGCATTCGCAAAATGCCCTACTACCATGCACCAGGGTATGTTGTTATATGGCGGTAGGGCAGTTTGCGAATGCCCCTCTGGCTAGCTACCATACTCAAGTAGAAAATCTGTCGCCAAGCACCAAACAGTGTGTTCTGGCAGCTATCCCTGAGAGCCAGTACTCCTTGGTTAGCCTGAATAACATCTTCGACCAGATCATCACTTACCATCAGGTGAGATAGTGGTCAAAGGCATAAAAAAATAGCTTTTAAATACATTCAACCAGTTTCATTACAAGTAAAAATTTCGTTTTAAAATTATTGAGAAGTAAATTCTTACTTGTAAGTGATTTTCTTTTTATTGACTTGTTTCTTTAAAAGGTCAACACTAAGCGCTTTGATCCTGACAAATTCAAGATTCGATACAAACGTTAATAGACATTCCAAAAATAAATTCCATTTTATTTGAACCTGAATCTTGGTACCTACTTAGAACTTGACCTTTCAATTCCTTTTAATAAACCTGAAAATTTATATTTGAAATGATTATTGGAATCTTTTCAGTCTAACAGAGCTTATTAATAACTAGCTGTACCTGCGATTTCGTTCGCAATTGCCGTACCTGCAGACTAATTATTCACATTTGAGCACTGTTTATCTCATATTAAGCAACGCTGTGGACTGCGGTGAAGCACTCTTAGTAAAACATAGCTCAGAAAGGAGCTTTTTATTTTGGGTTTGAAAACTCTCAGGTTGTATTTTCCAGAAGACGGTAGTTAAGTTACTCAGAGAGTTCCTTCATGGTTCGCACAATAAATGTTGAAGCAAAGTACTTTGTGCGTGTCTTTGTAATTTCGATTTTGCAGACAGACAAAAATAAATAAAAGATACAGTTTTGTCATCAGTGTCAGCTTTAGAGTGTGCTCTAAAATAATATATTATATATATATATATATATATATATATATTTATATTTTAATCCAAGAACGGGCCTTTTTATTAAGTTTTTATGACGCGGGTTCGAATCCGGCACATGACTATAATTTTTCCTCTCGTAAATTTGTAATATAATCTGCAGATCATGCGTTATTGCAAATATTAAAAATATAAAATTTTCTGAGGTATGCTTAACATTCAGTAATACAATACTATTTATAAAAGTGAGTATGCCATAGTTTCTTCCAAGGCAATAATTTATTGCATAAAAAGATACTTTTTGCAAAACTGTTAAGCTTTTAATAACAAAAAGGTACAGATAACCTAATATCGATACTGAGCAAATCCCAGTTACAACTAATGGTTGCGATTGCTAATAAAAGTTGAAGTTACTATTCCCAAATCCGTCCTAGTCATAGCCATATCATCGCCATAAAGAAATTTTAGTAATCCCATATCAAACAACAGCTTTTTCTATATCCGAAGATATAGAATCTTCGAAAATTTCTATATGTCTTTACAATTTCGGCATCTCTTGAGTTGCGCAGAAAGATGCATGAGTTGGTCTGTCTGCCCCAATTTCATTTTTGGCATTTCAGTCTCATTTGATTGAAGTTTCCTCTATTTCCTCTTCAAGCTTTGGTATGTTAGGGCAAACATCGTTGTAGCAGCCAATACAGCCAGCGTTAGTTGCACATATTTTTTATATATTGTAATCGTTAAGATTCAGTTCAGATTTTCTATTCTTTTCTGTGTTACGTACTAAGTATTAATGAACTCATAACGAACTTTACAAAATTACAAATTTACAATGGGAAAATGTATGGTCCTGTGCGGGACTCGAACCCGCGTCATCCACCCCTATAGCCGTGGTGTGCTCTGACCGGCTGATCTAACAGAGACTGACTGAGTTTGAATCCCGCGCGTGACTTTATTATTTTCTCTCGTAAATTTGTAATTTTGTAATGTATTGCGCAGAGCATGCGTAAGTGCAATAATAAAAATATTGAACCCATAACAAACTTGTTTTTGTGTACAAGTTAAGGTTTAAGCATCGTACAAGGATAATTTTTAATATGCTTTAAAGTAATTAAAGAAGTCAGTACATTGAAAACAAAAAAAACTTATAACATTTAATGCACTATCAAATCCAAATACAACCTTATTGTTTCTTCATAAATTCGTCTCCGAGTGTCAAAATTACCATAAATACTAAATATTAACCAATATTTTTAAAATATTTTATGAAAACAAATAAACTAACTTAATAAAACACTTAAAAAATACAAAAAAATATTTCTAGTGACAATTCCGCCTAATGTTCCTGTCAAGCCGACGTGACGTCACAAACGCCACGCAACCAAACCGGAAGAATTTTCGACTCGTTTCGCTTCTACACGAAGCATCAGGAGGTCTTGACTCAACGAGCGAGAGTCACAAAAAAAAAAACTTCCGGTTTGGTTGGGTGGCGTTTGTGACGTCACGTCGGCTTAACAGGAAAATTAGGCGGAATAATTGTCACTAGGAATATTTTTTTGTATTTTTTAAGTGTTTTATTAAAATATTAATTTGACATTTTCATAAAGTATTTTAAAAACACAATTATATAATATATAATGTTATACAATATATTAAAATTATATA
Source organism: Plagodis pulveraria (assembly GCA_963890685.1). Lineage (NCBI taxonomy): Eukaryota > Metazoa > Arthropoda > Insecta > Lepidoptera > Geometridae > Plagodis > Plagodis pulveraria. The sequence goes on along the minus strand of OY982963.1, from coordinate 3,280,384 downwards.
TTATTATTTGATTAGGTTATTTGAGACGACCTCACATGGTTGATTTAACTACATGATATCCATGAACATGAAGATGCCTTTTGCGTAAGTACAAATAGTACACAAAAACATAGTAGGTATATATATATATAGAGAGAGAGAGAGAGAGAGAAAATCAACCATTTTTAATTGTTCTTATTTAAAAAGAAGATGAAGTATTTAGACAATATGGCCACCATATTGTTTCATCACTCTCATCTCATCAAATTGTCTTTCCTTCGAACTGTCTTTCCTTATAGCCTGCTCGTCACTCCACTTCATTCATGCTCCCTTTCCATTAAAATACTTGCTTGCTTACATATTTGAACACATCTTTACTGAGCAACAGAAGTAGTTGTATTCAAAGAACATCTTACAGAAATCACGAATTAAAGAAAAATAAATGCAGAATGTTCATCTTTCTGCTGGGTAATGTTTGAACCCAGCAGAAAGATGAAAAAATGAAAAAAATATTCAACTGAAAATAAAGAAACAATTCTTTAGGGTAGGGTTATTACATGTACCCTCGTGTTCGGTACGAATACTCGGAATAAACCTATGAATTATTAAATAAAAGAAAACAGCCAATGTAAGACAATAAACCTCATCTAAAAATAAACGAGATAAGGCTGCGTCAGATTTTAGATAGGATTCTGTTTGTTGAAGTCAACAATTTAAAATTAACTTTAAGTATCTTAATTAGGAATGGTGAGGTGAAAGGTTCAAACGCTCCTCGTGTGCAAAAGTTATACTTGAAAAAAATAAAAACTTATTTATTTATTAATAATTGCTTACACACTTACAGTTACGCCAAGGCGTGTACCATAAGCCAGTTTTTATATTATACACACTAAAATTTATATTGTAAATACATAAAAAAATTATCACATATATCTACAACATAAAGAATCTTATGTTGAAGATGTCTAAATCTATCTGCTGAGCAACCCGATCGTTGAGGAGTGAAACGGCCTGCGCCGAGGGAGCGCCACGTGTGGTGCACGTGCGTGGGGGCAGCGCCGCGAGCGCGAGCAGGTACAACTAATGGAAGACTCGACAAAGTGGTGGGGTTATCAATGTTGTTGTGAAGCAACAGGTACTAGTGAATCATTATCGCGCATTTGCGCCTGAGTTCCAAAGTGTTCATACTTACCTTACCCGCTATGAATAGGGACGGGTATACATACGAATAATAATAATGATACCATACAGATCCATACAACTTGTTGTACAGGAAACGAGCAAATTTTTTTTGTACCTTCTCTACCATGAGCTTGTACTTGTCTTCATGCGGGTCCCAAATAACTGCATTGTACTCCAGCTTGCTTCGTACAAACGCGTAGTAGAGGTTCTCGATTGTACTCCTATCCCGGAAATGTCTAGATTGTCTCATAACAAAACCCAGAGACTGGTGAGCATGGCCACTGCACACCTCCAGAATGTGGTCATTAAATGTCAACTTGGCGTAAAAGTAGAACCAAGGTCACGAATCCATTCCATACGCTTCAGAGAGACATTACATAATGTTGTTAGGATTATTTTAATTTACAAGTGACTGAATATTATTTCAGTCACTCAAACGTTAACAAGAATTAAAAGCAATCACCTCATTAAATGTTTCACTGATAAATATATATTTTACAGCCTGTTTTTGGATTGCATTCAAAACTTGGAATCAAACAACCCTCCAATTTACAATTACTATCACAGTGAAATTATGTAAAACTCATTTTTTTTATAATTTAAGGGATTAATTTGTCTATATTGAATCAATCTATACAAAGTCAAATCTATATTTATATAAGTACACACGGTATTATTTTTATCTCTGACAACCTTAGCGCTTAATTAGGTATCCGTTAATTGTTATACTCGTAGTATAACTGACAAATAAACAAAATGTGGAATTGACCACCAAATTCAGACTTTCGTTAAGTCAAAAACCTTATATGAAAACAAAATATGTCTTACAAGGGACTCGCATCTATGTGTTTGCTATAAACACACAAAATGAAAGTATTAGGAGATATTTTTAATTGATTAAATATTTAGAAATGATTGAGATTATATAATGATAATTAATATATTCAAAGATGAAAATCGTACATCAAAACTACATCCATTTAATGTTAATACGTACAAAACTGTTATAATATTATAGGGAAGAACTAACAATAAAGATACGGGTGTTTATATACCCAGTTTGGTAGGTAGAGCCGGAATTTGAACGATTTACTTTAAATAAATAAATACAATTTTGAAATATGAATTTGAATTAAGACGTAAATTCCCATTTGTATGAACAAGTATAGTTGAAAAGCAACATATGAGAAAGCCTACAGTGAAGGGCCCGAGGTGATCTGAAATAGATAAATAGTTGACATTGACTGGAAGAGACGACGAGACGATGCTTTCAGTTTAATAGTCTTAGATATTTTTATATGAAATTGCATATTTAATATTATCACAGAGTTATTTGTCTAGTCACACAGATAACTCTTATAATATTATGTTTGAAGCTAGTTTTGTTTTTCAATTTATCTGAAGTATACTTTTTCAGAGACAGTACAAATCGTACGTGCTACGACGTCTCTCTACGCCTAACTTTCGTAGCATTTATCTACGATATTGCCATGTACGTACATTAAGTCTATAATGTACGTACATATTGATATGTACGTACATTAAGTCTGCTTTGTCATTCTGCTTTACAAACTTGGTTTCAAATATCTTTAACTTACAACTATTTAAACTCAGCACAACTTTGTTGACGATATCTATATATGAACTTTTAAATGATTATATTATCCTATATCGTGATTAATTAGTGTTGAATTAACTAATTCAATTTTATTAACATATATATGAGACTCAAACACCACTATTGACTTGCAAATCTATCAAAATATGTTATTAAACCATGTAAATTAGTCAAAGGTAAGTAGGACTCGGAAGCCGAATGTTCCGTACCAAAAAAATATTTATTTATGTCATACATTTTTCGATCCGTATTGGGAGTCCTTTTGGTCGCTTTTTTATTATTTGTTGTTAAACGGTAAATATTGGACATTTATAATACCAACCAATGGAAACGCTTTTTAATGTTCTGATAGTAATAAAATCTTGTGGACAATCAGTCATACATACATTTTCTATAAAAATTAAAGCTGGCTGCATATCGCAGTTCCAAAGATACAGCGGTCTAAAGGTCGGATAGACGAATGGCCAGTCGGAGACTTAGTAATGTTACTGAATCAGCCGGATAGTCCACTGCTGAACACAGCTTTCCTCAATATGGGGGGGAGGATTGCCATAATCCCCACGCTTGGTAGGCGGCTTGGGGATTGCCATGTTAGATATTTGTTCCTCAGAAATGGTGTGTCACCAGGAGTTGAGATAGGGGGGTAACATTCTAGCCCTGGGACCCTACGGGGGCTAGTAATATTAATGGCCATCATTGCCAATACCATTATTTCCTTTCGATAGTTTTTATTGTTGAGTATTATTTTTGTACAATTGATAAAATGAATAGCCGTTTCAAAAACCTCTGTGAAAGCATTTTGATAAACATTTATTGTTGGGTATTGTAATATAGATAACATGTCAAAAAAGTACTGGATAGTATTGATTCTCTTACCTATTCAAGCAGTTATATCGCGAATAAAATTCATCCTTATTGTGACTATTTTATTGAATCCTTATTATATGACTTACACTTACTTATTATATACGAGATTTTAATATCATAATGATTTTTAAAATAATTCTATCTAAATCCTATCTATTTTCTTTGGTTGACGATGACGTGGTTGATTAAGAAAGCAAATAGATAAAATGAAATTAGCCTTTGAAATTTCCTGACAGCTCCTGTCAGGACAGGAAATTCTCCAAGTTGCCTAAAAATGTTTCCGGATGTCCGATTTTTTATTGATGATTTTTCGTAAAAATATGACGGACGAGTGTGGCCGATTGAAACGTGATTTGAAATCTAATGTCCGAAATTGGGGCTCATTTATAAAAATAAGGAACACCACTTTCAGGTAGTTCATACGAGTACATCATAAAGGTAACTTTTGACATCAATCAACAACGGGGACAGTTTGGAAAATTGGTTAAAGCAGTGATGGCCTACTTGAAGCAGCATTGTTCGGTGGCAATCTATCAGTATCGGAAGAATTGCAAAACCCATATATAAAGTACGTAAATGGACTAAGCAGCAGTTTGTAAAAGATCTAAACGGCAATCCACACAAGTATCATAATATCAAAGACAGATAAGTCTATTATGCGAAATAGCTAAGCATGCAGTGCGCCTTAGTTCAATTATAAATTATCATAATATCAAAGGCTCGAATTATTCCAAGGGACAAACATACTCTCTTGACTACCTTTGAGAACGAGTGAATCTTGGTTAAGTATATTTACCATTCTCAAACACATCATCATTCACCAACAGGTGACATAGTGGTTAAAGGCACAATTTACAAGCTGTTATATAAACAATTTGAATGCTGTGACTGTTTCATCCGTGCAAACAAATCATCGTTTCGCTGGTTTGAGTCCGAATTGCAGTTTTTTACTTTTTTCCATGGTAATTTTCTAAAATCGAATAGATTGAAAAGTTGTTAGGAACTTTAAATGTACTTATTATCAATATAACAATGTGTGTATTTGAGAAAGAAACAATCCATGGCCAGATGTACGGTCAGCATTAGATGCAATACTGTACTGTTTCAGCCAGATTGTCCACCGCTGAACATAACCGCCCCCATTAAGGGGGGATTTGCCATAATCCCTACGCTTTGCAGGCGTTTTAGGGTCGCAGTTTTAGGATATCAGTTCCTCAGAAAGCGCTGCTGCCCATCTTCCGTTATTTTACCTGTCGTCGCCTCTTACGACACCCACAGGTAGCAATAGGAGGGGGGGGGGGGGGGGGGTTGATCATCTAGCCCGGCATATTTTAATGTGTCGAGATGGAAAAGCACCAGCCTGATTTTAGCGTCATGCATGTCCGTTTCAGTTGCAGTGTCAACGTTCTCATCCTGCTTCACACTGCTCTACGCTCATCACTCCAAGACCTAAGTGTTAATGTCTTATTTGACCAGAAATTACACTTGCTAAACAGTGCACATCAACCTTAACAAATTAGTCAATGGACTTTTCTGCTACGACAGACTATCGGACACTGCTGTGATATCTATCAAGACAGACTTTTGCTTATATATAATACTCAATAAACTAGAGGTTTTAACTTCCTAAGTAGGTACTTCAAAAAGGAAGCATATAATTACTTAATTATTATAGTCTTATCAGTGGTACTGGGTAAGTGAGTCTTTGCAACATTTTTTTTTTAATACCTAATAGGCTAGTCTTTCACCACTGTCTCACCTGATGGTAAGTAATGGTGTGGTAAAAATTTTTATTCAGGATAACCTAGAATTACTGGTTCTCAAGAACAGCAGCCGGAACACACCGTTAGGTGCTTGGCGAGATATTTTCTACTTAAGGGTGGTAGCTAACCAGGCGGGCATTCGTCGAATACCCTACCAATATGCTATAACGACTGCCATCCTAAGACAAAAATCGGGACCAACGACTTAACGCCCTCTAAGAGCCCCCCGTGCACGTGGCACGCTCAGTAGTAATGTCACTACACACCATCCAAGTCATGAACGCGGCGGACGTTGCTTAACTTAGCTGATCGGTTAAGGACGGCTAAGCAAACTTAACTACGAGGCTCAGGCTCAGTACCATCTTCTAGACTCCCTAATAGCTGACTGGGAGCGGTATACTATCAACGAGTATGGCTAAAATAAGGGTGGTTGCGGGCAGAAAGGTGATTGACATAAAAACCACGTGGATGTGTAACATATTGATGATGAAACACTATAGGAAGCAAAAAACGCATTTGAGTAGTAGATCATAAATTACAATGGCCAGAACATTTTAGACTCCCGTCAAAAGTCAAAACCATAAGGAACAAGGACAAAGACACTCAAATAAATTGCCACAAAAGACACAGTCAGATATGTCACGAAATGTATTTCACCACTATCTATAAAATTTTTGAGCGCAACCAGCAAATAGTGTAAAATATATCACAACATAGACAAACACGGATGTCGTCCACACATTAGTTCATTGGCTTCGTCGCTCGAGATTTTTGTACAAGCTTTATTCACTGGATGCAACACTCAGCTATGTCAATAATAGCGCTTGCTACTTGGTAGTTCGATGCAATGACCAAGCAGGAGTAGCTATTGAGTCGTTATTCCAGTGAGATATTTACTCGTAGAAGTCTGGTATTGTTTTACTACTTTGCAAAAAAACTATATCTTACGGGTATAACGACCAACAAGGATTTGAAGCGCTCGCAGCGAAGTTTGCTTAGCTGTTCTTAACAGATCAGCAAAGTTAAGCAACGCGTATCGCCTGCGGTCATGAGTTGGATGGGTGACCGCTAGTGACATTAATACTGAGCGCTTCCGTGCTTCGGAGGGCACGTAAAACCGTCGATCCCGGTTGTCATCTTTCGAAGGCAGTCGTTATAGCATTGTGGTAGGGCATTTTGCGAATGCCCGCCTGGCTAGCTGCCACCCTCATGTAGAAAATCTGTCGCCAAGCACCTATCGGTGTGTTCTGGCAGCTGTCCTTGAGAGCCAGTAATTCTAGGTTAGCTTGAACAACATCTTCGATCACATCATCACTTACCATCACGTGATATAGTGGGCAAAGGCTCACCTATCAGGTTTAAAAAAAACAACACTAAATGTAGCCATAGAAAAAAAATATCGAACGTAGTAAGTGCATATAACCCATCTTTAAAATATTGTAATTTTACAATATGGAGTACTCTTATACATTTTGTGGCCCTTTGTTCGTGTCTAATACATCTTGTACAGGTACGAAGAGAAGGATGCACTAGTATAAAATCATAATATGTGATCGTTTGTAATGACTGTCGTTTTTTTTTATTCCTGATAGGTAAGCCTTTGACCACTATCTCACCTGATGGTAACTGATGATGTGGTCGAAGATGTTGTTCAGGCTTAGCCTATATATATAGCTAGAAGTACTGGCTCGCAAGGACAGCTGCCGGAATACACCGTTAGGTGCTTGGCGACAGATTTTCTACTAGAGGGTGGTACCTAGCCAGGCGGGCATTCGCAAAATCCCTAACCACCATGCAATATTTCAACATGTCGGGTTAAGGACTTTAAAAGTTTCTTTTTGAATACCTTTGTGTATAAAAATATACATCTTTGTGATTCATACTATGTGATAGATTTCAAGGGATTTATTTTATTTAAAGGCATTAAATTATTATAAAAGAAGAATATACTATAAGCAATAATTTTAAAGTTAAAAGCGGGAACAGAATGTGGAGGAAGGTTGACAGGATAAATGATAAATGTTTTCTCTCGTTGGCTGACATTGTTGGCTTCAATTCTTGTTCTTTTCGTCCTAATCAAATAGTGTAGGCAGAAAGTAAATAATAGTACAATACCCTGCAAATGGTTCTCTGCTTTTATTCAACCTTATTAACTGTCGTCCTTGTGCTCACATGTTTGGTATATATAATTTTTCACGCAAAACATTCATCACGTAGACTAAATGTTACTTCAGAAAAATTACACAAAGTTCAGTTACATTATAACCTGGAATGGATTATATAGTAAATAGTATATAACTACTACACGGAGCATTTCTGGCTACTGTCCTTTTCTTTACCGTGATCGTGGTCACGAGGTGACTAATTGGTTTTATTTGTCACATGAGATATTAAATAATTATTTGCACTACCCTCAGAAGTTTTATTTTAATCATAACGTTCCCTATTCACGCAGTATTCGCTCACAGTGTCGGCCATGGGATTTAATTAATTTGATAACAGGATCCCAAGCCGGTGGTACTTGCTAACCATCATCTTATAATTAATACTGCGTGAATAGGGAACTTTATGATTAATATTTAATTTCTGACAGAAGTACAAATAACTTCTTAATACTTCATGTGACAAATAAAACCATTTAGTAACCCCGTGACCATGATTACTGCAAAGTGTTTGAAACGTCGGTATAAAAACAATGATAAATATACGCGATTTAAACCGTTTAAAGTTGTTTAATTACTAGGTATAACAATCGCGAACACCTATGACAATATTATTTTCTGTTTTCATAGTATTTGTTTATTCTAAGCTATATATTAGAGGTCAAGTATCTTGGAATGTACAAATATTTTCAAACGTCTCGTTATAAATCGTCACAATGAATTATTTTACAAATATAAATTACAGCCACAAGAATAAATAAAAGTCCCCATTTTCTATTTTCATAAACAATAGAACTCCATTCTTTTCAAGGCGAGGTTTAACAAATATAACAGACGTACCTAAAATAACAAACATACTACACTAGCTAACGTCAACAATGAAAACTAGAAACTTGTACTATAAAAACAAATGAGTTTTACTTAGTTATTGTACATGTATTTCTTTTTCACGTACGTTCGTACTATTTTTATGATAAGTTTTATTTCTTTCAACCCACTCGCTCGTAACAGGCCTTTAAACGCACCGATTCTAGCGTCATAATATAGTCTATTACGCACTCGTGCTAGTTTTACTTTACCGCACTAGTGTTTTAAATAGAAAAAAAAGCAACGTTTCCACACTTCTCACTAAGGAGATTGTAGTTTATTTCGTTCGTTATTCATATAAAAACAAACCAAAGAGATTTTTACCTACTGAAGTAGAACTTTAGAAGATTTAATTATAAACCTTCTTAATCAGATTATTATTGCTATCAAAAAGATCAATAAAATATTTTCGTATCGAAATTTTCATATTTGTGCCTCGCAAGTGTGTTGAAAAACGTCGTATGAAACTCGTGCGCGTTATTTATTACAATCTCTACTCCATTTAGGCCTTCGATCTTCGATCTCTCTCTCAAAACCCGTCTCGCACTTGTTGCATAATGTACTTTTATATTATGATAGGATCGCTTTTGACCACTATCTCACCTGGTGGTAAGAGATGATGTGGTAGAAGGGGTTGTTCAGGCTAACCTAGAATTACTGGCTCTCAATGACAGCTGCCGAAACACACTGTTAGGTGCTTGAAATATATATTGCACAATATTTATAATTAGAACATACTGAGAACTATGTCGCTGTTGAATTAGTAACTATCATGTCGTAACGATTATTATTGATTTTTGTAACTATATTAAAGTCTATAATAACTTTTATAGTCATTAACAGATGCTACAAGTCTAAATTAATAAAAAAAGGAAAAATATCGAAAGCAAATAATTTATTTTTTGCTAAACTAAACGATAAGTACTTAAAAATTGTGCATAATATAGCGATAATATTATACTAATACTATACTGTATCAGCCACATTGTACACTACTGAACACAGAGTCCCCATTTAAGGGGGAGTTTTCAAAATCCCCACGCTTGGCAGGCGTTTTGGGGAGCACAGGTAAGATATCAGGTCCTTAGAAGGCGCTGCTGCCCACCTTCTGGTATTTTACCTTAGTCGCCTCTTACGACATCTACAGGTATTACTTACGGGGTGACATTCTAGGCTTCTCACGGGAAATATTACACTCATATCCGGATACTATACTGTAAGCTCACATCCGGATCTAACAACCTGATTGATGTCCCGAGCTTATATGCAGTTATGGTCAAAGTGATTGATTTATATTTTTTATTACTTGAAAATTAACACGATAATAGCATACGTATGAGAAACAATCGTACAGGTTAAACAAAATTCAAAATTAAGGAACTGAACGGTATTACTGTGAAATAAACTAGAATGTTTATTAACAATTTGGAATAAATATGTGTATACCTTTTATTCTTGGGGTCGCAATTGTTCAAATCACTGAGTGCTTATTTTTGCGCTCTTTTGTTTCTGTTTTCAACTTCATTCCATAGCTTTACTTGTTGTATTGCACAGTATCAGCCGGATTGTCCACTGATAAATACAGTCTCTCCATTAAGGGGATATTGCCATAATCCCCACGCTTGGCAGGCGTCTTGGGGATAGCAGTTTAAGATATCAGTTCCTTTTAGGATATCTATCTATTAGGCGCTGCTGCCCACCTTCCGGTATTTTACCTTTAGTCGCCTCTTACGACACCCACAGGTAGCAATGGGGGGGGGGGGGGGATGAAATTCTAGCCCGGCAACCCACGGAGCAGTACTTGTTCACAGTAAGATAAAATATTAAATATATGACAGAAGCACGGACGGACGGCGATGAATAATTAGTATACAACGTTTTAGTCAATTATTCGATTAACTTATTATGTCTAAGCTTACTTCATGTATCAAATTCCAATTAGAAGTTATGGTAACAATTAAACGATTCCGATTTCAATTGTAGCTATTAATTCAAATTGATACAATTTATCAAACAGACAATAGAGTCTTTGAGCCCGGTTGACCAAATAAATAAACCCGGATAAAACAACGGCGCATGTAAATTATACCCATTTGTTTATTTTGTTTTCGTTCGTCCGTCATTTGTTTATATACTGAATGAAATATCGTAATTGAATGACTTGGAAGGAATATATAATGTTTTTTTACCTGATAGGATAGTTTTTGTTCCCTTTTTCACTACACTGTTAATTGGATTTTAAGGACAACTGCCAAAACACACGTTTAGGTGCTTGCCGACAGATTTACTAATTATGAGTTACAAATACTTGCTAGCCAGGCCTCAGTATCAAAATGTGTGAAATTTAATCCCGTTTTCTTCTTCTTCTTCTTCTTGTTATTGTATCAACTGGAAAGTCTACTGCTGAAAACGCAGCCCTGCCCAATATGAGGGAGGGGGCATTGCCATAATCCCCAAGCTTGGCAGGCGCTTGGGGATCTCTTTTTTATGTGATTGTGACGGAACAAGCTCGAGGCCCACCTGATGTTAAGCGGATGTTAAGCGGTGTATAGCTCTACCTATAACAGATGCATTTCGTCACAAGTCACGCATTGCACTGCGCCCGTCACCTTGAGACATAGTTGTTAGGTCTCATGTGCCTGTAATTTCACTGGCTCTCAAGGACTGCTGCCGGAACACACCGTTAGGTGTTTGGCGACAGGTTTTCTACTTGAGGGTGGTCGCTAGCCAGGCGGGCAATCGTAAAATGCCCTTCCACCATGCGGTGAAGCTCAAGCCGGCGGTGGGGATCGAACCAGGGTACTGCAGCACGGCAGTCCATAGCTACTACCGCTCGGCCATCATTGCTTCAAAATCAGATCTCAGTGTCAGTAGTGTGTATTAGTGTATTATTATTGTGTATTAGTTCCCCAGAAAGCGCTGCTGCCCACCCTCTGGTGAGTTACCATTAGTCGCCTCTTACGACGACCACATTCTAGCCCGGTACCCCACGTGCTTCTACTTATGACAGTCAAAAGTAGAAGAAGACTTCTGCTGCTACTAGATTTCATAAAGAGTTAATCTTGTTTGATAATGAGTGTTGCACTCAAACTTTGGCGTAAAAACTTAACTAATTAGATCATGAAGGTGGCGAAGAAAACAAAATTTGAGAAAGGCAGTTTTTAAATTACAACGGAGTGCATTATATGTCAGCCATCTTGCATTCTCCATTTTGAATTTTGACAGCTTCTTACTATTGTAAGAAGCTGTCTTAACTATTCTAATTGAAATTCGGAAGAGTTCCAACTTTGTATGCGCCAAAGGTATGGCTTCGGTTTGATATTAGATTGGATATTTGACATGTTGTATTCCACTCTTAGTGTTTTAGTATCCGTGATCTATTATGATGCACCGTAAAAACATTGATTTACGTGCCATAAGGTCGAAGAATATTATTATTTAAAAGTCAGTCAATATTTTGCGAGGCATGCATTGCTGAAATGAAACAAAACAATACCATTTTTTTTATGCCTGATAGGTGCTAACCTACCAACAATTCCACAATCACTTTTGAGTGACTTTGACCACAATCTCACCTGATGGTAAGTGATGATGTGGTCGAAGATGTTACTCAAGCTAACCTAGAATACTGGCTTTCAAATGACAGCTGCCGGAACATACCGTTAGGTGCTTGGTGACAGATTTTCTACATGAGGGTGGTAGCTAGCCAGGTGGGCATGCGCAAAATGCCCTACCACCATGCTAAAATGACTGCCTTTCTAAGACAAAAACCGAGTCCGATGGCTTAGTGCCCTCCGAATGTCACTAGCAGTCAGCCATCCAAGTCATGACCGCGGCGGACGTTACTTAACTTTACTGATCGGCTAAGAACGGCTAAGCAAACTTCGCTACGAGCGCTTCATATAGATCATATTATTTCTCAGGTCGTCATCCAAACGTAACATTCTACTATATTTTGGGCCCATGCCCCACCACCGTGGAAAATGTAGCATATATTTAGAAGCAGCGATAGCTCAGTGGCATTGGCCATGGACTGCCGCGCAGCAGGTCCATGGTTCCAATCCCGGCCTGAGCTTGAGCTTCATCGCATCGTGGAAGGGCATTTCGCGAATGCCCATCTGGCTAGCCACCACCTTCAAGTAGAAAATCTGTCGTCAAGCACCTAACGGTGTGTTCCGGCAGTTGTCCTTGAGAGCCAGTAAAATTACAGGCACATGAGACACAACAACTGTATGTCTCAGGGTGACGAGCGCAGTGCAGTTCGTCACTTGTGATGAAATGTATCTGTTATAGACAGAGGTTACCAATTAACATCAAGTGGGCCTCGTGCTTATTCAGTCACAATAACATAAAAAAAAACATGGGCGTTGTATAATGGTACAGACCCACCAACTTATCTGTTCAGGTGGCAGAAAAAAGAACTACAACATTACTTCAAATTGTGACAGTTTGTAGTTGATTTCCATGATCAGCAGCACCCTCGCCAACTGCACAGTTAAGTTGGTGGTACTATAGGACATGATATTATGTTGGTAGACAGCATAAGGCCAATATTAGCTTGGCGCGTTTTCACCAAGCTCGTGATGATTTTGAAAGCTATGTTAACAGAATTAATCGTGTTTCTGTACTATGAGATAAAGACGTAGATGTTCCGATACACATTGGTTTATTTGGAGAATAATAGCTTAACCCAAACCACTCTTAACAATTCCGGGAGAGACAGTAACTAAGCCTGACAATGTGCTGTCAAGATAAGGTTGATCAATATAATAAAGGGTTTGTAGGGCTGATATTCTATATATTATACAGACCCAACCTATCGGCATCATTTCAACCTAAAGCTAAAACAAATTAGCTAAAACAAAGTCTAATGCACACAACACCCTGCTCACATCCACGTGAGAAGTGGTGTGCTGCTCATTTGGCGCACCTTTCCCTTACGATACCCACGGGAAGAAATGTGGAGGTGACACTCTATCCCGGCACCCCAAGGGTACGGTACGGTTTCCTAATTAAAAAATAATTTTACTAAACGACTGATATAAATAGATAAATTTAAATATCTCAATCATGTTGTCATAAAGACCGACATTGTTATAATCCTAACAGAAGCATATAAAGAAAATCTAAAAAGCTAAAAATCATGCGTTAAAAGAATGAGAAAGAATTACAAAGGAGAATTAAGTTTCGAAATAAGGTTGCTTGTAGGCAAGCTTGTTATTCTAAAATTGCTTTGTTATTCTAATTAGTAATAAAATAGTTTTTTACACATATCACATCATTTGTAACATAAGTGAGTTTTTTAGAAGTATCGCAAGGATAATATTGTGTACTTATGTACACAAGTATCCTTGCGATACCTAAACAGCGTGGTTCCGGCAGCTGTCCTTGAGAGCCAGTATTTCTAGGTTAGCCTGAACAACATCTTCGACCACATCATCGCTTACCATCAGCTGAGATAGTGGTCAAAGGCAAACCTATCAGGCATAAAAAAAAACAACAAAATTAATATACAAGACGCGTTTGACAATTTTTCAATTCGAACAATAGAATATCGAGTAGGTAATGTTGAAACAACGATACCGAAGCACTATTGTCATACAAGATACAACATGAATTATCGCGTACCTGCTCATTTGCCTAGAGTGTAATTGGATTTGTGAGGCGCTCTGACTATGCAGAACAAAGCTATTAATTTCTACTACTACGCGTGACATAAGAAGCTTTTACTGATCACAAAAGTAGTATGAGCTATTGTGATATCATAATATTTTTATTGATAAAAAGTGATCAAGCTTTGATCTAGATATTAACGTATAGTTAAAAAAAATCTGCGTGATACTTTATGTCTGTTTGTTCTGAATTTATCATAAATGCTATAATGCCCATTTAGTGGTTTTGCTACAAAGCCCATGTTTAAACACACTAGTTTTGACATTTGAATGACATTTTTACCTTTTTTTATGCCTGATAGCCTTTGACCACTATCTCACCTGATGGTTAGTTCAGGCTAACCTAGAAGTACTGGCTATCAAGGACAGCTGCTGGAGCACACCGTTAGGTGCTTGGCGATAGATTTTCTACTAGAGGGTGGTAGTTAGCCAGGCGGGCATTCGCAAAATGCCCTACCACCATGCAAAAACTAGCAAGAAAAAGTCGTGCGCGTTTTTTATTAAATTTATATCTACTGCCGGTTCGCTGGAAACATACCAGTATGGTACGCAGGTGATTAAAGGCTTTTCAGTGCGCTGACACTGTCGTCGTTGGGGTAGCATAAAGCCATCACAAGATGATCAAACGCGCAAATTACCAATACATGCTACAGCTTGGTGCGGCGCGGCGTTGTTTGAACGGCGACTTGTAGGTACATACAACGTAATAATTTCCTTACTGTTAATATTGTGTTGTTTTGTCTCAACGCTACAAATATTTACCTTAAGGAAGTGAGTTATTCAACCGCTTATCATCTTAAAGTGTTGACAATTAAAGGACAGAGCTGTTTATTTGATTTATGAAACAACGGCGTTAGCTTAATTATTCCAACATTTTGTTAATTTTCTATTAATTGCCATAGATATTGCTGCCATTTTTTGTGATTTTAGTGCCTTTACCGACTTCAAAAAAGGAGGAAGTACTCAATTCATCTGCATTTTTTTTATTATTTTTACCTCAGAACTTTTTACTGGGTGAACTGATTTGATGATTTTTATTTTTTTAAAGCTAATGCTTGCTGTGAAATTCCATTAAAATTTTATCAAAATCCATAAAGCCGTTTTCGAGTTACACTCTAATAAGTGAAAGGTATTTTCCTATCTTGATGATACAGTCATTTAAGTGAATGACAACCGATCCCATAATAGCAAGGGTCACTAAAGTGGGAAAAAAAATTACCAGAAAATGGAACCAACTTCAATACTCAAATGTGTGAAACAACTTATCGAAGTCGGTACCATGCGAACAATATTGTGATAATAGCTACGTTTGAACCATCATGGTATTGACTTCAACAAGTTAT
The DNA here is from genome assembly GCA_963890685.1 of Plagodis pulveraria. Classification (NCBI taxonomy): domain Eukaryota; kingdom Metazoa; phylum Arthropoda; class Insecta; order Lepidoptera; family Geometridae; genus Plagodis; species Plagodis pulveraria. The sequence continues at coordinate 3,264,931 of OY982963.1, read as the reverse complement.
TTCGCACATTTGAGTATTAAAGTTGGTTCCAATTTTTGGTATTTCATTTTAGGTATATCAACTTCCATATACTAATGGCAGGATGAGCAGAGGTGACTTTTTTATTTATTTATTTATCAATAATTAAAACGGCATAAAATACCAGTTACATTAATTACACAATTTACAACAGATTACTAATTGAAAACAGTCATCAAAATCAAATCAAAAATATTAATGATTCAAGAATACATAATGTCACTGTCTTATTACAATCAGAAATTGTAATAGGCAAATAACAACATCAAAAAATAATGTCACATCATTCATCCCTTTCGCAATATCTCAAACACGCCGACATTATTTCCGACCATCCTGGGTTTGGGGATCCAAATAAATCACATTCTGGATTGGTAGCCAAGAGCATGTTGAGTGCGGCTAGGAAGCGGGATGGGCGAAAAAGCGCGTGCCACTGTTCGGCAGTGTGGCAACCCAAACAGCTTATGGGACCTACTGCGGTAATAGTTGTCCGGTATGAAAAATCGACAATCGGTGCATCGATATCTCCACGGAGAACTTTGCACATAACAGTAAGTTGCTGCATTTTCCGCTTGACTTCAAGTGAATTGTAGCCTAGACAACCCAGTATAAACTTCGTATACCCAATACAACTTTTATCTATAAATATGGATTTATATGCTATAAATATGGATGTATAGACACCTCTGTTCACCATTTTAGACCTGTTTTCATAGTAATGAGTTTTTTGCTACCGGCCATGGTAATGCCAGAAAACATAAATAAAATTACGGCTTAATATGAATAGTACATTCCCTTTCACCATACACTACATCATCAACATTTTAAATGCAAGCAAAACTGCCGCCATCCGCCCTTGGTATAGTGCACTAGTGCCACCTAGCGTGAAGAAATAAAACTAGTATTGAACTCACCCGCCGCCATCGCGGCTGACAAACTATATCGCTCCGCAATTAATATTAAAAACTACGTATAAACAAACTTTAAACTCAGAGCATTGCGCTCTTTGTAGTTTCCTAGTGATAGCGTGTGCCTATAAGTGATAAAAGGTGAAACGAAGGATTGCAGTGTCTGCTGTAGTAGTCCGCGTGGCGGGCCCGCCGGCGTATGTGATATCGCGCTGTTCTACTACCTGGCTGCTCCTGGATTGTCTGGTAGGCTTGCATTCCCTCGTCTTTCTTTATTCCCGCCCCTTTTCTTGCTGTGTGTACTATTCTCCCTAACATAATACAGTCCGCATCGAAGACATAAAATAATTACTTTTTGGCGCTATCAGGCTACAAATCTATGTTCTGGGCTGTTACTCAAAATATATCGTAGGGAAAAGCTTGTAACATTGTCCAATCTGAGAATTAGTTAGTAAATCAAAATGAGCATCGCGTCACGTGAAAACCGTTTCACGTGACGCGATGCTCCTTTTACATTAACAATATATCCGTTACGGTAATTTCTTGGATAGGTGACAGCTAGTGGCATTAAATACTGAGCGCGCCACGTAGTTCGGAAGATATGTTCAGCTATCGGTTATTGTGGTTGGAGTTTTTGAAAATGCTCGTCAGGCTAGTTACCAATTCAATAAGAAAATATGTCACCAAACACCTCACGGTGAGTTGCGGCGGCTGTCTTTGACAGACAGTTCCGATTATAGGTTAAGCCAATTTATAACCATCACTTAATATTAACTGAGATTCTAACTGAGACTATTCTTAACTGAGAGTCAAAGGCAAAATTGTGGTTAAATTACAAAAACTTAACACTATTGGTATAACTAGTGTTCTGAACGCAACTTAGCGTAGGAGTCTACTTTTGTCTATGGACATTTTGAGTCGAAGAAAATATACGCTTTTTGAGGTTGAGTTTTGGTTTTCTTGCGCGTGTTAATAATATATTTTGATGTTGGGGACATCGCCGTTTTGGTTTCCCGCGCGTGTTTGTCATTATTGAAAATGTATAGTGGTCATTGTGTTTGAACTATTACCAAATTGGAAACGTTGGACAATCTCAGGAACTGGACCAGGAAAACCCTTTTTGAAAATTACAATGTGTATACTTCTTATTGCAGGCGACTGTACAACTTTTTTTAACATAAACTACTAGCAATATGCATGTTAATCATTATAAACCTTTAACTATTACCTCCTAAAACCCCAATTACAACAAATAATAGTAAAATATCAGTTTCCTACAAACTAAGGGCTTTGTCTCCTGAAACACCCCGGTAAAAATACTAGTTAAAATACTACTATAAAGTTCGCATGTCATTCAAAATTGTTAAAACAATGTACAGCTTAGTTTTTCGCAATAACTCTCTATTATTATAAGGAAAAACAAAATCCTCGAACGCAACCTGTTACTATATATAACAACTACTATAAACTGTTATACAATGTCATGTCCAAGCGATTTTGTTTTTCCCATATTACCAGAATTCTCATCATACAGTTCAGTGGTCACAGGAACACATAGCTAGCATTGTTACGTACATACTTTCCCACTTTTCTGTCAAACAGGACAGTGGGACACTTTGGCCCACTCGTAACATAATTTATGCGACATGACGACCCATTTCTGGGACAAGTCGACCTGACGACAGGCCGAGGGACCTCGATTCTAACATGTTGTAAATCATGGAAAATTTGAGCTTATTGTGAGCGTACACAAAATAGTTTTTTGGTATCCTAAAGAAAGAAAAATGCAAGTATATTTTTTATTATGATAAGCTAGACATAGAAATAGATATCGTCTTACCTGGTTAATTTAGTTTAAATTGTTAGAAGACTACTAGGCCCGGAGTAAAAACAGTCTCAAAGACGGCTGCCAAAATAGAGCCTTAGGTTTAGGTTTTCTATCTCTTTTTGAGTTACCAGTACAATTAATAAAAAATTTAGTATTAGTAAGATTTTGCTATTTATCTGTCTGTCCGTTCGTATGTAATTGAAATTATGCTTGAAATCAATTAAAAAATCGTGAGTTTATATATATTATTTATAGATTGTGCAAACAGAGATTTTGTCTTAGGTTTTCGCGATTATTACACATAGTAATTAAACACTTGTAAACGATTATCCTGTAACTAAGATCACTGCAAAGTGTTTGAAACGTCGAGACATAAGTAATATACGCGATGTAAACCGTTTAAAGTTGTTTAATAACTAAAGTTAAATTTTAACTCAACATTCATCGAAATTAACTTTAAAGGCGGCTCCGTTACACAAAAATTTTGCCCAAAAATAGTTTACAAATATATTTTAATCCTTCTAGGATTTATAATGAATAAAAAAAATGGTTTATTGAAACCAAAAAAAGAGAGGCCCATCTCACACTTGTCCAGTGTTTAAGCTGTAACACACAAATATCGATCCAAAAAATCAAACAATAATTTTCAACAATAAAATTAAAAACTATACGTTAAGCTACACAACACAATATGACTGATGATAGACAACTATGGTGCCTCAAACTAGAAACTGTTGAACCAATCTGTAAACATTATAATCTAATCCTTAAAAAATTTGAACCAGCCTCAATATCAGCGAATTATAAACACATTTTTTTTAATAATTTTGTTATGTCAACAGGAAAAGTTAACAATATTTTTTGCGTCAAATGTTTCACAATATCTACATTTGTATACGTTTGAATATATTGCTTACAATAACAATAATAACTGTAATGATTTTGAAATGTGTTGCAGAAAAACACTTAGAAGAGAATTTGTAAAAGTATTAAGCTTGTAATAATGATAGCATCAAAAGAAGTACTTAGTAATAAAAACTTACCTCTAAAATTCACAAAACAACATAGTCATTCATAAAATCCCAAACACAATAACTTTTTCACATCACTGAAAAGTTACATTTACTTGCAAATGTTTTTCGTACGCGTTCTGCTCGGGGCGGGCGGACGCGGCGCCCTAGCTAAGGGAGGTCGGCGTTAGCACTGACTGAAGTTCAGAAACGTAAGGTGGGAAACATCATGATAGTATGAACGCACACGCGCAGACACGGTATTGTAATTCAAATTGAATATCATGATAAATTCTTAAAAAGTTTAGACTGTCTGTTTCCAATTGCTTTTTTCGGAACTTAAAAAACAACATGTTTTACACAAAATATTATGTTTATTGCTTTTCAAAATACTCTCCTTTACATTTTAAACATTTTTTTATGCGATCGAATCATTTTTTAAAACAGGTGGACCACTGATCTGAAGGCATGTTTTCTACGTGCAAATTGAACGGTATCACTGCCTCTACGGAGTTGGTAAAAGTGAAACCTCTCATCAAATCTTCGATTTTGGGGAAAATACAGAAATCACAGGTTGCTAGGTCGGCGCTATGAGCGAATGGATACGAGTTGTACTTTTTCGGAAGCTAAAATGACTTTATTTTGTTGGGTGTGTGTGAAGAAGCGTTGTCATGATGTAGGAGAACGCGGGTTTTTGATCGTCTTTCGCGAATTTTTTCGAACACCCCGGGTAAACAAATGGTAGAATACCACTTCTTACACTCTAACTCAAAGTTAGTCTAAGATAAACTATTCCTATCGTTATAAAGGAGGACAAGGTTTTTTTATTAATAAGACTCAAATTATGTCGTTGCCATTAATGCTTTTTATTTAACAGATCACGATATCTATAGGTATTTTATTAGATATATGCATTATTTCCCATTATCACGTTGTAAATTTCCATCCCCTAGGTAAGGTAACCCAGAAACGTGTTATTTGTTTTCATAATCCCTTATGGGATCGTCGACGCGTACTTCATCGCTCGTTTATCTCCATAACACTGTGCATGCTGCCAGAATTCCTTTTATTTGAATCTTTATGCGCAGGATGGTGATTATGAAATATGCTTTCCTTTAATACGTGAGCACATGGTCCACGCATGGTGAGGGCATAAACATAACGTTGGAATCGTAAGGATTGTAATGATTGAATATCATCCTTGTTTCTTTTTCTTAGCAGCTTAATGATACTATCAAGAACTCCTAAAGATCAACAAGTGGTTTATCATAAAACGAAACCTAAACATAAAGATTTGTGATACCAAATATTTTAAGAAAACATAAAATTATTGTCACGAACTAGAAGTAAAAGATGGATTAATCATTTAATGCACTTATTTCACAATAATTATTGTATGTTACTATTATGGAAAAGATATCTATAGAATACTTCACCGCACGAAAAGATCTCTGTAGAATACTTCACCGTGCTGACTCGCACCCCTACTCGCTCACTCACTCAATCGTTCACCACAGATAAGGCGCCTCTCGCCATCCACCACCAGACAGCAAAACGTCTCCATCACATAATATTCAGAAATTAAATTTCTCGATCGTGCGCTTGATGAGTCAATTCTTCCGGTTTGGCTGCGTGGCGTTTGTGACGTCATGTCGGCTTAACAGAAATATTAAGCGGAATTATTAATATATAAACCTACATTTTTTCTAAAAGTATTTGTTATCATTAAATATGAAGTTTCGCAAAAAAACGCTTGAATTTATTCATAAAGAGCATGAGCTGTCGTTAGTGAAACATTATAATACAAATCCCACATCGTGACCGAAGAGTAGTGATGAGTATTACTCCACAAGTGAGTATTACACTCTTTGAGGGAGACGCTCACCTCCGTCACGTAGGTACCTGCTGAATTCCGGTCTGCTCCGTGACTGACATTCTCGGCAGTCAATGACCTATTTAATCATGATCAGCATTTTATTTTTATGTACCCAAGGGCTTCTTCCTGTTTCATCAACATATCGGTAAATATATTCACAACATGAATACATACTGCATTACATGTCAACAAGAAACTTTTTATGATATGCAATAAACATCCTAGGATAATACTTTCTTTGTAAATTACTACGGACTAGAGATTCAATTATATAATTTTTCTCTCTTATATGAAAAGTAAACTGAAATAAAAAAAACTATTCTGTATTTTAACATCACTGTGGCATCATCATCAAGTGCTCAATTAGTAAAATAAATAAAAAAGGGGTCCGTCACTAAAGAGCAACACTTTTATACTCTAGTGTCTGTCTGTCCGTCCATCTAAAGCTCGTAATCGAAGTGAGCAACAAATTTGAAATTTAGATATTTTGTATAAAACGTTAACCCAAATGCGACTATTGCAATATTTTTCATTCTAAACGTACTATTTTAAAATAAATTACTTGTTTTTCATCTGAAGCGGCACTTAGACCTACTCTTAGTCAAAGTAAATTGAAAACCAATGTTGAGATGTTTGCAAATGCAAAATAATACAATATTAAATGTTGATGATTACTTTGCTTTAGTGCCTCTAGACCAACGACGTCTATTCTTCTGGACATGAACGTTCTTTCGAGCAAAAATTAAAAAGTTTTTTCTTAATCTCATTTTAAAATAATGAAAATCATCGTCAGCAGAATAAACAAACAGAGATCTATTCAGAATATACAGGTATTTTTAATGTTATTGTGACGGAACAAGCACGAGGCTCACCTGTTGTTACGCAGATTAACCTCATAACAGATGCATTTCGTCATGTGGCGAATCGCACTACGTCCGTCACACTAAGTCCACCGTCAGTTAATCCAGATTAAATATACATAGTTGTCAAGTCTCAAGTGCCTGTAATTTTTCTGGCTCTCAAGGACTGCTGCCGTAACACACTGTTAGGTGCTTGGCAACCGATTTACTACTTGAAGGTGGTAGTAGCCAGCGAGCATTCGCAAAATGTCCTTTCAGCGTGCGGTGAAGTTCAAGCCGGAGGTGGGGATCGAACCAGGGATCTGCGGCACGGCAGTCCATAGCTATTACAGTAGTGAAGTAGACATGAAATCATAACAAAGCGACACAACAACGAGGAGTTAACGCCATATCAAACAAACACATGGCAAAGGGTTTTCTTTAATGTAATTAGCATCCGAACTAGCGTCTCATCAATGTAGTCACTCCCTAAAAGCAAACGGGATCGTTTTTGCATTAAAATGTATAAAAACATCGCCACGCATTCAATTTGTCGCTACGCAACATACGTTACTAAATTTGGAAAATAAGTTTATATTCAGTATTTATATTGTTTGACAGCTTATCCAGATTAAATAAGGCATAGAGATCAAAGAATGTAGGGCATTTTAAGGGCTGACCCTTAGCAAAGTCAAGTGGAGAGAATTCAGAGCGTTCTTCCCACTTGACTTTGTAAATGATTAAAGGTATCACCTTGTTTTAGGGAGTGCGAAGGTACAAAACGGCTGTGATGTTTGATGTTAAGACTCAAAATTCAAAAATTCAAATTCACATTAATTTATTTGTCAGTACGAGTATGCAGGTTATCAAGATGGTTAAAAAAGGTAAGTCCCAGTTACATTCTCACCTATATAAGGCATGCAAATATTACCAACACAATATAGGGTTCGTTATAACATAAAGTTTCTTTAAAAATATACAAATAATAAGAAATACTTACTTACTTACTCCACTGGCTCAGCGACCCGAAGTGAGTCTTGGCCTCCGATATGAGAGCACGCCACTGGTTTCGGTCCTGTGCAGTTTCACGCCAGTTATCTACGTGAAGATCGCGTAAATCAGCGCTCACCGCATCGCCCCATCTGTATCTGGGACGTCCAACTGGTCGTCGGCCTGTTGGTTGACTAATAAGAAATATGTGATTGAAAAAATATATGTGCGGTACAATCAAAACAAATAAAATAAATAGTTACAGTATAAAAAATGTTTAAAAATTACAATACAATGTCATTATTTTATATAAAATGTTCTATCAATAAAGAATTCATTTATACTATAGTAACATTTGTCAAGGAGTAACGTCTTCAAATTATTTTTAAGCCTCGATATATTACACGCTGTTAAGACTTCTGGCAGTTTATTATAAATTTTAGGAGCCATACAAAATACACTTTTATGCATTAGCATCGTATGGAACATTCTGATGCACATCCGAGATTTATTGCTTAAGTTTAAGTTGTGTACATATCTCTTACCGATTCAAAGTAATCTAGGTTACTTTTAACAAAAAGTGCGGTTTTATATAGGTACATAAGACCCATAAGAGTCAAAACTTAAAAAAGTAGTCTGCGCGCAATCCTCCCACATGTATTCCCTATTTGGTTCCTAGATGTTGCCTCTAGAATAATCACTTTGTGATGCATAAAATCTAGGCCTAGAAAGACACACTCTTGACACTAATATTTGTATAGCAACTAGCAACTAACAAGTTTTGCATGGTGGTAGAGCATTTTGCATATGCCCGCCTGGCTAGCTACCACCCTCAAGTAGAAAATCTGTCGCCCAACACCTAACGGTATGTATCGGAGAGAGCCAGTAATTCTAGTAGCCTAAACAACGTCTTCGACCACATCATCACTTATCAGCAGATGAGATAGCGAACAAAAGCTAGCTTCAAGGCCCGTCTACGATCAATAAAAAAAGGTATCAGAATGTCATGTTGAGTAAGTGCATCAATGTATCACTACAGTATTGCACCTATATGGAAGCTATATCATTTATGAGTAGCTTATGTTCCAAATAGTTGCAACATTGAAGTAGTAGTAATTTAAGTAGTGAGTTGTATTTCGTTCGTCTCTCAAAGATTGTAGAGTTGGGGTAAAAGTAAAAGTAAAGTTAATTTGTCATTTTTATAAAATCACGTCTAGGACTCGAACAAGACTTTTAACACATCTGATTATTAGCATACAAATAAAAAACTCATTACCCTGTTAAGTTATTATCATATCCAAGATCCAAGGCCTAAAACAATACAGAATTTTAAAGTTTGTGATAAGTCGCAAAATTTCCGCAATTATTTTGTAATATACTGGATAGTTAAACACTTTTTTAAACTATCACGGTTCACTAGATAACTAATATTATTACTTACAGTATTTGTACCGTGGTGATTTTTATTTTTGAGCTCCCGATATTTCGACGCAGTTGCATGCATCGTGACCGCGGGGTGACTGGAGTAACGAGCTGTTGACAAAAATCAAGAGCAGACGAAACGGTCTACCCTCTTTCTTTGTCTTTTGCTACGCGTACCACTGGAACTCGCGCTCGACTGAAAGTTTCGACAAAATACACTCACAGTATCACTGCACATGTTATTAGAGTCACTTTTTTGTGAACGTGTAACATTTTTCGAATCTCTTAATACTGGATTCCATGTGCCGGACAGTTTATAGCCTTCTTTCCTATTGAAACCCTTACATTTGGATATTTCAATCGCTTCCTTGACTAATCTGGGAATGTAGCGGCGCTCCGTAGATAGAACCTGTGGATTATGAAATTCGATCCAGTGATTAGGGCCCGAGTCTATCAGGTATTCAGCAATGGCAGATTTGTGCACTTCGTTGTTTTTTACTGCCTTTATGTGCTCGTCTAAATATCGGGAGCTCAAAAATAAAAATCACCATGGTACAAATCCTGTAAGTAATAATATTAGTATACTGGATAGTTGTTTCTGATTATTGTTAGTGAATAGAGCAAATCTTGGGTTGGCTTTTTTCTGTACCTACAATAATATATTTGATGGTGTACGTTTGTGTATAAATTACTCCCAATAGACTAGTTGGTAGCATATTATAAAATAAAAGCGCACGTAACGAAATTAGTTTAGCAGCTGTCCTTAACCGACCAGCTAAGTAAAACAACGTCGGCCGCGGTCATAACTTGGTTGAGTGACCGCTATTGACATTACTACCGAGCGCTTCCGTGCTTTAACGGGCACGCTAGATTACCTGTGGCGCTTTCCATAAAAAAGTAGTTTCATCATATTTTAAATACTAAGTGTTCAAACTCGGTCAAACTTTGCATGTATGTCCTTGAGCCTAATATCTATGCTTCTAGGTGGTATTTCCGTGTAATTAATTATTTTCAAAATTAATTTGTAAACTTAGTGTGGGAATTGTTAAAGTGACATTTAGGGTTAAAATAAACAATAAAAAAACTGGCAAATCAGAAGGCTCAGCAATATGCATACTAAATTTCACGGAGTTTTGAACGAAGAACACTTGGTATTTAAAATATTACGAAACAACGTTTATGTGCACTATATCCTTAAGCCGTTGGTCATAATGGTAGGGCATTTTGCAAATACTTGCCTATCTAGATACTACTCTCAAGTAGAAAATCGATTGCGGTTTACGGTCTGTTCCGGCAGCTCTCCTTGAGAGCCAGTAATTCCAGGTTAGCCTGACGAACATCTTTAATCATATCATCATTTACCATCAGGTAAATGATAGAGGATATTGGTCAAAAGCAAGGTCAAAAGCGATATAGAGATATATAATGAAAAGGCAAATAAAGATAAATAATAAAAAGCAAGACTGGTCCAGTTTCATTTGCTTGAATGCTGTACCGCACCTCAACAGTACTGTGCACTGTTATTATATCGTGTAAAGTTGATGCCCAACATTGTAAGTTTGTGGAGCAAGTCCTCTGTAATTGTTTGTCTTTACCTGCTCCCACAAACACCCTGAGGTTGGCTCTACAAATGTTTTGTTTTGATATTACAATTTCTTCACCATAATATTTATAAGGTTACTTACAAACTCCGTTTTGTTGATTTAACAAACTTTAGGGTTGAATTATTTGATGAATAAATTGCATTGACATAAAAACAACTTGAAAATAGTAATCATACTGCAAACAGTCCTCTCTCTGAAATAAAGTTTCTGAATGGTCGACAGAGAAAACTTTGTTGATGATGCTCTTTTCGGAACAGATACTATAAAACTTCACCTAGTTTAGCTGCGACTTTGTTTTTACTTCCTCTTTTGTTCCGATAAAACTACGAGCACGATTTGTATTTTATGTTTGAGTTTGGGATGTAACAAAAAGAGGAAATGATATCTTATATCTATAGTACGGGTTCGTTTAATGCTTTGTTTAATAACATACTTCTATTTCGTTTATCTGTATATAAGTAATGTTTTTTAGAACTTACTAAATTTTACTCATAATTGTAATATCGTCGTATAACTATTTATATGTAAAGTTCTATTGTCCATAAACACATAATAATATAATTTTGTAGTAACATTTGAGTAATACGTAAAAAAATAGTAGCTATTACTGTTTCTTTCTATTACAGAAAGACGTTGACAATGGTACTACACTACAAATAAACGATATGTGCACTATCATATTATAAACCACAATAATATAAGTTGAGATATTTAAGTATTTTTAAAGACAAATAAAAAAAATAGTGCACATAATTTCTCATCTCAATTGGGAACCAAACTGACTTGCTCAGATGCTACGCACCAGGTGCCTCTACCACTGGGCTATCAAGGATCAAAGTTAAAGTAAAAATCAAAATCGTTTATTACGTTTAGGCGTCTACGACGCTTTATGAAGGTCAATTACAAATTTTAGTATCGAAATATTCTACATTGTACAATCACGTTCAGCAATAAAAAAATATAGAGCCACTTCGAGAAGAACGGGCAAAAATCTAGGAGCTATTCTTGTAAAACACTTAACAATGTGTTACATACTTACATATAATAACATTATTACTATATTTGTTTAAATTACGTAGGTGACATGCGATAGCTTGGCAGAGGGAGAATTGTGCAGGCATTTTTGTCGTTTAAGTAATCACTCAGGACTAAAGACTGCTACCGGAACACGGCGTTAAGTGACAATAGTAATAAAAGTTAAGATTAGAAACCTATAGGTCGGTGTACATTTCCTTACCTTTCGCTGTCCTATGAAAATGAGAAAAATGTGAGATTCGGATATCTTTTGTTAATTATGTAGACAAATGCAATGCAGTACGATTTTGCCGTTATTTCAAACTACCTACTAGATACTGTCTGCCCCGTGGGGTTCCGGGATATAATTGCACATCCCCATATCATCCCGTAGGTGTCGTAAGAGGCGACTAAGAGAAAAATACTGGAAGGTGGGCAGCAGCGCCTACCAAAGAACTGCCATCTTACACTGCGATCCCCAAGCCGCCTGCCAAGCGTGGGGATTATGGCAAATACCCTCTTCCCCTTAATAGGGGAGGCTGTGTTCAGCAGTGGACGTTCCGGCTGATACAGTACAGTACTAGATACTAGCCTTTTTTTTGTGATACTAGGTATGTAAACAGACTACTCTCGTAATTTTGTAATTTGGTAATGAAATACGTGGAGCATTGTTTGTACCCCTCCCTACTTGATTTTTGTACATTGTCTTCTATACAGGATGCTAATCACGGCCATGTTCAGGAATAATTTTTGCTCGTTGCTTGTGAAATAGACTGGTTACTAATGGTGTAACAATCGATGACCGAATGGCGATGTTTAATTCAATAATATATCGGCATTGGCTTCGGCGAGTTGGCGTTGGCATCGGCATCAGCATCAGCGTGTTGGCGTCAGCGTCGGCGTTAGCACACTAGCACTTCCTGAACATGGGACAACTCTGAATGTGCTCAGGATCACACAAGTCATGGGCCTGATTAATAAGGGACGTGACAACGGAATGTAAACGGCATGGATGATGATGTGATGTCGCGTTCAGGTATTTGTCAGTGTTTGTCGATTTTAAATCACTCCCGCCGCTCATCAAGACGACGACACCCGCTTCTTCAGTGTACTCGTTACCACGGTTAATGCAACTTGATCGAAAAGTCGAGGTTAGTCAAAATATAATTATTTTGATGTATTATTTCGTAAATAGAACCGTTTATGATTTAGAATCTTTGTATCGTATTGTATAATGATCGGTAAGTAGTGTAACATTTATTTTTTGTACATTAAAGAAACATACACATAACAAATGGAACGGTAAAAGATAGGCTGTTTAAATTCCAAATTCAAATGAATGGGCAAAGATCTTGTATAAAGAAATTTTTTTCATTTGCGTTTGGAGGATTCATCCTTTTAGAACCCAAATAATTTCATTTAATATTTATTCAAATTACAACTATATTATTTCATCATTATTCGTCTCCGCGTTTATATTAACTTACTCTATACTGATATACCTACTTATAATTGTTTACGTTCCTTTATGTAGTAAGACTTCCTCGAAGTTAAGTCGAAGTTTTTCTATTAACTTGTCACTGAAAGATGTATGAAGAAAGCATGGTAATATACTTTTAATGATATGATAATAGAATAGCTTGAAAGTAGGTCAGGTTAAAAGGTTTTCTGCGTATACTCAGAGGCATTAAACACCTACATTTAGTCATATATCTAGGTTTGGTCATATGAAATGAATGACAATACTATTTCCAAGTTTCAGACTGCTGAAAATTTATTTGTGTGATGTAAATCATTATTGAACTCGGTAGACTCTAACGCAGCACATAACATCATTTGACTAACGAGATATAACCATTTAGACTTATTAATTAAGCTATGGGAATAAAAATAACAAAGTAGGCAAATTGACTAAGTAGCAAAATGTCAAAATCGTAATGTAGCTTACGTCTTAGTAGCAAAACATCAAATCGTAGGTTTGGTAAGAAGAAAAATTATTAATATTCTTTTTTTTTTACGACGCTTGGCACCCCACGTTGGAGTTAACTTAATACATCCAAAATAATAATTCTTTCGGGTTCGTTATACAACAACTACTTTCAACTTGAACTTATTGTTTGCGCACAGTAGGTTCTAGTTCGTCAACCGTTTGTAAGTGCGTAACTACCATTTTCTTCCACACTACGTAGCATTTGTCGAAGCACTCTTCGTAGCACTGTAGCTTGTAGCACTTTTCGTTACACCGCCCTTGTGTTGGCTAATGACACTCGAAACGTTTCGGATTAGTAATGCAATGAAAGGACACCTCCAATTGAATGCAATAAACATAAAGGTTAACGTTCGGTGCGGTATCGGGTAAGGTCGGATGCTACATTGGTGGATTAAGTGTCAACAACTATAGTTATGCTGATGATATGGTGTTGTTGACTCCCGCGATTAGTGCAATGCGAAAACTAGTCACAGTGTGTGAGACATATGCTTTGACCCATTGAATATAAGTGTGAGCTAATGTTGTTTAAGTCAGGAAGTAAAACTTACTCTTACGTTCCGCCTGTGAGAATAAACAATAAGCCACTTAGTCTCACCTCACGTTTTTAGTATCTGGCTCACTGGCTCACTGATAATATGAGCGATGACTCTGATTTAGACTGAGAACGGAGGGCGTTATGTATTCGCGCTAACATGTTGGCGCGGAGGTTTGCAAGGTGTACGAGTGAAGTCAAGATAACGCTCTTTAAAGCATTTTGTCTGACATTTTACACTTGCAGTCTCTGGGTTAACTATACGTGAAAGGCCTACAATGCCCTTAGGGTACAGTACAACAATGCGTTCAGGATATTGTTGGGATTACCTCGTTTTTGTAGTGCTTCTGGTATGTTCGCGGAGGCAAGAGTCGATGACTTCTACTCTATCATACGCAAGAGAAGTGCCTCGCTGCTAAACCGTGTTCGTACCAGCTCGAACGCTTTGAGTGATAGGTGGGATTGTCCAGTGTTACAACACTGGATACATCTCCACACAACACCTAATAGGTAATCTTTTGTGTATGTTTTAAATGTGACTAACAATATTTTTTAGGTATTTTTGTAAACTAACAATATTATGGTTGTCTAAGTCTGAAATAAATTATTTGATTTGATTTGATTTGATTTGAATACGGAATTTCTGGAAACCAACTCTCAAAGATAAATGATTGAACACAAATCTCAGTGCTTAAGCTTATACAGATCTGCTTCAATATTAATATTTCATGAATAAGCGCGAGTCCAACCTGATGTTTAGAAGAGTAACCACTGTCTAGAACAGATGCATTCATCACAAGTGACGAATTGCACTGCGCCCGTCTCACTGAGACATATAATTGTTAAATCTCATGTGCTTGTAATGTTAATGACTCTTAAGGACTGCTGCCGGAACTTACTGTTAGGTGGTTGGCGACAGATTTCAAGTACTTGAGAAAGGTAGCTAGCCAGGCGAGCATCCGCCATGCAATTTTTATGTGGTCTGGTCCCGTCTAGCCCTACAAACTAAAAAGAGCTTCAAAGTGCCATAACGTTTCTCAAACATTTAAAAATATATAAGATTTATTCTAAAAATCCTTTTTCGAAGACACTAAAAATTGGATATGCTACGACGACTGTCTACGATCTAGCTTTCGTAGTGTTTGTCTACGAAATTGCCGTTAAATATTTATACTAATATTTTGTTGTACTAGACAAAGTTTGTTTGATCGTTATTTAAATAATAAGTAATAAAACTTTGTAGACTTGAAGCGCTCGTAGCGAAGTTTACTTAGCTGTTCTCAACCGGTTAGACAAGGTTAAGCAACGTCACCCGCGGTCTTGAGTTGGATGGGTGACCGCTAGTGACATTACTACTGAGCGTTTCCGTGCTTTGGAGGGCACGTTAAGCCGTCGGTCCCGGTTGTTGTCTTAGGATGGCAGTCATTATAGCATGGTGGTAGTAGGGCATTTTGCGAATGCCCGCCATCCAATTTTAATATAATATTTGTAAAATCAAAGTTGTCACCAGATCATTATTAAAATACAAACAAGGGTTTATATAGAATTGGACTTGACTTTGAAACTTACTTGGATTTTTATTTTATTAACTAGGTGTACCTGCGACTTCGTTCGCGATTCCCGTACCTGCAGACTAATTATTCACATTTGAGCACTGTTTATCTCATATTAAGCAACGCTGTGGTCTGTGGTTAACCACTCTTAGTAAAGCATAGCTCAGAAAAGGGCTTTTTACTTTGGATTTCAAAATTCCCAGACAGAAGGTAACTCAGAGAGATCCTTTGTGGCTCGCACAGTAAATTTTAAAGCAAAGTACTTTGTGCGTTTCATTGTAATTTCGATTTTAAATCGGCGTTTTTTCGGCGGATGCTCTCCTTGTTTGGCGGTAGAATGAAGATATAAGTATTAGATTGTGCACTTCCATTGCGCAGTCTCAAAGATGTATTCGGCAAAAGACAGATATATTTATAAAAACCGATTGTGTTGAATGTTTCAGATTTTAGAGTTTTATCTTAGCAAGCTTGCAAAACAAGGGTTTTAAAGGGGTACATTTTAAAAATAAAAGCCGGGGTGCCGGGCTGCCAGTGGCCTCAGACCTGGCCTTTTTTAAGAACGTCTTCAATCTGATTTCAGAACGTTCACTTAGGTCTTCCGTGCAATTGTCCCACGTCTACCTGTTTAGTCATTATCATTTCATTTATTCTCTGCACATGTCCAAAGCATCTTAACATACCTTTCTCAAAATTCAAATTTTCTTAAAATTTGCACGGCACTTTAGAAGAAAAAGTTAAAGAAAAATGTTACAAAACTTTTTTTTATTTGTTATTGTGACGGTACAAGTTCGAGGCCCACCTGATATTAAGCAGACTAACCACCGCCTATAACAGATGCATTTCATCACAAGTCACGAATTGCACTGCGCCCGTCACCTTGAGACACATTTGTAAAGTCTCATGTGCCTGTAATTTCACCGGCTCTCAAGGGCTGCAAACACACCGTTAGGTGCTTGGCTACAGATTTTCTACTTGAGGGTGTTTGCTAGCCAGGCGTGCATTCATAAAATGCCCTTCCACCATGCGGTGTATCTCAAGCCCGTGGCGGGATTCGAACCATGGACCTGCTGCGCGGCAGTCCATAGCCAATGCCACTGAGCCGTCACTGCTTCAAAAACTGATATTGTCGCACAATCACAATTTACACTTTACTTATTCTTATAACCTGGAATATAATATAAAGTTGTAGGTACACTACATTTATGAATATCAAGAGTGGCACGGGTACAAATTGTACATATCTGTACACTAGATTTTATAACTGTATAGTGCCAATACCAATACTGGATGCAATATTGTATTCCCGTACCCGTTGCAGCAATAATGTCGCGAACAATGCTCACGCTCGCTGTGAATACCTGATGTAGGCCCGCCTTATTGGAACCAGTATTATCTTCATAAAGTTTATGAACTGTTCAATTTGTAGTGTATATATATTATATTCTACGGCGGTTTAGAGGTAGTTACATATATATTGAAACATTCCAAAATTATATACCTAAGTTCTATTTTGATAGAATTTTAAGTAGAAATCTGTCGCCAAGCACCTTACGGTGTGTTCCAGCAGCAGACCTTGAGAGCAGGCGAAATTACAGGCACAAGAGACTTAAGAGGCCTTTTACATTTTGCAGCCCTCTCATTCCCACTTTTAGACATAATGTCTAATAGCAACGATATGGTCATGATTTTTTAATATGTGGTCTGACATTATTTCACTGCATGCTAATATAGATGTTCTCGACAAATTTTCATGTTGATATCTGTAATGCGGAATCCAAAATGCGTAATTTAGTTATTTAATATTTTGGGCCTCTAATTATAATTGGACTCAACGTGATACAAAATAAAAATATGTTGAGACCATCTATGGTTGCAAAAAGCAAAATAAAGTCAAACCACATTTAAAAAATCATTACCAAATTGTTTCTATTAGAAATTATTTTTAAAAGTGCGAGTGAGAGGGCTGCCAAATGTAAAAGGCCTCTTAACAATTATGTCTCAAGGGTACGGGCGCAGGGCAATTTGTCACTTGTGATGAAATGCATCTGTTCTAGGCAGAAGTTAGTCCGCTGAACATCAGGTGGGCCTCGAGCTTGTTCCGTCACAAAAACATAAAAAAATATACATATAAATAATATCATAAAAGTGGTTTAAGATAAAATTAGAATAAAATTGTAGTAAAAAACTTAAAAAAAATTACATCTAGTGAAACTCTGCCTAATTTTCTGTTAAGCCGACGTGACATCACAAACGCCACGCCGCCACACCGGAAGAATTTTCGACGCGTTTCGCTTCTACACGAAATATTCTCTACAGATTCCTCCTTCGATCGTATTTTCGAAGAGCCAGACCACTATTACAATACTAATAATTAATTCTATTAAAAAAGTCCTTATATTTCATACGATATCAATAAAATTCGTTAAATGAGTGACAAAAAGGCTACTCTACAGCTTGCTTGATTTACACGTAAATTTTCCATTCGAATTGGATGCCAATTTTAACTTTATTGACTTGTTACTTCTAGAGGTCAATACTTAACGCTTTGATCCTGCCGAGTCCAAGATTAAATAGAAAGTCCAATAAACGTTCCCGAAATAGATAAGTTTTTATTTATATAACGCTCAACCTTAGTACTTAGAACAAAACCTCTAAATTCCTTCTAATGAACAAAAAATCACTAATGCATTGAGTTGAATTTTATTTTTTGAAACGCAAAGATTGTGTTTTATTTATTAAATGTGTTATGGGTAATATAACCGAAGCTTCACAAACATTCTGAAACAGGCCCTTAAACTGCTAAATAGAGTAATATTAAGAATGTGTCCATTAACACCTATCTTGTTGTCTCTATTATGGAGAAGACATTATGTGTTCCTGTGTTCATTATATGAAGCACTCACTTCACTGCTTATAACTGTCACTCAACTACACTAACTCAAAAGGCTTTGACCTTTTTAACCTTCTTACTATGTCTGTGTTGTCAAGGGGCTGGATTGCCTCAACATTCACGTGATGTTGAAATCTATGTTCGTGAGCTTCTGCATGTTTTTTCTATATCCACAACGAAATCCATTTTCAGGTCCCGATGGAGGTCGACATTTCTAATGTACCATGGTGCATTGACTATACCTTTGAGTACTTTATTCTGGAATCGTTGGATTAAACATGTATACAATTTAATTACATATGTTATTATTAACAGTGTTTCGTTCGCCATGTTCTAACCTGTTTGAGGTATGCAACATTATTTTATTAAAACACCAGTGAAAAATATCAAACATTTCTCGATCATGCGCTCGAAGTGTCAAGTTCTCCTGAGGATGCTTCGTGTAGAAGCAAAACGCGTCGAAGATTCTTCCAGTTTGGCCGCAAGGCGTTTGTGACGTCACGTCGGCTTAATAGGCGGAATTGTCACTAGATAATATATTTCTTATATATTTAAGTGTTTTACCAAAATATTGAAAAATTTGTTATTATTAAATATGGATTTCCATAAAGTAACGCCTGAATCTGTTCATTAACATAATATGAAAATTATCTACTAGCAACGGACCAGTCTGTAACCTTCGTACGAATCACTACAGTGTTATTTTTTTATGTTATTGTGATGGAACAAGCTCGAGGCCCACCTGATGTTAAGCGGACTAACCCCTGCCTAGAACAGATGCATTTCATCACAAGTGACGAATTGCACTACGCCCGTCACCTTGAGACAAACTTGGAACTTGGAACACACCGTTAGGTGCTTGGCAACAGATTTTCTACTTGAGGGAGGTAGCTAACCAGGCTGGCAAAAAGTTATAATAAATTATTAGAATTGCATCGAACGTGGCTAGAACGGGACAGATTAGCATTAGGTATAACATGAATATCATTTGATTTGTTTAAAAACTTTATTCTTAAAAATATTCCGTATTATTGAGGTGAGTGTGTTAAATTTTTACATAAATATTAAATGTTATATTTTCTTATGTTGTCCTATGTGGTGTTGACAGAATCTTGAGTTGTGAGACTCCACATCAAAGGTATAAGCCGAGGACATAAGGGAAGCAAAATGTAATGACTTAAGTGTATTATACTTGGAGCAAAATTATATATTATGTTAAAAAGTATAATTATAGTTAAATGAAGTATTATGTAAACTTTTACACACAAAGTCTATTTTGGTAAAGAATTTATAATTTGGTTTCATGAGTTTTATTTAGGACTACTAGAGTCCATTCATGCTTTTTCATAAACAGTTTTCTTATAATAATAGCAACAATTATGTTTCACTAAAGCACTTTATACTGATTATTAGTCTTTTTGAATTGCTAATGAAACTTAATGATACCTTCAGCGGTAAGTGACTACCTACATTTGGGGTAAACACTTTCTGTTTGCAAAGGTAGAGTGGTGGTCGTTCATTTTGATTATCTTCTGTGTACGCTCGTTATTCTTGGTCGTCATTTCCTTTGGCTCTTATGCCAAATTTTAAGAGAGAAGAAAATAAAAACATCTTAAGGAAAAAGTTACTTAAACAGTTATTATCAATATCATATGTGTGATAGAGTTCGGTTCTCCGTATATTACTACTTATCACCGCAAGAGCTAGATAGATTTTGAAGTAGCAGACACATAAAAGATAATTTTCATATCAATTTATTAAATAGTTTCACTATTTTTTTTTTATTTATAGCTGATAGGCAAGCCTTTGACCACTATCTCTACTGCTAGGAAATGATGTTGAAAATGTTACTTAGGGTGAACTTGAATTACTGGCTCTAAAGGACCGCTGCTGGAACACACCGCTAGAAGCTTGTGGATAGATTTTCTACTTAAGGGTGGTAGCTACCCAGGCGCGCATTCACAAAATGCCCTAACACCATGCAAATGTGTGTCATAATATGGCCAAATTTCTTAAATAATATTGATTATGTGTGCTGAATTTTGTTTTATCTTAGTAAGGTATATCTGTAAAGGTTTCGTGTCTAGTACGAAACCTAAACAGGTTTATAAATAGCTATGTAAAAAAGCAACCCACTCCTTAAAATATATCTATTGTAATATTGGTTTCACAAAACAGCCAGTTCGTGGTCGTTCATTATAATTTACCTTCTGTACGGTCATTAATCTTGCTTCCTCCGCTACGTTTTTGCTGACATCGGAAGGAAACACACGAATAAAAGCTACAAGTTTTCCATTAAAAATAACATTTATCTAACGTAGTAAAATGGAAAGTTGGGAGTAATGTATATAAAAGCGTTAAATGAGAAAGGGCCCGTGAGGTGCAGGGCGCATAAGGCCCCTTTTAATATAATATGCTCAGTGATGGAGCTGAAACAGTAACAGTAATAAGAAATAAGGGATCTTCGGCCTAAAACACATATATATCTAGTGTATAAAAAGTTGGATCAATTTGTATGACTCAGATATTTGTAGTAAAATTTTGTGTATCAGCTGTAGTAACACACAGGTATGGTAATAGAAAGCAAGGCAGTTACCGTCTACTAATGCACAGTACTAAACAGATACCAAAATGTTTGTTCTCAAGTAAAAAACAGTACTTAATCACGAGTACAAATAAATTTTTTAATAATAACAAATATTTTTAAAATATTTTACGAAAACATCAAATTAATATTTTAATAAAACACTTAAAAATATAAAAAATATATCTAGTGACAATTCCGCCTACTTTAGAAATTAGGTTTATTAATTAGGCGGAATTGTCACTAGATATATTTTTTATATTTTTTAAGTGTTTTATTAAAATATTAATTTGATGTTTTCGTAAAATATTTTAAAAATATTTGTTATTATTAAATATGGATTTCCGCAAAGTAACGCCTGAATCTATTCAATACATAAAATTTTTAGTTTTTCCTCACATTGATACACTAACTAAAGATAAGCACATCATATTATATGTATAATGAAATGTTATATGAAATTCATTTGATTAATCAGGATCTCAGGATCTCATTTAACCATTATCCGACAGCATAATATACGGTTTTCCACTGGTCCCCTCCTCCTCGCGTCGTTCTCCTTATTACTGAGGGTCGTGATTACCCCGCTTTTGGATCATTTTTGTCTTGACGATGTCCCGCCACTTATGCCTATCCTTGGCGTCGTGGGGTGCGTCGTGCAGATTGGAGTCCAAAGCTGTGCGGATTTGGTCCAACCATCTCAACGGACTACGACCCCTTGGGCGTTTGCCACTGGTAGCTAAATATATTAAGTGACTTCTGGGGACAGGGTAAAGATTTTCTCATATGTAGCCAAACATATAAATTTTTTTGGAATTGAATTTTTCAACTTACTTGCTCGACTCTATTACGTAGGCGCCACTATCGATCTTAAAGATATCTAAATGTGCTTCCTTCTACACGCGTGCTTTTTAATTTCCACTTTCGTTTCAATAACCTGTATATGTGACACCAACAGGTTATTGAGTTTTAATAACAAACCAATAAGTTTCTCACCCAGACACGAATCATTAATAAACCTATTTACAGTTGGCGGTATGGTGTGATAAGTTACTAAAGGCAATGTCATTTTTATCCAAGAAAAAGATCAGAAATTATTTTGCAGAATATACGCACAAGGTGCAGGTATTGAAAATTGTACTACTCATGCTACATTAATAATGCCTATCCTAGCTTGTTTTTATATAGCCATCACCTACGTCTCGGGCATAAATCCCTCGCCTACGCTTCGGAGTTACAATATCGTAGCCTCCATTGAAATAATTAAATTTCTTTATTCATATACTCTTAATTTCATCCTTTTATGTATACCGAGGTTAATTCAATTATTACTAAATTATCTTCCTTTGAGTAGTACACACAGTAGAGAAGCTCTCCTATGGTTGTACTTATTAACAGAAAAAGCTTTGTTGTATCTTCTTAGTAAATTCATGTCTGGGTTTAAATCTAAAAGATTAAAAGCGTTCTATCAAAGTATTTTTTATGCCTATATATGATAGGTTAGCCTTTTAACACTATCTCAGCTGATGGTAAGTGATGTAGTGGTCGAAGATGTTGTTCAGGCTAACCTAGAATATCTGGGTCTCAAGGACAGCTGCCGGAACACACCATTTAGCAACAGATTTTCTACTTGAGGGTGGTAGCTAGCCAGGCGGGCATTCGCAAAATGCCCTACCACCATGCAAAAAATTTCATATAGTTTAATTTCTAACAATCCATCTGGCTAGCTAGCCAGGCGAGCATTCGCAAAATGCTCTACCATCATGCTATAACGAATGCCATCTTAAGATGAAAACCGGGACCGGCGGCTTAAAGTGCCCTCCGAAGCACGAAAGCGATCAGTAGTAACGCCACTAGCGGTCACCCATCCAACTCATGACCGCAACGGACGTTGCTTTGCAAACATCGCTACGAGCGTTTCATTAGAACTGAAGTCTGCACAGTTATGTCTCTAACATGTATTCCCTCAAACAGTCAACAATTACTAGACAAGTGTTTTGAGCAAGCTAGGAACAGGTATAACAAACTTTATCATTACGCAGGTATACCGTATTATATTAGGAATAAGAAATAATTATTTGTCTGTTCATTTCGGTTACAAGTGAATAAATAATACGAGTAAATTAGTTTGCTATTTGCTAAACGTACATAAGATGCTCTGGGATAAGACGAACTGTCAAATTGTATGTAGTTGTTAATATTGTTTTGCGCAAATATATACCGAATATGGAGTTACGAAGATTAAAAATTAAACGTTATGATTAATTAAATCACTATTATGTTCAGTACTATAATCGATATTGCTTTGTATTCGATTATTCATTTTTAGAGCGGGTAACACCAAATGGAGTTGTAGGTGTCATGGCGGCCGGATGACTGTCGAATTCGTTCACTTCCTCTCTGATTTTTTAAGTGTACGCACTTCTTGACGGACAACCGAACGTGATGCACGCGCGCAAACCCATTGGCTCTTAATCCATTTTAATCCACGTGATACTATGTAGTTTTGCTGTAATAAGTTTCTTGTAAATAACAATTGTGATCATACGATAATCTGTGGCTGTTATTTTGTGAAAATCTGCACGTGCACGCCCATAATGGACGACCAACCTGAGTAGATAACGGATCCAACTCCATGGACGACATACCGACCCGCTCGGCACACTCCGTCATAAGAAGTGGGATTACCAGAAATATCATAGGAACACCCTACAGGATAATCAATTATCAATAATTGCAGAATCAAGATGCAACAACTATTAATGGCATTTTTGTACCGTAAATAAGTTCCTCTACAGGAAAAGTTGAATGCACTGTGAACTTAAAAGACCGGAATTGGAACCACCAAAGCCATGCTATGCCTGAGAGGAAACAGGCCATACATCCTAACGCGATACATTGTGTAACTTTCGCTCTTAATTTTTAGACACTAACGCATCGCCAGCATCTTACAACGACCGCGCACAGCAGAACAAATCAGCATCCGTCGTCTGCTACTACTGTTGCGAGCAGGGACACTTCGCAACATTTCGCTGCAAGAAGAAGAGCAGTCTAAAGGGTGCCGCTGTTGAGCGCCGGGTAGAAGTCTGCACTCTCAAGCCAGCTAAGAACAAATTAGTATCAGAAACCGGTGAGAAGTTTTCATTTTGTTTTGATTCCGGTGACGAATACTCTCTGATAAGGGAAAGTAAAGCTAGTAGATACTGGTAAGTGACACTAAAATACAGTAGCTTTATTAGGTATAGGCCCAACTAGCATGCAATGTAAGCCAAAATAGCCAAATACTATCTACTGTTACGATACAAGGATATTCAGTGCAGTTACTATTTCATATCGTGCTTGATTTTTAGCCTTTCTGTCGGTATTATGATAGGATGAGGCTTAAATATCATTGGGGTTCTTAGTTTAAGTTTCTGAGCAGTGACTTTTACTCAAGAAGATTAGAGTAGTCTCAGTTTGTGACA
Organism: Plagodis pulveraria; assembly: GCA_963890685.1. Classification (NCBI taxonomy): domain Eukaryota; kingdom Metazoa; phylum Arthropoda; class Insecta; order Lepidoptera; family Geometridae; genus Plagodis; species Plagodis pulveraria. Next base: position 3,240,409 of record OY982963.1, on the reverse strand, counting down.
TATCAAAGGATAGTTGTTTTAATAATGTTGATACCGACATTGCCATGGAATATGGAAAGCAATTGCTATCGTTGCTTGAAGAGAATTCTGACTATTCTGTTGTGAGTTACTTAAACTGGTGTGTTTTATGCGTTTGTACCTGTATGCATTCAACCTAATAAAAGCATTGTACTACATGAAATGCCTGTGTGGCATTGGGCAGCTTGTGTAACTCATACCAGCCTGTGTGGCAATCCGCCTGTGTGGCACTTCTGCCTGTGTGGCAATCCGCCTGTGTGGCATTCCGCCTGTGGGGCACCCGCCTGTGTGGCACCCGCCTGTGTGGCACCCGCCTGTGTGGCACCCGCCTGTGTGGCACCCGCCTGTGTGGCACCCGCCTGTGTGGCACCCGCCTGTGTGGCACCCGCCTGTGTGGCACCCGCCTGTGTGGCACCCGCCTGTGTGGCACCAGCCTGTGTGGCATCCGCCTGTGTGGCATCCGCCTGTGTGGCACCCGCATGTGTGGCATTCGCCTGTGTGGCACCCGCCTGTGTGGCACCCACCTGTGTGGCACCAGCCTGTGTGGCAGTATAAACGTCCTTCTGCCTGTTTGGAATGAGCTATACACCCTGTGAGATGCTTTAAAGCCTGCGTGGCGCTTTGGAACCCTGTTTAAAGGACGTGTGCATACAATTACGAACTCAGATTCATAATATTGCCATACTCATTATTGCGTCAGATAGGTCAGACGAATGACTGAATGTATACTGTGTGTAGTGGTTATTTTGTTAACAGATGAGGACGATACTACACACGAGGACGTGTGAAGATGCAGGATGGCCGTAACGGCGCGTGAACAATTTAATGGAGTTACGAAGATTAAAAATGAAACGTTATGATTAATTAAATCACTATTATGTTCAGTACTATAATCGATATTGCTTTGTATTCGATTATTCATTTTTAGAGCGGGTAACACCGAATGGAGTTGTAGGTGTCATGGCGGCCGGATGACTGTCGAATTCGTTAACTTCCTCTCTGATTTTTGAAGTGTGCGCACTTCTTGACGGACAACCGAACGTGATGCACGCGCGCAAACCCATTGGCTCTTAATCCATTTTAATCCACGTGATACTATGTAGTTTTGCTGTAATAAGTTTCTTGTAAATAACAATTGTGATCATACGATAATCTGTGGCTGTTATTTTGTGAAAATCTGCACGTGCACGCCCATAATGGACGACCAACCTGAGTAGATAACGGATCCAACTCCATGGACGACATACCGACCCGCTCGGCACACTCTGTCATATATGTATATATCAACCCAGCTCGGGACAAAAAATGACTCTAAAAGTTTCTTAATTTGATTTTCACCTCACACGCGATAGTGCTTTTATCACATTTAAATGGACATAGTTTAATAAATCCGCCACTATTTAAAATTTACTTTGAGATTAAGAGGTATTTATATTTTCTACTAAAAGCATTGACTTATGTTAGCGCGTCTAATATTGTTAGCTGAAACATTTAGATATTTTTTAATCATTGTTTCGTGCACTATTTGTATATTGCTACTACCTTTCTCAAAATATATTTCAGTCATGCAAATGTTTCCAACATTCTTAAGTTTATTTTCTGACATGGTTAGAAATTTCTGTTTATATTTCATGTATCCGTTCAGAAATATCTCGACTTAAAATAATATGTTCATTTATTACGTTACAGTATGTACTAATATTTTCGGCATCAATCAGAATTAGATCGAAAGATGAGATGCAAAACAGGGGTTGAAAAAAGGATTGGAAATTAAATAGAGATGAAATTTGCTGAATAAGTGGAATCAAAATAATAAAGGGTCAGCTGTTTTTGAACGAATAAATCAAGAACGGTGCGTTAATTAAATAATGCAACGTTTTACTTTGTGATTTTGACAGCTTCTATAATTTATTACACTCTGGATTGAACGATATGAGCATAAAATTTACTGCGTAAAACTGACAGGTTCCTTAATTTTTACATAAAAGCAGTACGGTGAGGTTTATATACTAGCATTGTTTTCAACCGACTTCCCAAAAAGGAGGCGTATATTTTTTATGTATGATCACGTAGAACTTATGATACACGTTTGAGATGCTTCCATATAAATTTCATTAAAATCGATGGTGTAGTTAATAGTCAATTTACTGAAAATTGTATTCGCTTACCTAGATGATCTAATGTTGATTGATTTTTTTTTATGTTTTTGCGACGGTACAAGCTCGAGGCCCACCTGATGTTAAGCGGACTAACCTCTGCCTATAACAGATGCATTTCACCACAAGTGACGAATTGCACTGCGCCCGTCTCCTTGAGACACATTTGTTAAGTCTCATGTGCCTGTAATTTCACTTGCTCTCAAGGTCTGCTGCCAGAACACACCGTTAGGTGCTTGGCGACAGATTTTCTACTTGAGGGTGGTCGCTAGCCAGGCGGGCATTCGCAAAAAGCCCTTCCACCATGCGATGAAGCTCAAGCCCTTGGCGGTATTCGAACCATGGACCTAAAACCTGTTCTTGAAGATGAACGCTATTTTAGGGAGTGAATGATCTTGTATAAAGACTTTAGTACTAAAAAGAGAAAAAAAATTAAACATACGGAACCAACTTCTAATATTGAAAAATATAAAAAAACTTGTGGAAGCCGGAGGATGCCAATGTGAATTCGGTGTTTTAATTCTGCATGGTACCGTACATTAGTTATTTCATCGTACTTAAACCATAACACTTGCGCACATCTTTGTTTGGGCTAACATATAAAAATAGCAGAAGGTAGGCTGCATCGCCTTCAATAGAATTTCACTCATAAAATGGACGATCTCGTGTACTCGGTTGCCAACTAGAAGTTATTACTGGCTCTCGAGGACAGCTGCCCAAAACTATCGCTAGGTGCTTGGCGGTAAATTTTTCACTTAAGTAGTTAGCCAGTCGAGAATTCTCAGCGTCAAAATGTTAGGTGTGGCTGTTAATTCAGTATACAGGGTTATTGGTAAAATGCTAACAACCTCTTAGGGTTGACTTCCGCAAGTCTTTTTTTAATTTCTTTTGTGGTTTTTTTATATGCTTTTGACTGAATAAGCACGAAGACCACTTGATGTCAAAAGTCTCTTGTGCCTGTTATGTATTATTTTATATTTTTTATTACTTTGCTCGATGCAAATTTCAAAACTATATTCAAAGGGAGCGCGGTGCGATCCAGTGTTGCCGCAGCAGGCGCTCTTAGCTCGGAGTAGGCATTAAAACACAATAAAAAAAAACATCTCAAAATGTTTTTTAAGACTATTAGAAGTTACCCCTAAGAGGTGGTTAACATTTTACCAATAACCCTGTATAATAGGAATAATGTTTATCTGTAAGAGTTCTTTTTAGTGCAATTGTAGCGGTTATTTTAGCAAAACAAGTTCCTAACGAAAACGAAATTTCAATTAAACTAAGGCCAAAACAACAAGGGTTGAACATATTTTATAAAGGTAAATTATACAGACTCCATACAAAGATGGTAATAAATTAGGACGTTGATGATGGCGTATTACTTATAATGAGTTGAAGCTTGGCGGGGATACGAAGCTCGTACACTGATCGTCCATAATGCAAACGGGTTTCGTCATAATTAATGAATGATGCTCCGTAGGGTGCCGGATAATACCGGATAATTTCACCCCCCATTTCTTCCCACGGGTGTCGTAAGAGGCGACTAATGGAAAAATACCAGAAGGTTGGGAGCAGCGCCTTCTGAAGAACTGACAACTTCTGCTGCGATCCCCAAGTCACCCGCCAAGCGTAGGCATTATGGAAAATCCCCCCAGAGCGGGACACCTTCGTCAACAGTCGACGTTCTGGTGGATATGACAAATACGTGATATAAAATAATTAAACAACTTTAAACGGTTTAAGTCGCGTATATTTATCATTATTTTTATCCCGACGTAACAAACACTTTACAGTGATTGTGTTCACGGGGTGACTAAGCAACACGATCAACGAAAAGTCAAGTTAAAAATAATGATTAATATAAGTGATTTAGAGTGTGGGTGATAGGCTGAAAACTTTAAAAGGCGCGATATAGACTGTTAAAAGTTATTAATTGACACTGTGTAATAATCGCAAACTAAAAACATTTAGATAAAAATGGCACGGTTCAATGTGAATCTTGCTTAAAGCTCTTGAAACATTTAGTAGGAAAATACTCGCATTTATTTCTCTGACAAGCTTAATTGCTCAGCAGAAACGTTAATGTTCTACCATTTCACATCTATTCAGTATTTTGTCAGTGCCCTGGAGATCACGGAAGTTTTCTAATATATTTACCCAGCGTTGTTGGCTGTAGGTAATGTTCATTAAGATTTATAGTAGATACTTTAAAATTATTGTTAACTAAGGGCCTGTTTCAGAATGTTCAAGTAAGTTCCGGTTATACTACCCAAATCAAAATATTACTGAATGATAAAAATGACAGTTACAATCAGCGCTTTTAAAGCTTTCACCGATGGATAGGCTAAATCGGTGACTGTGAAACGCAAAGATAGTGTTTTATTTATTAAATATGTTTTGGGGAGTATAACCGGAACCATAGAGTTCATTTATCTATGCCGGAACTTACTCCAACATTCTGAAACAGGCCCTAAGTCTCGTACTTCGATTACGCGAAACAGGTAAGATTTTATTATAATTGTTTACACATTTATACATAGGTACTAGTGACCCGCCCCGGCTTTGCACGGGTGCAATGCTTATACTAAATACACAACAGAATGTCTTTATATACAACTTTTGAAGCAGTGATAGCTCAGTGGCATTGGCTATGGACTGCCGCGCAGTGTGTCCATTTTTCGAATCCCGCCGCGGGCTTGAGCTTCACCGCATGGTGGAAGGGCATTTTGCGAATGCCCGCCTGGCTAGCGACCACCCTCAAGTAGAAAATCTGTCGCCAAGCACCGAACGGTGTGTTCCGACAGCAGTCCTTGAGAGCTAGTGAAATTTCAGGCACATGAGACTTAACAACTATGTCTCAAGGTGCCGGGCGCAGTGCAATTCGTGACTTGTGACGAAATGCATCTGTTATAGGCAGAGGTTAGTCCGCTTAACATCAGGTGGGCCTCGAGCATGTCCCGTCACAATAACATAGCTTTTATATCATTACTCATTAGACAATACAAACATGTTTTCTTTAGATGTTACTCTTGAAAGAGCGACTTGTAATTGGCCATGTGAAAAACACTCAACGCACAACAAAAATTTAATGCTGTAAAGGCCATATTGATCTATATTAAAAGCAAAATGTATTTAAGGTACTTAATTGTATAATCATTAATGCTGTATTGCTTAAAATCGCTTCGAAAATAAGCCACTAATTCTCGTGAAAAGTATAGGATAAGGAATGGTTATTATGGGTTATCCCTAAGAGACAGATAATTAAAGTCCGGCCGCTGAGAGAATGCGTTTGACAGTTCGTTTTGTGAATATTTTTTCCTCAGTTCAAAGTAACATAGACAGTCTGACTGCATAATATTGCATTAGTCAGGCGTTTAGGTATCTGAGAATCGGAAATTTCGTATATATTACTTCATTTAAAAGCCAAAGCTACAATACGAACACGAACTGTCAAACGCATTCTCTCAGCGGCCGGACTTTACTATGTCGAAATTTTTTGGAGACCTGAACAATAGTATATTATTTTGATCTATCTCGTGGGGTTAAGCGAGGGTTTGCAATGTATGCGCAAATAATGTGTTTGTTTACGACATCACATTTGAAACCTCTAAAATTATCAGTGGTTTCCTACTTTATTATGCATGGATAATACATATAAACTTTCGTCTTCATTAACTCTATCTATTAAATAGACTTGCAGCAAAACCGGTTGTGTAGCTTTAAATATCTAAGCATATATAGGGACAGACAGACCACGAGAAGTGACTTTTTATACTATGTAGTGAGATACATACATACATAACATCACGCCTCGTCCCCATAGGGGTAGGCAGAGACCACAAATTCCCACTTCCATTGCTTTAATGCCAGCTTGGCTAGCGACCACCCTCAAATTGAAAATCGGTCACCAAGCACCTAACGGTGTTATCAAGCAGCTATCCTTGCAAACCCAGTATGTCTTGGTTAGCTTGAACAACATCTTCGACCACATCATCATTTACCATCAGGTGAGATAGTGGTCAAAGGCTAACCTATCAAGCATAAAGACAAACAAAAACTCTTTAATAAACTAGTTTAAGCTTTTATTTAGCACATTCAAACTCTTCGCTGGCATCTACAAACATATTATATATAAAAGTATGTTAGTATATGAAACAGTCCAAAATAATATCTATACAACTTAAATAAATTATATACATTTTGAACTTATTTTTTTTTTCCTGATAGGTTAGCCTTTGACCACTATCTCACCTGATGGTAAGTGATGATGTGGTCGAAGATGTTGTTCAGACTAACCTAGAATTACTGGCTCTCAAGAACAGCTGCCGGAACACACCGTTAGGTGCTTGGCGACAGATTTTCTACTTGAGGGTGGTAGCTAGCCAGGCAGGCATTCGCAAAATGCCCTACCAATGGTGGTGGCTATAACGACTGCCATCCTAAGACGATAACCGGGACCGACGGCTTAACGTGCCCTCCGAAGCACGGAAACGCTCAGTAGTAATGTCACTAGCGATCACTCATCCAACTCATGACCGCGGACGACGTTGCTTAACTTTGCTGATTGGTTGAGAACAGTTAAGTAAACTTCGCTACGAGCGCTTCAAAAATCTCTATAAAAAGGGAGACAAAGTCTTCGCACGCAACCTTATAATTTCACGTCCAAGCGATTTGTCATTCCTAATATCTTCTGGATTCTCATCACTCGGCTCAGTGACCACAGAAACACATCTCGACCTTTAATACCTACATACTTCCATTTTCTTATCAAATCGTACAGTGTGACACTTTCGGACACTCCTACTATAATTTATGCGACATGACGATTTATGGGAAAACTTGACCCGACGACAGACTTCGGAACTTCGATTGTAACACGTTGCAAATCGTAGAAGAATTGACCTTCATTTTGCGTACGTGACCTTTTTTGTAACGCAAGCTTTTTCCAATGAGAAGTTGGTTGTAGGGCTTGAATGTTACCAATTTGCTACCTGTACCTGTGGGTGTCGTAAAAGGTGACTAAAGGTAAAATACCGGAAGGTGGGCAGCAGCGCCATCTGAGAAACTGATATTTTTGAAGCAATGATGGTGTCACCTGCCTACCTAAGGTTGGTAGTAGGGAGCATAGAAAAAGAAACAAGAGAGAGATTAGAATATAAGTATAATGAATAGAAAGGGTCGTGGATCTCAGACAGGTATGGTAATTTTTGGCAAGCTTCCTTGTTAAGGACTTATCTCCGGTCCGCTAGTAATTGAGTCGATGCTCAGCAGCAGGTCTGCCGTGCAGGGCTCGGCTCCACACCGCCACGCCGGTAGAATTGTCCCAGCTAGATGCTGTGACGTTTGGCCGCGGTCGGTGCTGGAGGTCAGAGGACGGCCGGAGTTCAGCAGTAGTGTGCTGCTAGAAGGTCAGCCTCGTACTCGAAGTCGTCCTTGTACTTGAAGTTCAGCCTTGTACTTGAAGTTCAGCCTTGTACTTGAAGTTCAGCCTTGTACTTGAAGTTCAGCCTTGTACTTGAAGTTCAGCCTTGTACTTGAACCCCAGATTTTGGGGCTTGTAAGTAGATTAGAACTTGTAGATTTAGTTAAACTGAGTCTTTAGTAGTAGTTGCACAGAGGATGGCTGGGGTCAAAGTGATCGCGATTCCTCGTTGAGGAAAGACATCAAGTTGGGCGGATGTCGGGGGCGAATTTCATTACCATATATGGTAACGAAAAAAGCCTCCAAAACCGTTGGCGTCGCAAAGCCAATGACTGCACTTGATTTTGAATTTTTATTTTGATAAACTTCCGTCTATTCGAACTAACAACCACCATCATGGTATTTTCTGACAGACTGGATTGACATTTGTTTTAACTGTCAATAGTCGAATTGAATGGAGTAAAGGAAGAAGAAGAAGAGTGTTGCTACCAGACTTAACGTTGTGATTGTTATGCGCGACCTCTATTGGTGAGTCGCTGAACTACCTCAGCGCGCGGTAGTTAAGGTTAACCTAGGTGCTTTCTAAATTCAGATGGAATTTAGATAGACGTTTGGTCGTTTGCCTACAGATGGCGCGCTGATTTAAATTAGTATTTAGTGAAAATTTTAATTATTAAGTTAACCGATATTTTTAGATCGGTTACAATGGCCAAGCGGTAATATCTATGGACTGCCGTGCCGCAGGTTCCTGGGCTGCTACTACAATTCGACGAAGTATAGGTCAGGTTTTGATTACCTTGATATCTTTTGATTTCGTTGGTTAAGAAGTTTGATTTTTTCACAGCTCCAAGGAACAGATGACCTTAGTTTGATATGAAATTCAGCTTGATACCTCCCCTGCATGCGGTCCTAAGAAAAACGGTCTTGACAGACAGACAACAAAGTTATCCTATAAGGGTTCCGTTTTTTTCCTTTTGAGGTATGGAACCCTAAAAAGGAGAAACCAGGAAGCAACCCTACCGAATTTTTTTACCACTCCTTTTTTATGATGTTTTTTTACGAGCTCATTATCTCGAAAAGAAATAAACCAAACCCTTATAGGTTTTATTTTGCCAGTCTATCATTATGTTCGGTTGTCCTGCTGTTAAAAATTATTTATAAGATTTTAAATAAATTAGAGTTTCCATAAACCGCGTATTTCACATCTCAGTGTAAATCACCCCGTCTCCTTTATACAAATAGGACTTTTCAAACCATTATGTGACCAATAACATTTTATCTGTAGGGGATAGATATAATTTATCGAAAGTTTTTAAATCTATTCTACTATTTTTTCAAACATTAAGTTAAAATAATGATGTAGATAATGCGACACGCAGTTATTTTAAAGATGTCTTTTTTATATCTCAATGTGAGATACATTGGGATAATGTGTTTTGTTTGAGCAATTATTCGATTTCCATTTGAGCGAAGTTGAGGGCGTGAGCTAATTGATACATCAAATTATGCACGATGATCTTTGCATGTAGCAGCTAGCCCGTATGCATTTACGAAAAATCCACATTATGTCGAATTGCTACAAAGAGTTTTGCTTAGCTCGGCCATTAAATCCTAAACGTTAGTAGCAAACAACAGATCATGTTATCAATGGGTACTTTGTTACATGTACCATAAACAGTATATCCCATGATCACGTTGTAAATTTCCATCCCCTCCGTGACATAACCCAGAGACATGTTTTTATTATTTTATAGCCAGACAATGGGGTCATCTTCACGATCACATTTTTGTATGCATAATATTCTACATGCTCTCAGAATTCATTTTGTTCGAATCTTTTGGCTGGATGATTGAAATAATAGTGTTTGATTTCTATTTACGAGTAAACACAGGGCGCAGTGACATTATGTATTGTTATTTGGTTTCGATTCCGGAATTAGCAGAATTGTATTGATTTATCTATCAAGATACTTTCATCTTTTGTCCTGTTTCTGATTGTACTGTGAGGGGGTTTCATAAAAATCTCTGCACCGAGAAAACACAAATGCCGAATACGTCGGTACAATTTTTGTTCCAAATATCTTCGTTATATATGAGCAAATCAAGATCTTCGTTACCGTGAACCAGAGACGAATTTACTTAGCATTCCGTGCGGGTGCCGGGTCCATAGCGTTGCAGAGGAAGAGGCCCAATTCAAGGAGCCTGGGACTTGCAACCGAGTGAGAAAGTTTATGGGGCCCCTTTATGATGCATCAATGCATTTCACAGCACAAGCATCCTCCTCCTAAGAAATGGTTATTTTTAACTGAATTTGATGGTTATTTTACTTGGCTATGTAGTCTGAATCAACCTCCTTGGAATTATAAACATCCTGCCATGTACATCTTCCTACTCTTTCTGGTTATAATATTCACTTCAGGATTCATGGTTACGTTTACCGTTGCTTGTACGCCTAACCAAGATAGTAATGACCATGTCATGAAAATGATTTTCGGTTACAATAAATAAACAAGAAAGAAAAAAGTTCTTGGTTGGAACCAAGTAACCAATAGTGTACCTATAATAATAAATTATTACTATAAGCACAGGCGCCTCATGCAATAATAAGATGTTCAAAACTATTTATTAAATAAAGTGCAGTCATTAGCAGCTCATTTACTTTTATGCACACGTTTAATTTATAATCTAGTTTTAACCTCATTCTTCAAATCAATAGCCCGCATTGATAAAAGTAATACTAAAATCACCTTACAATTAGTTTAACTCGGATATGTTAGAAAACACGGTTACATCAGTATTCAATAATGATCTGTACAGAAGAATACCTAATCATTTACTCAACAATACCATAATTTGCACTCAAATGAGAATGTGGAGTAAGTTTGATAGTTTGTTATTTTTAAAAGCTTCATATACGTAATAGCATAATATAAATACTTACGTGTATTTGCATCTTTCCCCGAAGAGTAAATATATACAGTAGCAACTAAGCGAACGAATAAGATAGCAAGAAGTTTGGAGAGTGGGGGGCACTCAAGATACAGGCGTTATCGCTTAGTTTGAGACCCGTAGCTTAATAAAGTCTATATTTATGTTATATGAGTTAATGTATCAACCGCTATACCTAGTTGTCTTGAATTCGTAATTGTTACCTATAGTTCACGAAGTATTACCCGTTTCGTTTCGATATTCCTGCAGTGGAGTTTATTTCAGTTTAGGTTATACTTCGAGAACTATTCTAATTAATATATTTTTACTCTTCTTTTTTTTACTTTATTTACTACGAAATTTATAAATTAAGTCTGCATGCCTCCTGGAATTTATTTTTCTGAAATAAATGATTATCTCATCCTATCAATACGTCCCGAGAATTACGGGCATAATCAATAGATAGATCGTTATGGTACACGACGAGCAAAGGCTATAAAAGCATTAAAGCCGGAGAATCTCGTCTGCGCGATGTAGTCATGCGTTGCTCGTTTGAAGGTGCCATCTAGTGATACGATTAGTTAAGAGCAACATAGGTTAATTAATAAACACGCTAGGTGGCATTGTGCGCAAATATAGTGAACAAGAACTTCTCTGAATAATGGTGTTCTAAGCAATCTTCTTAAGATTTCGGTTGATTATTGCCTGGATCTACCTAACGAAATCAAAGAATAAAAATAACCAGATCTTGTTAGTTATTTTAACCGAACTTTCTTTGGCAAATCAACTGATTTCTTTTTTATTATAATTAGGCGGAATTGTCACTTGATATATTTTTATATTTTTTAAGTGTTTTATTAAAATATTTATTTGTAATTTTCTTAAAATATTTTAAAAATATTTGTTATTATTGATTTTTTTTATTACAACCAGCATTCAGCAACCAAACAAAAATTACAACTTTGTTAATTTTTTTTTCTGTTTGCCTATAGTTATATAGATCGGTTTTAGATTATTTTCTTTTTTATAGCAGCCACAGAGGACTGATGTACCCTTGAGAGGGACGCTCAATTTTGAGGAAAGTTTGTCCGTCATCATCGTCACGTATCGAATTCTGGGTCCGCTCCGTGATCGGCATAATAAAATATTCTCAGCGGTCAATGACCTAGTTAAACCACGATGAGCATTTAATATTTATCTGTATAACTTCTTAACTAAAGGCAGTGTGTAAAAACACACTGCTTACTGGGTTATGCCAGATTAAAAAAACCGACGTTGAAGGCAACTAAAGCTATTTTTGTTAGCTATTAGTACATTGAGTGATAATAAAAACCACGCGTTTGCTTAGCTCCGCCATTCCTAAGTGCAAACCACACAATAGAAAAATAATTAAGTAAATTGCAATCCGTACTACATCTCCCGGGAAAACTAAATCAAGAACCAAGATCTATTTTTAATTATAAACCTCTGAATTCGTAAATCAAAATGCTAATGGACAGGAGATGCATATTGCATATTGCTCAAAGTTGATAACCGATAGCAAAGGGAGGATTCTTAGTACGGAGACCATTAGATAGATAAATAATTAAGAGCCATTCAATTTGTCAGACTTTGCTTAACAGTGGATGTGTTGTGTCTCTTGATAATAATGAAACTTTGAATTAAGAGCTTGTTATTTACACTAACCACTCTATTTCTTAACCACAGTCTTATCAGCGTTTACGATTGATGGTATTACAATCAGTTGTTAAAACAGTCAATTATGACTGACCGTCCCGTATGGTGCCGGCTATTTGCACCCCCCTCATATCTTCCTGTGGGTATCGTTTTAAACTGCAATCCCCAGGTCGCCTGCCAAGTACGGGGATTATGTCTGCCTCAACGTGGGAGGCTGCGTTCAATAGTTGAAAATCCGGCTGATACAGTAAATTACAATAATACTGTTTTTTTTGTAATTTTTTTATATTATTAATCTTGATGGAACAAGCAAGAGGCCCACTTGGTGTTAAACGGTAACAACTGCCTATGACAGATGCCACTTGTGACGAACTGCACTGCGCCCACCACCCTAAGGAATAATGTTTTTAAATTATTAAGACTCATGAGCCTGTAATTTCACCGGCCCTCATATCCTACAGACTACCTATTGGCATCATCAGGACCATTGGGTCTTTTTTTTAATACTTGATAGGTTAGCCTTTGACCACTATCTCGCCTGATGGTAAGTGACGATGTGGTCGAATATGTTGTTCAGGCTAACCTAGAATTACTGGCTTTCAAGGACAGCTGCCGGAACACACCGTTAGATGCTTGGCGACAGATTTTCTACTTGAGGGTGGTAGCTAGCCAGGTGGGCATTCACAAAATGCCTTACCACCATGCTATAACGACGGCCATCTTAAGAAGAAAACCGGGACCGACGGGTTAACTTACCCTCCGAAGAACGGAAACGCTCAATAGTAATGTCACTAGCGGTCACCCATCCAACTCATGACGGCGGACGTTGCTTAACTTTGCTGATCGGTTAAGAACAGCTAAGTAAACTTCGCTACGAGCTCTTCACGGTCTATTTATGAATAAAATTCTATTGTTATCATAATCGATGATCCCATTGAGTTGGTATTCAACAGGTATGTTGATGAAATACGGGTAGTTATGAAACCACCAGAAAACAGCACAACAGCTATCCGGATGTTGGATTCAGAGTCCAATCCGTGACTGGCTTACAAACCGGTGACCTAGTTACACCATCACACACACATATTTACCTGTTTACATAATTTTATGAGTATAACCGCAAAGTATTGTGAATGTTTTGAAGCAGTGATGGCTCAGTGGCATTGGCTATGGACTGCCATGCTATGGTTCAAATCCCGCCGCGAGCTTGAGCTTCACCGCATGGTAGAAGGAAATTTTGCAAATGCCCACCTGGCTAGCGACCACCCTCAAGTAGAAAAGCTGTCACCAAGCTTAGGCGCTTAGGTTTTCTCGCCAAGGTGTGTTCAGTGTGTTTCGACAGCAGTTCTTGAGAGCCAGTGAAATTACAGGCACATGAGACTTAACAACTATGTCTCAAGGTGACGGGCGCAGTGCAATTCGTGAATTGTGACGAAACCATCTGTTATAGGCAGAGGTTAGTCCGCTTAACTTCAGGTGGGCCTCGTGATTGATCCGTCACAATTACATTAAAAAAATGTGGCCAAACGGCTGTCTGGCTGTGCGACTTAGATGGATTAGTATAATGATTGTTTTCTCAAATAATACAATAATTTTAATTGTTATTAAAGAAATAGCATGCAAATGGGCCTTGCTCTTTACTGGTTCCACAGTATCAGAACCTGTAAAAATTAAGAACAAAATAAATAATAGTATTAATAATAATTGATTGTATTTCCACAAACATCGTAAAATTCATACACAATCATATAATCTATATACTTATAATAAAACTGTAACAGGTCCAATTCTGTATATAGAAGATATTTTGCAAAAAAAAATTTGAGAGCACTCTGTAGCTGATACTGATGCCAAAACTGTATTTTTTTTTATTTTTGTCTGTCTGTCTGTCTTTCTGTCTGTCTGTCTGTCTGTCTGTCTGTCTGTATGCCGGCCGCGCATCACTCCAAAACTACTGAATGGAATTCAATGAAACTTAACACGATTTGAGTTCATACTACGAAGAAGGTTATTAGTATACTTTTTATCCCGAAATTCTGCACGGTTCCCTCGGGAAAGGGGATGAAAGTCAAAATGTTATTTAGTTGTTATTTATGAACGCGTAGTCCGATTTCAAGTATTCTTTTTTGTTAGAATAGTGTTGAGTGAGCCCGGAACCCCATGGGCAGCCCGGCACCCCACGGGCAGCCCAGCACCCCATTGGCTACTGAATGGAATTCAACGAAACTTAACACGATTTGAGTTCATACCACGAAGAACGTTATTGTATACTTTTTATCCCGAAATTCAGCACGGTTCCCTCAGGAAAGGGGATGAAAGTCAAAATGTACACTTAGTTGTAATTTACTACCGCGTAGTCCGATTTCAATTATTCTTTTTTGTTAGAATAGTGATGAGTGAGCCCGGAACCCCATGGACAGCCTGGCACCCCACGGGCAGCCCAGCACCCCATAGGCTACTGAATGAAATTCAATGACACTTAAAACGATTTGAGTTCATACTACGAAGAACGTTATTGTATACTTTTTATCCCGAAATTCTGCACGGTTCCCTCGGGAAAGGGGATGAAATTCAAAATGTTACTTAGTTGTTATTTATGAACGCGTAGTCCGTTTTCAATTATTCTTTTTTGTTAGAATAGTGATGAGTGAGCCCGGAACCCCATGGGCAGCCCGGCACCCCACGGGCAGCCCAGCACCCCATTGGCTACTGAATGGAATTCAACGAAACTTAACACGATTTGAGTTCATACCATGAAGAACGTTATTGCATACTTTTTATCTCGAAATTCAGGATGGTTCCCTCGGGAAAGGGGATGAAATTCAAAATGTACACTTAGTTGTAATTTATTAACGCGTAGTCCGATTTCAATTATTCTTTTTTTGTTAGAATAGTGACGAGTGAGCTTGGAACCCCATGGGCAGCCCGGCACCCCACGGGCCACCCGGCACCCCAAGGGCAGCCCGGCACCCCACGGGCATTCCAGCACCCCATGGGCAACCCGGCACCCCACGGACAACCTGGCACCCCACGGGCAGCCCAGCACCCCATGGGCAGCTCGGCAACCCACGGGCATCTTGGCATCCTTATTTAGATTTGCCAGCTTGCTAAGATAAAACTCTTAATTCTGGAACATTCGCCACAATCAATTTTTATAACTATCTATATTTTGCCGGATACATTTTGGAGACTGCGCACTGGAAGTGTACAATCTAATATATATTTTTGTTCCACCGCCAAACAAGGAGAACCTCGGCAGAAAGATACCGTTTTATAATCGAAATTCCAAAGAAACGCACAAAGTAACTACTTTGCTTCAACATTTATTGTGCGAACCGCGAAGTAACTCTTTGAGTGTCTTTCTGAGCTATGCTTTACTAAGAGTGCTTCACCACAGACCACAGCATTGCTTAATATGAGTAAACAGTGCTCAAATGTGAATAATTAGTTTGCAGGTACGGCAATCGCGAACGAAGTCGCAGGTACAGCTAGTTACAGAATATAATAGTTTCTTACTGATTAGAAAACATTGGTACCCAAACTAGGAGCCCTGTGTTAGGTATATTTGTATATAATTCATACCAGAGTTATTAAAGAGAGAAAATAAGTGCATAATATACCTACTGAAATTTCAGATTCATAACTGCTTAAAATAGACCCTGTTGCAAAATTGTCTAAAAACTAACAACTTCGACTGACCGATGTAATTAGGTAAGGTTATTTTCTTTATTAAAATATAAACACAGGTATGGGATACTATTGTCCTGTAATTAGTGATTTCTAGTAAATCTCTAGGCATTAGAAACCAAAAAAAATTTTCAAACACATCAACGACCTGTGACGACGTTTTTGTAACCAGTTTTGTTTTTCAAAGTTAATTCGATGCTACGGGTTAGGTACGTGTGTGCATCTAATTTTGGATATTTTTCAATGTTTATCCGCGTAATTACTAGCTCAGCTGCTGGAACATACTGATAGCTAGGCGGGCATGCACAAAGTGCCCTACCACCAAGCTATAATGACCTCCATCCTAAGGCACTAGCTAAGACAGATGGCTTCACGCACCCTCCGAATCATGAAAGCGCTTACTAGTAATGTCACCGGCGGGCACCCATCCAATTACCTTCATTCCCCGTGGGGTGCCGGGTTAGAATTGCACCTCCCCATACCCTGTGGGTGTCGTAATAGGCGACTAAGGGAAAAATACTGGAAGGTGGCAGCACCACCTTCTAAAAAACTGCCATCTTACACAGCGATCCCTAAGACGCCTGCCAAGCGTAGGGATTATGGCAAATACCTCCTGGATAGGGGAGTCTGTGTTCAGCAGTGGACGATCCAGCTGTTACAGTACAGTACCTTCATTTAGTTTTCATAATTATTTTCGAATGACTTCTAACGACAGCGACGTCCTTGTTTCATCAGAAAGCTTATCCGTATACTATCCGGCTCTTGAGGGCAGCTGCTAGAAAACACCTTTAAATGCTTGGCGACGGATGTTCTCCTTGAAGATGTTATTTAGCCAACTATCAAAATAGGTTTCTCTCTGTTTGATATTAAGCGTTATTGTTTCGTTAACAATATTATTATAGCTAGGTATTAAGAAGAGGTTTTGGAGATACTGGTCCCATCACTAATATATTTTTAAAAGCCTCATCACGACGATGCCGAATAAGTTTGTGAGGTTCTACATGATACAGACACAGCTGGATTGGTTTTAAATATGTATATACGTTTTTACATTTTATTATAAAAACGTCAATGCGGGCGTCCCGAGCTCTCCTTGAAAAAGAGCACCGAATGTGGTTGAAACTATAGTCGAAGCTATCTGACTTATTCCCGTGAGTTATCCCGTATTATTTACTAACGATAGTTTACATGCTTGATTGAAAGGCGATTTTAAACCAAACTCAGGGGTTTTACTAGATCCTAAGAGTTTTCATCTTCAACGAGATGTCTGGATGAATACCAAATCTTTATGCATATATTTGTCATCATATTTTTTTTAGTATGTTAATATTGTATTGAAACATATTATAATGTGGTCACGAACAGTAAGTGATACATACTATTAAAATAAATTACCTTAATAATAGGTAGGTGTTTATTTAACCATATCGTATGATATGGTAATAAAAGTAAACAGTGTACAAGACGTCAGAGCGAGCTACTTTTCATTATTGCGCCATCTGTGAGAACCGTGTGAAGTTCACGACGGGAACCACACCATGCTGAACGATAACGAACTTGTTGCTATTGGGTATGTCGGATAGGCACAACGACGATATGCAGCGGTGGTGCGGTTAAATAAAGAAAATTAACATGGTGTCTATCAGTTCAGCCGTAAAAGCCAAACAGCTGTGTTTATAATATTCAGGATTGTGGCTGATTAAGCACAAGGCACACCTGACGTTAAACGGATTAACGACTGCCGATAACAGCTGATTTCGACTCAAGTAACGAATTACTTTCCGCCCGTCACTCCGAGACATACAGTTGTAAATTCTCATGTGCCTGTAATTGTACTGGCTTTCAAAGACTGCTGCCGGAATACAGTGTTAGGCGCTTGGCGACAGATTTTCTTAGTTGAGGGTAGTAGCTAGCCAGGTGAGCATTCGCAACATGTCCTTCCACCGTGCGGTGAAGCTCAAGCCGGCGGTGGGTATCGAACCGTGGACCAGTGGCACTGCAGTCTATAGCTATTGCCGCACGGTAATTATTGCTTCAAACGTAATATTTTGTTTGAAACACATAAAAGTACTGTTTGGATTTAAACCAGTCTTTTTTAAAATCAATATATCTAAGCAGATAGATGTCAGGTATTACATTAAGAACCGTTTAATGTTAATTCTGCATTCAAAGTTATATTATAAAATTACAAAGGGGGAAGTTGAACTATAGGTTTCGCTCCAAACCATACTATGGTTAAGAACGAGAGGACAAATTAGAGTTATGAGTCATATTAACTTAGTCAAAGCATATTCTGGCTAAAGGGGTGGATGGTTCAAGAACCCTGCACATAACTTTAACTTTTCCTCTCGTAATTGTATAATAAATAATAATCCGCGAAGTATACGTTATAGGAAAAATAAAGGCATTAAAAGAAAATAAAATAAAAGGTTATTTCTATTAATTCCATACAAAATAATAAGAAATTACATTATTTCTTTTCACCAAGTAAAATTTTACCGTTTCTCTCAATATATAATTATACTAACTAAACCTTCAAAAATATTTATAGTGTATTAACATCCCTCCGTTTTAGTGTATATAGATTCCCCGTCGTAGGTGATACAGTTATGGCCCATCTAAATACCACCTTATTGATGTCTGCAGAAATTTGATATCTTCGTATTACGTGTACCAATACTATTTTCATGAACACCATTGCGTAAGTTTTGCCTGAAACATTCAATTAACATAAGAACCATTGCGTACGTTTTGCCTGAAACATTAATTTATCATGAAAACCATTGCGAACGTTTTGCCTGAAACATTCATTTAACATGAAAACCATTGCGAACGTTTTGCCTGAAACATTCATTTAACATGAAAACCATTGTGTAAGTTTTGCCTGAAATATTTAATTTTCATGAAAACCATTGCGTAATTTTTTGCGTGAAACATTCATTTAACATGAAAACCATTACGTACGTTTTACCTGTAATATCATCAAATATTCACTTGTATCCGATTTTTACATTATCAGTTATTTATTTTTATATGAATAAACGTATACAGCACTAATATAACAATAACGAATTTTGGTTCCCCCTAAACATGGGGTGTGAATATTAGTACAGGATATTTACCGATATATTTGGGTAAAGTAAAAGTTCGCATTTTATCATTCTAGCATTTTCTCATCTGATGATTGAAACGCCGTACCTTGGATATCTACTTCAATAAACTTTCATTATTGCAATTCCATTGATGATTTAAAATGGTGTTAAAACCCTGATTGATGTCCGTAATGATGATAATTTTTAAAACTCATTTTCTTCCTAAGCTGTTGCCAATGCCAACTGTAATAATCAATTATAAGGACCTTAATGTCATAATAATAAATAGTAAACGCAGTGTATAAATAATTTTAGAAATATCAGAGAGAAATCCACTGCAGTATGTAGAACTCCCCATAGATTTTCAAAAAGAATGGATGGAAGCAGTTGGTAACAAGCACCTTGTGGGCGGTCTATCGACGCTGCGCTTGCTTGTTTGTGGCCTCCATTCGAGAACTTTTCAGCCACATCGACCATCAGTTGTGCGTGCTTCGATTTCGTAGAAAAACACCGAGCATGGCCCTCTCCATAGTTTGTTGCGCCACTTTGTGGTTACTTATAAGGCCCGCAGGTAGAGGCCAAGAGAAAGAGTATAGCATTGTTTCATTAGGGTTGGAGCACTTTGTATGGCGACCATTCATAATTATTTTTATTGATATTTTTGACTAACTTCTGGATTCCCTGTACGGTTTGTTCGTACACCCTCTAAGTGAATTTACAAGTACTAGAATCAAAGTGGTACAATAATTTAGAAACAAATGCACAATTTTTATGAAGCTCAGCAAGTATTAAATTGATCAGTGGCTGACCAATGATAAAATATCTTCCTACAGCTGGTTGGCCTCATTACTTTTACGAAAACCTTCCTACAAGAAGTAGTTAAGTCAAGGATAAGGTTGATAGAAATAATGAGGCCGCAAAAGTTGCGGAGTAGAAAAAGTCAGAGTAGTACAATGTAGAGCTTTTTTGGTATGACTAAGCCGAAAACCCTCACGGAAGACCTAAAGACTGAAACTAAGCAAGAAACTTAAGCATTTTTTTGAAATTCTCGCTTAAATGGGTAATTGTCGTAAAAGAACAAAGCGGAAAATGAATAAAACTAGGCAAAAATGTAATATCTAAATTTGTTGTGCAACTATGTGCCTGAAAAAGGTGAAAATGTTAATATTCAAAAGCTTGGACTCACTGCGACATACCTCCATTAAAATGTGGAATACTTAAGTGCTAAAAATACTGAACTATCAACAAACTCTCTCAGAAAACCTACAAGCAGAAAAAGTCTTTTTTGCGCTATAAAATGCGACGTAATATAAAATGGCATGGCTCACTGAGGGAAACGTATGTTTGTCCTACCATTATTGACCTGAATTAACAGCTGCGACATTTCTTTGTCTATGTCAATTCGCGACGCCAATATAAGGAAAAACCTTCAAAACAGGAAACCACAAATAGAGTCGGCGTTCCATCTGTCCGTTTTACCTATCGATTGTTAGTGGGGACTTGTGTTAGTCCTCATGTTCTGAACTATTATGAAATTGTGTTCTTTATTGTATACTTAGGATCAACCATAAATACGATAACAGAAGAGACTACTACACGGAAACAATATGTCAGTTGAAAAAAGTATTGAGGTGTAGGAACAAACAAATCAAGGCAAAGATGAAAGTGCTATGAATTTAGTATTTCTGATCTCGATTAAGGAATTTTTAAACCCTTGACTGTAACTATATTCAAGCATTTGTGTACGGTGTTGGTGACAAATATTGCGTATTCTCTTGATGACAAACAAAACAATTGAGTATTAATAAGCAAGCTGGAGTGGCAGTGGGTAGGGCACATAGCACGCAGAACTGATGGTCGATTGGGCTGAAAAGTTCTCTAATGGAGGCTACAAACAAGCAAGCGCAGCGTCGGAAGACCGCCCACAAGGTGCTACCAACTGCTTCCAACCGTTCTATTTGGAAATCTATGGGGAGGTCAATATCCAGCAGTGACCTCTTACGGCTGAAATGATGATGATGATTATATTATACTTTTTGATAGTACTAATATTATTTATATACCGCGTATATTATATATTATTTTGACACCAAGGTTTTGTTAATCGATTAGAACTTAATGTTATTTAGATTCTATCCACCGTTTGTCCTCGTAGAGTTCAACAAAATTTTGCTACGTAGCACGGAACTGAAACCAGCTGATCAGCTTTAAACCATTATTGTAACCAGATATGCAACAGAGAAAAAATTAAGAGGACTAAATCCCAAACATTGATCTGACATGTCTCCCACGTGTGGTGCCGGGTTGGAATTGCACCTCCCCATATCTTCCCATAGGTGTCGTAAAAGGTGACTAAGGGAAAAATACTGGAAGGTGGGCAGCAGCACCTTCTAAAGCACTGCCATCCTACTCTGCGATCCCCAAGCCGCCTGCCAAGCGTGAGGATCAATTACCCCCTAAATAGGGAAGGCTGTATTCAGCAGTGGACGATCCGGCTGATACAGTATAGTACAGATCTGATTTGTGACTTAACAGCTGGATACCAGTGAATGTTATGTTTTTTTACAACGTTTACAATGATATACCCGCCAAGATGCTTTTTGAGTGTTTTGTACTAAAAAAATAATAAACATTCAAACGTACCAATACAGTTCCATTTTCCAATTGAAAAGGTTCCAAAGTTATTGTGATCAGGTAACGTTGCTGCATCCAGCCATCTCTCAGGCCTGAACTGGTCTGCATCAGGACCCCAATTTGGATTACGATTAAGACCATATATTGATAAGACGCAAGTCCCGTTTTTCTTAAGGGTGTAGTTTTCTGTAATAACATTATTTATTTTATCACAGTGTTTATAAAGAATAGATTAAAAAAAAAACATGATTTAAAACAGGTTAAAATAGTTCAAGTTTAATATTAAAATTACCTCACCTAGGCTTACGAACTTATGGATGCATGATTAGTTATATATATAATATAAGCTTAAAAAAGCCTTCAAGAATAATAATAATTTCGGAACTGCAAGTCCAGCGTACGAGTTTTAATAGAGGTCGAGTAGAAGGAGTACGAGTTTTTTGAAGCGCTCGTGGCGAAGTTTACTTAGCTGTTCTCAACCGATCAGCAAAGTTAAGCAACGTCGCACGCGGTCAGGAGTTGGATGGGTGACCGCTAGTGACATTACTACTGAGCGTTTCCGTGCTTCGGAGGGCACGTTTAGCCGTCGGTCCCGGTTATCGTCTTAGGATGGTAGTCGTTATAGCATGGTGGTAGGGCATTTTGCGAATGCCCGCCTGGCTAGCTACCACCCTCAAGTAGAAAGTCTGTCGCCAAGCACCTAACGGTGTGTTCCGGCAGCTGTCCTTGAGAGCCAGTACTTCTAGGTTAGCCTGAACAACATCTTCGACCACATCATCACTTACCATCAGGTGAGATAGTGGTCAAAGGCTAAACTATCAGGCATAAAAAAAAAAAAAAAAAAAAAAGGTTTTTTTTTTTTTTTTTTTTTAAATTAATTAAAATTACCTCACCTAGGCTTACGAACTTATGGATGCACGATTAGTTATATATATAATATTAGCTTAAAAAAGCCTTCAAGAATAATAATAATTTCGGAACTGCAAGTCCAGCGTACGAGTTTTAATAGAGGTCAGTGAACTGAAAATATTTTTGACATCTATTTGATTACTTAAACATACATACATAAAATCACGTCTCTTTCCTGTTGGGGTAGGCAGAGATCACATATTTCCATTTACTACGATCCTTAAATATCTCTTTCGCTAAATCTATACTCATCAATCCTTTCATACAAGAGCGTCGGTTTAGGGTACTTCTGACCTGGCCTTTTTTCAGAACGTCTTCAATCTGTTTTTTTTTTATAGTAAAATCTAAGCACTGCAGATTCATGGTCCATAGTAATTTTGGATTTTTCTTTATTAAATTACATTTATCAATTGTATTAATATCATACTTATTTACAACAAGGATGTTAGTGGTGTTGTTACTCTAAAACGAAGTGAGTCCATAATAAATATATATGTAATTATTTTTTACCATTTATCATTGTGATATTAGTAAGTAACATGCTTAGTTTTTTTAGATTATTTTATGCATTTAAAGTTTCACCTAAATGTGTTAAGTAAATTACATCCCAGGCCACTGACTCCGGGGTCCTTTTTCTCTTTAATATCTTCTCCACAACCTCTTCATTTTCATCTTTTATAGCCATTTTTATGTTGTGGCTAGTTACCCCTTCCTCCGTCGCTTTCACCCCCCCGCCACACAAACCCACCAGAGCAGCTTGTTCTGTGTCGCGACAATGCCACAACCGCATGCGGAACGCTGTCCCTGAGCCTGGTCACTTTCTCTCTCGTCTAGATGATAACGACAGACTCAGTCTCTGTGCCTCACGGTCAGAGTGCAAGAAGTTGAGCTACACCCGTACCCTCCATTAAAGCTAATAATTAATACTATCTACTTTAGTAATGTACAAGAAACGTTTGCGATGGTTAATTTTTCTAGTAGCGCCATCTCTTACGCATTGGCTGTAATATCTTGTAATATGGTTCGATTTTGATGGTTCTAACACATACTTTTATCGATTTTTGTCACTACATTCTCATTCACACTACATCTTTCACTGATCACACGATCAGGGAAAGATGTAGTGTGAATTTCTTATCCTGTCAACCCGTTCAACTCCAATTTAATTTTTTATATTTGACTGGTTTGTAATACTTTTCTTTGAAATAAAATAATTTTGATCGAACTAAATTTCTGTGGCAAACTAGGATTTAGGTCGTGGAACCTAAGGCTTGGCACTCTTTCCATCGCATACAACTGCACACTTTAGTATTATTTTATACTAATTAATAAAAAAAAAAAAAAAAAAAAAAAAAAAAAATGTATTAATCTACGAATAAAGTTAAAGGTTGATATTTACTGTTCGCAACCCTGAAGAGAACAAGAATTTTATCCTTTCTACTGTTAAAACTACAATTTGGTTTAAAATAAATTGTAAGTAATTTTATACTTGTTATTTTTTTCCCATATGTAGTATTTAAAAAGTGTCCATCGGTTCGTAAACATCTCTTGAATATCTTCGTTAAGATTTGGTCAAGCAAGCAAATACCAGTGGCATTCGGAAAAGCAATTTTTTCCTTATTCCAAAAAAAGATGAAGTAACTCATCCAAAAGGTACTAGGCCAATCGCACTAACCAACACAATATCCAAAATATTTTTCTCAATTTTACAAACTAGAATGACACAATATATGATTAACAATAGGTATTTCAGGCCAATTCACCAGAAAGGGTTCTTGCCTGGAACTTCTGGATGCTTGGAACACAATACTCTACTAGCGGAAAGTTTAAAGGACGCCAGAACACATGAAAGGCAATTAACAGTGTGCTGGATAGACTTGGAGAACGCGTTTGGTTCTGTGCAGCATGAACTGCTGTTGTTCGCAATGAAATGATATAACTTTCCACTTGTAGTCAGCGACATCATCGCATCATATTACTCTCAATTAAAATTTGTCATATCATCCAAAAAGGGACATACTAACAGCCTGCAATACAATGTGGGTTTGTTCCAAGGTTGCTGCTTATCACCAATAGCATTTAATATAGTAATTAATATTTTAATTGACAAGCTAATTAGTCATGAAAAAAGTGGGGCTATCGGTTTAAGATAAATAACAGATACACAGAATCCATCTTAGCTCTTACTGACGACATTGCAATACTGACACGTAACCCAAAACAGTGTCAAGAACTTTTCCGGGAAGTGGATGAGTTCTGTGCATGGACTAAAGGATTGAGAACAAAACCTAGTAAATGCCACTGTCTGTGTCTGGGAAGACGAAACACCAAATTTACCTCTTACGATCCGGGACTCTTGATAGGAGGAGAATGTGTTTCCACAATTGCTGAATCTGTGCCATTTAAATTTCTTGGTAGGAAGATAGATTACAAAGGACAAACACCATCTCTAGACGCAGTTGTTGATAGCTTTCTGAAAGATGGTAGACCAACAACCAATAAGCAACGTTAAAAAAGCTTGGATATACTACAACTACATCACGTCTGACTTGGCCTTTTCTAGTATACGACATTACTAAATCCCTTTTAACAAAGCTGGATGTAAACGTCATTAGGACATTGAAGTCATGGTTGGGGCTCGCGCTTTCGGCAGACCCATCTACTTTATTAAGGGATTAAAATAATTTTGGGATAAAATTAAAGAAACCATCGGAGCTCTATAAGCACCTCAGAGTTACAAAACGCACGTCTTACTAAAATCTCAAGACGATATAGTCGCATCTCTCCCAAAAGACAAAAGTGCCTCTGATGTAGATTCAAGGCTTCAATTCCATAAACGATTTATGATAGGTGCACAGTCCAGCAAAGCGGGTTTTGGTCGAGGAAGAAAAGTGAGGATAAAGACGTTGTAAAATCTTTTCTACAACAAGACGAAAATGATAGCTTTAAAGTGCATGCAATGAGCTTGGAAATGCAAAGTGAGTGGCTAACCATAGGTGAATTTTGTATCTCTCTGGCATTAAAATGGCGCACCTTGATATACGATTGATGACCTACCTTATTAAAATTCTACCTTAACGCCTTTCAGATGACCCTCCCAGACCAAAGTAATTTAGAAAGATGGGGGAAAGCCACCGAAAAGTCTTGCGGTATTTGTCGGGAGACCATAGGTACAGCAAGGCACTTATTGGTAGGATGCAAGGTGCTCCTTGACAGGGGTCATTATTCCCGTCGCCACGATAGAGTCCTCGAAATCATACGTGAAGCGGCGAGTCTCTCGGTAGCTAGAGCAAAAAAAGGTTTGACCACGAACAAACGACACGTGGCTTTTGTAAAAGAAGGGTCATCTACAAAATATAAATCCAAGCCTTACTCCATCTTAGGCGCAGCTCCCGATTGGACTCTTTTGATGGACACGTATGAAAAACATTACAAAATCCCTGAGGATGTTGGTGTTTCGTCATCCAGACCAGATATATTTCTATACTCAAAGAATCTAAAACGCATAGTTCGTATAGAACTTACTGTGCCGTAGGAAACAAACATACCTAAAGACCACACAATAAAAACTAACAAATATTATGACCTAACAAATGAATTAATCAAAAACGGTTATGTGGTTAATTTATATGCTGTAGAAGTCGGAGCAAGGGGTATACCAGCAAAATCCATATACAACCTACTAAAAGACCTTGGCCTGTCAAGAACAACCGTAACTTCCATCCTAGAACGTGTATCCAAGGCGGCATTAGTAGGATCTTACCAAATTTAGTTAGGCAGGGGAGGAAGCTCGAGCGGTGAAAGGGAGCATTGATGCATCATAAAGGGGCCCCTTAACCTTACTCACTGGGTTGCAAGTCCCAGGCACCTTGACTGGAGCCTCTTCCTTTGCAACGCTATGGACCCGGCACCCGCACGGTGAATCCATGGAATGCTAAGTAAATTCGTCTCATTAAGGAAAAAACGTTTAGCTAATTTTTGGTAAAAATGGTAAAAAATAAAAATAAATTTCATTGATGGCGATAAACTAAATGGCGATGAACAAGGGCCGTCAACGACATATTCTTATATCGTTAAATATCCTCCTTAAGTGACTTTTAGTAACGTATATGCCCTCGAGAGCCCACAGCTTGACAAAGAAGCGGCATGTTTCTCGTTTGTATGATCCTCCGAAAATTATCTTGAGAAATTCGCTCGAATTCCTTAATCAATACGTCAG
Organism: Plagodis pulveraria; assembly: GCA_963890685.1. Taxonomy (NCBI): domain Eukaryota; kingdom Metazoa; phylum Arthropoda; class Insecta; order Lepidoptera; family Geometridae; genus Plagodis; species Plagodis pulveraria. The sequence goes on along the minus strand of OY982963.1, from coordinate 3,213,673 downwards.
TAAGCTGCTGCGGTGTCAGAGGTGTAAAAGGACGGTTCCGGATGCGCCCGTCGAGGTGTTCAAGTAGATTTAGGTCAGGACTCGTGTATGTAGGCTGTTTCCCGTGGGGTGACGGGCTGGAATGTCACCTCCTCATCTCTACCCGTGGGTGTCGTAAGAGGCGACTAAGCGTAACACACCAGAAGGTGGGCAGCAGCGCTTGCTTAGAAACTGATTTCTCACACTGCGATCCTCAGGATGCCTGCCATGCGTGGGGATTATGACAACCCCCCCTATAATGGGGAAGGTTGTGTTCAGCAGTGGACAATCCGGCTGATACAATACAGTGTGTAGGCTGTAGCATGTGACATGGTAAGTGATGACATGGTTGATGATGTTGTTCAGACTAACCTAGAATTACTGGCTCTCAAGGGCATCTGCCGGAACACACTGTTAGGTGTTTGGCGACAGAGTTTCTACATGAGGGTGGTAGCTAGCTAGGCGTGCTACCGTTGCAATACATCTAACAATCTTTTATGGCAGCTTTCCTAGAGGGGCATCTCTTAATGGTTTATTATACGTATTGCTTAAGCTTGTAATTATCTAAAACTAGAGTATCACATACCTACAGGTAAGATATTTATAGCTAAAGACTAGTCTACAAGTAAAAAAATACATCAAAGAATAATAATTATCATAAACAAAGTCGATGCCGTATATCATCAAAATCTGTTTAGTGGTTTCGGAGTGAAGAAATCCCTTTTTTAAGAAACATATATGTACGTATTTACTATATTAATTTATACCAAAGAAGTTGGTAGTGTACATGAAAAAATGGAATGTTATTTTAATTTTGACCATACTCATCTTAATGTCCTTGTCGATATGTCTACCAACAATTGGCACGGTAGGATATAAACGCAGAGTTTCTTTTAGTACTGCTTCTGTGAATACTAATTTTGGCAAGTCATCTTTGTCTGGATCCCGGTCTGACTTTTCAAATACCTCAATAACTCTGAAAGTAAATTGTTTTATTTTTTTATTAATAACATTTATTTTTCGTAATACAAAAAGTTGCGCACAGATATCAAATTATTAAGTGAATACACAAGTAAAAAATTACATTCAATGCAAAATCTGCACTTTGTGTCACGTGTCGATAATACTCACTCATTAAATACTTTCTGTTGTACATCAGGATTAGATCCCAATATAAGAAATAATATATTTAGTGACATCGCCGTAGTGTCAAAACCAGCGGCTATTATGGTATCAATTTCTTCTCGTATGTGTTCATCAGTAAAACAATTATTTTTGATACGCAGGAGATAATCAAGAAATGTTTTAGGTTTTCCTTTAAAAAATTGAAATTAATGTGTAAATACATTTGTATCATTATTATTATTATTTTATATCGACCCATCCCAAAAAAACCGGTACTTTTTAGTAATAAAGAATAAATTGAAAATAAATGATTGTCAATGAAAAAGTCTATTATTCAATAGAAAGAAGATATGTTTTAGAGTGATGGCAAAAATGATCAAGAGAAAATTCTATTCAGCCAATTATTTCAATCATTGTAATCTTTACTTATGAGCAATGAAAATTTCAAGGGTTAGTAGTTACGTGCTTCATAAGAATAGCCGTAGTTACCTGTCTCAGGTTTTGTAGTTTTAATTTCGCCTTTCTTTTTTTCAATTATCTGTGACACACATAAAACAATTTAATTAAAACTACAACCAACTAAATATGTTACGCAGTAAGTACAAGAAGACCAATTGACACTTAAAATTGTCACCCACTTGACCCGGGGCTTCTTGTAGGATCTCGAGAGTAAACCTACGGGCGGGGATAATTCTAGCGCCACATTATCACTTCAAATCTGTTTGAAAGAAATACCAGGTGCCACCTGAGATTCTTGTGCTAAGTAAACAAAGCGGTGCAAACATGTTTAAATTTTAGTCCCATTATTAAAGTTTAAGTCAATGCTTGAATAAAAGTTTTGGTTTATGAGAACTAGAAGTTCAATGTTTTGGTTTATGAGAACTAGAAGTTCAATGTGTGTTACTCTTACTTAGAAAGTTGATACAAAGCATTTCATTTCAAAAATACTGACTAGCTAGATATATCTATCAACTCGTACTGAGCTGAAGCTTTTTGGATGTACATATTCTACCAGGTTTTATACGTCCCATTTATTTAAACTTTCAGGAACTGAACTCATGTTTCTAAATCATAAACGGGCAAATCTTAAATCGCTCCCGCCGCTCTGCAAGACGATGATACCCGCTTCTTCAGTCTACTCGTGGCCACAGTCAATGCAACTTGATCGAAACGTCGAGATTAGTCAAAATATTAATATTTTGATGTTAATTCGTGCGTTTATAGACCTGTTTATCAATTTACAAATATGGATTTTATACTTTTATTCAAAAATACATACCGATTTTGAAAATTCAATAAATTTCTTTACACATTTATTTTCTTCCTTTTTCAAGTTGGACATCTTGTAAATAAAATCAATGTGAAACCAAATCTTTTTAAATCTTTCTTCAACTATGTGCAGTAATTTATCTTCGTAATACAAATATTTATCTCGAAGATCGTTATTGGCATTACATTGCAAGCCAGTAGTTGTTACTAAAAAAATGTATTTTAATTAAGCTGACGTACGACTATTATGCGATCAATCCAAACAAAAGGTTTCGTATTGCAACAACACGTAGAAACAAAATTTGCGCTTGGTAACAGTTTGAAAGCTAGGTAATAAATTGGGGTTTTCAGTATTGTAACTGAATTGGTTACTTTCTGGGCTAGATACCGAATTATAATGGTCTTAAATTTAAAACTTTATTGGGCCGCCTTTGGGATGGACTTTTATGAATAAAATATACCATTGTTAATACTAAATACAAGAGCAGTGTCATTAAAAGGTCTCTGTTATTAGGTAATAATAAGTTATCACACAGAGTAGGTTTATACAGAGAAGGTATTAAACAATGTGTTTCCATGAATAATTCAAAATTTTCTTACAACAGATCGTCTCTAAATTCCAAGCTCTGATCAAAGCCATATGATTGAGAGGTTCATCAAGCTGACGAGAAAATAACTCCACGAGTGTTCTTGTTCGATCGTTGAAAATTTCTATTAAGCCATTTATAACTTGAACACTAAAACTTGGGTTCAATAGCTTGCGGTTTCTTTTCCAGGTCGTCACTGAAAACATAAAAAAATATATTACGACCTTCTTTTTATCACCACCACGTCTTTTACGCTGTGTAGTCAATACAGTTCTTTTTGGATTCACGTAGATATATATCGGGTTATTGGTAAATGGCTACCAATAACCTTGTATATTGTTAACACTAAATTATAGCATCATCATTATTATGTGTTATACACAAAAATAACACCGTTCTGCGAAGCAGGTGGCAGCTGCCTAAGTAGTAGGATAGTAACCACCCGACTACGGATGTATATGAAAAAGCTAATGTCTTAAGCGTCAGGAAACTATTTATTTGGGAAGGCAAACGGCGCTATCATAGAAAATTTATACCCACGCTGCCAGAATTAAATAAGCGGAACAGGACATCTATTTATAGATGTCCTGTACGTCGTGCAAAGAGTATGTTTGCAAAAAAGCATTATAAAGTTTTTATCCCTCACATACCTATATAATAAATTTAACAAAACATATCAAGTTAAAAAGTTAAGTGACAATGATATCAAGAAGACACTACTTACCTGGATCTGCCAATTTGGTTATGAAGGCATAGAAGAGATGCTTAATAGTTTTCACGTATGATATTATGTATTACTGTAAATTATCACTCTACCACACACACACACACACACACACACACACACACACACACACACACACACACACACACCCTCGCACGCACATTCGCACACACAACCTTGCACACAAACACACGTATTGTTCCTTTATTTTTTCTTCTTGTATTAACTTACCTTATTTTTGGTTCATGTAAGATATGCATTATTATTAAATAAGTAAATGTAGATGGGAGAAGCCACTGGCACTCGAAACAGTTTTTATTAACTAGTTCGGGAGTCAATGGATTCAACAAGATACCTGTAACATTTTTATGCCCAATAAATTATTATTATTAATTATTATTATTAATAGTAATACCCTAAGGCACAACATGTTGGCTTAAACGAGCATCATGTTCCGTTGGCCGATGGCTTGGGTTCGCGGGTTTTATTTCCACCCAGGACAAAAATATTAGGTCCTTACATATGAAATTGGCGTTTTTCGTACTGGCCACTTTAATCACGAATTTCTCCTCTTTGGTAAGGAATTCCAAATTCAAATTTGTACAGCTATAGACTCATGTATTTGTGCTTCGAAGATCGTCATTCATTTGTTTTTTTTCTTCTGTTTTTTTCTGTTTGCGTCACTCATTTTACAAAATGGAAAACCTTAAATATCGCATTATTTACGAGTACGAGTTCCGCCGTGGCACTAGTGCTGCGGAAACAACTCGAAGGGTGAATGATGTGTATGGCGGTCGTGTTGCAAAAGAAAACACAGTTCGTTTTTGGTTCCAACGTTTTCGTTCTGGAAATTTCGACCTGCAGAACAAGCCCCGTGGACGGCCTGAGACTCAAGTTGATAATGAAGAGTTGAAGGCTATTGTGGAAGCGGATCCATCGCAAACCACGTCCGAGTTAGCTGCAGGCTGCGATGTTAGTGATAAAACTGTTTTAATTCACTTGAAGCAAATTGGGAAGATTAAAAAGCTTGAAAGGTGGGTACCTCACGAATTGACTGAAACAAACCGGCAAACGCGCGTCGACTGCTGCGTTACATTACTAAACCGGCACAATAATGAAGGTATTTTAAACCGAATCATTACCTGTGATGAAAAATGGGTTCTTTACGATAATCGGAAGCGCTCAGCGCAATGGTTAGATCCTGGCCAGCCAGCCAAATCCTGCCCCAAGCGAAAATTAACCCCAAAAAAGTTACTTGTAAGCGTTTGGTGGACTAGTGCCGGTATTGTTCATTACAGTTTTTTCAAATCTGGCCAGACTATTACGGCTGATGTCTATTGTCAGGAATTGCAAACCATGATGGAAAAGCTAGCGGCTAAACAACCTAGGCTGGTCAATCGCTCCACGCCACTGCTGCTTCACGACAACGCTAGACCACACACTGCGCTACAGACGGCTACTAAATTAGAAGAGCTTCAATTGGAAAGTCTAAGACATCCTCCGTACTCCCCGGACCTTGCTCCAACAGATTACCATTTTTTTCGAAATTTGGATAACTTCTCGCAAGGGAAAAAATTCAACTCCGATGGGGCAGTCCAAATCGCCTTCAAAGATTTTATTGATTCCCGTCCGACTGGTTTTTTTAGTAAAGGGATCAATGAACTACCTATGAGATGGCAAAAGTGCATAGAAAATAATGGTTCATACTTTGATTAATTAAATATATTATATTAAAAAATATTCGACTTTTTGTTCCTCCCATACAAAACGCCAATTTCATATGTAAGGACCTAATATTATGCTCATTTAATTTTTTATTATAATAAAAAAGACGTGGCAATCGGAAACTGCCACGGTAAAGCTATTGCATAGCATTTTTTATCTTACATACATGGGCGAAGAGGGGGATTACACATGCGCAGTAACGCCGATACAACCAATGCCACCTAAAGGCGAGTTGCTGAACTAAAGAGACAAACGTGATATTTCAAAAAGTTATTAAAAGATCTGCTTTTCATCGATAGATGGCAAAACTAAAAAGTATCACCACTGTGCCGGTCGGAGTGGGGGTGTTAGGTTATTTTCGTTACGGAATTTATGGATTCGGTCTCCACGCTCAAGGCTCGTGATAGAAGCTATGCAATAGCTTAAAACTAAAAATAAAAATATTACTTATTTGAAGCAGTGATGGCTCAGTGGCATGGGCTATGGACTGCCGTGCAGCAGGTCCATGGTTCGAATCCCGCCCAGAGCTTGAGCTTCACCGCATGGTGGAAGGGCATTTTGTAAATGCCTGCCTGGTTAGCGACCACCCTCAAGTAGAAAATCTGTCGCCAAGCACCTAACAGTGTGTTCCGGCAGCAGTCCTTGAGAGCCAGAAAAATTACAGGCTAATGAGACCTAACAACTGGACGTCTCAGTGTGACGGACACAGTGCAATTCATCGCTGACGAAATGCGTCTGTTATAGGCAGAGGTTAGTCCACTTAACATCAGGTGGGCCTCGGGCTTGTTCCGCCACAATAACATAAAAAAAAAAAAAAAAAAACTTATTTTGGCTCCTAGTGGTAGTGCCATGCTGTAGCTCTATGGGTTACAGCTGCATGGGCCGGCAAGGCCGGGGAAGTACCACTCTCCCACACGATATCGACGTAAAGTAGTGGCTTTACCATTGCGTTTCGATCGATTTGAGGGAGACCCGGAGGCCCAACCCCGCCTCCCCCCCCCTAAGGAATATGGCGGCACAGTTCGAACTCGAGGCAAACGAAGCCGGCGGCTTAAGTCACCCCACACTACTCTAGCCGTGGACTTTTGCAACATACAGGGTCTCCGTTTTAACCTAAACGATGTCCACTACCACCTGGAGACTGCTAAGCCGGCCTTGCTCTTTTTGACCGAAACACAGATATGCTCTCCAACAGACACCTCATTCCTCACATACTCAGGTTTCAAACTGAAGCATTCCTTTTTGCCGCGGGCGGGGGAGTGTGTTTACGTTAGTGATGATATCTGTGCTCGTCGTCTCAGTAGCCTTGAAGGACGGGGCCTATCGGCCTCCTATCATTTGGTTGCGCGTAGACTGTGATGTCCATCCGCGAATCTACGCGTGCCATTATAGGTCCCATAGCAACGGTAATGCCGTAATAGATCAATGTGGGGGGTGAGGCGTTGGCGGCTAGTTTGGACATAGCGAAGGCCTTTGATCGGGTGTGGCATAAAGCGCTGCCTTCGAAGCTACCTTCCTATGGGCTTTCTGAGAAATTGTGCGCGTGGATCTCCAGTATTTTGGCAGATCGGAGTATCAAGGTTGTTGTCGACGGTACATGCTCCAACTTGAAGCCAATAAATGCTGGCGTTCCTCAAGGCCGTGTGTTATCTCCGACTCTATTTCTCTAGCACATCAATGTCATGCTGCAGCTCAGCGATATTCATTGTTATGCGGCTGACAGTACCGGAGATGCCTCTAAAACTGGCCGTGCTTAAATTTCTCGGGAAAACGTGGTCGAGAGTCAGTACAAACTTGTGTCTGAAGTCAAGACCATGTTGTCAAATGTTTTGAAATGGGGCTGACTGAACTAAGTCCAATTTAATACCAAGAAGATACAAGTTTACGCCTTCACCGCTAAATTATCCCCCTTTGTCTCTGTCCCTCCCTCCGTTTTGAAGACTCCCACTCTCCTTGCCACCTCCACTAGCATCGGAGTACTTGGCGTTGACATATCAAGCATCATTCAATTTCGCTGCCACTTGGAAGATAAGTCTGAATTAGCCTCTAAAAAGCTTGGTGTGCTCGGAAAGGCGAGACGGTACTTCACGTCGGCCCATCGCCTGCAACTTTATAAGGCTCAGGTTCAGCCTCACATGGGGTACTGCTCTCACGTCTGGGCAGGAGCTCCCCAGTACAAGCTTCTTCCATTTGACCGCATTCAACTCAGAGCAACTCGAATCGTCGACGACCAAGTTCTCTCCGGTCGGCTCGACCCTTTAGCACTGCGTAGAGATCATTCTATATATATCACTCTACATCTTTTACCGTATCTATCACGGGGAGTGTTCCGAGGAACTGTTCGATTTACTATCTGCAGCTCAATTTCGATATCGGACGTCCTGATAAGGCATGATGGTCACCCCGTGACCACGATCATTGCAAAGTGTTTGAAACGTCGGGACAAAAATAATGACAAATATACGCGATTTAAACCGTTTAAAGTTGTTTAATTACCATGGTTGATCAATGGTTGTTCAAACGAAATTGATGGTTCATCAATTTCGTGTCGATGTCTGGAAGTCCCCAAACTTGCGATTTTCAGGCCTTTCCTACCTCGCACCAAAATTTGGAACCAGCTGCCTGGTGAAGTGTTTCCGAACAGATACGACTTAAGGGCCTTCAAGAAGAGAGCATATTCCCTCCTCAAAGGCTGGCAACGCATCCTCGAGACCTCTGGTGCTGCGGATGTTTGTAGGCGGTGGTAATCACTTACCACCAGGTGAGCCGCCAGCTAATTTGCCTTCCTATCCCATAAAAAAATTGTAAATGCAATGAGGACAATTAAAATTTTTTTTTATGCCTCATAGTTTAACCTTTGACCACTATCTCACCTGATGGTAAGTGATGATTTGGTCGAAGATGTTGTTCAGGCTAACCTAGAAGTACTGGCTCTCAAGGACAGCAGCCGGAACACACCCTTAGGTGCTTGGCGACAGATTTTCTACTTGAGGGTGGTAGCTAGCCAGGCGGGCATTCGCAAAATGCCCTACCACCATGCTATAACGACTGCCATCCTAAGACAACAACCGGGACCGACGGCTTAACGTGCCCTCCGAAGCACGGAAGCGCTCAACAGTAATGTCACTAGCGGTCACCCATCCAACTCATAACCGCGGGTGACGTTGCTTAACTTTTCCGATCGGTTGAGAACAGCTAAGTAAAGTTCGCTACGAGCGCTTCAAAACATAACATAAACTATATTTTCAGATACGCATTTACTACTCATCAACTACATTCTTCCTAGTAGAATTTGGTGAGGTACCTATTGTATGTGGGACGCGTTTGAGCCTCTGTTGTTAGTATTTTTAGCTTATATTGTTTATTATTTGTTATTTTTATGTTTCCATGGCAACGCTGACTGATGCCGGTACACTACGGGTTCGAAACCATTGAAGGAGGTTTTAAGCACGTATAAAATACTGTTCCCATATTAAAACGTATACTTCGGTTAGTGAGAATTTCTGTGAAAATCTGTGTGTGTTCTCAATCGTTAAATTTTTCGATTAAAAACGTTTTTGCCTCTAATACCATCCAAGCCCAGAAGCATCGTCTAGCATTCCCGTACCGTATACTTTACGTAAATTTAAATCTTTCGAACAAAAAATCACTTACAACCAGAGTTAAGGAACACTGCAAATTCAAATAATTCATGTCGATTCAGATACTATTAAAATAGAAGAAGAAAAATTAAAGTGTGGCACGGATCTTTTTTTCGAGTGATACAATCGCCTATTTTCCATTTGATACGTTTATTTCCCTAATAGAAAGGCATCCGCCTGCAACTGCAGGTCTTCACCTTCTCGAACCTTCTGATCAAAATGATGACATTATTGAGATGACCCCACAGGATGTTTCTGCAGCCGTGGCTTCTTTTTAAAGTAAATGAAAACAACCGATATGGCTTCTGATTCTGCACCAAACAATAAAGATAAATCTGACCTGATTGTTTGTTTTGCCTATTTAATTTTGTAATATGATTCCAGAAGCATGCAAAATTGTTAAAATCAGAATATTTAAGTTATAGGGTCCCGTCATTGATAACATGTTTAAATCTAATTGAAAAATGTTATCTTGTTTGTAGTACAACGTGAACAAGGTGAACTATAGGTGTCACTCCATCCCCATAAGATGGTAAAAGAACAAGAGGAAAATTTAGAGTTATTAGTCATGTCATGTTAGCTTAAACGGTCAGAGCATGCCCCAGCTATAGGGATGGACTATATATCATATATACTATTATATATACGAAAAATTATAGTAATTTGCGGGATTCGAACCCGCGCGTTCGAATCCCTCAATTGCATTTGTCCGTTTGGGATATTTCTCACCATTATACCTCTGAATAGTTAATTTGCAATTATTGTTGAATGAAAAATTAAGCTTCCGATGAATTGAATTCATCTTGAGACGCCAGTTTGAATGGTTGCGTAATGGAAGCAAATTATAACAATATCGGTAAAACTGAACAAAAAAAAATTTTTCTATAGTATATTTTTGATTTTGTAATGTAATCCGCATAGCAGGCGTTATTGTAAACCTAACAATATTAAACTGACCAAAAAGTTCAACCGAATTTCATATTGCAGTCTCACACCGCGAACTAAGTTAAACGTTCTATTTTTAAACATTTCCTTAGAACGCCTTGTCTCAGGGGGAATACCAATGAAACGATTTTCTTACAAGTTTAGCAACTCAAGTTTCAACATAGGACTTTCAAATTATATACCTTAATGTGTTAGCGGTAGGGTAGTCGGATATCAGTACGGTAGTTTGAAGTTAACACATTATACGGTAGTTTGAACATTACATTTCGCTTATTTTAATTCACGAGTAGTTTTCTTGTATAAAAATACCAAGAATTCGATATGTCTGAAATACCTACGGTTATGATAAAATCCCTTAAAATAATAATAAGAAAACAAATTTAAAAGGAAATAAATACATTTTTTTTGCAATATAAAAATCCTCATTCGTATAACAAACATGAATGATGTTTTTATTTGATAATTAACATACTTACCACCAGCAGTGATTAAGCCATTTCCGAAAAATGGCTTTAAGATGTTGTACATGTAATGTTTTTCGAAGCAAATGTTTGACATCGTCAAAAACTCTTCAGGATCAGTGATAACTGAAAAAAGTACACTATTAATAAGAGTAGGTACAATACGATATTACTTTAGTGTATACTGTTTACTTACTTACTAATAAAAGTAAATTTGCAAAAAGAGAGTAACTGCAACAATATGTGGTTTGGCGTGTAAATAGCCAGAACCTATGTACTTGCGTACGGGAAAGTATGATTTAAAAATGGCTCACTTCGTCGGACAAGAAGAAAAATACCACAAGTAAAAGTGCAGAGTGCAGATCAAATCGGCCCACTCGGATTTGTGCAACTCCGAACGAATCCATCGATGAGTGAGCTTTGCACTAATACAAGTGTTTTTTCTTCTTGATAATAAGTTAATTAATACAAAAATAAAACCCAGCTCAAATGAAGCTATGGCGCTTCACCAATATGTCATTTACTTATTGGAAAAAACCGTTAATTGCAAATTCAATAAATATTTTACATCAAAAATCAACATGTTATGTTGTGGCCTAAACTTTCTATACAAGGTTATGCTTATATTAATAGGTAAGGTTTCATTATTATTCCATTACGAGATTAATTCTTCATAAGGCATACATTTACTATAAATTAATTATAGTAAAATATTTACTTTTTGTTTTTATCAATCTTTAAAAAAAAATTCTCAAGGTGACCAATATTGCGTTTAGTTTACTTTTCAAAACTTTCAAGTAATCGGTAGATTCATGGGAACAATTTAAACTCATTATAAATTACTGTATCAGCCGGATTGTCCACTGCTGAACACATTAGGCCTTTCCCATTATTAGGGGGTTTGCAACAATCCCCACGCTTGGCAGGCGTCTTAGGGATCGCAGTGTAAGATATCAGTTCCTCAGAAAACGCTGATGCGCACCTTCTGGTGTGTTAACCTTAGGCGCCTTTTACGACACGGGTAGACATGGGGAGGTGACATTCTTGCGCACCCCACGGGCATCATACAATAGATCGCATGATTTCTATAATTGCTTTTATAATTAGTATTTTAACAAATAAAACAAATGTTTTATTCTTTTGCATATGATATAGCAGTATAACTAAAAAAGTACATACTCTATTGAAATTGGCTAAAAAAAAATGGCACCAATTTCGAAGTGTACTAAATTAACATAGGTATATAAAAAAAGAAAAGGACGACAGAACGAAAGATAAAAAAGACACAAAGACAGCTGTCCTTGAGATGCAGTGAAATTACAGGCACATGAGACTTAACTACTATGTCTCCAAGTGACGGGCGCAGTGCAATTCGTGACTTGATGAAATGCATCTGTTATAGGCAGAGGTTAACATCAAGTAACATCAGGTGGATCTCGAGCTTAATGATGATATAAAAAAACCCTGATGAGCAGGTATACAGTAGAGTACATCTACTGGTGAAGAGGAATCCTGATATTCGTCGTGCCCCTGAACGTCTATCGTGGTAGGGAGTTTTTTACCTAGATCAATAGTTGCCTAAGTATCTTATCATATATGTAGAATTGAAGCCTGGCGTAAGTACGGTTTCTATCGTTAGTTAGCTTTCGTCATCATCATCATATCAACCGGAACGTCCACTGTTGAACAAGGTATCCCCTATTTGGGGAGTTTTGCCATAATCCTCACGCTTGGTAGGCGTCTTGGGGATCGCAGTAGATTTGTCAGTCATTATATATATATTTAGGATTACACGAGAGAACAATATATATCTAACTAGTGTAGAAAAACTTGCCAATTCATAATTATTATAACAAGTCGTTACCGATTCCTTGGTTCTGATTGTTTTTTTTACATTTGACCTTTGAAATCTATCCAAATAGATCTTTACGAAAACATTGTTTGTAGAACTAAATCAATAAAATTAAGGTTTCTTCTTTATTGCTAATATGCCAGTTTTTGACTACTATCTCACCTTAGTGATGATGATGAAGAAACGACTAGGCAAGCTCCACTACGAGCGCTGCAATACTTTGTTTACCAAACTTAAAACTTTTCGCTTGTCATCCTAAGTATATGTTTTTAAAGAAACTGAACTTACAATAAAATTTTTCAAAGCCAATCCTGCATGTAGCTAAACCGCCTTTCTTCAAACATTCCTTGGAAACATCATTTATAACTGTATTAGGGTCTGAAAATTGGAAAGACAGAACATTTGTGGTGTTATATGCTATAATAATGCAAGATTACTGTTATAAAGTATAAGTTTATTAAATTTATTAACTCAATATATTAGATAAAAATTCTTAGAGCTGCTTTTAAAAGGGTCACAGGCAAAATAATAATACATATTCGCCAGATGCTGTGCCACAGCATTAATAAAACTGTATAATTTTTATTACAAAATTACAAATATATGATAAGAAAAATTTAAGTCACATGCGAGATTCGAACCCGCGTCCATCCGCCCCTTTACCAGGGGTATGCTCTAACCAATTGAGCTAACATGACATGACGTCATAACTCAAATCTTTCCTATCGTTATTTAACCATCGTATTGGGATAGAGCGACATCTATAGTACAACTTACGTTGTACTACAAACAAGACCAATTTTTCAATTGGTTTCATACTTGTAAATGATGTCGCAACCTTATAATTTATATATTGTTATGTTTGCAATAACGCCTGTTATGCGGATTACTGACTTAATTTTTTCCTTCGAATATTTGTAATGTAATCCGCATAGCAGGCGTTATTGCAAACATAACTTAGTTAGTTGGTATTTTCGAACAAAATTTTATAAATAATCTGGATTTGAAAATATTATCCAGAAGTTGGCTATTGGTCTGCACCCTATTACAGGAACAAAACATATATGGGGAAACATTTTTATATTTAATCTGTTTATCACGTTATAACCATCAAAGAATAGGTAGATATTTATATATGTAAATAAAAACCACTATTAAAACCTTAATCTAGATAAAATATTCATCAAGAAAGATTATCCTGCATTAGGAATATTTTTATTTTTATTAGGTATACTTTAGTTTGGTTTTGTTACTAAACAAATAACAATAAACAAGTATAAATTAATTAAAAAAGCAAAAACCCTTAGCCGTTTTATCGTTCCAGTAACATTAAAATTGCAAGTTATGTATATTATTAAAATCGGGTATTAAAAGCCCTTCATTTTGAATAATGAATCGATGAAAAAAATATTTCTGCTCTCCCATGATGGTGTTTAATATCTACCAGTTTTTTATTATTATTATTTTTTATGTACAGTCGCCTGCAATAAACAGTATACACATTGCAATTTTCAAATTAGTGGCAAAGAGATCTGTTTTTCTCTATATAATCAGAAGTATCTTAAAATCAAAGAATAAGTTGAGGTTTTTTTAATCATGATAATGTTAACTTCGATTATTAATAACTTAGCGACATCACATTATTTTGAAAATTACGAAGTGTATACTTCTTATTGCAGGCGACTGTACCTAGTATAACTTGCGCTATGATATACATACATAAAATCACGCCTCCCCTAGGGGTAGGCAGGGACCACAGATGATATATTGTACATTAATATCGGTTAAGCCGTTTAGAAGTTATGGTGGAATAAAAAACTCACAAACATACATACATAGAACATATTACTCCTTTTCTTAATTCTCTGACACATACCTTTTTTTTCTCTCAATGTTTAATTTTAAATGGTAAGGACATATCTTTTGATATTTTATTTAATTATGGGGCATTGAAGAGGGCATATTATTATTAAAATATTGTTTCAAAGTTACTAGTTATATAATTTAATTTATAATATAGTATAATATTATAATTTATGTAATAGATGAAATATTTTAATAAGTTAGTACCATCGACTTAGGATTTTTTCGCTACGCTTAATAGACCTACGAAGTGTGAGAGTGAAAGGTCCTTAGCTGGTACATACCGTCGCGAGAGAAAAAGAGATTGGGAAACAAAAAATGGGTATGTAATATTTTACTATATGTTATTATTATTTTTGTAAGAGGACATAGCGTCCCGGCCTCTTCCAAGTCGGCGCGAATTATGTGTATTTGCTCAAATATCTTACGATTAAAATATAAACTATGTATTTTGCAGACATGATGTCTTGATCAGTGAGTGAGTGTGAGGTTACAAGACGTACTACTCGAATAAACACACATTTCGTATGTAATTTAAGTTTATGTTTACCGCTTTTTGATTATAATTTTTTCGTCATTTTGTTTTATATGACGAAGAACTATGGAAATTTTAGATAATAGGTTTTTCCTCATACTTATCATCAAATTACATTGCTTAGTGAAGAATTGGTTGGTATTTTGCGATAAACTATAAAACTTTTGTTTACGCTAGTGCTTGACAAAGTACTGACGTCACAATTATAGATAAAGTCGATAGTTCGTGTTCAGACCTGTAGGTTCGACGTGACTGCTCAGGTACATATTTGGAACCCAAAAATAACCGATAGTTACATTGATCGTAAATTATTTTATAAAATATTATAATTATATAATAATAAGCGAGAAGTTGACAAATTAGTCTATAGCTTAGTGAGCGTTTATGAATAAGGGAGTAAATATTTTACAAGATATATTATTCAAAATTTATCATGAAGGTTTCTGTGAAAAATTCCCCTAACACTCAATATAATCGGATACATCTTACTTCTGTCATAAAATATTGGTATCTTTATACAAATGGCTATTTTACAGAATGGAATTTAAAATATGCACGCGTATAATAATGTTTGTTTTCTTACAGATTTCCAACAAACTTTATTATTTGACAAAAGGGTTAGGATTTTAAATACAAACTAAATACAGCTGGACTCCAAATAAAAACTATAGTTTGTGGTAAACATTTTGAATCAAATTGATTCATACAACGAACTACTCATGAATTTTTGCATGCCAAGTGGCCAAATATGGCAGAACTATCCTATGTACTAAATAGGTTTAACACCTATATTTGCAATAAACAATTTGATTTGATTTGATTCTTGAGTAGTTGTGTAAAAAAAGCAGTAATTACCTCCTCGGATCAGTCTGAGTCCATGTCCGATAAAAGGAAGCCTACCTGACACATCAGGAGGTTCCATATTCTTATTTTCATTTAACCATAATTTCCAACAGGCACAACAAAATGACAAAAGAATAAATGATATAAAAATTATGTGTAACATTTTATGTTATTCTAATAATAAAGACGTTATATCTGTTCACAGAATGTTATACAATTGCGACTAAGTTATGCATTTGTTATTTATATGTATCAAACTCATCATACACTAACTAGTTTGCCACAGCTATGCCCGCGTGTATAGCGTCCGAAACTAATTTGCTTAAATAACAAAAATGTGCATCACTAATATTATTTTTAAGAGCATTGATGCATGCTAAGCAAAGACATATTATATACAATGTCTTTAACACTTTTTTTATCTGAATATGTCACATATTATCAAAAATGTTATTTTTGTTGTTGGAAGGGAACCCAAAATGTATAAGGCTTGATCAAAGGATATTATTACAAATATACGAAAGAAAAAATTTAAGTCATGTGCGGGATACGAACCCGCGTCCATCCAACCCTTTAGCTGGGGTATGCTCTAACCAATTGAGCTAACATGACATGACGTCATAACTCAAATCTTTCCTATCGTTCTTTAACCATCGTATTGAGATAAAGCGACATCTATAGTACCACTTACGTTATACTACAAACAAGACCATTCATCAAAAAAAAAAATCTATTGCATCTTTGTATTTTTGTAAAGTTATCCACATAGCAGGCGTTATTGCAAACATAACAATATAAAAAAAAACTATATTTATCACGACAGATACGTTAAAAACTAACTGAACCGTAACGCCCTTGTAGACTATAAATAGCCTTTTTAATTTCAATTATCATTCGACTACCTGAGTTTTTTTAAGTTATATTAAATTTAGTCCAGGTTTTAGCGTTGCGTTAAGTTTTTCTACCAATGTCAAAGAGTAGTTAGCTAATACAACTTTTATACAAATATCTTTGGAAACAGGGGTAAGATTTAGAGATGATAATGGATAGTGCATTAAGATATTAGAAACATGTGAACGATAAAATAAATTATCTTGACTTCTTATTCGAGATTTAATACACTAATGTAGTAGTGTCCGTGCTACCTACATCTCTATCGCACATGGTTCAGCGTCGTAGGATAGAAAGAGAAAGAAAGAGCCAGTCCTCCCCTACAACGCCGGCGCCAGTTGAGCTTCATTGTTGTGCGCGCGCTTGCGTCCAACGCACGTGGCTATCGCCAGAATCTTTATTACAAAACATAATTATGCCTAAAAGGAAAAACAAGGGAAAATAAGTGGTTACGAAAATTAAAAAAAAATATTATGCATTTAACTATCGAACGCAAGACGAAATAAAAGAATATTACATTCAATTGACGATGATTTATCATGTAACAAAGGTTAGCTATCCAAGGTGTTTTTACTTGCATATTGCAACTGAACCATATTGGTTCTATATCCACCTACAAGTATAAGGGTATATTGCCAACACGATATTCGTGGTTTACCACTCTTTTTTACTGAACGTTCTTAATAAATAAATATGATTTACAGATAGCAACGTTCGTATGTGGATGTAGTTGATACATATTGTATTAACAAACACGAAAGTTTTTATTCCATATATCGCTTTATAAGCTGCATTGTTGTCCTTAGTCTTCTAACAACGTTTAACTGAATATACTCCAAACTCTGGGGGATTTTGAACCCAATGAGGTAGAATCGGGTAATGATTTACTCGAAAATGTAGCAAAGCGTTTTCAGTATATCTTATTGAACGGTCTCAAGAAGGACACCAAAAAGAACTACAAAAACGGTACCTCTTCCCAAAGAACGTTCCTTTCACCAAATCACCCACGTTAAATCTGGAGTTGTCGGTAGTTTTACAGATACCTACAAAAATTGAGACAAGATGATTTCAAGCGAACAGGCCCAACTAGGACGAGCTTTGTAGGCATTAGGTAAAGCCATATCAGCTTTAATTTTGAGAACACCTCACATCAGATGGCATGCGTAAGTTAAATGACTGTAGCCAGCTTATAGCTGACTCCCACTACGCAGAGACCTACACAAGACGACCTCTTATAATAGCCATGGTTGACAAATCTCTTAGTGAATCCCTGAAGGACCGGAAAAGGGATGAAATCCTTTTCGGGAAAGATTTGCCAGAAATGGTAATAAATACCAGAGGAATTAAATAGACCAGAACCTTTATACAAGGAACCAAATCAACTTTAAACTGGGAAGGCCCGCCAACTCGAGGACGGCCGATTCGAAATTATTTTCAAAGGCGTTTCCTTCTTGGTGGGTCGAGAGAAACGCTATCGGCACGTTGTATATCGGGAAAAAGTTGCCCGAAGCCAAAGTAAAACGCTCTATCATTTGTGTTGTTCTTGCTTAAATATCATAATTTTGAAGCTGGAAACTTTGCATCTTTGTTCCGAGTTTTGGAGCATAGTCTCATAACGCATCGACCAAGGGACTCCTAGCTTTTCTACATCTAATTAAACCCTAGACTCGATGTATTCATCTAGTTTGGGTGTGATTGTTTGATTTGGAAGCAGTGATGGCTCAGTGGCATTGGCTATGGACTGCCGTGCCGCAGTCCATTCGAATCCGGCCGCGGGCTTAAGCTTCACCGCATGGTGGAACGGCATTTTGCGAATGCCCGCCTGGCTAGCGACTACCCTCAAGTAGAAAACCTGTCACCAAGCACCTAGCGGTGTGTTCCGGCAGCAGTCCTTGAGAGCCAGTAAAATTACAGGCACATGAGACTTAACAACTATGTCTCAAGGTGACGGGCGCAGTGCAATTCGTAACTTATGACGAAATGCTTCTGTTATAGGCAGAGGTTAGTCCGCTTAACAGCAGGTGGGCCTCGTGCTTGATCCGTCACAATAACATAAAAAAAAATTGGCAGCTCGAGTTCCTGGTTATCGGTCCAATATATGCCATATTGGAGCATTTTAATAAAATGTAGGTACGAGTAATATACATGTGTGATACAAGTTGTCCACACGTGCTGGTATGCCATTGTTGTAATAACATATACGATGTTATTCGAAATTTGTACAGATGTTTAATTATTTCATATTTTCGCATTGATTATGGATGAGATCATCACCGCACAGCTGTTAAAACATGGTATTTAGGCTCATTTACAATGAGTCGGATTCTTAGCACATGGAAATTTGAAGACAGAATAATTTTGTAATCTGAAATGCTAATATCCGACTATCAACAGAACATACATTAAGAATTGAAAAAAACTTGCTGCCTATACGTGCTAATGACGCACCTTCTAGTGCCTAAATACTATGGCTGGTGGAGAGTAGAGTTCAGCAAAAGTGAACGATTATGCTCACAATTTCAAGCATAGTAATACATATGCATAGTAATATTCAAGCAAAGTTGATAATGCTAAAGAAAACTGGGCCGTTATTTTAAAGGATTTAGCATAAAGGTAATCTCTCTTGCTCATGGATGCCTGCGTCTATATGATCATTGAAATACCGATACACTCCTTTTAATTGTGACTCAGTTAAGCGCATAGCATAAAATAAATATAATTTGGAACCATAAATAAGCAATATATTATTCAGCCCTGTCTATAGGAAGTGTTTTTCTAGAAATACTACACACAAATCAAAACTGGGTTTCTATACATTTTTTTTCGATAGTAAATACAAAAATATTGTTTTATGCTTTCCGTGGCTCGTGGAAAACTTCTACACATTTACCCCCGCGTGGTGTGAGGTGCGGGTTATTGGCATTTGAACCAATGAAATGTACAGATTAGAGAGTCATCAGTATTTTTGTCCAATTTATCATAGTTTTATTTTTTAATTCGAAGATGATGTGGTCAAAGACAGGCTATGTTTTGATTTACTGCCTCTCTAGAACTGCCTTATACTTGCTACTAATTGTATACTTGAGGGTAGTACCTAGCCCGGTAAGCATTCTCAAAACGCCATAACACCATGAACACAAGTGCCATCCTAAGACAACAACCGTAGCCGACCTAAACGTGACTACTAAGCGTGCACGTACCCTCCAAAGTACGTGCACGCTCACTAGTACTGTAAATGTCACTACCATCACCGATCCAAGTCATGACAGCAACGAACGTAAAACCTTGGCCATTTTGGATTGGTACATTTATACATTTTACCGCACGCGCCTAGTTCCTGTAGTGATTCGGGATGTGACACGAACCCTCGTCTACGGAGACCAGGTTGTAACAGGGAGGGGCGACCGCAGTTTGCGGCACTAAATCACTTAACTTAACCAAACAAATGATATTTCAAACACTGACCAGTGAGTGCCCGGCACCCTCAAGAAGGGGTGAGTTCATCAAAGTTATTTTAGTCAGTCGTCGTATATCATGTCATTTCGTTAAACTACATATGGAAAACTCCCCTTGTAGACATACAACTGCCACAAATACTTAAATTATTTTCAAACTACAAACTTTTTCACACAATTTTTACCAAACTAACTAAATTTACTCCGACTCCAAATCAAAAGCAAATCGACAAGATATTCACAAGCACAGATCAAAGCCCAGTTGACAACTACAAAGATGGCAGCTGGGTGCATTCCAATTTATTTTGACCTGTGAATAAGCAAAAGCTAGGTGCGTAATCGGTCCAGAACAAACATAGCGTCACGTCTGACCATGGATTTTCACTTGCTATGCTGTCGTCTATAGTTGATGAGTTAGGAACACCAGACAACCTCCCCTACGTGTGCTTTAAAAAACTGTTCTGCTGCTGTTGTTGATTGGGTCAAAAAATGGTTGCAATCTACTCTTCTGTGCCATGCACAGTAGATCGTGGCAATCAGGTTCATCTACCCCTGTCATCGTTAAACTAACAAATTTCGTATGGAATATATGGGACCATATGGAATGGATAAAAGGTATTATTAGATTTTTGTTTATTTCAAATTATTCATCATTATCAGAAATTTGTTCTCGATTCCCGAGAGAAAGCTACCAGCATACAAATATAGGACTGTAATGAGATCTAGGCTGTGGGAGCGAGTTGAATTTTAACATTGAGGTGTAACAACCTCGTTTCTTAAGCTTATTTCCGTTCTTACCCGCTTTATAAACATGGTTAATGATTGTCAGGCACGGTTATCAGAGCGTAAAATGTAGAAAAAATAGTCCATACTACGATCGACTAATCATTACGGTTTCTACTGGAAGCCTTGTTCAGGATCTCGTGTGAGGTTCGCCCACCGGTGTTGCGTCACGTTTCACACTGCTGACGGCAGCTCGCTGTGCTTAAGCTGGCTCTGGCGGCGGGGGTCGTAGCGAGGAGTGTTGAAGTGAACGCCACGCTGTCGTTTCATCGTTCATTCGTGCTTCTTTGTTCAGATGACAACATCGTCTTTCACATTTTTGTTACCTCCATGAAAACGAGTTATCCAGTTTTGTGACAGTTTCTACTTTCTGTCTCTGTTGGAATTAGGCCAACCATGACTAAACTCAATAGCCTTGCCAATTTTACGTGGAAAGAAAAGCGTCTCCTTTGCTGGAGTCCAGGTCTGGTCAACTGTATGTAGTACATTATACAAGCGGTTCATTCTTCATGAAGCGAATGTGTTCTATGATCCTTGTGGTCTCGTTACTTTTAGTTTCTCCAATCTAATATTCACTACAAACATATGTAATAATGTATTGTACTGTACTGTATCAGCCAAAATAAATAAATCTTATATAACCTATTTAACAAAATGTCAGTTCATGTCATATTTTTCCGTTTCTATTTCATATTTTGGATTAAAATTATATAAAAGTACCTAGAAATTATTCTTACATATGACAGCTATAAGACCTAAGATCAATTTATTTGTAATTTTTGTGTCGATTGTATCCCAAAAATTAAACCAATTCTGAGAAAAACGACATCAATTGTCAGATCTAAGTCCTACTTCTAGGATATTTTTATGTCATTAGAAGCATTAATACTAAATAAGAATTGAGGACCTTTATCAAAGTTTTTTTATGACATTTGTAGTACATGTTTGACATAAAAAAATTAAGCAAACGAAAAAAATATTGGGAATTGTTTTCACATAAAATGTTCTCAGACTAACAATGTTCCGAAGTTATTTTTGACTTAATGTAAAATTCATGTTGCATAAAATTATCCAGGGTAGTCAAGTATGGGTTTCCAAAATATTATTATTTACTCGTTTATACAAGTAATTCCCGATTTTTTTATTATACGTATGGCTTCTTCACCATTTTACTACACAGTATGGTATTTTTTCAGAATTAAACAACGTAGAAGAACGTTGAAAAATTCAGTTGTAAATTCCCGCGGTACAACCGCATGACTCGAGCCCACGCGGCGAACTGACAGGGTCGCGCGGTACACTTTTAAAGCCTCGCCCGCTGCGGTATAGTTTGCGTTCTGTTGTTTATGAGCTTGAATTACATTTCATTTCATATTTATTCGTAGAATAAAAGTAAACAGTGTACAAGACGTCAGAGCGAGCTACTTTTCATTATTGCGCCATCTGTGAGAATCGTGTGAAGTTCACGACGGGAAACCACAGCATGCTGAACGATAACGAACTTGTTGCTATTGGGTATGTCGGATAGGCACAACGACGATATGCAGCGGTGGTGCGGTTAAATAAAGAAAATTAACATGGTGTCTATCAGTTCAGCCGTAAAAGCCAAAACAGCTGTGTTTATTATATTTAGGATTGTGGCTGATCAAGCACAAGGCACACCTGACGTTAAACGGATAAACGACTGCCGATAACAGCTGATTTCGACTCAAGTGACGAATTACTCTCCGCCCGTCACTCCGAGACATACAGTTGTAAATTCTCATGTGCCTGTAATTGTACTGGCTTTCAAAGACTGCTGCCGGAATACAGTGTTAGGCGCTTGGCGACAGATTTTCTTAGTTGAGGGTAGTAGCTAGCCAGGTGAGCATTCGCAACATGTCCTTCCACCGTGCGGTGAAGCTCAAGCCGGCGGTGGGTATCGAACCGTGGACCAGTGGCACTGCAGTCTATAGCTATTGCCGCACGGTAATTATTGCTTCAAACGTAATATTTTGTTTGAAACACATAAAAGTACTGTTTGGATTTAAACCAGTCTTTGCCAAAATCAATATATTGAGCAGATAGATGTCAGGTATTACATTAAGAACCGGTTAATGTTAATTCTGCATTCAAAGTTATATTATAAAATTACAAAGGGGGAAGTTGAACTATAGGTTTCGCTCCAAACCATACTATGGTTAAGAACGAGAGGACAAATTAGAGTTATGAGTTATATTAACTTAGTCAAAGCATATTCTGGCTAAAGGGGTGGATGGTTCAAGAACCCTGCACATAACTTTAACTTTTCCTCTCGTAATTGTATAATAAATAATAATCCGCGAAGTATACGTTATTGAAAAAATAAAGGCATTAAAAGAAAATAAAATAAAAGGTTATTTCTATTATGATTTAAATTCCATACAAAATGATAACAAAATACATTATTTCTTTTCACCAAGTACAATTTTACCGTTTCTCTCAATATATAATTATAGTAACTAAACCTTCATAAATATTTAAAGTGTATTAACATCCCTCCGTTTTAGTGTATATAGATTCCCCGACGTAGGTGATACAGTTATGGCCCATTTAAATGCCACCTTATTGATGTCTGCAGAAATTTGATATATTCGTATTACGTGTACCAATACTATTTTCATGAAAACCATTGCGTAAGTTTTGCCTGAAACATTCAATTAACATAAAAACCATTGCGTACGTTTTGCCTGAAACATTAATTTATCATGAAAACCATTGCAAACGTTTTGCCTGAAACATTCATTTAACATGAAAACCATTGCGAACGTTTTGCCTGAAACATTAATTTAACATGAAAACCATTGCGTAAGTTTAGCCTGAAACATTCGATTTTCATGAAAACCATTGCGTATTTTATTGCGTGAAACATTCATTTAACATGAAAACCATTGCGTACGTTTTGCCTGTAATATCATCAAATATTCACTTGTATCCGCTTTTTACATAGTAAGTAATCAGTTATTTATTTTTTATATGAATAAACGTATACAGCACTAATATAACAATAACGAATTTTGGTTCCCCCTAAACATGGGGTGTGAATATTAGTACAAGATATTTACCGATATATTTGGGTAAAGTAAAAGTTCACATTAATCGCTTAGCATTTAATCATTCTAGCATTTTCTCATCTGATGATTGAAACACCGTATCTCAGATATCTACTTCAATAAACTTTCATTATTGCAATTCCATTGATGATTTAAAATGGTGTTAAAACCCTGATTGATGTCCGTAATGATGATACTCTTTAAAACTCATTTTCTTCCTAAGCTGTTGCCAATGCCAACTGTAATAATCTATTATAAGGACCTTAATGTCATAATAATAAAAAGTAAACGCAGTGTATAAATAATTTTAGAAATATCAGAGAGTATATCATCATCATCATTTCAGCCGGAAGAAATCCACTGCAGTATGTAGAACTCCCCATAAATTTTCAAAAAGAATGGATGGAAGCAGTTGGTAACAAGCACCTTGTGGGCGGTCTATGGACGCTGCGCTTGCTTGTTTGTGGCCTCCATTCGAGAACTTTTCAGCCACATCGACCATCAGTTCTGCGTGCTTCGATTTCGTAGAAAAACACCGAGCATGGCCCTCTCCATAGTTTGTTGCGCCACTTTGTGGTTACTTATAAGGCCCGCAGGTAGAGGCCAAGAGAAAGAGTATAGCATTGTTTCATTAGGGTTGGAGCACTTTGTATGGCGGCCATTCATAATTATTTTTATTGATATTTTTGACTAACTTCTGGATTCCCTGTACGGTTTGTTCGTACACCCTCTAAGTGAATTTACAAGTACTAGAATCAAAGTGGTACAATAATTTAGAAACAAATGCACAATTTTTATGAAGCTCAGCAAGTATTAAATTGATCAGTGGCTGACCAATGATAAAATATCTTCCTAAAGCTGTTGGCCTCATTACTTTTACGAAAACCTTCCTACAAGAAGTAGTTAAGTCAAGGATAAGGTTGATAAAAATAATGAGGCCGCAAAAGTTGCGGAATAGAAAAAGTCAGAGTAGTACAATGTAGAGCTTTTTTGGTATGACTAAGCCGAAAACCCTCACGGAAGACCTAAAGACTGAAACTAAGCAAGAACCTTAAGCATTTTTTTTGAAATTCCCGCTTAAAAGGGTAATTGTCGTAAAAGAACAAAGCGGAAAATGAATAAAACTAGGCAAAAATGGAATATCTAAATTTGTTGTGCAACTATGTGCCTGAAAAAGTAAAAATGTTAATATTCAAAAGCTTGGACTCACTGCGACATACCTCCATTAAAATGTGGAATACTAAAGTGCTAAAAATACTGAACTATCAACAATCTCTCTCAGAAAACCTACAAGCAGAAAAAGTCTTTTTTTGCGCTATAAAATGCGACGTTATATAAAGTGCCACGGCTCACTGAGAGGAATGTATGTATGTCCCACCATTATTGACCTGGATTAACAGCCGTGACATTTCTTTGGCTATGTGAATTCGCGACGCCAATATTAGGAAAAACCTTCAAAACAGGAAACCACAAAAGAGAGTCGGCGTTCCATCTGTCCGTTTTACCTATCGATTGTTAGTGGGGACTTGTGTTATTCCTCATGTTCTGAACTATTATGAAATTGTGTTCTTTATTATATACTTAGGATCAACCATAAATACGACAACAGAAGAGACTACTACGTGGAAACAATATGTCAGTTGAAAAAAGTATAGAGGTGTAGGAACAAACAAATCAAGGCAAAGATGAAAGTTGCTATGAATTTAGTATTTCTGATCTCGATTTAGAAATTTTTGAACCCTTGACTGTAACTGTATTGAAGCATTTGTGTACGGTGTTGGTGACAAATATTGCGTATTCTCTTGATGACAAACAAAACAATTGAGTATTTTAATAAGCAAGCTGGAGTGGAATTGGGTAGGGCACATAGCACGCAGAACTGATGGTCGATGGGGCTGAAAGGTTCTCGAATGGAGGCTACAAACATGACAGCGCAGCGTCGGAAGACCGCCCACAAGGTGCTACCAACTGCTTCCAACCGTTCCATTTGGAAATCTATGGGGAGGTCGATATCCAGCAGTGGACTTCTTACGGCTGAAATGATGATATTATACTTTTTGATATAACTAATATTATTTATACACCGCGTATAATATTTTGACACCAAGGTGTTGTTAATCGATAAGAACTTGATGTAATTTAGACTCTATACACCGTTTTTCCTCGTAGAGTTCTACAAAATTTAGTTACGTAGCATGGAACTAAAACTAGCCGATCAGCTTTAAAACATGATTGTAACCAGAAATGCGCCAGAGAAAATATTAAGAGGACTAAATCCCAAACGGTGATCTGACATGTCTCCCACGTGGGGTGCCGGGTTGGAATTGCACCTCCCCATATCTTCCCATTGGTGTCGTAAAAGGCGACTAAGGGAAAAATACTGGATGGTGGGCAGCAGCACCTTTTAAAGTACTGCCATCCTACTCTGCCATCCCCAAGCTGCCTGCCAAGCGTGAGGATCAATTACCCCCTAAATAGGGAAGGCTTTATTCAGCAGTGGACGATCCGGCTGATACAGTACAAAACAGATCTGATATGTGACTTAATAGCTGGATACCAGTAAATGTTATGTTTTTTACAACGCTTACAATTATATACCCGCCAAAATGATTTTTGAGTGTTTTGTACTAAAAAAATAATAAACATTCAAACGTACCAATACAGTTCCGTTTTCCAATTGAAAAGGTTCCAAAGTTAATGTGATCAGGTAACGTTGCTGCATCCAGCCATCTCTCTGGTCGGAACTGGTCTGCATCAGGACCCCAATTTGGATTACGATTAAGACCATATATTGATAAGATGCAAGTCCCGTTTTTCTTAAGGGTGTAGTTTTCTGTAATTATATTATTTATTTTATCACAGTGTTTATAATGAATAGATTAAAAAAAAAAAACATGATTTAAGACAGGTTAAAATAGTACAAGTTTAATATTAAAATTACCTCACCTAGGCTTACGAACTTATGGATGCACGATTAGTTATATATATAATATTAGCTTAAAAAAGCCTTCAAGAATAATAATAATTTCGGAACTGCAAGTCCAGCGTACGAGTTTTAATAGAGGTCAGTGAACTGAAAATATTTTTGACATCTATTTGATTACTTAAACATACATACATAAAATCACGTCTCTTTCCTGTTGGGGTAGGCAGAGACCACATATTTCCACTTACTACGATCCTTAAATATCTCTTTCCCTAAATCTATACTCATCAATCCTTTCATACATGAGCGTCGGTTTAGGGTACTTCTGACCTGGCCTTTTTTCAGAACGTCTTCAATCTGTTTTTTTTATAGTAAAATCTAAGCACTGCAGATTCATGGTCCGTACTAATTTTGGATCTTTCTTTATTAAATTACATTTATCAATTGTATTAATATCATACATATTTACAACAAGGATGTTAGTTGTTGTAAAGTGGTGTTGTTATTCTAAAACTAAGTGAGTCCATAATATTATATATATGTAGGGAATGAAGTTGTATGAAGAGAATTTAACCATTAAACACGTATTTTCTTTATTTTTTCATCACAAACTCTTTAACAAAATCTTTCAAACTCATCTGACATCTCTCTGACTCTTATCGCTAACTTCACACTTGAAATTGACAGTGACATCGCATCAAACTAAATCATCTTCAGGGTTGCTAGGTAGTGGAAAAATTATAGTTACAATACGAAAAAAACTTAACTACTTCGACACGGCCGTCCTGGTCATTCATCTGACCCAGATGAATTATCTTCAATAGCAATCCATGGCTTCATAAGATCAGCAGAAGAAGTCGTATTTATTGGGCCTTCACTGGTTCCGATTTTTCCCACGGCGTATCTATCATTATGTTTGTTCTTCACTACTTTGTAAGGACCTACATATTTAGGTAATAACTTACTTCCTTGCGAGAATTGCGTTCTTTTGATAGCAACCAAATCACCAATGTTATAGGTAGTTGCTTCTTTTCTCTTTCTATTATAATTTCTTAAGTTCTCTTCTTGTACTTTCTCTAGCGATTCTTTTGCCTTCATTCTGAGCTCTTCTCTTTTTTCATTAAAACCTGTGTTCTTGTTCTATTAATTTTTGAAGTTCATCATCTTTATCTTTCATTTTAGTACCAAAAAGTAATTTAAATGGCGTCATATCAATACTACGTTGATATGTACCATTCAAGCAGCGTTGTACTTTGGATACTGGGCGATACCATTTGGTCGGATCATCAGCGCTCAGTTTGCTTAATACAGCAATAATAATTTGATGGATCCTCTCGTCCTGGCCATTCCCTCTTGGCTGTCCAGTGGTAATAGTATAGTGAGTAATATTTTCAAGTTTGCAATACTCTTGGAATTCATTTGCAGTAAACGCAGCATTTCGATTTGTAATCATTCTTTCAGGTGAGCCAAAAGTTTGTTGTTGCAATCTTAGCTTGTCTAGAGTATCTTGTGTTGTAAGGGTCTTAACAGGGTATATCCAAGTAAATTTCGTAAAAGCATCAACGATAGTGAGGATATATTTGTAGTTTTTATGTGTTGACATCAACGGTCCAAGATGGTCAACATGGTAAGTCAATAACGGCACTTCTCCTTTGTCGATTGGGTGTAAAAACCCCTCTTTTTTGCCCCTCTTGTGTGATAGAAGAATGCATTCAACACAATTATTTATAACTTTTCTTATTTTCTCCTGTAAATTTTCAATATAATATTCTCGGTTAATTAATTCTTCAGTTTTAGCAATTCCGAAATGTCCTCTCTCATGATTTTTACGAATAATCTCATAATTCATCTTCTTAGGAACAACAAGTAGTCTGTTTCCATCCTTTTCTTTATAAAGTATTTCCCTCTGAATGACATAATTTTGATAAGGTTCTTTCTCCAAAATTTTCTTTATTAGTTTTAAATGGTCATCTTCGTCTTGGGTTTTTTCAAGCGAGCAGTGATTTCGTTGAGTATCAAACAGACTGGATATTGGCTTACAGCGTCAGCATATTTCGTCCTAGAACCAGCTCTGTGCTCAATTTCATAATCAAACTCTTCCAAAAGTAGAGCCCAACGGGCGACACTTGGTGGCAAATCTTTTTTCTGTAAGGTCATTGTTAAGGCAGAACAATCCGTTACAATTTTGAAGTGAATTCCCAATAGATATACTCGAAACTTTTTTATTGCAGTAGCAATTGCTAATATTTCCAGATAATAACTATGATATTTTGTTTCAGTCGGAATTGTTTTCTTACTCGTGTAATGGACTGGGTGTAACTGATTGTCTTTGGGACTTCTTTGCAGGAGGACAGCTCCATAACCATCTGCACTGGCGTCTGTGTGTAACTCCGTTTCCAGGTCAGGATTGTAAAATCGGAGTACGGGTGAGCTGCACAATATTCGTTTTAACTCTATAAAGGCTTTTTCACATTTCTCATCGAAATTAAATTCAGTATCTTTCTTCAACATGTCCGTCATTGGTTTTGCAATCAGCGAATAGTTTTTTATGAACTTTCTGAAGTATCCTGTTAGTCCAAGAAATGACTGGATCGATTTGATATTGCAGGGCTTCTTAAATTTTACCACAGCATTTATTTTATCTTCTGATGGTCGAACCTCGTTGTCAAAAATAATGAAGCCCAGATATTGGATCTTTTTCTTCAAAAAGTGACAATTCCTCCAGTTAAACTCTAGACCAAATTCTGCGGCTCTTTTCAATACTTTCTTAAGTTTTATTATTCCTTCTTCTTCTGTTCTGGGTGGGATTATGACGTCATCTAAATATACTAGAAGTGTACCATCAGCTATGAGGTCAGTAAAGATATCATTGATAAATCTTTGAAATACCGAAGGTGCCGTACATAATCCGAATGGCATTTTAAGTTCGTATTGCCCTTGAGGAGTTACAAAAGAGGGGAACTTCTGACTGTCTTTGTGGACTTTCACATGAAAAAAACCGTTTTTCAAATCAAGTGACGTAACACTTTAGCCTCCTTTAACTTATCAATCTGGTCTTCTATTATTGGTAGAGGAAATCGTTCTTTTATAACTTTTTTATTGAGACGTCGTTAGTCCATGCACATTCTGTGTGATCCATCTTTTTTGTTAGCTTAAACTATAGGGAATGCAAAGTCAGATTTGCTTGGTTTTATGCCAACCATTCATTAATTTGTTTGTTAACCACCTCCATTTCCAGAGGAGACAGACGTTTTGGATTTTAGAAAACAGGGTCTTCATCCGTTAGTAATATTTTCAGTTCCACGTTACTTTCTTTTTTCTTTTTATTAGGCTTGTATTCTTCACACATTTAATGTATCTCGTTTGCGTATTTAGAGTCTTCTATGTCATAGTTTTCTAAATTCTTCTCTTCTGTTAAAAGTGTTAGATGCATAATTTTGTCCAAGAAAATCCCATCTGGTGTAAAATAAACTTCAAATTCCTTTAATATTGGATTTCCAATTATAGCATTAACAGGTATCTCACTGTCTTTTACAACATGAAACTTGACATCAGTATAGTATCGATCAATCTGAATTGTAGTTGTAAATGTTCCTTTGGTATAAAGTCTATTTTCGGCTATTCTTGTTAAACATGTTTTTACCTCTGTATTAAAATTTGTAATTCCATCCTTTATCTTTTCAAACTCAGATTTTGTAATCAGGTTGACGTCACTTCCGGTATCTATCAGAGATATTATTTCTACTCCGTTAATTATAATTTTTTTATAGGGAACTATTTCGTCATCGTCTTTATTTTGAATATTGAGAGTCTTTTTAGGTTTATTATAGCATTCCGTCGATTTGTGACCAAATTCATAACATTTAAAGCATTTAATACCCTTTGGACAGGCAGGAGATTGATGGTTCAAGTCACCACAGTTGTAACATAATTTCACGTTCATCTTGCGAGTTGAATAACTTGTCGATTGGCCAGAGTGTGTAGGCCTACCGGACATCTTTTTCCTGAAGTCGCTATAGATTTCTAACTTCTTACGAAATTCTTTTGTGTCTGAAGCACCGTATAGGATGGCTTTATTGGTCTCAAAGTCACGTATACCATCAATAACGAATTCTTTAAGAGCAGCGTCTTCCACTTTGCCATGTACTGCTAGTTCTTTCATAGAAAAGCTGATAAGTTTCATCGTTCCTCATTTTACGTGAAGCCAGTTTTTTGTGTATAACTGCGCTATTAATCTTTGGACCAAATTCTTCTTTGAGAGCCTTCTTTAATGTCGCGTAGTCTTTTATTCTTCCCATTGATCGCAAAAATAGCTTGGCAGTTCCGTTCAATAGTCTTTTAGCATAAATTAACTTTTCTAAGTTTGACCACTTCATTATACATGCAGCATCTTCAAATTCGCCAATAAACGTTTCAATCGGGTATGTGTCGTCTCCGGTGAAACTAGTCATACACTTTTCCAAATCATTAAATGAAATTTGTACACCAACATCATGTTCGTCATTTTCGCTTTGTGCCACGTCCTTTTTCATTGGCATTGTGACTGATTTACTTTGAGTGTCTCCTAGAGATTTTTTTCTAGTCGTAGTGCAAAATGATGGTCTTCTTGAAGTCATTAGATATGTTTATTATATAGTCTTAAATAAAATCATTAAAAATCTTAATTCTTCAAAACTACTATTTTAGTAGAAATTTTATAACTTGGCAACATTTTTTCACTGCGTCGCTAAAACAGATTTTTGATCGTCGGTAAAGCAAATCTTATGGCAGAAGTGTACAAATTATTGTCAATCACGTTTTGACTTTAACTTCACCTTTAGCTGTAGATCCTCGTCAAATTTTTCTTCATCCCGGACGAGCCCCCATAAAAGATGTAGGGAATGAAGTTGTATGAAGAGAATCTCACCATTAAACACGTATTTTCTTTATTTTTTCATCACAAACTCATTAACAAAATCTTTCAAACTCATCTGACATCTCTCTGACTCTTATCGCTAATGTTTTCAATAACCGGCTGTACTCACGCGTATTGGTCGAGATTGTCGACCTAGGTTTCGGGCATGTCCGATGCCCTTCATCAGGTGAGTTCACGCGTCTAAACCGCGGCGACGACTCCGCGCAACCGCTCGGTCTGCGCGGCGCGAGAGTGGAGGCGCGGGCGCGGGGGCGGCCAGTGGGCTGGGAGAACGCCCCGCGTACCGCTGTGCTGATGGTGGTGCATCCTCTTCGTCAGTGAGTTCTTCGTCGAAATCTCCAACACAAACACTGCTAACTGTATCACACTCTAGACTGCCTAGCACTTTTCGCGTTGAGGTAGCATTAAGAATAGGTGTCCAGGCTGGTGGGAGGGTCCATCCACGATCTCTATTGAAATTGGGGTGACGGGTGATCTCGATAGCCTCACGTACTTTTCGAGGTATAAAGAATTTTTCTCTTGCTAGTACGGAGGCTTTGTCGAACCGTATAAAATGTTGCGTGTCCGAGAGATGTGCGTGCTCCGCGATTGCTGATTTGATATTGTCTATATTTTTAATGCTCCTAATGTGTTCGGCAAGTCTAGTTGCGATGTTACGACGAGTTTCACCTACATAGCTCTTGCCACAGTCACACGGTATTTTGTAGACGCCCGGTACATTAAAATGGTCCCTGTCTTTCGGTGAACGTAGCCACTTACGAAGTTGACCCGGGGTACGGAAAAACGTGCCGATGTTATACTTCCGTCGTAAGAGATATCCAATTTTGTCTGTTACTCCTCTTACGAACGGTAGATATGCTGGCGATCGTTCCACTCTCGTTGGTCTCTTCTTTTCACTACGACTGTCCAACCGACCACACTGTCGCCATCTTATCGCTAACTTCACATTTGAAATTGACAGTGACATCGCATCAAACAAAATCATCTTCAGGGTTGCTAGGTAGTGGAAAAATTATAGTCACAATACAAAAAAAACTTAACTACTTCGACATATATATATATATATAATTATTTTTTCCTATTTTATCATTGTGATATTAGTAAGTTACATGCTTAGTTTTTTTTAGATTATTTTATGCATTTAAAGTTTCACCTAAATGTTTAAAGTAAATTACATCCCAGAGGGACCTGCCACTGACTCCGGGGTCCTTTTTCTCTTTAATATCTACTCCACAACCACTTCATTTTAAACTTTTATAGCTATTTTTATGTTGTGGCTAGTTACCCCTTCCTCCGTCGCTTTCACCCCCCGCCGCACAAACCCACCAGAGCAGCTTGTTCTGTGTCGCGACAATGCCACAACCGCATACGGAACGCTGTCCTTGAGCCTGGTCACTTTCTCTCTCGTCTAGATGATAACGACAGACTCAGTCTCTGTGCCTCACGGTCAGAGTGCAAGAAGTTGAGCTACACCCGTACCCTCCATTAAAGCTAATAATTTATACTAGCTACTCTAGTAATGTGCAAGAAAAGCTTGCGATGGTTATTTTTCTAGTAGCGCCATCTCTTACACATCGGCTGTACTAACTTGTAATATGGTTCGATTTTGATGGTTCTAACACATACCTTTATCGATTTTTGTCACTACATTCTCATTCACACTACATCTTTCCCTGATCGTGTGATCAGGGAAAGATGTAGTGTGAATTCCTTATCCTGTCACCCCGTTCAACTCCAATTGAAATTTTTATATTTGACTGGTTAGCAATACTTTTCTTTGAAATAAAATAATTTTGATCGAGCTTAACTTCTGTGGCAAACTAGGGGCTTAATTTTAACAACTTGTTAGTTTATTTTTTCTAACTCAGACTTAGGTCGTGGAACCTAAGGCTTGACACCCTTTCCATCGCATACAACTGCACACCTTAGTATATAATGTATTAATCTACGAATAAAGTTAAAAGTTGATATTTACTGTTCGCAACCCTGAACGGAACAAGAATTTTGTCCTTTTTACTGTAAAACTACAATTAGGTTTAAAATAAATTGTCACAATTAAGGAAAAAACGTTTAGCTAATTTATATGGTAGTAAATAAAAATAAATTACATTGATGGCGATAAACTAATTGGCGATAAACAAGGGCCGTCAACGACATATTCTTATATCGTGAAATATCCTTCTAACGTGACTTTTACTAACGTATACGCGCTCGAGAGCCCACAGCTTGACAAAGACGCGGCATGTTTCTCGTTTGTATGATCCTCCGAAAATTTTCTTAAGAAATTCGCTTGAGTTCCTTAATCAACACTTCAGTAAGCTGCTGCGGTGTCAGAGGTGTAAAAGGACGGTTCCGGATGCGCCCGTCGAGGTGTTCAAGTAGATTTAGGTCAGGGCTCGTGTGTGTAGGCTGTTTCCCGTGGGGTGACGGGCTAGAATGTCACCTCCTCATCTCTACCCGTGGGTGTAGTAAGAGGCGACTAAGCGTAATACACCAGAAGGGCAGCAGCGCTTGCTTAAAAACTGATTTCTCACACTGCGATCCTCAAGATGCCTGCCATGCGTGGGGATTATGACAACCCCCCCTATAATGGAGAAGGTTGTGTTCAGCAGTGGACAATCCGGCTGATACAACACAGTGTGTAGGCTGTAGCATGTGACATGGTAAGTGATGACATGGTTGATGATGTTGTTCAGACTAACCTAGAATTACTGGCTCTCAAGGACATCTGCCGGAACACACTGTTAGATGTTTAACGACAGAGTTTCTACATGAGGGTGGTAGCAGCTAGCCAGGCGTGCTAGCATTGCAATACATCTAACAATCTTTTATGGCAGCTTTCCTAGAGGGTCATCGCTTAATGGTTTATTATACGTATTGCTTATGCTTGTAATTATCTATAACTAGAGCATCACTTACCTAAAGGTAACATATTGATAGCTAAAGACTTGACTACCAGTAAAAAAATACATAAAAGAATAATTATTATCATAAACAAAGTCGATGCCGCATATCATCAAAATCTGTTTAGTGGTTTCGGAGTGAAGAAATCCTTTTTTTTAGGAAAAATATATGTACCTATTTACTATATTAATTTATACCAAAGAAGTTAGTAGTGTACATGACAAAATGGTATGTTATTTTAATTTTGACTGTACTCATCGTAATGTCCTTGTCGATATGTCTTGCAACAACTGGCACGGTAGGATATAAACGCAGTGTTTCTTTTAGTACTGCTTCTGTGAATAATAATTTTGGCAAGTCATCTTTGTCTGGATCCCGGTCTGACTTTTCAAATACCTCAATAACTCTGAAAGTTAATTGTTTTATTTTTTTATTAATAACATTTAAGTTTGGTAGGTAATACAAAAAGTTGCGCACTGATATCAAATTATGAAGCGAATACACAAGTAAAAAATTATATTCAATGCAAAATCTGCACTTTGTGTTACGTGTCGATAATACTCACTCATTAAATACTTTCTGTTGTACATCAGGATTAGATCCCAATATAAGAAATAATATATTTAGTGACATCGCCGTAGTGTCAAAACCAGCGGATATTATGGTATCAACTTCTTCTCGTATGTGTTCATCAGTAAAACAATTATTTTTGATACGCAGGAGATAATCAAGAAATG
This sequence comes from Plagodis pulveraria, assembly GCA_963890685.1. Taxonomy (NCBI): domain Eukaryota; kingdom Metazoa; phylum Arthropoda; class Insecta; order Lepidoptera; family Geometridae; genus Plagodis; species Plagodis pulveraria. The sequence continues at coordinate 3,178,403 of OY982963.1, read as the reverse complement.
TTTTAGGTGTTCCTTTAAAAAATTTAAATTAATGTGTAAATACATTTGTATTATTATCATTATTTTATATCGGCCAATCCCAAAAAAAACCGTTACTTTTCAACAATAAATAATAAATTGAAAATAAATGATTGTCAATGAAAAAGTCTATTATTCAATAGAAAAAATATATATTTTAGAGTGATGGCAAAAATTATCAAGAGAAAATTATATTCAGCCAATAATTTCAATCATTGTTATCTTTACTTATGAGCAATGAAAATTTCAAGGGTTAGTAGTTACGTGCTTCAGAAGAATAGCCGTAGTTACCTGTCTCAGGTTTTGTAGTTTTAATTTCGCGTTCCTTTTTATCAATTATCTGTGACACACATAAAACAATTTTATTGAAACTACAACCGATTATATATGTTACGCAGCAAGAACAAGAAGACCAATTGACACTTGAAATTGCCACCCACTTGACCCGGGGCTTCTTGTAGGATCTTGAGAGTAAACCTACGGGCGGGGATAATTCTAGCGCCTCATTATCACTTCAAATCTGTTTGAGAGAAATACCAGGTGCCACCTGAGATTCTTGTGCTAAGTAAACAAAGCGGTGCAAACATGTTTAAATTTTAGTCCCATTATTTAAGTTTAAGCCAATGCTTGAATAAAAGTTTTGGTTTATGAGAACTTCAATGTTCCTCCAATCTTAGATCTTTTTGTCCAAAACTAATCAGGATGTATTGCCGATGCGACAAATGACTATTACTCTCACTTAGAAAGTTGATACAAAGCATTTCATTTCAAAAATGCTGACTGGCTAGATATATCTATCAACTCGTACTGAGCTGAAGCTTTTTGGATGTACATATTCTACCAGTTTTTATGCGTCCACGTTTCTTTGAACTTTCGGGAACTGAACTCATGTTTCTAAATCATAAACGGGCAAATCTTAAATCACTCCCGCCGCTCTTCAAGACGATGATACCCGCTTCTTCAGTCTACTCGTGGCCACGGTCAATGCAACTTGATCGAAACGTCGAGGTTAGTCAAAATATTAATATTTTGATGTTAATTCGTGCATTAATAGACCCGTTTATAATTTGGAAAGATGGATTTTATACTTCTACTCAAAAATACGTACGTAAAATACATACGTAAAATAGTACATACCGATTTTGAAAATTCAATAAATTCCTTTACACTTTTCTTTCCTTCCTTTTTCAAGTTGGACATGTTGTAAATAAAATCGATGTGAAACCAAATCATTCTAATTCTCTCTTCAACTATGTGCAGTAATTTATCTTCGTGATACAAATACTTATCTCGAAGATCGTTATTGGCATTACTTTGCAAGCCAGTGGTTGTTACTAAAAAAAAATATACCTAGGTAATAAATTGTAGTTTTCAGTATTGTAATCAAAAGAGTATTTAGAACATATGGAAAAGTATACCAAAATTACAATAAATTGGTTACATTCTGGGCTAGATACCGAATTATAATGGTCTTAAATTAAATACTGATGGGCCACCTTTTGGATGGACTTTTATAAATAAAAATATACCATTGTTTATAATAAATACAAGAGCAGTGTCATTAAAATGTCTCTGTTCTTTAGGTAATAATGAGTTTTAACATAAAATAGGTTTAAACAGAGAAGGTATTCACAAATGTGTTTCCATGAATAATTCAAAATTTTCTTACAACAGATCGTCTCTAAATTCCAAGCTCTGATCAAAGCCATATGATTGAGAGGTTCATCAAGCTGGCGGGAAAATAACTCCACGAGTGTCCTTGTTCGATCGTTGAAGATTTCTATTAAGCCATTTATAACTTGAACACTAAAACTTGGGTTCAATAGCTTGCGGTTTCTTTTCCAGGTCGTCACTGAAAACATAAAAAAATATATCACGACCTTCTTTTTATCACCACCACGTCTTTTACGCTGTGTAGTCAATACCGTTCTTTTTGGATTCATGTAGATATACAGGGTTATTGGTAAATGGCTAACAACCTATTAGGGTTGACTTTTGCTGGTCCTAAGAAACATTTGAGATGAATTTATTTTTATCATTTTTTGCCTACTCTGAGCCAAGAGCGCCCTCCGTGACATCACTGGACCACGCCCCGTGGTCCCTTTGAATAGAGTTTTGAATATTTACATCGAACAAATTAACAAAAAATACGCAATAATACATTACAGGCACAAGATACTTTTGACATCAGGTGGTCCGCGTGCTTATGCAGTCAAAAACACATAAACAAATGCAAAAGAAAGTTGTAAAAAAACATTCCAAAATGTTTGTAAGGACTAGTAGAAGTCAACCCTAAGAGATTGATAGCCATTAACCAATAACCTTGTATATTGTTAACACTAAATAATAGCATCATCATAGTATGTGTTATACACAAAAATAACATCGTTCTGCGATGCAGGTGGCAGCTGCCTAAGTAGTAGGATAGTAATCATCCGACTACGGATGTGTATGAAAAAGCCAATGTTTTAAGCGTCAGGAAACTATTTATTTGTGGAAGGCAAACGGCGCTATCATAGAAAAGTTATACCCAAGCTGGCAGAATTAAATAAGCGAATAAATAGATGTCCTGTACCTCGTGCAAAGAGTATGTTTGCAAAAAAGCATTATAAAGTTGGTGTCCCTCACATATATAATAAATTTAACAAAACATATAAAGTTAAAAAGTTAAGTAACAATGATATCAAGAAGACACTACTTACCTGGATCTGCCAATTTGGTTATGAAGGCATAGAAGAGATGCCTAATAGTTTTCACGTATGATATTATGTATAACTTTAAATTATCACATTACCACACACACACACACACACACCCTCACACACCCTCACACGCACATTCACACACACACCCTCGGCTTAAATGAGCATGTTCCGATGGCAGATGGCTTGGGTACTCGGCGCAAAATCGGGGGACGCGGGTTTTATTTCCACCCAGGACAAAAATATTATGCTCATGTAATTTGTAATTACATTAAAAAAGACGCAGTAACGCCGATACAACCAATGCTACCTAGATGCGAGTTGCTGAAATGAAGTGACAATCGTGATATTTCAAAAAGGCATTAAAAGTTCTGCTATTCATCGATAGATGGCAGCTGATTACGTAGTCGTCCGATTTCGGAGCAGCTCGTTTCGATTCGTGCGAGTTTCGTAGAGTCGTACCATGAAGTAAATACAAAGAGTAGGTGCCCTAACGCCGAAACTCTAAGCAGGCATGAGTCACCAGATTGCGGAACGAAAAGGGGGATTACGCATGCGCAGTAACGCCGATACAACCAATGCCACTAAGAGGCGAGTTGCTGAACTAAAGCGACATGCGTGATATTTCAAAAAGTCATTAAAAGTTCTGCTATTCATCGATAGATGGCAAAATTAAAAAGTATCACCGCTGTGCCAGTCGAAGTGGGGGGTGTTAGGTTATTTTCGTTATGGAATTTCTGGATTCGGTCTCCACGCTCAAGGCCCGTGATAGAAGCTATGCAATAGCTTAAAACTAAAAATAAATATATTACTTATTTGGGCTCCTAGTGGTAGTGCCATGCTGTAGCTCTATGGGCTACAGCTGCATGGGCCGGCAAGGCCGGGGAAGTACCATTCTCCCACATGGTATCTACGTGAAGTAGTGGCTTTACCATTGCGTTTCGATCGATTTGAGGGAGACCCAAAGGCCCAACCCCCCTCCCCCTCCCCCCTAAAGAATATGGTGGCACAGTTTCAAGAGAAAGTACTCCAGGAGCGTACCAGCCGCGACAGAAGACTGGAGAATCCCTCCCCGGGCATCCACCTCCAGGATCTGAACCTGAAGGTGGATGCTCGGGCTGCCCTGCATATTCTGGAGGGGGCAAAACCGTCCTCAATTATATTTCTGCTTCTCGAGGCAAACGAAGCAGGCAGCTTAAGTCACACCACACCACGCTAGCCGTGAATTTGGGGTCTCCGTTCAAACCTGAACGATGTCCACTACCACCTGGAGACTGCTAAGCCGGCCTTGCTCTTTTTGACTGAAACACACATTTGTTCTCCAACAGACACCTCATTCCTCACATACCCAGGGTTCAAACTGGAGCATTCCTGTTTGCCGCGGGCGGGGGTGTGTGTTTACGTTAGTGAGGATATCTGTACTCGTCGCTCAGTAGCCTTGAAGGACAGGGCCTATCTGACATTTGGTTGCGCGTAGACTGCGATGACCATCCGCGAATCTCCGTGCTTGAGCAGATCCCCACCGCAGAGATCGTGATACTAGGCGATTTCAACACCCACCATGCCGAATGGCTTGGTTCGGGCACGACCGATTATGCGGGGAGATCTGTTCACGACTTCGCTTTAGCGTATGATGTAACACAACTGGCCACCTTGACCACCTTGCCTTAGCGTATCCCAGATATGGATGACCATACACCTTCCCTGTTGGACCTTCTGCTGACCTCTCACCCGGACAACTACTCAGTATCCGTTACGCTCCTCTCGGATCGTCGGACCACTGCCTAATCCGGAGTTCATTGCTGGTTACACGCCCAACTCGACCCCGTTTTGTAGGTTGTCGTCGCGTGTGGCACTATAGGACTGCAGATTGGGACCGGTTGCGGTCCTTTTGTGCATCATACCCATGGGAGCAAGTTTGCTTCTTGTCGGATGATCCAGATGTCACTGCCGACCTTGTTGCTGATGTAGTACTTCAACGTATGGAATATTTTTTTTTCATACTCTGCAGTTCCCATCCGTGGCAGGTCCCAGCCTTGGTTTGGTTGCGCTTGTAAAATGGCCTCTGGCCAAAAACGAGAGTGTTACCAAGCTTGGGCTGATTCAGTGGCATCTAAAGATTTAAATACCAGCGATTTCAACAAGGAATATTACTTTGCCTCCAGGTCAAGAGTAATCGTAGAAGCGAAGTTGGAGCATATCGGCAGAAATGGCGAAAGATTAACCCGCCTTTCTTCGGGAACACGTGCGTTCTGGTCTCTTGCCAGGGCTGTCCAGGAGAATTTTTGCCAGTCCTCTCTACTGTCCCTGCACATAGCAAATGATACACTGGCCCACACCGCAAAGGAGAAGGCCGATCATCTGGGCTCACTATTTGCGTCTAACTTGACTTTGCATGACCAAGGGAACTTACCACCGACCATAACACGGTGTGATACCAAGATGCCGGATACGGACTGCTTTGGTGCGCCCGATCCCTAAAACAAGTGACCACTCAGATCCGTCCAACTACCTCCCTATAGCCATAACGTCTATGTTATCCAAAATAATGGAATCCATTATCAACAATCAGCTCTTGCAGTATCTAGAGGAGCACCAGCTGATTAGTGATCGACAGTATGGTTTTCGTCGCGGTCGCTCAGCTGGTGATCTTTAAGTATACCTTACGCATCGATGGGCGGAGGTGGTGGATTCTAAGTGAGGCGATGGCGGCTAGTTGGAAATAGCGAAGGCCTTTGATCGGGTATGGCATATCTTTCGAAGCTTCCTTCCTATGGGCTTTCTGAGAAATTGTGCGCGTGGATCTCCAGTTTTTTGGCATATCGGAGTATCAAGGCCGTTGTCGACGGTGCATGCTCCGACTTGAAGCCAATTAATGCTGGCGTTCCTCAAGGCCGTGTGCTATCTCCGACTTTATTTCTCTTGCACAGTGACATGCTGCAGCTCAGCGATATTCATTGTTATGCGGATGACAGTACCAGAGATGCCTCTTACACTGGCAGTGCTAAAATTTCTCGGGAAAACGTTGTCAAGAGTCGGTACAAACTTGTGTCTGAAGTCGAGACCATGTTGTTAAATGTTTCGAAATGGGGCCGAATGAACTTAGTCCAATTTAATCCCAAAAGACACAAGTTTGCGCGTTTACCGCTAAATTATCCCCCTTTGTCTCTGTCCCTCCCTCCGTTATGAAGACTCCCACTCCTCTTGCCAACTCCACTAGCATCGGAGTACTTGGCGTCGACATATCAAGCGTCGTTCAATTTCGCTGTCACGGAAGATAAGTCTAAATTAGCCTTTTAATAGCTTGGTGTGCTCGGAAAGGCAAGACGGTACTTCACGTCGGCCCATCGATTGCAACTTTATAAGGCTCAGGTTCGGCCCCACATGGAGTATTGCTCTCACGTCTGGGCGGGAGCTTCTCAGTACAAGCTTCTTCCATTTGACCGCATTCAACGCAGATCAACTTGCATCGTCGACGACCAAGTTCTCTCCGGTCGGCTCGACCCTTTGGCACTGCGTAGAGATGTTGGATCACTCTGCATCTTTTACTGTATCTATCACGGGGAGTGTTCCGAGGAACTGTTCGATTTACTACCTGCAGCTCAATTTCGCCATCGGACGTCCCGACAAAGCATGATGTTTCATCAATTTTATGTCGTACCTCTGGTCTGTCTGGAAGTCCACAAACTTGCAATTTTCACGGCATTTCCTACCTCGCACTGCCAAAATTTGGAACCAGCTATCTGGTGAAGTGTTTCCGAACAGATACGACTTAAGGGCATTCAAGACGAGAGCATATTCCCTCCTCAAAGGCTGGCGACGCATCCTCGAGACCTCTGGTGTTTCGGATGTTTGTGGGCGGCGGTAATCACTTACCAACAGGTGAGCCGCCAGCTCGTATGCCCTCCTATCCCATAAAAAAATGTAAATGCAATGAGCAAAAATAACATAACACAAACTATATTTTCAGATACGTATTTACTACTCATCAACTACATTCTTCCTAGTAGAATATTGTGAGGTTATGTATGTGGAGCGGTTGGACCTCTGTAGTTAGTCTCCTTAGCTTGTATTGTTTATTATTGGTTATTTTTTTGTTTCCATGGCAACGCTGACTGATGCCGATGCACTACGGGTTCTAATCATTTAAGGAGGTTTTAAGCTCAAACAATAATACTGTTCCTTTATTAAAACGCATACCTCGGGTAGCGAGAATTTCTGTGAAAATCTGTGTGTGTTCTCAATCTTTATCTTGTTCGATGAAAAACGTTTTGGCCACTAATACCACCCAAGCCTAGAACGAGCGTCTATCATTTCCGTACCATATACTTCATGTCAATTTAAATCCTTCGAACAAATAATCACTTACTAAAGTAAAGGAAAGGAAAGCTGCGAATTCAAATAATTCTTGTCGATTCAGCTACTATTAACATAGAAGAAGAAAAAGTGTAATGATACTGTTATTACAAGCGCGGCACGGATCTTGTTTTCGAGTGATACAATCCCCTGTTTTCCATTTGATACGTTTATTTCCCTAATAGAAAAGCATCCGCCTGCAACTGCAGGTCTTCACCTTCCCGAACCTTCTGATCAAAACAATGATATTGTAAAGGTGACCCCACAGGATGTTTCTGCAGCCATGGCATCTTTTAAACGTGAATCAAAACAACTGATTCCGCACCAAACAATAAAGGAAAATCTGACCTGATTGTTTGTTTTGCCTATCGAATTTTGTAATGTTTTCCAGGAACATGAGTTATTGCAAAAATATAAATATTAAAGTCATAGGGTTGCGTTGTCGTTAACAAATTACTAATCTTATTGGAAATTTTACTCTTGTTTGTAGTACAACATAAGGTGAACTATAGGTGTCACTCCATTCCCATAAGATGGAAAAAGAACAAGAGGACATTTTAGAGTTATGAGTCATGTCATGTTAGCTTAAACGGTCAAAGCATGCCCCTATAGGGATTGATGGCGCGGGTTCGAACCCTGGACATGCCTATAATTTTTCCTCTCGTAATTTTGTAAGTTTGTAGTGGCATTTGTCTATCTGGTATTTTTCACCATACCTCTGAATAGCCAATTTGCAATTATTGTTGTTTGAAAATTAAGCTTCTGGTAAATCTAATTGTTTTTGAGACGCCATTTAGATTATTAGATGGTTACAGAATGGATGTAAATTAAAACAAAATCGGTAAAACTGCTATCTAAATTAAACGTTATATTTCTAAACATTTCCTTAGAACGCCGTGTCTATGGAGGAAATGTGCATGGAATTATTAAATACCAATGAAACAATAGGACTTTCATAAAATATAAACAAAATATGTTAGCGGTAGGGTAGCTTGAAGTTGAACATTACTTTTTGCCTATTTTAATTCACGAGCAGTTTTCTCGTACGAATATACCAAGAAATTGATATGTCGTATATACCTACGGTTATTATAAAATCCTTTATAAATAATCAAATAAGAACCAAGTAAGTCTAATAAGAAACTAATTTAACATATAATAAACATTTTTTTTAAAATGAAATGACATTTATTTACTTGTGGTTCTAGGTATTATAATATACCAATAGTCTCGCTAGGGCACGCTTTACGCATACAAGTATTACCTATGCCTATACAGGTAGGTATTTTGTCAAAATAGTCACAAACATTAGGAAGTCAACACATTTTTCTCATCTAAGAATTCATTAATTGTATAGTAAGCCTTGAAAACCAGGAAGTCATGTAACTTTTTTTTGAAAATTATTATATTATTTAAATCACGTATAACGTTCGGAATTTTATTATAGAAAATTGGAGCCATACAGAACACACTTTTATTGTGGCAAAGTGTCGTTAGGCAAGTTTTTTCATTTTAAGAATCCGTATAAATTTTTTATTTGATAATTAAAATACTTACCACCAGCAGTAATTAAGCCATCTCCAAGAACTGGCTTAATAAAACTGTATATGTAATGTTTTTCTAAACAAATGTTTGAGATCGCCAAAATAGCTTCAGGATCAGTGATAACTAAAAATAAAGTACATAATTAATGAGATCGATTAGGTACGATACGATAATACGGTAGTGTTTACTGTTTACTAATAAAAGTAAATTTTATTACCTTGCATGACTACTAATATTGCGTTTAGTTTATTTTTCAAAACTTTCAAGTAATCGGTAGATTGATGGCAACAATTTAAATTCGTTATTTTTACCTAAAAGTTACCAAAGTATCTCACCTGGAAGTGAAGCTTGGCGTAATTACGGTTCCTATCGTTAGTTGTTTTTCATCATCATCATCATATCAACCGGAACGTCCACTGTTGAACAAGGTCTCCCCTATTAGGGGGTTTTGCCATAATCCCCACGCTTGGCAGGCGTCTTGGGATCGCAGTAGATTTATCAATACTTCAGAAGGCGCTGCTTCCCACCTTCCGGTATTTTCCCCTTAGATGCCTCCTACGACACCCACGGGAAGAAAGGGGGAGAGGACATTCTAACCCGACACTCCACGGGCCAAAAAGGGCAATAAGGGCACGGGGCAAAGCTTTACTTTATGCTAGCTTTTGACTACTATCTCGACTTAGTGCTGATGATGAAAAAACGAACAGGAAAGGTCCACTACGAGCGCTGCAAAACTTTTTTTAGCTTTAAACTTTTCTCTTTGTCATCATATATGTTTTTAAACAAACTGAACTTACAATACAATTTTTCAAAGCCAATCCTGCATGTAGCTAAACCGCCTTTCTTCAAACATTCTTTGGAAACATCATTTATAACTGTATTAGTGTCTGAAAATGAGAAGGACAGAATTACAGTTAATAGGTATAAGTTTGATAAATGTGTTTCGTAAAAATATGTGGTAAAAGTTTTTAGAGCTGTTTTTTATAGGGTTTGGACAAGGGCAAAATAATAATACATCAGTTGAGATGCTGTGCCACAGCATAAATAAAACGGAATATATTTTAGTTAAAAAAGCATGATTATTATAACCTAACTAGAGTTCGTCCAAAGACAATGGCAAGAAGCGGGTGCCATTTAAGTGTAAAGTCATCTACACTACACACAAGTGCCAAGTATCACAATGATACAACATTAGAAGCGGATAAAACTCCGTTTTTGTAGATTCTATTACATCAAAACAGACGAACCTAACGAAAAAGTCAATGTAGGGCCAACCATCTGTTAACTGGGAAAGCCAAACCCATGTTGTTTACTTTTGACAATCGTTGTAGAGCTTTGATTTCCGTATTTTCAGGATGGATTTTACACTGAATAAAAACTTTTTTTTTTGTAATAATTGCCTGTAATAATAATCTTTATTGCCTTGTTGATTTAATTGTATACTCGAATTCCTGTGTTCATTCCCGTGCTTAGTTAGTTGGGATTTTCGAACATCTGGATCTGGATTTGAGAATAACATCCGGAAGTTGGCTATTGTTCTGCACCCTATTACAGGAACGGAACATTTTTATATTTAAGTTGTTTATCACGTTACAACGAACAAAGAATAGGTTGATATTTATAAATATAAATAAATACCACTACTAAAACCTTCTTCAGATAAACCATTCACCAAGAAAGGATTATTCTGCATTAGGATTATTTTTATTTCCATTAGGTACAGACTTCGTATTGGTTTTTTATTAAACACATAAATATAAAAAAGCAAAAATTACCTCCTTGGATCAATCTGAGTCCATGACCGATAAGAGAAAGCCAACCTGATACATCAGGAGGTTCCATATTCTTATTTTCATTGAACCATAATTTCCAACAGGCACAACAAAATGACAAAAGAATAAATGATAATAAAATAATGTGTAACATTTTATGTTATTCCAATAATAAAGACGTTATATCTGTTCACAGAATGTAATACGATTGTGACTAAGTTATACAATTGTTATTTATACGCATCAAACTCATCATACAGGTAATGTAAATAATATAATAATTTTCAGAAAAATGTTTCATGACTTCCTGGTTTTCAAGGCCTACTATACAATTAATGAATTCTTAAATGATAAAAATATGTTAATTTTCTAATGTCTGTGACTATTTTGACATTATACCTACTTGTATATGCATAGGTAATACTTGTATGCGTAAATCGGGCCCTAGCGAGACTATTTTGTATATTATAATACCTAACACTGTAACCTAGGGCCACTAGTAAATAGATTTAATTTAATTTCATTTTCATTTCATTATATTTTTTGTGTTTTAATGCCAACTTCAAGCCAAGAGTGCCCGCCGCGGCAGCACTGGACCGCATCGTGGCCTCTTTGAATAGAGTTTTGAATATTTACATCGAGCAATGTAATAAAAAATATGAAATAATACATTACAGGCACAGGAGACTTTTGGCATCTGTTGGTTCGCGTGCTTATTCAGTCAAAAACACAAATGATTCTTAGGACTAGCAGAAGACAACCCTAAGAGGTTGGTAGCAATTTACCAATAACCCTGTATACAATATCGTTAACACTATTTTTTTTTCTCTGAACATGATCACAAGCGCTATCCCGTCGTCCCCTATGAAGGTTAAAGCAATACCAATTGTAGCTCAAAGTTGCGGCTCAAACGAATAAGGTTCTTGTTGCCGACTGGAATCCGGCGCGAAATTGAAAGATGCTGGTTCGATTCCGGAACAAAAAATGTTTTGCTCCAATAATGTGTAAATGTGATTTACACATTGTTGTGACTACCTTTCTATATTTAGAAATGAAGAAGGTTAAAGTCAAAGTCAAAATCATTTATAAAATTAGGGCGTCTACGACGCTTTTATGAAGGTCAATTACAAATTTTAGTATTGAAATATTCTACATGGTACTGCCACGTTCAGCCAATAAATTGTCGCTGCGAGAAGAACGGGCAAGAAACTCGGGGCCATTCTTTTAAACATCTTTTAACAATGTGTTACAAACGTACTATATAATACAGTTATTACAATATTTGTTTAAATTATGTAGGTGACAGGCAATAGCTTGGCAGAGGCGGAATTGTCCAGGCATTTTTATTGTTTAAGTAATCAGAAACTGTGTAGTAGGATTTTTTAATCAATATGTTTTTCACGTGCAACTTGAGTTTCCCTTCTGTGAAAGTTGTTATATGTTTGGGAACTTAATTATACGGCACACAATTACCTAAGAAGAACCTTTTATTTGTCTTTGCTAATCTAAAACCTGGCACCGCTATTTTATCTTTATGCCTTGTATTGTAATCGTGATTGTCACTGTTTAATTTAAATTTACTAAAGATTTTACGATCATACATAATATTTTCAAATATATACAGACTTGGTAAAGTTAAAATATCAATTTCTTTAAAAGGATCCCTCACAGATTCCCTAGGACCCATTTTATATATGGCTCAAATTGCACGCTTTTGTATGATAAAGATTGTCTCTATCTCAGCAGCAGTTCCCCACAGCAATACGCCATACGACATAATACTGTGGAAGTACGCGAAATAAACTAGGCGAGCAGTAGCTACGTTTGTTTACTGTCTTATCCTAAGAACTGCATATGCAGCAGAACTAAGTCTTCCGGAGAGATCATGTATAGTGGGATCCACCCACTGTAAAGTGGAATCCATTTTGATTCCCAGGAAGACTGTCGCTTTGTCAATAGGGAGTTTATCTGGGCCAAGCTTTATGTTTGGTTCAACATAAGTAACATTTGGTAAAGAAAACTTTAAACATTTCGTCTTTTTTGAATTTAGGAGAAGATTATTAGCGGCGAACCATTTACAAATCTTAGATAATACATTATTTACATGCGTCAGTTCACTGTCTTTCCTATCTACTTTAAAAATCAGAGAGTTATCATCTGCGAATAAAACAATATCGCAGAAATCTTTGACCATGCAAGGCAGATTATTAATATATGTTAGAAACAAAAAAGGTCCCAAAATTGATCCCTGTGGTACTACCATTTTTACCAATGACCCGGAAGAAGTATTGCCACTTATTCTAACCCTCTGTAGCCTGTCTGACAGATATGACTCTATAAGATTCAGAGCTTTTTCACGAATACATAGTGGGAAAGTTTACGAATCAGAGTACAGTGCTCTACACAGTCAAATGCCTTGGAAAGATCACAAAATACGCCAATAGCATCATGTGAACTCTCCCAGGCTTCCAGTTTATGCGGCATCAATTGAACACCTGCATTCGTTGTGGATTTGCTTTTTGTGAAACCAAACTGATTCTCATTCAAAAAATTATGCTCATTAAAATGGGTAATCACATCATTGCGAGAGTTCTCCATTTATTTATGTATAACAATCCTCAACTTTTATAATGATTATCAGACAGTGTAGAAGTGCTTTTTTAAAAACTTCTTTCCATCAAATGAAGTCTACTGGTGGAACCACACTACTGGTAGTCATGAACCACACAACTAGATCGCACCGTCCCCTATGACGGTTAAAGAGATATAATAATAGCACAAAGTTCTGCTTGAAAGTTTAAAATTTCGATGGCTGAGTGGTATAGGCAAAAGAAGATTAGTATCGTCATTAATAATAATAATATTTATTTGCTCAAATATATGCACTACAAAATACATCTATTCATCTATATATTGTCTTTTTACGTTTCCACTCTAGGCGGGTATGTACATATGTACATTATTAACTTAGTGATAAAAAGTAGTCCCTAGTCCTCACTATAGGATTCCCTGAATTTGTGAGGACTAGTTCACTTCCAGGGTGCTAGTTACATAACGTTAGTTCGTGAGCAGTGTTCTAAGCATGATTCGTGAAGTGTATCGTATTTGTGTATAATTTAAATATTTACTAAAGCAGTGATCAAGAAAAGTGAATCAGATTAAGGTTATGTTTCTTTTTGTATATTTAATTATGGTGTAGGGTTAACTCGGCCACCCTGTCGGGCAAATCTGGAGAGGCAGCTGTCTTTTTACCGCAGCTGCAGTGGACCTCCGGCTCGTGGGATGGCGGGCCTTCAAGGCTCGCGGCAAGGCAGGTCAACTCGGCCACCCTGTCGGGCATTATGTGTCTCCAAACCCCGATGTTTGGTGCCCGCACAGGTGATGTATAGTCGGGGGAAACTCGGCGACGAGGGCACCACAAGGGGACCTCACCCCTTCAAAAAGGAAAAACCAACATGACAGACAAAGCGATTGATAATGATCCCCAGGTGGGTAAATCCCACCCTTCGCAAGAAGGCTGCCTCACCGTATCTGGGGGGGGGGCAACAAACGCTTCGCGGGCTCCGGCCCGTGCACCGACAACTCTGGCACTCGTAAAAAGGACACCGATTCTACAACACACAATGACATTGGCAAGAAAATGGATATGAGCGAGAAGGAGGTAGCACCATCTCGGTGCAGTGACCTAGTCCCGCGAGTTGTTCTGGAGCGCTTGTGCAGCGCCAAACCAGGCACTCAGAAATTGGCCGCCGCGGCAGGGCGTGAGCGCAATCTAAGCACCGCGTCAATGGACGTGAGCGAGGAGGAGGCAGCGGGTGTCTCTTCTGCGTCTGAAGCGGGCGCACTTTACGAAGTGCTTCGGATTCCGTCTCCGAATTTATCGGAAATGGACTCCGACGCAATGACATGGGAGAGCGTTTCTTCGCGCGGCACTCCCAAAAGGCGAAAACGGCGTGCGGAAGAGGTCGATGGGGACCTTAGTGACCCCTCACCGTCACTAAAGGTCCCAACCGCGCAACGCGGGAAAGGACGCGCCAAAGGGAGGGCGCTCACGACCGGCCATTATGTCGGCGTCGTTGACGCCATAAAAATGCATATTTTGTTGTGTGAGATTGTGAGTGACAAGTGTATCATATAAGTCTGCCCAAACAGACATAAGTATGAGTAACTATATCTAACAATATACTGTAAACAAGTGCACTATCACAGAACTTCAGTTTGCATGAGACATGCTGCGGTGCGGTCGCATCTAAAAATAGATAAGTGAGTGTTATATTAATGTTCGGTAACTTAAACGTTTGAAGTTTAATAACTGCATTTGTGTTCATTACATTACCGAAGAATAAAAGTAATTGTGATGATAGTGTGAAATAGTTTATAGGTAAACAAAAATTCCAATGTGAGCCAACAGAGATTGTACTAGTATTAAATGGTATAAGCGAAACCCGTTTCAGAAATTGGTAAGTGCTGTATGGGTGTGGATAAGTATATCCCTGACTAGGTAATTTTATATACACCACAACTTAACCTTGATACTTTTTTTGTTATGGATTGGCAAGCAAGCAGACGGCCCACCTGATGGTAAGCGGTTACCGTCGCCTATGGACATTTGCAACACCAGGGGCGTTACCGAGCTTTGCCGACCCTGTAGTTCTCTTTTAACACCCTTTTTGAAGGAATCCATACTGTAGCTCTGCGGAAAAACGTTGCATGGAAGATCATTCCACATTTTGCAGGTATGCGGTAAGAAGGAACGCATAAATCGAGCGGTGTGAGACTTCCAGGACTCAATTATGTGGTTAAACGGTATAAGATCAAACAGCTCTTGAGAGCATTCCCAGTTATAGAGCCTGTATAATATACAGGGCGAACCGATATCTCTACAGAGGCTCAAGGTGGTCAGAGAGCTAGGAGTCGTCGACAATTTGGACCGCTCGACGCTGAATAGCATCGAGAGACTGGAGTTGGTACTTTGGTGCGCCATTCCAGAGGTGAGAGCAGTACTCCATGTGAGGGCGAACTTGTGCTTTATAAAGCAAAAGTAGCTGACTTGACGTGAAGTACCGCTTTGCCTTATTCAGCACACTTTGATGCCAATCCAGCCTTATTCGCAGCGAAACTGGACATCTTTGGAAATGTCAATACTCAATACTCAATTATTTATTGCAACATATGTAGCTACATGCAGGTCTTATTTAACATGTTTGTTTGTGTTATACATTTGACCCTATAAGGGTATGGCAATGGTAGGAATGGAACGATCTATTCTTATATCATTCAATTTATCATTGAAGAATTCGTCTAAGGTATAATAACATTTAGATACAAGTAAAGATTTTAGGTTTTTAATAAAACATTCTACCTTTTCAATGTCTTTTAGCGTATTAGGCAGCTAATTATATATATCTATAGCCATTGAGTTAGGACCGGCCGGCTTATTAGCTATCTCTCGGTGAACTTCAACACGAAGACAATTGGGTTGCGATTCAGGGGTATTATCTATCATTTTTACTGACGATGGAAGTTGAATGAACTAACAAAAGTGAAATAGATTGGGTCTTTTGTGTGTTTCGTTTATGCTTTCCTGAAATTTCTGGCCCTATCTTAGTGCCATTTGGCCCTAAATGGAATTGTAAGGCGCAAAATGGTAATTATATTGTGATTATATAATAATTTAAATAGGGAGTTAAATCATTTAATTGCATATCATTAAAGTACATATAACTCGCACATATCTTAGATACGCTGTAAATGATGTATCTCCTAAAATAATATCGAAACGCAAGTTGACATTTGTTTGTCAACGTCAGTTTCGCGCGCTATACAAAAACGTTCGTGAAGTGGAAGATTACTTGTGATTGTGAATTGTAAACAAAGATTACATTGTAATTTGAGCAAAGTAAAACTAGATGATGTGATTAAAAGTTACAATTACTTGGCTTATGGCATCCGAGCAAATGGCGCAAATGCTGGGGGTGATCGTGGGCCACTTGCAGCGCATAGAGGCCGCACACAGAAGGCACTAATTTTTATCGCCTGATATGCGATGATGCTACCTAAGATTGTGCACACAGATTTAGTTCAACAGCTTTGCTAGCGGCGGGCCTACTGCTTGCGGCGAAGATATACAAAACGCAAGAAGATAAATCACGAACGAGTTTCTTACATTTACCACTGACAGTGCGGAAATCACCTATGCACTCCGGAAACCAACAGCTAGGTCTAGAGTCATGCCCGATTGTCACTTGGCGCTACAAAATTTAGCAGACATAATTATATAAGGTAACGGTGACATGTAATAAGAGCCACAGTTCAAATCAGGGTAATAATAGAACAGTTATTCATGTCAAGGGAAGGAGTGAAAAAGAATATCTCTACAGACGTTGCATAGCTCTGTAAGCCCACAGCAAAGGAAGCACAGAATCTGTTGCATGTCTACACTGAGAAACAACTACAAAATCAATGGAACAAGAAGTCAGACTAAATATGCGGTGTCCTTCCTGATATAAAACAAAAATGAATCTAATAATCTACTTAAGCTCACAAGGGCAGATCTCCATATGATTATTGGGATCAATACTGGCCTTTGTGATCTATACTATCACCTACACAAAACTGGAGCAACAGAGTCAACTGTGCCAGGGCTGCTTGCATGAGAATGAAACTAGAATGTGTTGCTCCACTGGAACTCCATACAAGATACTGAGGATAAGAAGCGGCTGGGGCTGGGCTGGTTGGGGTTGGCTGGCAGGAGGGAAATGCACAATACACCCCAAGCAGGACATGGGTGCAGGATTCATTGTTCTTTTAGAATTAGGATAGGATTGCTGTATTTTATATTGTTTATAAATAAATGATAAAGTATTTATTGAGTATTGTACTTTTTATTCAGATAGTTTGATTACATCCACAGAGAAGAACCAGCAAGAAACTCTTGTGGAGTATCTTAAAATGTTTAACAAAAATTCCATAATATTATCTTACACTAGAATACATTCTTTAATTTTATTATCTGATAGAATACTAAGTTACAAATTAGAGATACAATGCTATACAATAAAAATAATATAATATAAAGGGGAAAGTTTGTTGTATGTGTGTTGCGCCTTCACGCTGAAACGGCTGAACGGATTTGCATGAAATTTGGGATTAAGATGGCTTATACCCTGGAATAGCACATAGGCTACTTATCATTATCATCACCTCGCGGGGACACCGCGGAGCGCAGTTAGTATCATATAATCATACAAAAGAATTATTTTAAAAAACCTGACACGTCGCACATCAAAATCAGTGTTCCAGTGTAGGCTGTAGAGGGTCACAAAGAATTAAGCCATACATACTTAAATACAAACATACTCTCAAAAAACATTACTCTAGTTAAAATCTAGTGAAAAAATCAGTGAAACAGTTTAAACATTTTAAAATTATTTTACTAATATTATGTACATAAGCAACATGAAATGACTTCGTTTTTTCTTCTGCTAATTTCGTTTTATTATGTTCCTTTTTATATTATCATCCTATTATATGTCCTTCTAAAGGATTTCCTTCTTCTGTAATACAAAGTTACACAAGACCACATAGTCTGACTGTTTTGCCTGCCTTGATATGGGGTGCATAGTGCATCAATCTGTAAAAAAAAAACAAACAAAATCAGATATATTTAAAGAGTCATGAATAGCAATGTTTGATATACTCTTGTTGTATTGCACTATTTTAACTATGTGAGGTGTCGACCAGACCACAATCTTTCCACAACACCATGCCTTTCCCCATCTAAGTTTTGGTGGTTCCGCCGCTCATTTGCAGTAGGCTCTGGCTGTTGTGACCTGTCATTTAGAATTTCTTCATCGTCAATGGTGAAGCATTGGTCTTACACAAAGTTATGCAAGACCGCACACACATTGCCTATTTTCCCTGCCTTGAAGGGTGTATAGTGCATCACCCTATTTAAAAAAAAAAAAAAATATTTAAAAGGGATATAAGTTCAAGTAAAACTCTGCTGGAAGTTTTGGATATGATGTTGTGATGGTAGGAAGACCATAAACTACTTACCTGTGTGCCAAGAGACATTGGAAGCGAGTTTTCAGCACACCAATACAACGCTCTACCACATTCCGTGTGCAAACATGCTTGTAGGTGTATAATTCTTCAGGCGAGTTTGGCACAGCGTTGAGGATTGGTGTCATCATCCATGGTCGCTGTGCATAGCCCGAATCACCTGTGGTGTTTTGATACATTATTCATTTAATCACTTATGAATGGTTGGTATGATTATGTATATATGTGTATCTGTGAAACCAATTGTCCTTAAATTTGTTTACTTACCGAAAAGCCAACACCTTTCCCCTTCAGCATTAATGTCTTGCATCAGAGCCTTTACTTGGCTATTATTCCAGACATGAGAGTCATGGCTCTGACCTCCAAAAGATGCATCTATGTGCAGGATGCGCAAATCAGCATCACAAATCTAAACAAACAAATGTTTTTTTATTAAGTAGGTTTATAAAAACATGTCTTGTGTTATACCTTACCTACATCAAAACTCATAACATACAATTAGGACATTCAATGAATGGTATTGCTTCCTATTGTAGTAGGCCTCTTCATCTTCACTGGGACGAATGATTGCAACATGAGTGCCATCAATGCATCCCACCACGCCAGGAAATGCATGCTTATCCATGAATCTGCAACAAGAAGTTCTAGTTTATTATCAGTATTACTATTTTATATGACAGCATTTTATAGTATCTTGATCTTTAAATGTACATGTAATGATGTGAACACATGCCTTTTGCTCTGATGCATATGCTTATTAAGTACAAGAAAACTAAAAGTAGATACCAATTTATAAATTGCAAAATTCTACTCCTTGTGCTCCACCATAGTCATAGGAAACTTTATATATTTGGCCTGAATCTCTGGGTTATTCAGGGCTTTGGTGACATCTCTTAGACAGAGTGACACAGAGGCTTGTGACAAGCCTAGGTGGTAATAGGCACCAATGTTCTTTTGATAGCAGCCGTTGGCATAAAATGCCAGTGCTGCCAATATCTGCAAGACAGTATCAACGTCATATTATAAACATCAAACACTATACATTATTTGAAAAGGAATCTAACTAAGGTAGGTACCTTAATCTCTGGCCGTACAGCGCTAGTGCGCTGGTTTACCGGCAAAAGCGGAATTAAATCTTCGCAGAGTTGTTTGAAATCGGCTTTTCGTAGACGGTAATGCCCGACAAATTCCTTCTCAGGTAACAATAGAGGCTTGCTAGCCTGCCTGAGTACCCTGCGCTCAATGATCAACAGCCTTTTAAGGCGTTCTTCCTCTGCAGCTGCCAACAACATCGCTCCAGCCATATTGCTACCTGAAATCAAAGATTAATATCGAAATTGAATAGTATACTCAAGCTAGCAAGAATAATTAGCAAATATACAAAGAAAAATCCTGTTCGACTTTCACATGTGTTAATTAACACGAAAGTCCAAATTTCCGCAGAATGACTGGCTGAAATCAGAAATAATAATATCAAAAATAATATGGATCTTTGAATTTGCAATTAAAATAAGAAAATGTCTATATATATACAAACTCGAACTAAAAACCCGCCAACCAGTGAGCAATAAAGCTCCCTTCTTCATTTGACGTTTCGTAATGGTCTTGAAGCTGTCATTAGAGTTACATATTACCAATTTTACGTCAAAAGTCCCTAGTTTCGTTCATTCTCTCGTCTTCAGAAAGTCTGGTAATCGTCTTGTCGGTTAATTCAAAAATTGGTGTCCACTCTGACGTTCACGAAGACCACCGAGAGTTACGTAATAGCTCTGCGGATCTGTACATTTCTAGACTGGACTTTGGTTTTATAAGTTTATGTCTATATTGTGATCGAATATCACGTCGTTGGTCGGCATATTTTTGGAATAATGTTGGGTATTTTTTTACAAATTTGCTAATTTCTAGTATATAAATAGATACTAAGGATAGAATTTTAAATTTAATAAAATATGGTTTGTGAAAATTGGGTATATTGATGTTAGGTGCTTTTATGTTGGCAAGTATCCGAATACATTTTTTTTGAGCGATAAAGAGGTCACTGGCGTCTACACTGTTGCCCCACATTATGATGCCATAACTAAGCCACGAAAACACGAATCCGTAGTAAGCAGACATAGCTGTATTTTGGTTAGTGGCTCGCCTAAGTTCCCTCAATGCAAATGAGAAATTATTCCAGTTAATGTGCGTATCAAGTTCTAGGCCTAGAAGTGTCGCTGCATCAACACAAGCTAATTTATTATTATTGTAAGTAAAATTGATGTCAAGAGGTGGTTTTTGATATGGTCTAAATTGTATTATTTTTGTTTTTGCTAAATTTAAGTCAAAATAATGGTTAGTCATCCAATTTAATACGTTGTTTAAAATGTCAGTTAAATGATTATTTAAATTCAGATTATTTTTAAATGGTGTCAGTATCGAAATATCATCCGAAAAAGTATACAGGAATCGTCAATTTCATTTTCTAAGGTCATTTATGTTAATTTAAAAAATAGTACACCCAATGACGCTACCTTGGGGTATAGCGTGGTTCATTTCCGTAATCGTCGATTTTATTGTTTTTATAGTTTTTTGTCATGATCAAAATGTTCTATTTCAACATACTGGTTTCGATTCCTTAAATATGATTTAAACCACTCGTGAGATTGTCCGCGTATTCCAATGTCGTATAATTTCTGTAGTAATTATACGACAACGCCAAGAACTCCAATACTCTCTGCGATTTCTAGGGGAACACCCTGAAATTGCGGAGCAGTGATGAAGGGGGTCTTTTTCGCGGTGAAAACGCATGTCTGAGTTTTTTTGGGGTTAAATTGGACAAGATTCTGCTGTCCCCAATGTGAAACAAGTTCCAATGAACCCTCAACTTCAGATACAAGACCAGTTCTGCTTCCTTCTATTTCAACGCGAGGGGCATTAACACGGCCAGAATATTGCGCATCGCCCCTGCTATCGTCCGCATAGCAATACATGTTACGGACTTGTCACATGTCATTGATATGCAGAATAATTAGCGTAGGTGAAAACACTGATCCCTGTGGGACACCAGCATTAATCGGCATAGGATCGGAGCAGGCTCCGTCGACAACGACACGAATGCTCCGTCTAGATAAGAAACTGGCGACCAAAGTGCAGAACCCCTCAGAAAAAGACCGTAAGATGGTAACTTCGAAAGAAGTGCCCTGTGCCAAACCCGATCAAAAGCCTTAGCAATATCTAAGTTGACAGCTAAAGCTTCCCTCTACTCTCGACTGCGTCAGCCCAATGGTGAGTGAGGTAGACCAGAAGATCACCAGCCGATCTGCCTCGACGGAAACTTTAATTACGGTCGCTGATCAGTTGGTGATCCTCTAAGTAACCTAGGAGCTGGTTGTTAACTACTTGCTCCATCACCTTACAGAGTAGAGAAGTAATTGCTATAGGCCTGGAGTTGACTGGTACCTGGTACTGATCCGGGTGAGAAGTCAGCATCAAATCTAATAGAGTGGGTGTATGATTCTTGACGTCTGGTATTCTGGTTGGTGAGTTAAACAACTGTGAGAGACCTTACGCCAAAGCGAAATCGAGAGCAGTACACCCGGCGTGATCCGCAGCTTTGGAGCCCAACCACTTGATATGATGAGCGTTAAAATCTCCAAGTACCACTAACTCCGCCGAAGGGTACTGCTCGCCGACCTTATCAGCTCTTCTAGCAAGGTGCTCGAAAAGATAGGTAGATTCCATATTGCCGCTATGTGACCTATAGAGGCAAGCGTACACTAGAGTTTTGCCCTTGTAATCCACGCAAACCCACAGTATGGATAGGTTTTTGTCTTCAAAACCATTTAGACGCCGACAGCAAATATCTTCCCGGATGTAAAGACAAACCCCAGCACGACGAATAAACGCGTGCTCGAGCGTGTGATGATGATGATGTCGTCCGCGTCGAGTTCGACGATGGCGACCTTGGCTATCTCCTGGCATGAGCTCGAACGTGGCTGGCAAAGCCGAACTTCGTCTGGAACACTCTGTCACAAGTCGGGCAGTAAAGCTGGCCCGTGGTGTTGTAAGTGTAGTGGTAAGAGGGTTTAGGCTGATTCTTTCTAATTTGACGCTTCAAATCTAAACCAGAAAGGCGAGCGTCCTCAAAGGAAGAAACACCTTTCTTGACCTTAGAACGCCAAACTGATCTAGTGCAGGCTTCCTCTTCCCACCGGTCAGTTGGTAGGCTACAACTGGTTAGATTTCGTTTAAGAACGTCCTTATAACGGAGATACTGCCCGCCGGAACTACGTTTTCCACTCGAGAGCTCCGAGTAGAATACGCTCTTCGGTAGTCTGCAGTCATCCATTCGTTGAACGTGGCCGCACTAACGCAGTTGTCCTCTCATCAACAGGGCCTCCATACCGTACGTTTGTGAACGACGAAGAACATCAGCATTCGTGACACGATCCTGCCATTTAACACGTAATATTGAACGCAGGCATTTCATGTGAAAGGCGTCCAGCTTCCGTATATCAGCCTTATATGGGCACCAGGTCTCAGAGGCATATAAAAGGATCGGTAGCACTAAAGCACGATATACTGCAAGTTTCGTCTGTAACGTGATATCATGGGACTTCCACACACGCTGGTTCAGTCTTCCAAAGGTGTACGCAGCTCTTGCTATACGCGCAGGAATCTCGGACGAAAGGCGATTGTCGTTCCTAATTTGGCATCCCAGGTAACGGAAGTTAGTGACCTCCTCCAAGACTGTCCCATCGATGGATAGCGTATTTGTATCAGAATCACTGCCTCTTGGTGGTTGCTTGACAAGCTGAGTCTTAACGACACTAATCACTAAGCCAAACTTGCGGCACGATTCCTGTAGGGCATCCATATGACTTTGCAAGGCTTCCATGCTTTCCGCCATCAGGCACACGTCATCGGCATAAAGGATTTCCATAATGTAGAGGTCAGTGATTCGGGATCTTGCTCTAAACCGTGAAAGGTCAAATACGCTTTTGTCCGTTCGCACATTTAGCTGGATACGTCCACTACAACTTTCGAGTGTGTCATCCAACACTGCAGCAAAATAGAGAGCAAACAGAGTAGGTGCCATCACGCATCCCTGTTTTACACCACTAGTCACCGGAAAAGGAGCTGAGAAGTTACACTCGTGCATAACCTGGGCTCTCATATTGTCATGAAACTGCCTAACTATGTTCGTAAATTTCTCAGGACATCCGGATTTTCTGAGGACAACCCAGAGAGCTTCTCGTGGCACACGGTCGAATGCCTTTTCCAGATCTACGAAGCACATATAGAGAGGGCTGTTCTGCTCAAGGCTCTTCTCTTGCATTTGTTTCACTACAAAGATGGCATCAACTGTTCCTCGCTTCGGGCGGAACCCGCATTGCGACTCCGGCAGTACTCTCTCAGCCAGTTTCCCAAGGCGGGAATTAAGAATGTGTGCCATCACCTTTCCTGCTGTCGAGAGAAGGGAAATGCCCCGATATGAACTGCAGTCCGACACGCTACCCTTTCCTTTGTACAGCTTGCAGATTGAGGCATCTCTCCAGTCTTGCGGAACGATCTGTGCATCCCACACCCTCAAGATCAAATCAAATAGCCTACATTTGATGTTGGGCCCACCATACTTATAAACCTCGGCTGGAAGTCCATCTGCACCAGGTGTTTTAGCATTTTTTAATTTCTTCAGCACTGTGATAAATTCCTCAAACGTAGGCGGATTATCCAGGTCTTCACAAACAGGCAAGCTCTCAATCGCATTGACATATGCAAGGTCAGCACTCTGTGTGGTAGGATTTAAAACTTCGTTGAAGTGCTCTGCCCATCTTGCTAAAATGTCACTATAGTCTGTCAGTTGACGCTGCTTATCACGGGAGTAAATTGGCGCTGTCTTCTTCATCCTCGGACCAAATACGGCTTGTATATTTTCGAAAAACTTGCCTGTTTGATTAGAATCAGCGTAGTTCTGCATTTCTTGCGCTCTCTCTGCCCACCATCTATCCTTGATATCTCGAACCTTCAGTTTTAGTCTCTGCTGTGAGATCTTTCTTTCTGAGACATTCGATTGACTTTTAAGTGCACGTCTGTGATCTTCTACGAGCTTTTTGAGCTCCACGTCTGAGGCGTCAAACCAGTCTTGGTGTTTCTTGCACGATCTACCAAGGACTTGTAGAGCACATGCATGAAGGTTTTCAGCGTATTCACGCCATCCTTCATCTATAGGTGTTTCTATAGACGAAGATGGTACGGCACCAAAAGCGTCATCAATATTCTTCTGAAGTTCCATAGAACAGACTAGTTTTTCTACATACAGTCTTGCTGGGTTCCTATGACAGGATCTTCGTGGCATATTTAGTGTCATCCTGAACTTGGACCTGACAAGGTTATGGTCAGTCCATCCTTGCGCTCTTCTCATAGCTCGTGTTATATGGACGTCTTTGAGATCGCTTTTCCGGACAATCACATAATCTAAAAGATGCCAGTGACGTGAACGTGGATGCATCCAGGTGGTCTTATATTTGTCCGGCAGACGGAAACACGTATTTGTGATAGATAGGCCAAATTCAGCACACAGTGTTAAAAGATCCAGGCCATTGGCATTGCATTTCCCGACACCATGACGACCGAGTACTCCGTCCCAAATCTCAAACTCTGCCCCCACACGCGCGTTGAAGTCACCCAACAAAACAATCTTGTCTTTTATTGGAATATGCTCAAGGACATGGCGAAGCTCTTGATAAAATTTGGCTTTCTCTTCGTCCGGAGATGGAAGTGTAGGAGCGTAAACACTAACGAAGTTGAGATACACGTTGTTTTTAAGCGGCAGCCTTAAGGTCATTATTTTTATCATTGATACCTCTCGGAAGTTCTGGTAAGGTATCTGCCAACTTGTTGCGAATTGCGAAACCAACACCACTTGCAGCACGTTCTCCTGTAGGTTTTCCACTCCAGTAGTAAGTGTAGCCCCCGAGGTCTTCGCGAAGATTACCGCTATCACTGAGATGAGTTTCACTAAGTGCGACAATATCTATTCCGTAGCGGGCCAACTCCCTCGCAATTAGAGCTGTTTTCCTTTCAGGACAGAGGTTATTGCTATCATCCAGAAGTGTTCGAACATTCCATGCTCCGATCATTAGTTCTTTTTTTATTTTATAATTTTGTCTCTTTCGACCGCGTTAGATCGATGTCCAGATGACCGCGGTTTGACATCTGGTGTGTTAGGAGGCGGACTATTTTTGGGCCACCTTTTCTAGGCCCCTCCCCTATTCAGGGGAAAGCAGAGCGATCCTAAATAGGGCTGCTTTGTCATCAGACGTGCTGCCGAACCCGTCCTCCCACCTCAAATCGATTCCGGGAGCGACCACTGATCGTCTGATCGCCTACGTGCAGAGCTTCAGCTAAGGTTTGGACACACCGTTGTCTTTCACCCCACCACCAAAGCTCCATCGCCGCAGGGCTTTTGGAGTCGCGTAAAGCCAATTAGATAAGCTTAGGTCATCTGCGCGTGAATTTATTTAAGCGGACAAGCAGTTGCGCTGGTGCAAGCCCACTCTCTCGTCCTTTACCCCTTGAAACCAATGGATTGGGAACCAATACGACTGGAAAGAGATAGGAGGATGCAGTAAAATGGCCGCAAATCACTCTTAGATCCATGATATGCGCCCTTTACGGCCAATTACACTGCCGTGCTACGTCGCCAAGTTCGCCGAAATCATTTGCCATACTGACGGTGCTCGCCTCTTCTTACCGACGCAGTCTTCATGTGCTAAACGAAGGATCACCCGCCCAACTGTGCACGTTTAAGGTACACAGCCCCCTCTGCTAGGTTTAGTCCACGGGTCGACGTGGCTTCCAGGGTGTGGCCGCTGTGCACACAACAGCTGCTTGGAGCCACTAACAGAGAGTTATGAGGGTCTGCAGCCCAGTCAGCAACTACCACCCGCGTAACGCAAGTCGACCGGCAGCTCTGTAAAGGTCCCACTGCTAAACACCCCACTACACCCCGCTCGAGCGTGTAACCTGGATATGACAGGTACGCAGTATTCGCCGGGTTCAGTGTTTGTGTCTCCGTTATAAAGAGAAGGGCCGGCTTAACCATTTCAATGTGGTGGTGATGAACGGCATCTAGGTTGGAGTGTAGGCCCAGAATGTTACAAAAATCCACAGATAAAGTGGAATTGGAAGCCGCTGAAAAACATCTCTTTTTAGTTTTATTAGTCATGAGTGAAAATATAAGAGTTGGGTGGTGTGACTTATACTTATACTATTAATTGATCCAATAATAATTAAATTATGCATTACAAGTAAACGACTACACAGACTATATTTATGCAAAAACAAATCAAACATCGTACCACTAGCCAGTATTAGGCACGCAAAATCATAACAATACTTGTTTCGCAGTAATTTACAAGATAATTTTATGTGGGTAGTATTATTTATTCTTTCATTACAAATTATGATATTTTTTTTGTTTTGAGCTGGGAATAAAATGGCTGTGGTTACAACAAATAAGACTGGTATCATGTTTATAACTAGTAGGTGAGATGTTGAAAGTGTAAGATAATAAAATAGATTTGCGCTGCAGCGACAGTGAGTTTTAAAAATATAATTCATAATGATAGTATGTTTATACTCTTATATGTAGGTCGTAAAGACAATATGCATTTTCATATACCAAGGAGTGGGCAGTTAAAATATTGATTGTAAACCAAAGAGTGAGTAGTGTGCATATTGTCAGAAATATACCTACGTTTATAAAGGTTACTAAAAGCAGTAACTCGCTCGAATATTAATTTTTCAAGTTTTTTTTTTTTTCTCTGTATACATAAAAAATTATAATTTGTAATTTTGTAACTATGCTAATAATAATAATAATAATAAAAATCTTTATTTGGAACCATAACAATATTATATACTAATAACATATGAGACTCGATGACATTGAACAAAGTATTATTTAAATTTAAAGCTTAATTCGTAGATAAAATAGGATTCGAAAACAATGAATATACAATGAAATAGAACGGGGAAAGTACAAGCCGAAAAAGCAGTTTGACTCTGTGAAGTAGTCAAAACTTAGGGAAATTAGCTAAGAGTTACTTCTGCTAGCCATAGGTACACCAAGACACCTGGCCTTTTTCATCAGGAATCTCTATGAAGAAAACACAGTAGGTATTTATCGGAATTGACGACATACTATCGCGCCACTTTTATTCCAGTACGGGAGTTCGTCAAAGGTGTATTATTTGCTGCTGTTCAACATTCATAAGTAACGTATAACCATAGTAGAAAGAGAGGAAGTAGGCCATCTCCGGCCCAATCCGCGATATAATAACCTACCACACTTGTCTGTCTCAGGGTTGTCACTTTTAGCAAAATTTTAATTCAGTGCCTAGAAATTGGCAACGGCCGGGAAGATGTGTTTTTTACTTATGTTGTGTGGGTTCAGGGTAAGTGAGGTCGGTTTTACCTAAACCATGATGAAGCCTTTCACGATGATAGAAAGAGTGACAGAAGATACCTATGTGGTTGCGGGGCCAGAGACGGGCGACACGGGGCGGTGATGTGTACGAGTACCTACGGTAGTTTACGTGAGTTTACTGATAGTACTGTCAACCAATTCACTAGTTTAAAGCCCGGCCCTTGCCAAAGATGACACATCTCTGTATAGCTAATTTAGTGATTCAATAAAGTTCAACAATAGTTTTCCTAACAAATACAGAAATGTATTCAAGATTCAGAACAGTACTATTTATAAAAAAAGCGCCGTTTCGGACACGCCCATATGTAAGGTTTCGTAGTTCATGTGTAGTTATTGCGTTAGTTTTTTGTTTTTAAGTTTTGTTTGTTTTCGCATACATTTTATATGAAAAAACCTTGTTTCAATCTTACTACTTACTACTACCTACCTACAATACTGAGAAATCGGCATGACTAAATGTAAACAAAGCAATAGCGGCATATCAATTGACAGATCAAATATACCTACAGGTAATACATTGTAGTAGGAAAGTAGGCCTGCCTACTTCGTCTGCCTGATAGAAAACTACCAAATAAAATCTATAGGTATCTCACTCATCATCAATTAAAAATTATAGGTATGCTAGAATAACTTGCTTACCTTTCCTGTTCAGTAGGTAATCTGAAAAGAGACAACTTTGAAATAGATGAACTGTTTAAACAGCCAAACACAGCAATAAGTTCTCCTGCGATTATCACACATTTTTAATTTATTTAGAGGTAGGAGGACGAAAAGCCGTGACGCTCAAACTTTGTGCGATGTTAGCCCCTACTGGCGCACGGTCGAAACGGGTCGAGATTTTGTTAGAGTGTGCGTGCGGGACGCATAGATATTATGGCGCACACATACAAGCCGCGCGCGGTGAGTTTGTATGAAGATAACTTACTTCCCACTCTTTCTACTATGGTATAACCCTTACAAGCTGGACTGAGAGGATCAGTGTAGGTGAAGTAAAAAATTCAAATCTACATTATGCTGATTATACAACTTTGTTCGCAACAAGTATCAGCCATATGGAAGAGCTCCTGCTTGAATTTTCCCCTTTCCATAAAAGCTCCTGCATGGGAGAGCTCCTCAATGAAATGGAAAGTCAGTTTTTCCATTTTATTAGTAGGTAATATTAGCAATTACTACTGAGCTCTTCCGTGCTTTGCAAGGTACATTGGGCCGGTTTGTCCGGGTTTTTGTCTTAGAAAGGCAGTTGTTAAGCATTATGAGAGAAAATTTAGCGAATTCCTGCCTGGCTATCTACCACTTTCATGAAGAAGATCTGTCGCCATGTACCAAACGGTGTATTCCGGCAGCTGTCCTTGAGAGCCAGTGTTTCTAGGTTAGCTTAAACAGCTCTTTGACTACACTAACCATCAGGTCACTATACTAGGATTGAGACGAGTTTAGGAAAAGTTACAAAATCATGTATTGATCACTTGTTTACGAAGTTAACTTCATTGAATCCGTGCAAGAGCGCAGTCGACACAACTCTGGCGGACTACCGCGTCATTCTGTTGGCATGTGACGCGATGCATCATATATAGGGTGTGTCGAAAAATTGTAAAACTCAATACATTGATCATAAAATTCTAAATGAGGAATTAAATAGTACTGATTGGTCGTGTACAAAATACACCTCGTGTCTAGAAAGTATTTATAAATTTATAAAAAACTAGTTTTACGTCTGGGAATCCGTTTTTTTTTTTTTTTTATGCATGATAGGTAAGCCTTTGACCACTATCTCACCTGATGGTAAGTGATGATGTGGTCGAAGATGTTATTCAGGCTAACCTAGAAGTACTGGCTCTCAAGGACAGCTGCCGGAACACACCGTTAGGTGCTTGGCGACAGATTTTCTACTTGAGGGTGGTAGCTAGCCAGGTGGGCATTCGCAAAATGCCCTACCACCATGCTATAACGACTGCCATCCTAAGACAACAACCGGGACCGACGGCTTAACGTGCCCTCCGAAGCACGGAAACGCTCAGTAGTAATGTCACTAGCGGTCACCCATCCAACTCAAGACCGCGCGCGACGTTGCTTAACTTTGCTGATCGGTTGAGAACAGCTAAGTAAACTTCGCTACGAGCGCTTCATAGATTTTAAAATGGTGTGGAGATTACCTCAAAAATAGATCTTACTTTGTTAAATTGGGAAATGCGACGAGTGAGGTCCTACCAGTCACTGAAGGAACAGCTCAAGGATCGGTGATCGGCCCTCTTCACTTTATTTCATATGTCAATGACATGAACAATGTACTGAGACATTGCACATCTTATCAATACGCGAATGATACATGTCTGGTTATTGCTGATAGGAATATTGAAAGAGCACGAGAGAAAATTCAATACGATTTCGACCGCCTAAGCAAACGGTGTCATGACAACAGGCTTGTTCTAAATGCTGATAAAACCAAAATATTGCACATTCGCTCACCCTACCTTAAATACACCTTTGACACAAATAAAATACTTAAGGCACATAGCCATATATGTTTCCATCAAAAGGTACAAAATTGCAGCTGTCCAGTCATCGAAACAGTCGGAAAGCATACATACTTAGGATTAGTGAACGATTGTTATTTTAACTGGCACCCGCACGTTATTAGTGTATGTGATAAACTCAGAGCATTTTTAGCTAATTGAAATATAATCAGAGGTAGAATACCGTATAAAATATTATTACTTTTATACAATACGCTGGCAGATTCCATCATTAGCTATGGCATCACCAGCTATGGCAGAACGTTCAAGACCTACCTTGATAAAATTCAGAATATCCAAATACGAATATTAAAAAAAATTGTTTCACCCGCGATCAAAGAACGACATAAAGCGAGTGAATCTTACGATCTCTTTCAGCACTGCAAAATTCTATCAGTACATAAAAAAAATATTTACTACCTTCTTAAAGAACAATATTTCAATTTAGATATACAACAAAAAAATTCTCACAATATAACCACTAGAAAAATTACTGATGAACAATTATATACAATAACATCTAGTAATATTGGAAGGGTATGGTTACCCCTCTTCTCCGTGCCTCCCTTAAAAAGTGGGGGCACCTTCTGCTGCACGCAACGTGTGGCCCATCACAGTTGACGCATTTGGGTTTTCCCACTAAGTTGCAGTCCGCTGCTAGGTGCTCACCTGCGCATTTGACGCAGCGCGGTATCCTGTGGCAACCGCCGGAGGCGTGGCCAAACGCCTGGCAGCGGTGGCATTGTGGTACATAACCGTGCCGTGGTGCCCATCCTTCGATACTAATATTTGGTATGTTTAGTATCTCCGTAATGTTGTAAAGTCGCTTAAGCTCTTCTGTGTTTTGTTTCTCCATGACTACGAAGTAAGTAGGTCCCCCCCGCGCCCCTTTTCTGGGGAGGATTTCTTTCACGTACTTAGCCACAAAGCTTTTGGCTTCTAATGCCTGTATAATATCGGCTGGGTTTATGCCGAACGGGAGCCCCTTTATTGCTATTTTCGATGGCAACTCTTCTTCTTTGGTAGCGTAGCAATGTCACGCTACTCGGGGCTCCTTTTCTGCTGCCTCTGTTAAACAACGCTGTACTAGCCTGAATTCGTCCGCCGTAGTACAGTTAAACCGGAACCCTTTTGCAAACGGCTTAACATTAGGCGGCCTGCCTAGCTTCGTACGCATGTGTGCGAATAGCGGCACCCAATCCGGAAGCGTTTCCACCACTATCGGCGGATAGCCTTTTGGCGTTTGAACCGCGATTGCAACAGGCGCTAGTTGCGGTATATCTGTATTGGGGTCGATTCACTTTCAGTTTGCTGACTTACTATTTGGATGCTTCTTGGTAATTTTGCAGGTGGTGGCGACACGAGCGTTGCCGCGTATGATGCAGCCGCCGCTGGAGTAGGTGATGGTGGTGACGGCATAGGTGCCGCGTCCATCGGTACTGATTCTATTGCTGCATAAGAGGTGGAATCAGTGTGTCCCTGTATGTATTGTGTATATTGTTCATCACCTGCTCCTTCATGATCCAATTCTGTTGTGGAGCTTGATGATGACGATGATGATGTTGGTGGTGATGTTGATGAGTAAGAAGGCTCATTCCTGCTAGCAGTTGTCTTCTTTTTCCTGATTGCTTTCTTAGGTGGGGTGATGGACGTTTTGGGCTTATAACGCTTCTCATCACCCCCCTCTTCCTCTTCAGAGGATGACCGCCTACCTTTTTTGGGCGGTCTGCCTGAGCTAGCCCGCTCAGGTTCGGTGATCACTTGACACTCAGGTCGAGTTCCAGCGAGCCCTAGGTCGGGTTCTGCCCTTTGGCTTGTGCTTCCGGTCAGCTTGACCGGAAGTGATGTAGTTCCTTCCGTACTACGTCAGTATGCTGACGGGGCGGTTGCCGTTTCGGTTTCACAAGGTGAGGGATCATCCGTTACCTTGGTGAGTCCGCCTGCTGCCTTCCCCGCCTTGTCCTTGGCTAATCTCGGTCGCGGTGCTCTCCGCAGACCGATTGCTGAAGCCGGGACGATCACCGATTGTTCAGGGTGGAAGAGATTACGGCATACGATGCCCTCCTCAGCCGGTGTTCTGCCTGTGGTCGGATCTGGGTCCTTCCTCGGCGGTGGTCTGTCTTCATCCGCCATGCTATTGTGGCGGTGATGACAATGATGAGATGATGATAATTAATGTGATGATGATACTCGTGCTATCTAGCTGATTTCTTCTTCGACTTCCTTCAAAGGTGAGTCGGATGGGGCGTCGGGCTTATTTACTCATTTCCCCTGCATAATCTCATGTGACAACGGTCACAAGGTATCTTTTAACTTGCGTAGGCTTCTCAATTATGCCGCTCTACGCAAGGTCTGTATTGCACTATTGTGCGTTATTTTATGAATCGCTTGGATGTACTGCAGTTGGTGCTATCAGCTCCTTAGGGAGCGGACGCCATCTTGGCTTCGTTTCCGGCAGTCTAGCATGAAGCGGTGCTATACCCTGCAGATGTTCATGTGGTCCGTTGTCCGCCGCGTCGTACATTTTCTTCGCTAAGCGGACAACGAACTCTTCGACTGTATCTATTGCCACATCTTTGGCTATTGTTATATTTCGAACATATCGCCCCGCTACAGTGGCAATACGGAGTGCGGTGTTCTGTTGCGTCTGGAGTCTCGCTTTGTTTGTATTCGAGCACAATGCGTACCAAGCTGGGGATGCGTACGTCAATCTTGACCTTATGTACGTTTTATATATCCCCAGCTTCGCAGTGGGAGTTTGGAGTTCAGAACGGGTCTTAGAAGCGCTCTCGCCGCTCTGGTGTTGTGCACTGTTTGGTTGACTTGGGCTGTCATGTTCAGTTTCCTGTCTATTTTGACCCCCAAGTATTTGGTGTCACTTTGCCAGTCGATTTTTTTGCCATACAATGACAGTTTCTCGCTGGGGATAGATTTTCTGTTCACAAGTAGCGCGGCGGTCTTTTCAACATTAACCGCCATGCGCCACTTGTCCAGCCATTCTGGAAGGATGTTTAGCTGTCTTTGCATGACTTTTATTGCTTGCGTTGGTTTAGTGGAGGAGTTCATGAAGGCACTGTCATCCGCGAATAGAACTAGTGATACTCTATGTTCGTGGTCCCACGGCCTGTTCTCTATTGTTGGAATATCGTCTGTGAACGCTGCATATAATAGTAGGGATAGGCAGCTGCCTTGCGGGACACCTGCCTTGATGCTTTTCTGCGTGTAATTTTCCTGGTCAACTGTGACAAAGAAGCTTCTGTTTGTCAGGAAGTTGTCAATGATTTTGAGGTACAGTTTTGGTACCTCTATATGTGCCAGTTTGTAGAGAAGGCTCTCGTGCCACACTCTATCGAAGGCCTTCTCTACGTCTAGGAATACGGCTACTGTGTGCCTTCCTTTGTTAGCCATCAGATGCAGGAATGGTGTGGTCAATTGTAGTGTTGTTGAATGGTGCCGCCTGAACCTGAATTGCTCCTTTCTTGGCGTTATGAGGGGTCGCAGCCTGCTCAGCAACAGCCTCTCAAACAACTTTGCCATATGTGGCAGTAATGAGATTGGGCGATATGATGCTGGGTGTCTTCTATCCTTACCCGGCTTCGGGATCATTATGACTTTGGCCACCTTCCAGGACTCTGGGAAGTGGCCAGTGCGTATTATCCCGTTGTACAGCCGGGTAATGGTAGTTATGCCTTTCCTGGGCACCCACCAACCAACCCATGGTCTTACCAACCTTGCGGTTATGAAGACCGAAACAGCAGAAACTTTGACTTTTTTTTTTTATGTTTTTGTGACGGAACAAGCTCGAGGCCCACCTGATGTTAAGTGGACTAACCTCTGCCTATGACAGTTGCAATTCATGACAACTCACGAATTGCACTGCGCCCGTCACATTGAGACATAGTTGTTAAGCCTCATTGTGCCTGTGATTTCACTGGCTCTCAAGGACTACTGCCGGAACACACCTTTCAGTGCTTGGCGACAGACTTTCTACTTGAGGGTGGTAGCTAGCCAGGCGGGCAATCGCAAAATTCCCTTCCACCATGCGGTGAAGCTCAAGCCGGCGGTGGGGATTGAACCAGGGTACTGCGGCACGGCAGTCCATAGCTATTACCGCTCGGCCATCATTGCTTCACTTGCGTCAAAGTGTCCTACAAATTATCCCACCCACTATTTACCCTGTTCACTCTCCCCCTTCTGGGGCTGTATAAGCTGTTAAAATATGATTGGATAGTTTATTATAGACTGTCGGTCCCATAACGTGGGTCAACTTCGTAGATTTGGTGAGGGAACGGCTCACGGCCGCCAGCTGACCACTGCTACGGGTTGGGTACGTGTTGGAATCACCTACTTTTGGATATTTTTCAATGTTTATCCGGAAAATTACTAGTTCAGCTGCCGAAACATACTGAGGCGGGCATTCGCAAAGTGCCCTACCACCAAGCTATAATGACCGCCATCCTAAGGCACTAACCGGGACAGATGGCTTGACGCGCCCTCCGAATCATGAAATGGCAAATACCACCTGAATAGGGGAGGCTGTGTTCAGCAGTGGACGATCCAGCTGTTACAGTACAGTACCTTCATTCAGTTTTCATAATTATTTTCGAGTGACTTCTAACGACAGCGACGTCCTTGTTTCATCAGAATGCTTATCAGTATACTATCTGGCTCTTAACGGCAGCTGCTAGAAAACACCTTTAGATGCTTCGCGACAGATGTTCTCCTTGAAGGTGTTATTTAGCCAACTATCAAAATAGATTTCTTTCTGTTTGATATTAAGCGTTATTGTTCCGTTAACAATATTATTATAGCTAGGTATTAAGAAGAGGTTTTGAAAATACTGGTCCCATCACTAATGTAATTTTAAAAGCCTCATCACGAAGATGCTGAATAAGGTTGTTAGGTTCTATATGATACAGATACACTGGATTGGTTTTAAATATGTATATACGCATTTACATTTTATTATAAAAACGTCAATGCGGGCGTCCCGAGCTCTCCTTGAAAAAGAGCACCTAATGCGGTTGAAACTGAAGTCGAAGCTATCTGACTTATTCCCGTGAGTTATTCCTTATTATTTACTTAAATGAGTTTACATTCTTGATTGGAAGGCGATTTTAAACCAAACTCATAGGTTTTACTAGATCCTAAGAGTTTTAATCTTCATCGAGATGTTTGGATGAATACCAAAACTTTATGCATATATTTGTCATCATATTTTTTTTAGTATGTTAATATTGTATTGAAACATATTAATATGTGGTCACGAACAGTAAGTGATACATACTATGAAAAATAAATTACCTTAATAATAGGTAGCTGTTTATTTAACCATATCGTATGATATGGTAATAAAAGTAAACAGTAGTGAACAAGACGTCAGAGCGAGCTACTTTTCATTATTGCGCCATCTGTGAGAACCGTGTCAAGTTCACGACGGGAAACTACACCAGAGCCTCTTGCGGAACGATAAAGAACTTGTTGCTATTGGGTATGTCGGATAGGCACAACGACGGTATGCGGCGGTGGTGTTGTTTAATAAGAAAATTAACTTGGTGTCTATTAGTTCAGCCGTAAAAGCCAAACAGCTGTGTTTATAATATTCAGGATAGTGGCTGATCAAGCACAAGGCACACCTGACGTTAAACGGATTAACGACTGCAGATAACAGCTGATTACGAATCAAGTGACGAATTACTCTCCACCCGTCACTCCGAGACATACAGTTGTAAAGTCTCATATGTCAACACAGTGTTAGGCGCTTGGCGACAGATTTTCGTAGTTGAGGGTAGTAGCTAGCCAGGTGAGCATTCGCAACATGTTCTTCCACCGTGCGGTGAAGCTCAAGCCGGCGGTGGGTATCGAACCATGGACCAGTGGCACTGCAGTCTATAGCTATTGCATAAAATGGCTTCAAACGTAATGTTTTGTTTGAAACACATGATAGTACTGTTTGGATTTAAACCAGTCTATGCCAAAATCAATATATTAGAGCAGGTAGTGGTCAGGTATTACATTAAGAACCGGTTAATGTAAATTCAACATTCAAGGTTATATCACAAAATTACAAGGGGGGAAATTGAACTATAGGTTTCGCTCCAAACCATACTATGGTTATGAACGAGAGGGCAAATTAGAGTTATGAGTCATATTAGCTTAGTAATCAGAGCATACACTGGCTAAAGGGGTGGATGGTTCAAGTTAAAACCCTGTAGTACATAACCACAGCCTGGACACTCGACTCATTCTCTATACAAAAGCCGCGTTCTAACTACCTATTACACAGACACTACACAAATGTGGTTTTTGTACACGCGTAAATGTGTGCGTGAAGTCCAAGGTTGTCACCGTATGAATAATTGTTGTACTTACCTACCTAGCAATCTTTTGATGCTGTTATTATGACTTATAAGATTTCGTTGGTTATGCGTACCTTACCTACCTTCAGAAACATTTACAAGCACAACAATCCAACTCCATGTACGACATTACTCACATTTCACTGCATTACTTATACAATAATAGATACCTACACTATACAAAAAGTATCATTCCAAGTTCACATTTTATACAAGTAATGATAATAATTACAATCACAATAATAATTTATGTTTTTCTCGTTTAATAAACAAACATGAAGTGTGCCGCGTGTCAACCGTGGCGAAGGTCGGTATGTGTATTGCTTTTCTCTATGGTAGGTATAGGCTACAAAGACACTAAACTTGTTTCGCTGTAAACGAAGTCGATATCCACGGATATTTATTGCTAACAAAAATCTTCTAAAATAATGATTATTTTAATAGCAAAATACAAAGAAAGTATTATGTTTGTATTTTTTTTAATATCTACAGTAAATTACCTGTTTTAATATGTTACCTACTGTATAACTGAAGAACGACAAATAGGTAGGTACTTAGTGTAGGTTGCGAATAATGACTTACCTCGTTTTATCCTTAGGGAATCTACTACAACTCCTATCCTTTTCTCGTTTAGTTCATAAGAAACCGTAAACAGTACAAGAGTACCCCATTTTCAACTTTAAAAATACTCATACAATCGTAACGCTTTGTCGTCACGTCATCGTGCGCGAGTTGCGCGTCCCGTACTAAAGTCAGCTTAGCGACAGCTCAGAATCGGTGGCGGGGTGAGGAAGGCTCGTTTTGGTGGGGGGTGAGGAGTGTCCATTCTATACGTAGTATTATTATATGTTCTATGACATAACTTAAACTTTTCCTCTCGTAATTGTATAATGAACAATAATCCGCGGAGCATAAGTTATTAAAAAAATAAAGGTATTAAAAGAAAATAAAAGGTTATTTTTATTATGATATAAGTTCCATACAAAATAATAACAAATTACATTATTTCTTTTCACCAAGTAAAATTTTACCGTTTCTCTCAATATATAATTAAACTAACTAAACCTTCAAAAATATTTATAGTGTATTAACATCCCTCCGTTTTAGTGTAAATAGATTCCCCGACGTAGGTGATACAGATATGCCCCATTTAAATACCACCTTATTGATGTCTGCAGAAATTTGATATCTTCTTATCACGTGTACCAATACTATTTTCATGAAAACCATTGCGTAAGTTTTGCCTGAAACATTTATTTAACATAAAAACCATTGCGTTAGTTTTGCCTGAAACATTATTTTAACATGAAAACCATTTCAGACGTTTTGCCTGAAACATTCATGCCCCGTGGGGTGCCGGGTTAGAATGTCACCCCCCCCCATCTCTTCCCGTGGGTGTCGTAAAAGGCGACTAAGGGAATAAATACCGGAAGGTGGGCAGCAGCGCCTTCTGAGAACTTTACAACTATAACTGCGATCCCCAAGACGCCTGCCAAGCGTGGGGATTATGGCAAAACCCTCCACATGACAAGCACATACACAACTCGGCCCCCAGTCTCCGGCAGCTCTATTATTCCTGGCCCCGGTAGCAGGCCAGGTAACGGTAGAGCAGGGGGTGCGAAGAATCCCCGGCAGATGCACGGCTACCAACCTCAAAAACGACGACCCTTGGCCCTGGCAACACACAATGTCCGTACGCTCAGGGAGGACCACAAGATTGTCGAGCTGGAAGAAGAACTGAATAAGTTACGCTGGGATGTCATAGGATTATCGGAAGTCCGAAGACAGGGACAGGACACCGTTATCCTTGACTCCGGTAACTTGTTATTCTACCGGAAAGGTCACCAAAAATATCAAGGTGGTGTTGGGTTTCTCGTCCGAAAGTCCCTTGTTAACAACGTCGTAAAAGTCGAAAGTGTGTCGAGTAGGGAACCGTACCGTATACTCAGAATCGCCAAACGGTATTCGCTGAAGGTCATACAGGTTTACGCACCGACCTCGACACGCTCAGACGATGAAGTAGAGGCTATGTATGAGGAGATATCTGAAGCCATGCAGTCCTCCGAAACTTACTTCACCGTTGTTATGGGGGATTTCAACGCCAAGTTGGGCACACGGAATAGCGGTGAGTTGAGAGTGGGGCCATTTGGATATGGGCAGCGGAACCAGAGGGGCCAACGGCTGGTCGACTTCATGGAAAAGGAGGGACTCTTTGCGATGAACTCCTTTTTCGAGAAGCGACCATCCAGGAAGTGGACGTGGATAAGCCCTGATGGTTCAACAAAAAATGAGATCGAGTGTATCATGACGACTAAAAAGCAAATATTCAATGATGTCTCTGTGATCCACAAGGTGAAAACCGGTAGCGATCACCGTATCGTTAGAGGCACATTGAATATTAATGTTAAGCTTGAGAGGTCGCGTCTGATAAACTCCAAGCTCCGTCCTAGCGTTGCCCAAATCCAAAACCCCGAGAGCTTTCAACTCGAACTACATAACCGCTTCCAGTGCCTGGCTGAATACGATACAGTGGACGAGATAAACAATGGGTTGGTGGATGCTGTCCAAGGGGTAGGGTTCCAGTTCTTTAAGACCCCCGCCGACAAAAACCGAAGAAACTCTCAGAGGAAACCATCAAGTTGATGAAAGATCGGAATGAGATGAGACTGCAATCTTCAGCTGATATGTCGAACTACGGCAAGCTCAAAAGACGAATTTAGAAGGCACTGCGACACGACTTGCACGCCTTTAATAATAATCGGATCAAGGCCACAATCGAGCGTAACCAAAGCTTCAAAATGTTCGCAAAAAATTCGTCTATAGGGCAAAGCCAAATGACCAAGCTGAAGATCGACGACGGCAGAATCATCTCATCAAAACCGAAGATTCTGAGAGAGCTTGAGAGGTTTTATGGACAGCTATACACCAGGACACGAAAACCCATTGTCAGTGCAGCTCAAGACAAGAGAGCTAAACTGACCCGACACTATATCGAAGACATAGCCCGGACATCAGCCTATACGAGATTAGAATGGCTCTCAAACAGCTTAAGAACACCAGGGCGTCGGGTGATGACGGAATCACGACAGAACTTCTGAGAGCGGGTGGAAAACCGGTACTCTCAGTCCTCCAGAAGTTATTTAATTCCGTCATCCTTGAAGGTAAAACGCCAGAAGCATGGAGCAGAAGTGTAGTGGTACTGTTCTTCAAAAAAGGTGACAAGACCTTGTTGAAGACTACAGGCCCATTTCACTTCTGAGCCATATTTATAAGCTGTTTTCGAGAGTCATTACGAATCGTCTTGCTCGTAGGTTTGATGACTTCCAGCCTCCCGAACAAGCCGGGTTCCGAAAAGGCTTTAGCACCATAGACCACATCCATACGCTCCGCCAGATTATACAGAAGACTGAGGAGTATAATCGGCCATTATGTTTAGCGTTTGTGGACTATGAGAAAGCCTTCGATTCAATCGAAACCTGGGCCGTACTGCAGTCTCTCCAGCGATGCCAAATCGACTATAGGTACGTCGAAGCGCTGAAGTGTTTGCGTAGGAACGCCACCGTGTCGATTCGACTACAGGACAAGAGCACGGAACCAATCCAACAGTAACGAGGCGTGAGACATGGAGACGTTATTTCTCCGAAACTGTTCACAAATGCGTTGGAGGACGTTTTTAAGCTCTTGGACTGGAAAGAATTCGGCATCAACATTTATGGCGAATACATCACTCACCTTCGTTTCGCCGATGACATAGTCATTATGGCAGAGTTGCTTGAGGAGCTCAGTACAATGCTCAGCGACCTCAGTAGAGTTTCCCAACAGGTGGGTCTTAAAATGAACATGGACAAGACGAAAATTATGTCTAATGTCCATGGTGCACCCGTACCTGTAGTTGTTGGGAACGATACGCTCGAAGTTATTGACCATTATATATACCTGGGACAGACTGTCCAGTTAGGTAGGTCCAACTTCGACAAAGAGGTTGCCCGAAGAATCCAACTCGGATGGGCAGCGTTCGGGAAGTTACGCGACATCTTCTCGTCGAAGATCCCGCAGAGCCTGAAGACCAAAGTCTTCAATCAGTGTGTGTTGCCAGTGATGACTTATGGCACTGAGACGTGGTCCCTAACTGTGGCCCTTATAGACAAGCTCAGAGCCGCTCAACGAGCTATGGAGAGAGCTATGCTCGGAGTTTCTTTGCGTAATAAAATCCGGAACGTGGATATTCGCCAAAGAACCGAAGTCACCGACATAGCTCTCAGAATTAGCAAGTTGAAGTGGCGATAGGCGGGCCACATTGCTCGACGAACTGATAACCGATGGGGAAGAAAGGTTCTTGAGTGGTTACCACACTACACCGGAAGACATAGAGTTGGTAGGCGGACTGAGGACATCGTGAAAGTCGCGGGTAGCCAGTGGTTACAAGTCGCTGATAGCCGTTCTTTGTGGCGTTATATGGGGGAGGCCTTTGTTCAACAGTATACGTCTTCCGGCTGATGATGATGATGATGATGATCCGGTTTTTACATCGTAAGATATTTATTTTTTATATGAATAAACGTATACACCACTAATATAACAAAAACGAATTTTGGTTGTCCCTTTAACATGGGTTGTGAATATCAGTACAAGATATTTACCGATATATTTGGCTAAAGTAAAAGTTCACATTAATCGCTTAGCATTTTATCATTCTGCATTTTGCACCTTGTGGGTGGCTATCGACGCTGCGCTTGCTTGTTTGTGGCCTCCATTCGAGAACTTTTCAGCCACATCGACCATCAGTTCTGCCTGCGATTCGATCTCGTAGAGAAACACCGAGCCCTCTCATATGGCCCTCACCATAGTTTGTTGCGCCACTTTGAGCTTACTTATAAGGCCCGCAGGTAGAGGCCAAGAGAAAGAGTTTACGACGCTTACAATGATATACCTGCCAAAATGCCTTTTGCGTCTTTTGTACTAAAAAAATAATAATTAAAACGTACCAATACAGTTCCGTTTTCCAATTGAAAAGGTCCCAAAGTTATTGTGATCAGGTAACGTTGCTGCATCCAGCCATCTCTCTGGTCGGAACTGGTCTGCATCAGGGCCCCAATTTGGATTACGATTTAGACCATATATTGATAAGACGCAAGTCCCGTTTTTCTTAAGGGTGTAGTTTTCTGTAATTATGTTATTAATTTTATCACAGTGTTTATAATGAATAGATTAAAAAAAAACATGATTTAAGACAGGTTTAAATAGTACAAGTTTAATATTTAAATTACCTCACCTTGGTTTACGAACTTATGGATGCATGATTAGTTATACATTTAATATGGCTTTAAGAAAGCCTTCACAATTAATAATAATTTTGGAACTGCAAGTCCACGATTGTCCAGTACAAGTTTTAATAGCGGTCAGTGAACTAAAAATATTTTTGACATCTATTTGATTACTTAAACATACATAGATGAAATCACGTCTCTTTCCTGTTGTGGTAGGCAGAGACCATAGATTTCCACTTACTACGATCCTTAAATATCTCTTTCGATTCATCTATACTCATCAATCCTTTTATACATGAGCGTCGGTTTAGGGTACTTCTGACCTGGCCTATTTTCAGAACGTCTTCAATCTGGTTTTTTTTTATATTAAAATCCACGCACTGCAGACTCATGGTCCGTACTCATTATGGATTTTTCTTTATTAAATTACATTTATCAATTGTATTAATATTATACTCTATACGTCAATAACTTTTTTACAACAAGGATGTTAGTTGTTGTAAAGCGGTGTTGTTACTTTAAAACTTAGTGAGTTCATAATATGTATATAATTATTTTGTCCTATATTCACTTCACGTAGGACGTATGCCACATCCATGGGATTCTAGTGGGTGCAGAACAAATATTGGCCGATGGTCGACAGTAAATTGGGATTGTTGTACCTTATATTGGAGACTCTGTCAATATACGACAGCTGGTTGACATCTCCGATGATGACGACATCTTCAGCAACCAGTAACCGTGCAGCCATTATGATGGCTTGAAGTGGTTCATGTGAGCTTCGTCTATGAAAAAACCTTTTTCCCTGCGCTGTATGAACCCTGATAAAACCAGAGATAGGCTTGCAGGATGTTTTTGCAAGTAGTCAGGTTTACCTCCCTGGTTGCTTTTCCTATCGCTAGGAATTTAAGAAATGTATTAAATGCGTGATATGTGGGCCTTGTTACTGAAATGAGGCTAGGCGAGCTGACTTGCACCTTGTCAGCTCTGGTTCTTTGTGTCTGCGGGGGGCCGGGGTGTTAATTGGAGGATTTTATGAATTCCATAACAGCGGCTGATTGTCGTTCCGTAGTTCTGGGTATTATATCCCTTAGGCTATTCGTGGCTGCGCAAACGATGTCCACAAATACATCTTGCGTCCAACTCGGCTTCCCCTTTCCTCATGGCTGAGCCTCTGCCTTGCTTCAGATTTGTTGACGTCGATCTTGTCTTGAAAACGCTGAGATCCTGTTTGCGTAAACAAGCACGTTTGGAGGCTGCTGATGTTTGTGTTTGCTGGCACAATGTTTGTAGGCACAATGGCCAACAGCCATTGTTGGCTTTGAGGTAGCTAAGATCTTTTCCTCTGTCCTCGTACGCCACAATGTGATGGCATCCTCCTCTCCGGAAGCTCGTTGTATTTTTTCCGTTTCATGGTGGTCTTGGTAGTGCTCCTGTTTAGCAGAGATGCCAGTTCAGTCCTTTATCGATTTTTGTCACTTCATCCTAATTTACACCACATCTTTCCCTGATCACACTATTCCTTATCCTGTCACCACGTTCGTTTTTTTTTTTTCTTTTTTTTTGATGTTATTGTGACGGAACAAGCTCGATGCCCACCTGATGTTAAGCGGACTAAACTCTGCCTATAACAGATGCATTTCATCAGAAGTCACGAATTGCACTGCACCCGTCACCTTGAGACATGTGCCTGCAATTTCACTGGCTCTCAAGGACTACTGCCGAAACACACCGTTAGGTGCTTGGCGACAGATTTTCTACTTGAGGGTGGTAGCTAGCCAGACGGTCAATCGCAAAAAGCACTTCCACTATGCGGTGAAGCTCGAGCCGGCGGTGGGGATCGAACCAGGGTACTGCGGCGCGGCAGTCCATAGCTATTACCGCTCGGCCATCATTGCTTCATACATTTATATATATTACTGGTTTGCGATACTTTTCTTTGAAATAAAATAATTTTGATCGACCTAAGCTTCTGTGGCAAACAAGGGGCTTAATTTTAACAACTTGTTCGTTTATTTTTAACCCAGACAAGGTTAGTTTCCACGCTTGGCACCCTTTCCATCGCATACAACTGCACACTTTTGTATTATTTTATACTAAGCAATAATGTATTAATCTACGAATAAAGTTAAAAGTTGATATTTACTGTTCGCAACTCTGAAGGGAACAAGATATTTGTCCTTTCTACTGTTGAAACTACAATTAGGTTTGAAATAATTTGTAAGTAATTTTTTACTTGTTATTTTTTTAACCATTACAATTAAGGAAAAAACGATTAGCTAATTTTTATGGTAAAAAATAAAAATTTATTACATTGTTGGCGATAAACTAATTGGCGATAAACAAGGGCCGTCAACGACATATTCTTATATTATAGTTAAATATCCT
This sequence comes from Plagodis pulveraria, assembly GCA_963890685.1. Classification (NCBI taxonomy): domain Eukaryota; kingdom Metazoa; phylum Arthropoda; class Insecta; order Lepidoptera; family Geometridae; genus Plagodis; species Plagodis pulveraria. The sequence continues at coordinate 3,133,947 of OY982963.1, read as the reverse complement.
TCTTAAGTGACGTTTAGTTACGTATTCGCCCTCTAACAGCTTGACAAAGAAGCGGCATGTTTCTCGTTTGTTTGATCCTTCGAAAATTTTCTTGAGAAATTCGCTTGAATTCTTTAATCAACACGTCAGTAAGCTGCTGCGGTGTCAGAGGTGTAAAAGGACGGTTCCGGATGCGCCCGTCGAGGTGTTCAAGTAGATTTAGGTCAGGGCTCGTGTGTGTAGGCTGTTTCCCTCGGGGTGACGGGCTAGAATGTCACCTCCTCCCGTGGGTGTCGTAAGAGGCGACTAAGCGTAATACACCAGAAGGGCAGCAGCGCTTGCTTAAAAACTGATTTCTCACACTGCGATCCTCAAGATGCCTGCCATGCGTGGGGATTATGACAACCCCCCCTATAATGGAGAAGGTTGTGTTCAGCAGTAGACAATCCGGCTGATAAAATACAGTGTGTAGGCTGAAGCATGTGACATCGTAAGTGATGACATGGTTGATGATGTTGTTCAGACTAACCTAGAATTACTGGCTCTCAAGGACATCTGCCGGAACACACTGTTAGATGTTTAACGACAGAGTTTCTACATGAGGGTGGTAGCAGCTAGCCAGGCGTGCTAGCATTGCAATACATCTAACAATCTTTTATGGCAGCTTTCCTAGAGGGTCATCGCTTAATGGTTTATTATACGTATTGCTTATGCTTGTAATTATCTATAACTAGAGCATCACTTACCTACAGGTAAGATATTGATAGCTAAAGACTTGCCTACCAGTGAAAAAATACATAAAAGAATAATAATTATCATAAACAAAGTCGATGCCGCATATCATCAAAATCTGTTTAGTGGTTTCGGAGTGAAGAAATCCCTTTTTTTAAGAAAAATATATGTACCTATTTACTATATTAATTTATACCAAAGAAGTTAGTAGTGTACATGAAAACATGGTATGTTATTTTAATTTTGACCGTACTCATCGTAATGTCCTTGTCGATATGTCTAGCAACAACTGGCACGGTAGGATATAAACGCAGCGTTTCTTTTAGTACTGCTTCTGTGAATAATAATTTTGGCAAGTCATCTTTGTCTGGATCCCGGTCTGATTTTTCAAATACCTCAATAATTCTGAAAGTAAATTGTTTTATTGTTTTATTAATAACATTTAAGTTTGGTAGGTAATACAAAAAGTTGCGCACTGATATCAAATTATGAAGCGAATACACAAGTAAATAGTTATATTCAATGCAAAATCTGCACTTAGTGATACGTGTCGATAATACTCACTCATTAAATACTTTCTGTTGTACATCAGGATTAGATCCCAATATAAGAAATAATATATTTAGTGACATCGCCGTAGTGTCAAAACCAGCGGTTATTATGGTATCAACTTCTTCTCGTATGTGTTCATCAGTAAAACAATTATTTTTGATACGCAGGAGATAATCAAGAAATGTTTTTGGTGTTCCTTTAAAAAATTGAAATAAATGTGTAAATACATTTGTAGTATTATTATTAGTATTATTTTATATCGGCCCATGCCAGAAAAATCCGTTACTTTTAAATTGAAAATAAATGATCGTCAATGAAAATGTCTATTATTCAATAGAAAGAAGATATTATTATGTTTTAGAGCGATGGCAAAAATGATCAAGAGAAAATTCTATTCAGCCAATTGTTTCAATCATTGTTATCTTTACTTATGAGCAATGAAAATTTCAAGGGTTAGTTGTTACGTGTTTCAGAAGAATAGCCGTAGTTACCTGTCTCAGGTTTTGTAGTTTTAATTTCGCGTTCCTTTTTATCAATTATCTGTGACACACATAAAACAATTTTATTGAAACTACAACCGATTATATATGTTACGCAGCAAGTACAAGAAGACCAATTGACACTTGAAATTGCCACCCACTTGACCCGGGGCTTCTTGTAGGATCTTGAGAGTAAACCTACGGGCGGGGATAATTCTAGCGCCACATTATCACTTCAAATCTGTTTGAGAGAAATACCAGGTGCCACCTGAGATTCTTGTGCTAAGTAAACAAAGCGGTGCAAACATGTATAAATTTTAGTCCCATTATTTAAGTTTAAGCCAATGCTTGAATAAAAGTTTTGGTTTATGAGAACGAGAAGTTCAGTGTTCCTCAAATCTTAGATCTTTTTGTCCAAAACTAATCAGTGTGTATTGCCGATTCGTCAAATGACTATTACTCTCACATAGAAAGTTGATACAAAGCATTTCATTTCAAAAATGCTGACTAGCTACTATATCTATATAGATATCAACTCGTACTGAGCTGAAGTTTTTTGGATGTACATATTCTACCAGTTTTTATACGTCCACGTTTCTTTAAACTTTCGGGAACTGAACTCATGTTTCTAAATCATAAACGGGCAAATCTTAAATCACTCCCGCCGCTCTTCAAGACGATGATACCCGCTTCTTCAGTCTACTCGTGGCCACGGCCAATGCAACTTGATCGAAACGTCGAGGTAGTAATTAATATTTTGATGTTAATTCGTGCATTTATAGACCCGTTTATAATTTGTAAAGATGGATTTTATACTTCTACTCAAAAATACATACCGATTTTGAAAATTCAATAAATTCCTTTACACTTTTCTTTCCTTCCTTTTTCAAGTTGGACATGTTGTAAATAAAATCGATGTGAAACCAAATCATTCTAATTCTCTCTTCAACTATGTGCAGTAATTTATCTTCGTGATACAAATACTTATCTCGAAGATCGTTATTGGCATTACTTTGCAAGCCAGTGGTTGTTACTAAAAAAAAATATACCTAGGTAATAAATTGTAGTTTTCAGTATTGTAATCAAAAGAGTATTTAGAACATATGGATAATTTTACCAAAATTACAATAAATTGGTTACATTCTGGGCTAGATACCGAATTATAATGATCTTAAATTAAACACTGATGGGCCACCTTTTGGATGGACTTTTATAAATAAAAATATACCATTGTGTATAATAAAAACATGAGCAGTGTCATTAAAATGTCTCTGTTCTTTAGGTAATAATGAGTTACAACATAAAAAAGGTTTAAACAGAGAAGGTATTCACTAATGTGTTTCCATGAATAATTCAAAATTTTCTTACAACAGCGGGGCGATCACGTATCTTCTGTAGCAATGAACTGCTGATTGCAACAATCAAAAATGACAGTTTTCCGATTACGTATCCATAATTTGACAGATCTTGTAGCAAAGAAATCTTGATGGCTACAGAACCTCGTTTGACGTATCTTGTATCTATCGATAGATACTGTTTTGTATGAAATAGCGATCACGTACAGTCAATATCAATTAGAATGACAGTTTCTGTAGCAATCTTCATTGATACAAGTATTGGGTTGTATCAAAGTATAGAAATCATTAGCTACAGCCAAAAGTAAATTACAAAATTAAGATTTTGCAGTGATTATGCTGAATATAAATAAGAAATTACTGCATAAGTTAACGTAGGTATTTAAATTCCTACTGTAGAAAAAATAATATTGTTATATTTTCCGCTTTAGCTAAATTATGTCGAGAACTTTTTGTTGGCAGTGGCGGACGAAGAGCGGCGCAAAAAGCTCCTCAAAATCTCGAGACGAACAATGAGAGACTAGCAACCCGACAACGAGTTTGTCTCTCATAGACCCCCATCTTGAGAGCAGCAGAAGGATCCTCTGAAGAGCACTACACTCATTTATACTGCCGTGCACGCATTGTTGTGGAATGGTGCTTTTGGGTTCTGAAAGCTCGATGGCGGTGTTTGTTATCACATCGTGTGCTTCACTATACTCCTAGGAAAGCTAGTAAATGCATGTGTTGTACTACATAACATTGCCAATGCGCACAATGGCCCAGTACCCCAGCTCTCCCATGATGATTGAGAGGCCCTATAACGCAGTCAGCAAGATTTGACTAATGCTGAATCAGACACAAGGACCATGCTGGTTCAAAGGTTGTGGGCAGCAAGACGGCAGCAGTGAATGATTCATAGCCTCTAAATACACAGTAATGCGAGCATTACTACTTGGCTGTACAAATAGGTATAGTGGCAGTCTTCCTGCGGACAAACTTGTTTCCAGTAGAGTTCTACTATATTTGTATAACAAGCTTCCAAGAGTTTTTATTATTAGGACATACATTTAAGAAATGTATAAGTGACTGGCTCTTGCATAATTGTTTTTATGACATTAAGGAATTAGTAAGTTATTGTGACAAACTTGTATAAATATATTTGCACGTCAGCACGCAGACTGATTACAATGACTGATGTACTCTATAAGACCATTCCATGAATATTGTTTACTGTGTGTTTAGGCTGTTGGGAAAGCTATCTTGAAAATAAGTATATTTTTTATGTAAGATGTTCTTGAAATAAAACCAATATAAAATTAATATTTTTAAGTTTTATTAGGTATAATATAATCTATCATCTAAAAAGACATATAACTGGCTTAGTGTCATATAAATTTTAAATTTCCTGTTGTGTGACTTTGTAAGACCTAACAAACAATAATAACAAATTACTTAACCCATTGGCATCGGCTATAATTATAACAATAGAATTTCATTCATAAATTGGCCATAGTGGTCCAGTCCGATGCCAACTTAATAATAAGGACCTCAGAGTTACTATACATATATATATAGAGATTTTTAAGTATACATTAAGTATTAATTAACAGTAATGTTATTAGAACTTTATATTAAACAATTATATGCAGCTTTGCAAGCACAACTTAAAACTTCACATCACATATAGTTTGTAAACACCAGCACGTTTTCATAATTATGGAATATTTTCATTAAATATAAGTATATATTTTAATAATATTAACAACTTGTTACAATAAGTTTATAATAATCTTGTATCTTTAACATGACAGCGACATGTTACTTTACAGAAGTAGAATTTTGGCAAGCATTTGTAGACTAAATTACAAACCTTGCCATATGCCTAATAAAAAGCCCAATGCAAATTGAATTTTCTTTCTGTAAACAGACTTGTATTTTTAATGAACACACACTATGAAAGATGCCAAAACATACAAAAGGCAGGTTTTGTTGTGTTGGTTACATCCTAGAAAACGCGTTTGGCTCTGTACAAAATTAAGTGCTAATGGCTTTGAAATTGTATCACTGTCCATCTGCGGTTAGCAACAATATTGCTACCTATTATTCTCAATATTTTTTTAGCCAGTTTCCTGTAGGTATACTAACTTCAAACACATCATCACTTATGAATGAAGGTCATGAGTGCAGCTCATGATTGCTGACCACCCCGTAGTAACTGTAATATTAAGTTCATCTTGTGACGCGGCAATTTTCTGCAACCAGCCCTCTATCCTCTCAACCACAGCACTTGCAATATGTTCTTCAGTGGCAATCCGGCGTTCTTCTAGGTCGTATGCCCACTGAGGAACGTTTGCATCGTGACCTGTAATAAAGTTATTAACATAAATACAATTTTAAATAAGTACTTGGATTAAAAAGTACATAAAATAATCTTTGGTATGAGGAATAAATTTTCCTAATTAATAAACCATTCTTAGTTACTGATTCTTGGGGTACCACAGCTTGGTTTTTGACCAGAGACTGAGGGCTGGGGGCGGCTGATCCCTCTTTTTTGAGATGATACTGCAAAATGTATTAAGTATATATTATTATCACAATTAAAAATTTGTATAATATTTTGTTTTTGTATTTTTTTCTTTAAAAAACATTAAGATTTGCTCTGTAGTGTACAATATACTAACTGCACTAAATTTCACTAGATACTTCTTTATACCTAGGAACTTGTACTTGATAATTCCAGTTATAATCCATTTTAAAACTAACAATTCAGAAATACTAATCTTGAGGTAGTAGGTGGTATGGAAGTAGAATAGAATGGATGGTATTGTCTACCATCCAAGTATTCTACTTAATGAGTTGAATATCTTAACAGCCAATGTAATATTTACCTAGTGTCAGCTCAGCTGGTTGTATGGGTATGGTTGTTGGCATCTCTATCAGTATTTCTGATTCTGTATGTGAAATATGTCATCAGTTACTTAGGTCAAAATTACTAGGCATCAATTATGGTAGACTGTGAGAATGCTTTGTGAATTCAATAAATAGTTTTTAACCTCTGACTGATTTTTATTCAAGTATATATTGTAACACAACTTAAACTGAGTGTTAACATTTTTGAATTTTCTTTCAATGCTATATTCTATCCTAAGCTAAGGGGCATATGATTGATGAAGCTGCCTTCACTCTACTCATAGTTTTAAAATTTATATTCATTGTAATTTTTATAAGCATATTTCGCTTAGTAGCAGCACTGAATAAAGATAATATGTAGTAGCAGTTTGTTCAAAAGGAACATTATTATTTTAAAACAATGTTTACTGTAGATATTTTGATAATTAACTGATTTGGATAAATTCTAAGAAACTTACTTGTGCTGTCTTCTTCCACGGCATGCAATGGTTCTACCACCATCTCTATTTGAGAGGAAGGCCCAAGATAATTATGGTCATCATGTAGCTGAAAATGACATGCACAACTATTGGTTCAAATAAGTTGATTACTTAGATCCTAATAAAACCATAAATAGTCCACACTGTATTATCTTATAGTAACAATGTTCAGAGTTTAACGGCTGAAACAATCTAAACTAATATTAATAATGAGGAAAGATTTGATTGTTTGTTTGCATTGAATAGGCTCTGAAACTATTGGACCGATTAGGATGAAATTTGGTATGGAAATAGTTTGAGACACGGGGACGGACATAAAATTGCCGCTGGTGACCAAGAGGTCCGCTACCACGGCAGGAGTTTAACGCCACTTTGGTGTTTCGCACCGCCAACTCCACCAACAGTTGCAGCTGGCGGTTCGAAACCTTTCGAATTGGCGCCATAGCTTTGAAAGAATCACAAGTACGGTCACACTTATCCTGCGTCATTATTCTATTGAGAAAAATGTTTAATGATCCATGATAAGAACATACCTCTTCACAATACAAGTTCTTTCTTGAATTGAAGTCAAAGCTCACAAGCACAACATTATATTGCTATTTACAATTTCAATTCGCTTCGCGGGAATAGGTTATATCGTTTTTGACAGTTTCTGTATCAATCACCGATTAGAAAGAGACATAAAAGTATTATACTATTGAATAAAGTTGTGCCTTGGTTATTTTGACATTCATAGTAGATGGCGCCATTTAAATTGGTCAGATAGCCAATGATTCGCATCAACTTCACTTTGTAATTTATCGATAGATACACATTGATATTTGGATGCTACAAGATACATGATCGCAAAATATCGATTGCTACAAAACTTTGATAGCATCAACTGTCTGATAGCTACAGGAATACGTGATCGGCCCGCAGATCGTCTCTAAATTCCAAGCTCTGCGGGCCGATCACGTATTTCTGTAGCTATCAGACAGTTGATGCGAATCATTGGCTATCTGACCAATTTAAATGGCGCCATCTACTATGAATGTCAAAATAACCAAGGCACAACTTTATTCAATAGTATAATACTTTTATGTCTCTTTCTAATCGGTGATTGATACAGAAACTGTCAAAAACGATATAACCTATCTATTCCCGCGAAGCGAATTGAAATTGTGAATAGCAATATAATGTTGTGAGCTTTGACTTCAATTAAAGAAAGAATTTGTATTGTGAAGAGGTATGTACTTATCATGGATCATTAAACATTTTTCTCAATAGAATAATTACGCAGGATAAGTGTGACCGTAGGTACTTACTTGTGATTCTTTCAAAGCTATGGCGCCAATTCGAAAGGTTTCGAACCGCCAGCTGCAACTGTTGGTGGAGTTGGCGGTGCAAAACCACGAAGTGGCGCTAAACTCCTGCCGTGGTAGCAGACCTCTTGGTCACCAGCGGCAATTTTATGTCCGTCCCCGTGTCTCAAACTATTTCCATACCAAATTTCATCCTAATCGGTCCAATAGTTTCAGAGCCTATTCAATGCAAACAAACAATCAAATCTTTCCTCATTATTATATTAGTTTAGATTGTTTCAGCCGTTAAACTCTGAACGTTTTTACTATAAGATAATACAGTGTGGGCTATTTATGGTTTTATTAGGATCTAAGTAATCAACTTATTTGAACCAATAGTTGTGCATGTCATTTTCAGCTACATGATGACCATAATTATCTTGGCCTTCCTCTCAAATAGAGATGGTGGTAGAACCGTTGCATGCCGTGGAAGAAGACAGCACAAGTAAGTTTCTTAGAATTTATCCGAATCAGTTAATTATCAAAATATCTACAGTAAACATTGTTTTAAAAATAATAATGTTCCTTTTGAACAAACTGCTATTACATAGTATCTTTATTCAGTGCTGCTACTAAGCGAAACATGCTTACAAAATTACAATGAATATAAATTTTAAAACTATGAGTAGAGTGAAGGCAGCTTCATCAATCATATGCCCTTTAGCTTAGGACAGAATTATGCCATGAAAGAAAGTTCAAAAATGTTAACACTCAGTTTAAGTTATGTTACAATATATAATTGAATAAAAATCAGTCAGAGGTTAAAAACTATTTATTGAATTCACAAAGCATTCTCACAGTCTACCATAATTGATGCCTAGTAATTTTGACCTAAGTAACTAATGACATATTTCAGATACAGAATCAGAAATACTGATAGAGATGCCAACAACCATACCCATACAACAGGCTGAGCCGACACTAGGTAAATAATATTACATTGGCTGTTAAGATATTCAACTCATTAAGTAGAATACTTGGATGGTAGACAATACCATCCATTCTATTCTACTTCCATGCCACCTACTATCTCAAGATTAGTATTTCTGAATTGTTAGTTTTAAAATGGATTATAACTGGAATTATCAAGTACAAGTTCCTAGGTACAAAGAAGTATCTAGTGAAATTTAGTGCAGTTAGTATGTTGTACACTTCAGAGCAAATCTTAATGTTTTTTAAAGAATAAATACAAAAACAGGAAATATTATACAAAATTTTAATTGTTATAATAATATACAATACATTTTGCAGTATCATCTCAAAACAGAGGGATCAGCCGCCCCCAGCCCTCAGTCTCTGGGCAAAGACCAAGCTGTGGTACCCCAAGAACCAGTAACTAAGAATGGTTTATTAATTAGGAAAATTTATTCCTCATACCAAAGATTATTTTATGATCTTTTTAATCCAAGTACTTATTTAAAATTGTATTTATGTTAATACCTTTATTACAGGTCACATTGCAAACGTTCCTATGTGGGCATACAACCTAGAAGAACGCCGGATTGCAGAAAATTGCCGCGTCACAAGATGAACTTAATAATACAGTTACTGCGGGGTGGTCAGCAATCATGAGCTGCACTCATGACCTTCATTCATAAGTGATGAATGAATGGGCAGTGCTTTGGGTTACATGTAATTAATGCTAGGTTCTCAGCATAAGCTAAGATGGACTTTGTATATTTGTTGTTGATCTTAAATCAATAGCGACACTTTTATGAATTACTGATTAGCTTGTCAGTTGAAATGTTTTAGTACATGTTAAATGCTATTGCAGACAAGCAGCTAACTTTAAATAAATCTAAATTGTACTGTAAAGCTTCTGTGCCTATTATTTGTTAGATAATTGTAAAAAAAATATTAAGAATAATAGGTAGCAATAATGTTGCTAACTAATGTTAAATATTCCATAATTATGGAAATGTGCTTGTGTTTACAAACTTTATGTGATGTGAAGTTTTAAGTTGTGCTTGCAAACCTGCATATAATTGTTTAATATAAAGTTCTAATAACATTACTGTTAATTAATACTTAATGTATATCATAGAATATTTTTATGTGATCAACTTAAACGGTCTTAAAAATCTCTATATATATATAGGTATAGTAACTCTGAGGTCCTTATTATGTAGTTTGTTAGGTCTTACAAAGTCACACAACAGGAAATTTAAAATGTATATGACACTTAGCCAGTTATATGTCTTTTTAGGTGATAGATTATATACCTAATAAAACTTAAAAATTAATTTTATATTGGTTTTATTTCAAGAACATCTTACATAAAAAATATACTTATTTTCAAGATAGCATTCCCTACAGCCTAAATAGACAGTAAACAATATTCGAGGAATGGTCTTATAAGAGTAAATCAGTCATTGTAATTAGTCTGCATGCTGACATGCAAATATTCATACAAGTTTGTCACAATAACTTACTAATTCCTTAATGTCATAAAAACAATTATGCAAGAGCCAGTCACTTATACATTTCTTAAATTTATGTCCTAATAATAAAAACTCTTGGAAGCTTGTTATACAAATATAGTAGAACTCTGTTGGAAACAAGTTTTTCCGCAGGAAGACTGCCACTATACCTATTTCTAAAGCCAAGGAGTAATGCTCGAATTACTGTGTTCCGGTTTGAACGGTTTGGGTATTTAGAGGCTATGAATCATTCACTGCTGCCGTCTTGCTGCCCACAACCTTTGGACCAGCATGGTCCTTGTGTCTGATTCAGCATTATCAGCAATCGTCAAATCTTGCTGACTGCGTTATAGGGCCTCTCAATCATCATGGGAGAGCTGGGGTACTGGGCCATTGTGCGCATTGGCAATGTTATGTAGTACAACACATGCCTTCACTAGCTTTCCTAGGAGTATAGTGAAGCACACGATGTGATAACAAACACCGCCATCGAGCTTTCAGAACCCCAAAGCACCGTTCCACAACCACGTGCACGGCAGTATAAATGAGTGTAGTGCTCTTCAGAGGATCCTTCTGCTGCAATCAAGATGGGGGTCTATGAGAGACAAACTCGTTGTTGGGTTGCTAGAGTCTCTCATTGTTCGTCTCGAGATTTTGAGGAGCTTTTTGCGCCGCTCTTCGTCCGCCAATGCCAACAAAAAAGTTCTCGACATAATTTAGCTAAAACGTAAAATATAACAATATTATTTTTTCTACAGTAGGTATTTAAATACCTACGTTAACTTATGCAGTAATTTCCTATTTATATTCAGCATAATCACTGCAAAATCTTAATTTTGTAATTTACTTTTGGCTGTAGCTAATGATTTCTATCCTTTGATACAACCCAATACTTGTATCAATGAAGATTGCTACAGAAACTGTCATTCTAATTGATATTGACTGTACGTGATCGCTATTTCATACAAAACAGTATCTATCGATAGATACAAGATACGTCAAACGAGGTTCTGTAGCCATCAAGATTTCTTTGCTACAAGATCTGTCAAATTATGGATACGTAATCGGAAAACTGTCATTTTTGATTGTTGCAATCAGCAATTCATTGCTACAGAAGATACGTGATCGCCCCGGAGTGTCCTTGTTCGATCGTTGAAGATTTCTATTAAGCCATTTATAACTTGAACACTAAAACTTGGGTTCAATAGCTTGCGGTTTCTTTTCCAGGTCGTCACTGAAAACATAAAAAAATATATCACGACCTTCTTTTTATCACCACCACGTCTTTTACGCTGTGTAGTCAATACCGTTCTTTTTGGATTCATGTAGATATACAGGGTTATTGGTAAATGGCTAACAACCTATTAGGGTTGACTTTTGCTGGTCCTAAGAAACATTTGAGATGAATTTATTTTTATCTTTTTTTGCCTACTCTGAGCCAAGAGCGCCCTCCCTGGCATCACTGGACCGCGCCCCGTGGTCCCTTTGAATATAGTTTTGAATATTTACATCGAACAAATTATCAAAAAATACGCAATAATACATTACAGGCACAAGAGACTTTTGACATCAGGTGGTCCGCGTGCTTATGCTGTCAAAAACACATAAACAAATGCAAAAGAAAGTTGTAAAAAAACATTCCAAAATGTTTGTAAGGACTAGTAGAAGTCAACCCTAAGAGATTGATAGCCATTAACCAATAACCTTGTATATTGTTAACACTAAATTATAGCATCATCATAGTATGTGTTATACACAAAAATAACACCGTTCTGCGATGCAGGTGGCAGCTGCCTAAGTAGTAGGATAGTAATCATCCGACTACGGATGTGTATGAAAAAGCCAATGTTTTAAGCGTCAGGAAACTATTTATTTGTGGAAGGCAAACGGCGCTATCATAGAAAAGTTATACCCAAGCTGGCAGAATTAAATAAGCGAATAAATAGATGTCCTGTACCTCGTGCAAAGAGTATGTTTGCAAAAAAGCATTATAAAGTTGGTGTCCCTCACATATATAATAAATTTAACAAAACATATAAAGTTAAAAAGTTAAGTAACAATGATATAAAGAAGACACTACTTACCTGGATCTGCCAATTTGGTTATGAAGGCACAGAAGAGATGCTTTATAGTTTTCACGTATGATATTATGTATTACTTTAAATTATCACATTAACACACACACACACACACACCCTCACACACCCTCACACGCACATTCACACACACACCCTCGGCTTAAATGAGCATGTTCCGATGGCAGATGGCTTGGGTACTCGGCACAAAATCGGGGGACGCGGGTTTTATTTCCACCCAGGACAAAAATATTATGCTCATGTAATTTGTAATTACATTAAAAAAGACGCAGTAACGCCGATACAACAAATGCTACCTAGATGCGAGTTGCTGAAATGAAGTGACAAGCGTGATATTTCAAAAAGGCATTAAAAGTTCTGCTATTCATCGATAGATGGCAGCTGATTACGTATTCGTCCGATTTCGGAGTAGCTCGTTTCGATTCGTGCGAGTTTCGTAGAGTCGTACCATGAAGTAAATACAAAGAGTAGGTGCCCTAACGCCGAAACTCTAAGCAGGCATGAGTCACCAGATTGCAGAGCGAAAAGGGGGATAACGCATGCGCAGTAACGCCGATACATCCAATGCCACTAAGAGGCGAGTTGCTGAACTAAAGCGACATGCGTGATATTTCAAAAAGTCATTAAAAGTTCTGCTATTCATCGATAGATGGCAAAATTAAAAAGTATCACCGCTGTGCCAGTCGAAGTGGGGGGTGTTATGTTATTTTCGTTATGGAATTTCTGGATTCGGTCTCCACGCTCAAGGCCCGTGATAGAAGCTATGCAATGGCTTAAAACTAAAAATAAATATATTACTTATTTAAGCTCCTAGTGGTAGTGCCATGCTGTAGCTCTATGGGCTACAGCTGCATGGGCCGGCAAGGCCGGGGAAGTACCATTCTCCCACATGATATCTACGTGAAGTAGTGGCTTTGCCATTGCGTTTCGATCGATTTGAGGGAGACCTGAAGGCCCAACCCCCCTCCCCCCTAAAGAATATGGTGGCACAGTTTCAAGAGAAAGTACTCCAGGAGCGTACCAGCCGCGACAGAAGACTGGAGAATCCCTCCCCGGGCATCCACCTCCAGGATCTGAACCTGAAGGTGGATGCTCGGGCTGCCCTGCATATTCTGGAGGGGGCAAAACCGTCCTCAATTATATTTCTGCTTCTCGAGGCAAACGAAGCAGGCAGCTTAAGTCACACCACACCACGCTAGCCGTGAATTTGGGGTCTCCGTTCAAACCTGAACGATGTCCACTACCACCTGGAGACTGCTAAGCCGGCCTTGCTCTTTTTAACTGAAACACACATGTTCTCCAACAGACACCTCATTCCTCACATACCCAGGGTTCAAACTGGAGCATTCCTGTTTGCCGCGGGCGGGGGTGTGTGTTTACGTTAGTGAGGATATCTGTGCTCGTCGTCTCAGTAGCCTTGAAGGACGGGGCCTATCTGACATTTGGTTGCGCGTAGACTGCGATGACCATCCGCGAATCTCCGTGCTTGAGCAGATCCCCACCGCAGAGATCGTGATACTAGGCGATTTCAACACCCACCATGCCGAATGGCTTGGTTCGGGCACGACCGATCATGCGGGGAGATCTGTTCACGACTTCGCTTTAGCGTATGATGTAACACAACTGGCCACCTTGACCACCTTGCCTTAGCGTATCCCAGATATGGATGACCATACACCTTCCCTGTTGGACCTTCTGCTGACCTCTCACCCGGACAACTACTCAGTATCCGTTACGCTCCTCTCGGATCGTCGGACCACTGCCTAATCCGGAGTTCATTGCTGGTTACACGCCCAACTCGACCCCGTTTTGTAGGTTGTCGTCGCGTGTGGCACTATAGGTTTGCAGATTGGGACCGGTTGCGGTCCTTTTGTGCATCATACCCATGGGAACCAGTTTGCTTCTTGTCGGATGATCCAGATGTCACTGCCGACCTTGTTGCTGATGTAGTGCTTCAACGTATGGAATATTTTTTTTTCATACTCTGCAGTTCCCATCCGTGGCAGGTCCCAGCCCTGGTTTGGTTGCGCTTGTAAAATGGCCTCTGGCCAAAAACGAGAGTGTTACCAAGCTTAGGCTGATTCAGTGGCATCTAAAGATTTAAATACCAGCGATTTCAACAAGGAATATAACTTTGCCTCCAGGTCAAGAGTAATCGTAGAAGCGAAGTTGGAGCATATCGGCAGAAATGGCGAAAGATTAACCCGCCTTTCTTCGGGAACACGTGCGTTCTGGTCTCTTGCCAGGGCTGTCCAGGAGTATTTTTGCCAGTCCTCTCTACTGTCCCTGCACATAGCAAATGATACACTGGCCCACACCGCAAAGGAGAAGGCCGATCATCTGGGCTCTCTATTTGCGTCTAACTTGACTTTGCATGACCAAGGGAACTTACCACCGACCATAACACGGTGTGATACCAAGATGCCGGATACGGACTGCTTTGGTGCACCCGATCCCTAAAACAAGTGACCACTCAGATCCGTCCAACTACCTCCCTATAGCCATAACGTCTCTGTTATCCAAAATAATGGAATCCATTATCAACAATCAGCTCTTGCAGTATCTAGAGGAGCACCAGCTGATTAGTGATCGACAGTATGGTTTTCGTCGCGGTCGCTCAGCTGGTGATCTTTAAGTATACCTTACGCATCGATGGGCGGAGGTGGTGGATTCTAAGTGAGGCGATGGCGGCTAGTTGGAAATAGCGAAGGCCTTTGATCGGGTATGGCATATCTTTCGAAGCTTCCTTCCTATGGGCTTTCTGAGAAATTGTGCGCGTGGATCTCCAGTTTTTTGGCATATCGGAGTATCAAGGCCGTTGTCGACGGTGCATGCTCCGACTTGAAGCCAATTAATGCTGGCGTTCCTCAAGGCCGTGTGCTATCTCCGACTTTATTTCTCTTGCACAGTGACATGCTGCAGCTCAGCGATATTCATTGTTATGCGGATGACAGTACCAGAGATGCCTCTTACACTGGCAGTGCTAAAATTTCTCGGGAAAACGTTGTCAAGAGTCGGTACAAACTTGTGTCTGAAGTCGAGACCATGTTGTTAAATGTTTCGAAATGGGGCCGAATGAACTTAGTCCAATTTAATCCCAAGAAGACACAAGTTTGCGCGTTTACCGCTAAATTATCCCCCTTTGTCTCTGTCCCTCCCTCTGTTATGAAGACTCCCACTCCTCTTGCCACCTCCACTAGCATCGGAGTACTTGGCGTCGACATATCAAGCGTCGTTCAATTTCGCTGTCACGGAAGATAAGTCTAAATTAGCCTTTTAATAGCTTGGTGTGCTCGGAAAGGCAAGACGGTACTTCACGTCGGCCCATCGATTGCAACTTTATAAGGCTCAGGTTCGGCCCCACATGGAGTATTGCTCTCACGTCTGGGCGGGAGCTTCTCAGTACAAGCTTCTTCCATTTGACCGCATTCAACGCAGATCAACTTGCATCGTCGACGACCAAGTTCTCTCCGGTCGGCTCGACCCTTTGGCACTGCGTAGAGATGTTGGATCACTCTGCATCTTTTACTGTATCTATCACGGGGAGTGTTCCGAGGAACTGTTCGATTTACTACCTGCAGCTCAATTTCGCCATCGGACGTCCCGACAAAGCATGATGTTTCATCAATTTTATGTCGTACCTCTGGTCTGTCTGGAAGTCCACAAACTTGCAATTTTCACGGCATTTCCTACCTCGCACTGCCAAAATTTGGAACCAGCTATCTGGTGAAGTGTTTCCGAACAGATACGACTTAAGGGCATTCAAGACGAGAGCATATTCCCTCCTCAAAGGCTGGCGACGCATCCTCGAGACCTCTGGTGTTTCGGATGTTTGTGGGCGGCGGTAATCACTTACCAACAGGTGAGCCGCCAGCTCGTATGCCCTCCTATCCCATAAAAAAATGTAAATGCAATGAGCAAAAATAACATAACACAAACTATATTTTCAGATACGTATTTACTACTCATCAACTACATTCTTCCTAGTAGAATATTGTGAGGTTATGTATGTGGAGCGGTTGGACCTCTGTAGTTAGTCTCCTTAGCTTATATTGTTTATTATTGGTTATTTTTTGTTTCCATGGCAACGCTGACTGATGCCGATGCACTACGGGTTCTAATCATTTAAGGAGGTTTTAAGCTCAAACAATAATACTGTTCCTTTATTAAAACGCATACCTCGGGTAGCGAGAATTTCTGTGAAAATCTGTGTGTGTTCTCAATCTTTATCTTGTTCGATGAAAAACGTTTTGGCCACTAATACCACCCAAGCCTAGAACGAGCGTCTATCATTTCCGTACCATATACTTCATGTCAATTTAAATCCTTCGAACAAATAATCACTTACTAAAGTAAAGGAAAGGAAAGCTGCGAATTCAAATAATTCTTGTCGATTCAGCTACTATTAACATAGAAGAAGAAAAAGTGTAATGATACTGTTATTACAAGCGCGGCACGGATCTTGTTTTCGAGTGATACAATCCCCTGTTTTCCATTTGATACGTTTATTTCCCTAATAGAAAAGCATCCGCCTGCAACTGCAGGTCTTCACCTTCCCGAACCTTCTGATCAAAACAATGATATTGTAAAGGTGACCCCACAGGATGTTTCTGCAGCCATGGCATCTTTTAAACGTGAATCAAAACAACTGATTCCGCACCAAACAATAAAGGAAAATCTGACCTGATTGTTTGTTTTGCCTATCGAATTTTGTAATGTTTTCCAGGAACATGAGTTATTGCAAAAATATAAATATTAAAGTCATAGGGTTGCGTTGTCGTTAACAAATTACTAATCTTATTGGAAATTTTACTCTTGTTTGTAGTACAACATAAGGTGAACTATAGGTGTCACTCCATTCCCATAAGATGGAAAAAGAACAAGAGGACATTTTAGAGTTATGAGTCATGTCATGTTAGCTTAAACGGTCAAAGCATGCCCCTATAGGGATTGATGGCGCGGGTTCGAACCCTGGACATGCCTATAATTTTTCCTCTCGTAATTTTGTAAGTTTGTAGTGGCATTTGTCTATCTGGTATTTTTCACCATACCTCTGAATAGCCAATTTGCAATTATTGTTGTTTGAAAATTAAGCTTCTGGTAAATCTAATTGTTTTTGAGACGCCATTTAGATTATTAGATGGTTACAGAATGGATGTAAATTAAAACAAAATCGGTAAAACTGCTATCTAAATTAAACGTTATATATCTTAACATTTCCTTAGAACGCCGAGTCTATGGAGGAAATGTGCATGGAATTATTAAATACCAATGAAACAATAGGACTTTCATAAAATATAAACAAAATATGTTAGCGGTAGGGTAGCTTGAAGTTGAACATTACTTTTTGCCTATTTTAATTCACGAGCAGTTTTCTCGTACGAATATACCAAGAAATTGATATGTCGTATATACCTACGGTTATTATAAAATCCTTTATAAATAATCAAATAAGAACCAAGTAAGTCTAATAAGAAACTAATTTAACATATAATAAAAAAAATTTTTTAAATGAAATGACATTTATTTACTTGTGGTTCTAGGTATTATAATATACCAATAGTCTCGCTAGGGCACGCTTTACGCATACAAGATTTACCTATGCCTATACAGGTAGGTATTTTGTCAAAATAGTCACAAACATTAGGAAGTCAACACATTTTTCTCATCTAAGAATTCATTAATTGTATAGTAAGCCTTGAAAACAAGGAAGTCATGTAACTTTTTTTTGAAAATTATTATATTATTAAAATCACGTATAACGTTCGGAATTTTATTATAGAAAATTGGAGCCATACAGAACACACTTTTATTTAGTAGTAACGTATTTGTGGCAAAGTGTCGTTAGGCAAGTTTTTGCATTTAAAGAATCCGTATAATTTTTTTATTTGATAATTAAAATACTTACCACCAGCAGTAATTAAGCCATCTCCAAGAACTGGCTTAATAAAACTGTATATGTAATGTTTTTCTAAACAAATGTTTGAGATCGCCAAACTAGCTTCAGGATCAGTGATAACTAAAAATAAAGTACATAATTAATGAGATCGATTAGGTACGATACGATAATACGATAGTGTTTACTGTTTACTAATAAAAGTAAATTTTATTACCTTGCATGACTACTAATATTGCGTTTAGTTTATTTTTCAAAACTTTCAAGTAATCGGTAGATTGATGGCAACAATTTAAATTCGTTATTTTTACCTAAAAGTTACCGAAGTATCTCACCTGGAAGTGAAGCTTGGCGTAATTACGGTTCCTATCGTTAGTTGTTTTTCATCATCATCATCATCATATCAACCGGAACGTCCACTGTTGAACAAGGTCTCCCCTATTAGGGGGTTTTGCCATAATCCCCACGCTTGGCAGGCGTCTTGGGATCGCAGTAGATTTATCAATACTTCAGAAGGCGCTGCTTCCCACCTTCCGGTATTTTCCCCTTAGATGCCTCCTACGACACCCACGGGAAGAAAGGGGGAGAGGACATTCTAACCCGACACTTCACGAGCCAAAAAGGGCAATAAGGGCACGAGGCAAAGCTTTACTTTATGCTAGCTTTTGACTACTATCTCGACTTAGTGCTGATGATGAAAAAACGAACAGGAAAGGTCCACTACGAGCGCTGCAAAACTTTTTTTAGCTTTAAACTTTTCTCTTTGTCATCATATATGTTTTTAAACAAACTGAACTTACAATACAATTTTTCAAAGCCAATCCTGCATGTAGCTAAACCGCCTTTCTTCAAACATTCTTTGGAAACATCATTTATAACTGTATTAGTGTCTGAAAATGAGAAGGACAGAATATTGTAGTGTTATATGCTTTAATAATACAAAATTACAGTTAATAGGTATAAGTTTGATAAATGTGTTTCGTAAAGATATGTGGTAAAAGTTTTTAGAGCTGTTTTTTATAGGGTTTGGACAAGGGCAAAATAATAATACATCAGTTGAGATGCTGTGCCACAGCATAAATAAAACTGAATATTTTTTAGTTAAAAAAGCATGATTATTATAACCTAACTAGAGTTCGTCCAAAGACAATGGCAAGAAGCGGGTGCCATTTAAGTGTAAAGTCATCTACACTACACACAAGTGCCAAGTATCACAATGATACAACATTAGAAGCGGATAAAACTCCGTTTTTGTAGATTCTATTACATCAAAACAGACGAACCTAACGAAAAAGTCAATGTAGGGCCAACCATCTGTTAACTGGGAAAGCCAAACCCATGTTGTTTACTTTTGACAATCGTTGTAGAGCTTTGATTTCCGTATTTTCAGGATGGATTTTACACTGAATAAAAACTTTTTTTTTGTAATAATTGCCTGTAATAATAATCTTTATTGCCTTGTTGATTTTATTGGATACTCGAATTCCTGTGTTCATTCCCGTGCTTAGTTAGTTGGGATTTTCGAACATCTGGATCTGGATTTGAGAATAACATCCGGAAGTTGGCTATTGTTCTGCACCCTATTACAGGAACGGAACATTTTTATATTTAAGTTGTTTATCACGTTACAACGAACAAAGAATAGGTTGATATTTATAAATATAAATAAATACCACTACTAAAACCTTCTTCAGATAAACCATTCACCAAGAAAGGATTATTCTGCATTAGGATTATTTTTATTTCCATTAGGTACAGACTTCGTATTGGTTTTTTATTAAACACATAAATATAAAAAAGCAAAAATTACCTCCTTGGATCAATCTGAGTCCATGACCGATAAGAGAAAGCCAACCTGATACATCAGGAGGTTCCATATTCTTATTTTCATTGAACCATAATTTCCAACAGGCACAACAAAATGACAAAAGAATAAATGATAATAAAATAATGTGTAACATTTTATGTTATTCCAATAATAAAGACGTTATATCTGTTCACAGAATGTAATACGATTGTGACTAAGTTATACAATTGTTATTTATACGCATCAAACTCATCATACAGGTAATGTAAATAATATAATAATTTTCAGAAAAATGTTTCATGACTTCCTGGTTTTCAAGGCCTACTATACAATTAATGAATTCTTAAATGATAAAAATATGTTAATTTTCTAATGTCTGTGACTATTTTGACATTATACCTACTTGTATATGCATAGGTAATACTTGTATGCGTAAATCGGGCCCTAGCGAGACTATTTTGTATATTATAATACCTAACACTGTAACCTAGGGCCACTAGTAAATAGATTTAATTTAATTTCATTTTCATTTCATTATATTTTTTGTGTTTTAATGCCAACTTCAAGCCAAGAGTGCCCGCCGCGGCAGCACTGGACCGCATCGTGGCCTCTTTGAATAGAGTTTTGAATATTTACATCGAGCAATGTAATAAAAAATATGAAATAATACATTACAGGCACAGGAGACTTTTGGCATCTGTTGGTTCGCGTGCTTATTCAGTCAAAAACACAAATGATTCTTAGGACTAGCAGAAGACAACCCTAAGAGGTTGGTAGCAATTTACCAATAACCCTGTATACAATATCGTTAACACTATTTTTTTTTCTCTGAACATGATCACAAGCGCTATCCCGTCGTCCCCTATGAAGGTTAAAGCAATACCAATTGTAGCTCAAAGTTGCGGCTCAAACGAATAAGGTTCTTGTTGCCGACTGGAATCCGGCGCGAAATTGAAAGATGCTGGTTCGATTCCGGAACAAAAAATGTTTTGCTCCAATAATGTGTAAATGTGATTTACACATTGTTGTGACTACCTTTCTATATTTAGAAATGAAGAAGGTTAAAGTCAAAGTCAAAATCATTTATAAAATTAGGGCGTCTACGACGCTTTTATGAAGGTCAATTACAAATTTTAGTATTGAAATATTCTACATGGTACTGCCACGTTCAGCCAATAAATTGTCGCTGCGAGAAGAACGGGCAAGAAACTCGGGGCCATTCTTTTAAACATCTTTTAACAATGTGTTACAAACGTACTATATAATACAGTTATTACAATATTTGTTTAAATTATGTAGGTGACAGGCAATAGCTTGGCAGAGGCGGAATTGTCCAGGCATTTTTATTGTTTAAGTAATCAGAAACTTTTATTCATCTATATATTGTCTTTTTACGTTTCCACTCTAGGCGGGTATGTACATATGTACATTATTAACTTAGTGATAAAAAGTAGTCCCTAGTCCTCACTATAGGATTCCCTGAATTTGTGAGGACTAGTTCACTTCCAGGGTGCTTGTTACATAACGTTAGTTCGTGAGCAGTGTTCTAAGCATGATTCGTGAAGTGTATCGTATTTGTGTATAATTTAAATATTTACTAAAGCAGTGATCAAGAAAAGTGAATCAGATTAAGGTTATGTTTCTTTTTGTATATTTAATTATGCAATGAAAGAAAAATGTAAGCACTATTCTGTTAATTGTTTTAAAACAAACATTTTCCTAAGTCATACAAATTCAAGCTTATTATAATTGGGTTGATATTATTGTAAATATTTAGATTTTATTACAAATTATTTATGTATACGGAAATTAAAAAATCATTAATATAATTTAATTTAATGTAATATGTTCGGTTAATAAAGGTAAACAATGCAGTCTGTTTCTGAGCGCGCGCGGACGCAAATCCTGTTTGTGTTATCTGCGATGGATTTTGTAAGTGTGTGCGAGCGGCCGAGCGCGGGCGGTCGGCCGCATTCTGTTGGTTTAAGTTGGCCGAGGCCGGTTAGTTTGGGGGTGCTTGGTCAGAATACCTCCACGTGTGCCTTAATGCTACTGGTCTCTTACGGATACGTTTTATCCGGGGAGTACAGAAGCGTTTGGGCCGGTGCACCCTGGGCAGCAGTCAATAACTTCTCTATATGGGATCTTGTTGGCTGCTGGCTAAAATTCTGACACGTAGGTGCTCTCCGCGTGTCCCTATGAACCTAGCATAGGGCACAGTGGATGAGCAGGCGGTTCATCCGCGGAGGTGGGGTCCCGAGAAGGGATAGCGGACCCGTTGGGTCGTAGGATGGCGGCCTGCAAGGCTGGCGGCACGACAGATTTTCCCCTGTCGTGCACGAGGAGGAGCGGCGTCGCTTTTGACGGTGGGCGCGGCAGGGAGGGTTAACTCGGCCACCCTGTCGGGCAAATCTGGAGAGGCAGCTGTCTTTTTACCGCAGCTGCAGTGGACCTCCGGCTCGTGGGATGGCGGGCCTTCAAGGCTCGCGGCAAGGCAGGTCAACTCGGCCACCCTGTCGGGCATTATGTGTCTCCAAACCCCGTTGTTTGGTGCCCGCACAGGGGATGTATAGTCGGGGGGAACTCGGCGACGAGGGCACCACAAGGGGACCTCACCCCTTCAAAAAGGAAAAACCAACATGACAGACAAAGCGATTGATAATGATCCCCAGGTGGGTAAATCCCACCCTTCGCAAGAAGGCTGCCTCACCGTATCTGGGGGGGGGCAACAAACGCTTCGCGGGCTCCAGCCCGTGCACCGACAACTCTGGCACTCGTAAAAAGGACACCGATTCTACAACACACAATGACATTGGCAAGAAAATGGATATGAGCGAGAAGGAGGTAGCACCATCTCATTCTGGAGCGCTTGTGCAGCGCCAAACCAGGCACTCAGAAATTGGCCGCCGCGGCAGGGCGTGAGCGCAATCTAAGCACTGCGTCAATGGACGTGAGCGAGGAGGAGGCAGCGGGTGTCTCTTCTGCGTCTGAAGCGGGCGCACTTTACGAAGTGCTTCGGATTCCGTCTCCGAATTTATCGGAAACGGACTCCGACGCAATGACATGGGAGAGCGTTTCTTCGCGCGGCACTCCCAAAAGGCGAAAACGGCGTGCGGAAGAGGTCGATGGGGACCTTAGTGACCCCTCACCGTCACTAAAGGTCCCAACCGCGCAACGCGGGAAAGGACGCGCCAAAGGGAGGGCGCCCACGACCGGCCATTATGTCGGCGTCGTTGACGCCATAAAAATGCATATTTTGATGTGTGAGATTGTGAGTGACAAGTGTATCATATAAGTCTGCCCAAACAGACATAAGTATGAGTAACTATATCTAACAATATACTGTAAAGAAGTGCACTATCACAGAACTTCAGTTTGCATGAGACATGCTGCGGTGCGGTCACATCTAAAAATAGATAAGTGAGTGTTATATTAATGTTCAGTAACTTAAACGTTTGAAGTTTAATAACTGCATTTGTGTTCATTACATTACCGAAGAATAAAAGTAATTGTGATGATAGTGTGAAATAGTTTATAGGTAAACAAAAATTCCAATGTGAGCCAACAGAGATTGTACTAGTATTAAATGGTATAAGCGAAACCCGTTTCAGAAATTGGTAAGTGCTGTATGGGTGTGGATAAGTATATCCCTGACTAGGTAATTTTATATACACCACAACTTAACCTTAATACTTTTTTTGTTATGGATTGGCAAGCAAGCAGATGGCCCACCTGATGGTAAGCGGTTACCGTCGCCTATGGACATTTGCAACACCAGGGGCGTTACCGAGCTTTGCCGACCCTGTAGTTCTCTTTTGACACCCTTTTTGAAGGAATCCATACTGTAGCTCTGCGGAAAAACGTTGCATGGAAGATCATTCCACATTTTGCAGGTATGCGGTAAGAAGGAACGCATAAATCGAGCGGTGTGAGACTTCCAGGACTCAATTATGTGGTAAAACGGTATAAGATCAAACAGCTCTTGAGAGCATTCCCAGTTATAGAGCCTGTATAATATACAGGGCGAACCGATATCTCTACAGAGGCTCAAGGTGGTCAGAGAGCTAGGAGTCGTCGACAATTTGGACCGCTCGACGCTGAATAGCATCGAGAGACTGGAGTTGGTACTTTGGTGCGCCATTCCAGAGGTGAGAGCAGTACTCCATGTGAGGGCGAACTTGTGCTTTATAAAGCAAAAGTAGCTGACTTGACGTGAAGTACCGCTTTGCCTTATTCAGCACACTTTGATGCCAATCCAGCCTTATTCGCAGCGAAACTGGACATCTTTGGAAATGTCAATACTCAATACTCAATTATTTATTGCAACATATGTAGCTACATGCAGGTCTTATTTAACATGTTTGTTTGTGTTATACATTTGACCCTATAAGGGTATGGCAATGGTAGGAATGGAACGATCTATTCTTATATCATTCAATTTATCATTGAAGAATTCGTCTAAGGTATAATAACATTTAGATACAAGTAAAGATTTTAGGTTTTTAATAAAACATTCTACCTTTTCAATGTCTTTTAGCGTATTAGGCAGCTAATTATATATATCTATAGCCATTGAGTTAGGACCGGATCTGTACATTTCTAGACTGGACTTTGGTTTTATAAGTTTATGTCTATATTGTGATCGAATATCACGTCGTTGGTCGGCATATTTTTGGAATAATGTTGGGTATTTTTTTACAAATTTGCTAATTTCTAGTATATAAATAGATACTAAGGATAGAATTTTAAATTTAATAAAATATGGTTTGTGAAAATTGGGTATATTGATGTTAGGTGCTTTTATGTTGGCAAGTATCCGAATACATTTTTTTTGAGCGATAAAGAGGTCACTGGCGTCTACACTGTTGCCCCACATTATGATGCCATAACTAAGCCACGAATCCGTAGTAAGCAGACATAGCTGTATTTTGGTTAGTGGCTCGCCTAAGTTCCCAGTTTCCAGTTAATGTGCGTATCAAGTTCTAGGCCTAGAAGTGTCGCTGCATCAACACAAGCTAATTTATTATTATTGTAAGTAAAGTTGATGTCAAGAGGTGGTTTTTGATATGGTCTAAATTGTATTATTTTTGTTTTTGCTAAATTTAAGTCAAAATAATGGTTAGTCATCCAATTTAATACGTTTTTTTAAAATGTCAGTTAAATGATTATTTAAATTCAGATTATTTTTAAATGGTGTCAGTATCGAAATATCATCCGCAAAAAGTATACAGGAATCGTCAATTTCATTTTCTAAGGTCATTTATGTAAATTAAAAAAATAGTACACCCAATGACGCTACCTTGGGGTATAGCGTGGTTCATTTCCGTAATCGTCGATTTTATTGTTTTTATAGTTTTTTTGTCATGATCAAAATGTTCTATTTCAACATACTGGTTTCGATTCCTTAAATATGATTTAAACCACTCGTGAGATTGTCCGCGTATTCCAATGTCGTATAATTTCTGTAGTAATTATACGACAACGCCAAGAACTCCAATACTCTCTGCAATTTCTAGGGGAACACCCTGAAATTGCGGAGCAGTGATGAAGGGGGTCTTTTTCGCGGTGAAAACGCATGTCTGAGTTTTTTTGGGGTTAAATTGGACAAGATTCTGCTGTCCCCAATGTGAGACAAGTTCCAATGAACCCTCAACTTCAGATACAAGACCAGTTCTGCTTCCTTCTATTTCAACGCGAGGGGCATTAACACGGCCAGAATATTGCGCATCGCCCCTGCTATCGTCCGCATAGCAATACATGTTACGGACTTGTCACATGGCATTGATATGCAGAATAATTAGCGTAGGTGAAAACACTGATCCCTGTGGGACACCAGCATTAATCGGCATAGGATCGGAGCAGGCTCCGTCGACAACGACACGAATGCTCCGTCTAGATAAGAAACTGGCGACCCAAGTGCAGAACCCCTCGGAAAAAGACCGTAAGATGGTAACTTCGAAAGAAGTGCCCTGTGCCAAACCCGATCAAAAGCCTTAGCAATATCTAAGTTGACAGCTAAAGCTTCCCTCTACTCTCGACTGCGTCAGCCCAATGGTGAGTGAGGTAGACCAGAAGATCACCAGCCGATCTGCCTCGACGGAAACCGTAATTACGGTCGCTGATCAGTTGGTGATCCTCTAAGTAACCTAGGAGCTGGTTGTTAACTACTTGCTCCATCACCTTACAGAGTAGAGAAGTAATTGCTATAGGCCTGGAGTTGACTGGTACCTGGTACTGATCCGGGTGAGAAGTCAGCATCAAATCTAATAGAGTGGGTGTATGATTCTTGACGTCTGGTATTCTGGTTGGTGAATTAAACAACTGTGAGAGACCTTACGCCAAAGCGAAATCGAGAGCAGTACGCCCGGCGTGATCCGCAGCTTTGGAGCCCAACCACTTGATATGATGAGCGTTAAAATCTCCAAGTACCACTAACTCCGCCGAAGGGTACTGCTCGCCGACCTTATCAGCTCTTCTAGCAAGGTGCTCGAAAAGATAGGTAGATTCCATATCGCCGCTATGTGACCTATAGAGGCAAGCGTACATTAGAGTTTTGCCATTGTAATCCACGCAAACCCACAGTATGGATAGGTTTTTGTCTTCAAAACCATTTAGACGCCGACAGCAAATATCTTCCCGGATGTAAAGACAAACCCCAGCACGACGAATAAACGCGTGCTCGAGCGTGTAACCTGGATATGACAGGTACGCAGTATTCGCCGGGTTCAGTGTTTGTGTCTCCGTTATAAAGAGAAGGGCCGGCTTAACCATTTCAATGTGGTGGTGATGAACGGCATCTAGGTTGGAGTGTAGGCCCAGAATGTTACAAAAATCCACAGATAAAGTGGAATTGGAAGCCGCTGAAAAACATCTCTTTTTAGTTTTATTAGTCATGAGTGAAAATATAAGAGTTGGGTGGTGTGACTTATACTTATATTATTAATTGATCCAATAATAAATAAATTATGCATTACAAGTAAACGACTACACAGACTATATTTATGCAAAAACAAATCATACATCGTATCACTAGCCAGTATTAGGCACGCAAAATCATAACAATACTCGTTTCGCAGTAATTTACAAGATAATTTTATGTGGGTAATATTATTTATTCTTTCATTACAAATTATGATATTTTTTTTGTTTTGAGCTGGGAATAAAATGGCTGTGGTTACAACAAATAAGACTGGTATCATGTTTATAACTAGTAGGTGAGATGTTGAAAGTGTGAGATAATAAAATAGATTTGCGCTGCAGCGACAGTGAGTTTTAAAAATATAATTCATAATGATAGTATGTTTATACTCTTATATGTAGGTCGTTAAGACAATATGCATTTTCATATACCAAGGAGTGGGCAGTTAAAATATTGATTGTAAACCAAAGAGTGAGTAGTGTGCATATTGTCAGAAATATACCTACGTTTATAAAGGTTACTAAAAGCAGTAACTCGCTCGAATATTAATTTTTCAAGTTTTTTTTTCCCTGTATAAATAAAAAAATATAATTTGTAATTTTGTAACTATGCTAATAATAATAATAATAATAAAAATCTTTATTTGGAACCATAACAATATTATATACTAATAACATATGAGACTCGATGACATTGAACAAAGTATTATTTAAATTTAAAGCTTAATTCGTAGATAAAATAGGATTCGAAAACAATGAATATACAATGAAATAGAACGGGGAAAGTACAAGCCGAAAAAGCAGTTTGACTCTGTGAAGTAGTCAAAACTTAGGGAAATTAGCTAAGAGTTACTTCTGCTAGCCATAGGTACACCAAGACACCTGGCCTTTTTCATCAGGAATCTCTATGAAGAAAACACAGTAGGTATTTATCGGAATTGACGACATACTATCGCGCCACTTTTATTCCAGTACGGGAGTTCGTCAAAGGTGTATTATTTGCTGCTGTTCAACATTCACAAGTAACGTATAACCATAGTAGAAAGAGAGGAAGTAGGCCATCTCCGGCCCAATCCGCGATATAATAACCTACCACACTTGTCTGTCTCAGGGTTGTCACTTTTAGCAAAATTTTAATTCAGTGCCTAGAAATTGGCAACGGCCGGGAAGATGTGTTTTTTACTTATGTTGTGTGGGTTCAGGGTAAGTGAGGTCGGTTTTACCTAAACCATGATGAAGCCTTTCACGATGATAGAAAGAGTGACAGAAGATACCTATGTGGTTGCGGGGCCAGAGACGGGCGACACGGGGCGGTGATGTGTACGAGTACCTACGGTAGTTTACGTGAGTTTACTGATAGTACTGTCAACCAATTCACTAGTTTAAAGCCCGGCCCTTGCCAAAGATGACACATCTCTGTATAGCTAATTTAGTGATTCAATAAAGTTCAACAATAGTTTTCCTAACAAATACAGAAATGTTCAAGATTCAGAACAGTACTATTTATAAAAAAAGTGCCGTTCGGGCACGCCCATATGTAAGGTTTCGTAGTTCATGTGTAGTTATTGCGTTAGTTTTTTGTTTTTAAGTTTTGTTTGTTTTCGCATACATTTTATATGAAAAAACCAAAATAACTTTGCTTCTGTAATTTGATGCTAAATGCCTTTACATTTCGAAAATTATAACTTACATTTTTAAAAGTTGTACTATGGGAGTTATTGGTGGAACTAAAAATATGTCAAAAATGGGGCTTTGATAGCAATATCTCGAGACTGACACATTCAATTAACTTTGTTTCAATCTTACTACTTACTACTACCTACCGACTAAATGTAAACAAAGCAATAGCGGCATATCAATTGACAGATCAAATATACCTACAGGTAATACATTGTAGTAGGAAAGTAGGCCTGCCTACTTCGTCTGCCTGATAGAAAACTACCAAATAAAATCTATAGGTATCTCACTCATCATCAATTAAAAATTATAGGTATGCTAGAATAACTTGCTTACCTTTCCTGTTCAGTAGGTAATCTGAACAGAGACAACTCTGAAATAGATGAACTGTTTAAACAGCCAAACACAGCAATAAGTTCTCCTGCGATTATCACACATTTTTAATTTATTTAGAGGTAGGAGGACGAAAAGCCGTGACGCTCAAACTTTGTGCGATGTTAGCCCCTACTGGCGCACGGTCGAAACGGGTCGAGATTTTGTTAGAGTGTGCGTGCGGGACGCATAGATATTATGGCGCACACATACAAGCCGCGCGCGGTGAGTTTGTATGAAGATAACTTACTTCCCACTCTTTCTACTATGGTATAACCCTTACAAGCTGGACTGAGAGGATCAGTGTAGGTGAAGTAAAAAATTCAAATCTACATTATGCTGATTATACAACTTTGTTCGCAACAAGTATCAGCCATATGGAAGAGCTCCTGTTTGAATTTTCCCCTTTCCATAAAAGCTCCTGCATGGGAGAGCTCCTCAATGAAATGGAAAGTCAGTTTTTCCATTTTATTAGTAGGTAATATTAGCAATTACTACTGAGCTCTTCCGTGCTTTGCAAGGTACATTGGGCCGGTTTGTCCGGGTTTTTGTCTTAGAAAGGCAGTTGTTAAGCATTATGATAGAAAATTTAGCGAATTCCTGCCTGGCTATCTACCACTTTCATGAAGAAGATCTGTCGCCATGTACCAAACGGTGTATTCCGGCAGCTGTCCTTGAGAGCCAGTGTTTCTAGGTTAGCTTAAACAGCTCTTTGACTACACTAATCATCAGGTGACTATACTAAGATTGAGACGAGTTTAGGAAAAGTTACAAAATCATGTATTGATCACTTGTTTACGAAGTTAACTTCATTGAATCCATGCAAGAGCGCAGTCGACACAACTCTGGCGGACTACCGCGTCAATCTGTTGGCATGTGAAGCGATGCATCATATATAGGGTGTGTCGAAAAATTGTAAAACTCAATACTTTGATCATAAAATTCTAAATGAGGAATTAAATAGTACTGATTGGTCGTGTACAAGAGACACCTCGTGTCTAGAAAGTATTTATAAATTTTTAAAAAACTAGTTTTACCTCTGCAAATCCGTTTTTTTTTTTTTTTTTATGCATGATAGGTAAGCCTTTGACCACTATCTCACCTGATGGTAAGTGATGATGTGGTCGAAGATGTTATTCAGGCTAACCTAGAAGTACTGGCTCTCAAGGACAGCTGCCGGAACACACCGTTAGGTGCTTGGCGACAGATTTTCTACTTGAGGGTGGTAGCTAGCCAGGTGGGCATTCGCAAAATGCCCTACCACCATGCTATAACGACTGCCATCCTAAGACAACAACCGGGACCGACGGCTTAACGTGCCCTCCGAAGCACGGAAACGCTCAGTAGTAATGTCACTAGCGGTCACCCATCCAACTCATGACCGCGCGCGACGTTGCTTAACTTTGCTGATACGGGTTTTTTTTGCGTAGAGTATATGTGGATTATAGAAAAAAAAATGTACCTGTATGGTACACCTAACACATAATCAATGAATGTCAAATTGCAAAAATCAATGATTATAATAAAATTCTATGACAAAAATAAAGTTAATGATAAATAAAATCCGTTTAATGTCATTGGACATCAATGATAAACATAATGATATTTTTGGGTCATCCATCAACAACCTTCGCCCTTGTTAGTCTTCCTTTATTGTATATTATTTTCTTCTTTTTAATAATCTGGCTTTGGTGCTTTTTTTTCGTGCTTTGGAGTCTGCACGATGTCCTATGGCCGAATGTTATGTTTTCATTCGATATTATGGTGTTAGTGAAGCGCAATAAATATTTAACACTAATCAGTTGGCGGATGTGGTAATGGCAACACCAAAGCGACGGTAGCGCCGCCATTTGATGGGAAAAAACATACGACAGGCTCTGTGATTGGCAGAGTAATTTCCCGCTAAAACGAGTATTGACACGATGTGCAGAGTGGAGTGGGGATTCTTGATACGACCACCAGACTGGAAAAATTGGAGCCGAAAGACTGTTCTGTTCATTACACATGTTACAATTAAATTTAACTCTACAGTACAGTCATCGTCAAATATTTAAGAAATAATAACAGTAATAATGATCAAAAGTAACATAATTCATATTATTAATCAAGTAGAAAGTCTGTCGCCAAGCACTTAACGGTGTGTTCCGGCAGTAGTCCTTGAGAGCCAGTGAAATTACAGGCATATGAGACTTAACAACTATGTCTCATGGTGACGGGCGCAGTACAATTCGTGACTTGTGACGAAATGCATCTGTTATAGGCAGAGGTTAGTCCGCTTAACATCAGGTGGGCCTCGAGCTTGATCCGTCACAATAACATAAAAAAAATAAAAATAAAAATTTCAAAGAGAGTAATAAATAACAAATTAAAATGTATCATGAGTTCGTCTCCCTATAGGCTAGACATTAATGTTCTTGTGACGGAACAAGCACGAGGCCTACCTGATATTAGGCGGTATCCTCTGCCTGTAACAAATGCATTTCGTCACAAGTCGAAATGCAATGCGCCCGTTACCCTGAGGCATACAGTTGTGAAGTCTCATCTGTGCCTGTAATTTTACTGGCTCTCAATGACTGCTGCCGGAACAACTGGTAGGTGCTTGGCGACAGATTTTGACTACTTGAGGGTGGTAGTTAGCCAGTGTGCGTATGCATTGAGTGAGCACCCTCAGAAACAATTTAATAAAATCGGATAATTTAGTAAAAGTTCTAAAACAATTGTAAAACTAATATCCCTTTTTGTAAAAAGGTAAAACAGAAGATAAATCGTTTACAATCTGCTCACTCAGTCCTCACAGAAAACCGTCAATATCTTCAAATCTATTGAGTTTACAAAAATAAATTGTATACTAGTTTTTAGTAAAACTTGTGAAGAGTATAAATATCAATGGACAGATTGCCTAGTGCCGTATTTAAAAATTTACAAATAAATAATTATGCTCACTCAATCCTCCATTTTCGCAAGGGCCGATTGCTCTCTAATAAACTATAAAATTGAACTTCGCTATATTACCCGTGTCTGGTAATTATTTTATTGTCTATTTTTATTTTATCAATGTTTCCTCTGGGCAAATTTTGCTTAGCGCTATTTATTATATGCCATGTCATTTTTGCTTTATTTGATGAGCAATGAATCCTATGATTATTTTGTGCCTTTTGGGTAAGTTTGATTATTTGTTTTAATTTATTTGAGTATAATTTATATAGAAAGTTATTAGATTTAGTAGGTTTTTTCCTATATTGCCAGAGAAGTTGTCTTTTTCTCTTACAACACACTTTGATCCCACGTTACGTTACTATCCAAGTTATTACCTCAGCTATCGTATTTTCCAGAAATGGCCATGTCTGGCGAAGTGAGCGAGTTTTTCCTCTTCCCAAAGGTAAAAAAAACTGTAAAACGGCGTTATTTATTGACCATCGATGTGACCTAGACTTTTTTTTTATGTAATCGTAACGGAACAAGCCCCAGTGCCATCTGATGTTAAGTGGACTTACATCTGCCTATAACAGATGCATTTCATCACAAGTCAGGATATGCACTGCACCCGTCACCTTGAGACATAGTTGTTAAGTCTCATGTGCCTGTAATTTCACTGGCTCTCAAGGACAACTGCTGCAACACACCGTTAGGTGCTTGGTGACAGATTTTCTACTTGAGGGTGGTAGCTAGCCAGGCGGGTATTCGCAAAATGCCCTACCACCATGCAAAATTACTGGATCTCAAGGTCACATAGCGGCATACGCAGTTAGGTGCTTAGCGACAGATTTTCTGGTCGCTACGGCCCGTGTCTAGCACCTGAGTGAACGAGATATAAGAGTTCTATCTCGGAGCTTTGAGAACCTAACCTCTGTATGTATCGGAAAAACGAGTGCATTTTGCGTGATATTTTTTTATCAATAATAAATACAAGCAAATGTACAATATATTATATAAAAAGAAAACTGCTCAGTGTACACACAAAAGTAAAGAATTAAGTATTATAATAGTATTATTAGAGAAAAGAAATAAAGTATATATGTATACAAGCTTAATAAAGATAAGCACGCACCAAAATACCAGGCAATGAAAATATTTAATGAATTGCCTCATAATTTAAAGGAAGAAATCTACCAACTGAATATGTTTAAACGAAACCTTAAAGTATTTCTTATGAAAAATAATTATTTTAATAATAACGAAATTTTGACATAATATTAGGTGCTTACCAGTGCTAGTGGCAGTATGTTAATATATTTTTATCGTAACATAAATAAATTTGTGTTATCAATTTTAAATGTAATCTGGGTATATATTATTTAAGAACATAATTAATATTCAAATACAATGTATTTTGTTTATGAATACAGGGTTATTGGTAAATTGCTAACAACCTCTTAGGGTTGACTTCTGCTAGTCCTTACAAATATTATGAGATGATTTTTTTTTATATATTTTTTTGTTTTAATGCCTTCTCCGAGCTAAGAACACCCGCCGCGGCAACACTGGACCGCGCCGCTGTGGTCCCTTTGAATAGAGTTATGAATATTTACATCGAGCAAAGTAATAAAAATTATGAAATAATACATTACAGGCACAAGAGACTTTTGACGTATTGTGGTCCTCAGTGGTGCTTATTCAGTCAAAAACATAAAAAACACAAAAGTTTTTTTTTCTTCTCTAAACAAAAATAATCATCTCAAAATGTTTCATAGGACTAGCAGAAGTCAACCATAAGAGGTTGTTATCATTTTACCAATAACCCTGTATATAACTGAACTGAAATGTGTGAAGAGGATTAGCATTTAAAGCGCTCGTAGCAAAGTTTGCTTAGCCGTTCTGAACCGATCAGCAAAGTTAAGCAACGTCCGCCGCGGCAGCAACGTCACCCATGCAAGTCATGAACTTGGATGGGTGATCGCTCGTGACAATACTACTGAGCGTATCCGTGATTCGGAGGCACGTTAAGCTGTCAGTCCGGTTGTTGTCTTAGGAGTCTGGCAGTCTTTACACCGTGGTGGTAGGACAGTTTGCAAATGCCCACCTGGCTAGCTGCCACCCTCAAGTAAAAAATCTGCCACCAAGCACCTAACGGTGTGTTCCGGCAGCTCACCTTGAGAGCCAGTAATTCTAGGTTTACTTGAACAACATCTTCGACCACATCAGCACTTACCATCAGGTGAGATAGTAAAAGAAGTAGAGATAGTAAATCTGTCACTAAGCACAAAGCACCTAACGGTGTTTTTCGGCACTGTCCTTGAGAGCCAGTAATTCTTGGTTAGCCTGAACAACACCTTCGACCACATCATCACTTACCATCAGGTGAGATAGTGGTCAACTGCAACGCACAACCTCGTGTATAATGAGCAACTTAGCCCACTTGTATCATAATCTACTATTCTCAAACAATAGAAATTATTATTATAGGTCTGTAGCTAGCAGGGCACGGGTTGCACTTTAGCATTTTATTATGTAGAAAGAAAGGCGCAAGAGATATTACACGTTAAGATTGCGAATTGAGATTGGGGAAGGCAAAAAAAAAAGACTAAATGGGTCACTATTTTTTCTGAGAATTTCCTTCCTAATAGTCACACTAATAGGTACGCAATAACCCTACAAATAGATAAATGTAAAGAGACTCGTAGATTACTAGAACTTGTGACCACTGTCTTACCTGATGGTTAGTGTAGTCAAAGAGCTGTTTAAGCTAAACTAGAAACACTGGCTCTCAAGGACAGCTGCCGGAATACACCGTTTGGTACATGGCGACAGATCTTTTTCATGGAAGTGGTAGATAGCCAGGCAGGAATTCAATAATAACAAAGATTTTTTAAATATTTTATGAAAACATCAAATTCATATTTAAATGAAACACTTAAAAGATATAAAAATATATCTAGTGACAATTCCGCCTAATTTACCTGTTAAGGGGACGTGACGTCAAAAATCAAGAAAATCTTGATCGTGCGCTCGTAGAGTCAAGACCTCCTGAGGATGCTTCGTGTAGTAGCCAAACGCGTCGAAAATTCTTCCGGTTTGGCTGCGTGGCGTTTGTGACGTCACGTCGCCTTAACAGGAAAATTAGGCGGAATTGTCACTAGATATATTTTTGTATTTTTTAAGTGTTTCATTTAAATATTAATTTGATGATTTCATAAAATATTTAAAAATATTTGTTATTATTAAATATGGATTTCCGCAAAGTAACGCCTGAATCTATTTATTATCTTAAGGCAGGAATTTGCTGAATTTTTTATCATAATGCTTAACAACTGCCATTCTAAGACAAAAACCCGGACAAACCGGTCCAATGTCCGTTGCAAAGCACGGAAGTGCTCAGTAGTAATTGCTAACATTACCTACTAATAAAATGGCAAGACTGACTTTCCATTTGATTGAGGAGCTCTCCCATAGAGGAGCTTTTATGGAAAGGAGAAAATTCATGGAGGAGCTCTTCCATATGGCTGATACTTGCAGCGAACAAAGTTGTATAATCATTATAATGTAGATTTGAATTTTTTACTTCACCTACACTGATCCCCTCAGTCCAGCTTGTAAGGGTTATACGTTACTTGTGAATGTTGAACAGCAGCAAATAATGCACCTTTGACGAACTCCCGTACTGGAATAAAAGGGGCGCGATAGTATGTCATCAATTCCTATAAATACCTACTGTGTTTTCTTCATAGAGATTCCTGATGAAAAAGGCCAGGTGTCTTGGTGTACCTATGGCTAGCAGAAGTAACTCTTAGCTAATTTCCCTAAGTTTTGACTACTTCACAGAGTCAAACTGCTTTTTCGGCTTGTACTTTCCCCGTTCTATTTTATTGTATATTCATTGTTTTCGAATCCTATTTTATCTACGAATGAAGGTTTAAATTTAAATAATACTTTGTTCAATGTTTGTAAGTGTAAGGAACTTTGTCTAGCTTCCGGTGGAGGGCGTTGACATCTGCGACACAGTTATCACACTTCTGCAGGTGTCATCGATTCTCATATGTTATTAGTATAATATTGTTATGGTTCCAAATAAAGATTTTTATTATTATTATTATTAGCATAGTTACAAAATAAAAAATTATATTTATTTACTTATCCCGAAAAAAAACAATTAAAAAAAAACACTTGAAAAATGAATATTCGAGCGAATTACTGCTTCTAGTAACCTTTACAAACGTAGGTATATTTCTGACAATATGCACACTACTCACTCTTTGGTTTACAATCAATATTTTAACTGCTCACCCCTTGGTTATCTATGGATTGTCAATATCTCATGAAAATGCATATTGTCTTTACGACCTACATAGAAGAGTATAGACATACTATCATTATGAATTATATTTTTAAAACCCACTGTCGCTCCAACGCAAATCTATTTTATTATCTTACATTTTCAACATCTCACCTACTAGTTATAAACATGATACCAGTCTTATTTGTTGTAACCACAGCCATTTTATTCCCAGCTCAAAACAAAAAAAATTTGATAATTTGTAATGAAAGGATAAATAATATTTCCCACATAAAATTATCTTGTAAATTACTGCGAAACAAGTATTGTTATGTTTTTGCGTGCCTAATACTGGCTTGTGATACGATGTATGATTTGTTTTTGCATAAATATAGTCTGTGTAGTCGTTTACTTGAATTGCATAATTTAATTATTATTGGATCAATGAGTAGTATAAATTTGATAAATTGTAACCATGTTTTTTATTTCCAATTTTATAAAAAAGTTCTTATATATGTTCTGCTTGATTGCTATTTTACTTACACTTGTGAATATTACTGTAAACCTGAAAATATAACCATCAATGTATGTATATTCCCTAAGTGACTTATACTTATCCAAACTTTTAGGGCCGTACTATGAGTTAAGCAGCAGTTAACTGCTGAACAGTCGTGAGAGGTTGGCGCGGGGTCCAGGGAGACCCGGTGAAACGGCTGACCGCTGGCTGCCCGCGGGTCAGTAGGGGACCCGAACCCTGGGATTGCTTATAATCTCCGCCCGAGGAGGCTGTCCCGCCAACCGGCGCATAATCCTAAAAATCAGCTGACGTGCCGGAGTAGGAGACCGGAGTGGATCCCATGAGCTGGTTCCAGGGGGGAAAGGGTGCCCTTCCGTCACCCGCACCAGCCATTCACACCGCTGTTTGTTGTTATTGTTGCAACTTCAAGTCTATTTTTTGTCCTATCGTTGGGATTGGTATAAGTCAGACCACCCAACTCTTATATTTTCACGCATGACTAATAAAACTAAAAAGAGATGTTTTTCAGCGGCTTCCAATTCCA
The DNA here is from genome assembly GCA_963890685.1 of Plagodis pulveraria. Classification (NCBI taxonomy): domain Eukaryota; kingdom Metazoa; phylum Arthropoda; class Insecta; order Lepidoptera; family Geometridae; genus Plagodis; species Plagodis pulveraria. The sequence goes on along the minus strand of OY982963.1, from coordinate 3,096,679 downwards.
CTTTATCTGTGGACTTTTGTAACATTCTGGGCCTACACTCCAACCTAGATGCCGTTCATCACCACCTTGAAACGGTTAAGCCGGCTCTTCTCTTTTTAACGGAGACACAAATACTAAACCCGGCGAATACTGCGTACCTATCATATTCAGGTTACACGCTCGAGCACGCGTTTATTCGTCGTGCTGGGGTTTGTCTTTACATCCGGGAAGACATTTGCTTACGCTTGCCTCTATAGGTCACATAGCGGCGATATGGAAACTATCTTTTCGAGCACCTTGCTAGAGGAGCTGATAAGGTCGGCGAGCAGTACCTTTCGGCGGAGTTAGTGGTACTTGGAGATTTTAACGCTCATCAGAAAGCCGACCTTTTAGGTACACTCTTTGCCTCTAACTCGACTCTCGACGATAGAGACGAAACACCTCCGGTAATTCACGGATGTGGGAGTTCCATGCCAGATGTACGTTTCTCGCAGAGAGCGGTAAGGTAGAAACTCTTACCACTTGATGTACGAAAGTCGAGCGGGCCTGGATCCATCCCGGCTATTGTCCTCAAATCAGGTGCTCCTGAACTGAATCCAGTGTTAACGCGCCTTTTCCTGCTCTTCTACTCCAAAGGATGCGTCCCGTCTTCGTGGAAGGTTGCTCTCGTTCACCCCATTCCCAAGAAGGGTGACCGTACAGACCCATCCAACTACAGGCCTATAGCAATTACTTCTCTACTATGTAAGGTGATGGAGCGAGTAGTAAACAACCAGCTCCTAACTTCTTACAACTTAATCTTACTTCATCCAAACTAACCGGCCGCCTCGGCCAACTTCAACCAACAGAATGCGGCCAACCGCCCGCGCTCGGTCGCACGCACACATTTACAAAATCCATCGCAGATAAAACAAACATAATTCGCGTCCGCGCGCGCTCAGAAATAGACTGCATTGTTTACCTTTATTTACCGAACATATAACATTAAATTAAATTATATTAATGATTTTCTAATATCCGTATACATAAATAATTTGCAATAAAATCTAATTATTTACAATAATATCAACCCAATTATAATAAGCTTGATTTGGTATGACTTAGGAAAATGTTTTTTTTTGAATAATTAACAGAATAGTACATGCTTCTTTCATTGCATAATTAAATATACAAAAAGAAACATAACTTTACTCTGATTCACTTTTCTTGATTACTGCTTTAGTACATATTTAAATTATACACAAATACGATACACTTCACGAATCATGCTTAGAACACTGCTCACGAACTAACGTTATGTAACTAGCACCCTGGAAGTGAACTAGTCCTCACAAATTCAGGGAATCCTATAGTGAGGACTAAGTACTACCTCTTATCACTAAGTTAATAATGTACAGATGTACATACCCGCCTAGAGTGGAAACGTAAAAAGACAATATATACATGAATAGATGTATTTTGTAGTGCATATAATTGAGCAAATAAATATTATTATTATTAAGGACGATACTAATCTCCATTTGCCTATTCCACTCAGCCATCAAAATTTTAAACCTTTAAGCCGAACTTTGTGCTATTATTATATTACTTTAACCGTCATAGGGGACGGTGCGATCTAGTTGTGTGGTTCATGACTACCAGTAGTGCGGTTCCACCAGTAGACTTCATTTGATGGAAAGAAATGTTTAAAAAAGCACTTCTATACTGTCTGATAATCATTAAAAAAGTTGAGGATTGTTATACATAAATAAATGGAGAACTCTCGCAATGATGTGATTACCCATTTTAATGAGCATAATTTATTGAATGAGAATCAGTTTGGTTTCACAAAGAGCAAATCCACAACGAATGCAGGTGTTCAATTGACGCCGCATATACTGGAAGCCTGGGAGAGTTCACATAATGCTATTGGCGTATTTTGTGATCTTTCCAAGGCATTTGACTGTGTAGAGCACTGCACTCTGATTCGTAAACTTTCCCACTATGGTATTCGTGGAAAAGCTCTGAATCTTATAGAGTCATATCTATCAGACAGGATACAGAAGGTTGGGATAAATCGCAATACTTCTTCCGGGTCACTGGTAAAAATGGGAGTACCACAGGGATCAATTTTGGGACCTTTTCTGTTTCTAACATATATGAATGATCTCCCTGGCATGGTCAAAGATTTCTGCGAAATTCTTTTATTCGCAGATGATACCTCTCTGATTTTTAAACTAGATAGGAAAGACATGAACCGACTCATGTAAACCATGTATTATCTAAGATTTGTAAATGGTTCGCCGCTAATAATCTTCTCCTTAATTTAAAAAAAGATGAAATGTTTAAAGTTTTCTTTACCAAATGTTCCTTATGTTGAACCCACAGACCTAGGATTTTTTCGCTACGCTCAATAAACCTACGAAGTGTGTGAGTGAAAGGTAAGCTGCTACAAACCGTCGGGAGAAAAAAAGATATAGTTAAACAAGAAGACGGTATGTCATTTTTTACGCGAGTAAGAGGCCATAGCCTCCCGGCCTCTTCCAAGTCGGCGCGAATTTTGTGTATTTGCTCAAATATCTTACGATTATAATATAAAATATGTATTCTGCAAGCATGGTGTCTTGTTCAGTGAGTGAATGTGAGGTTACAAGACACAGTAACCCGAATATATACACGTTTCATAGGTAATTTATGTTTATTTGTACTACTTTTTGGATAATCATTATTTTGTCATTTTGTTTTAAAATTAGTTATAAGAACTATGGATATATTAGATAATACGTTTCTCTTCATACTTATCATCAAATTACATTGCTAAATGAAGAATTAGTTGGTATTTTACGAAAAATACAAAACATTTGTTTACGATAGGGCTTGACAAAGTCCTGACGTCACAAGTATCGATAAAGTCGATAGTTTATGTCTGACCTGTAGCTTCGACGTGAATGCTCGGGTACATATTCGAACATCAAAAATAACCGGTAGTTAGTTTAATCATAAATTAGTTTAAAAAATAATATAATTTCAAAACAATTAGCGAGAAGTTGACAGATCAGTTTATAGCTTATTGAGTATTTACGAATAAGGGAGTAAATATTATCTTAAGATATATTATTCAAAATTTATTATGATGTTTTCTGTGAAAAGTTCCCCTAACTCTCAATAAATAATTGGAAATATCTCTTACTAGTGTCATAAAATATTAGTATCTTTATACAAATGGCTATTTACAGAATTTGAGATAACTATATGCACGCGTATAATAATGTTTGTGTTCTTACAGATTACCAACAAATTTTCAGTATATGATAAAAAGGGTTCGGATTATTGACGCAATCTAAATAAAAACTCTACAGTTTGTAGTAAACTTTGAATCAAAATGCTTCATACAAAGAAAACATCGATGTATACTAATGAAAGACTCAATACCAAATTTTAATGTCCCTGAATGCATAAAGCTGTGGAAATGGTAGTCAATGGCTTTAGGAAATGATGACACAAGTAACAGTTTAATACGTAGTAAAAAACATCGTCAAATCATTTTTTTTCATGAAAAGACTGTAGGATATGTTGAGTCAATCTAGTAACCCTTGCCTTAGCGTCCCTGGTGCAATAACATCTACAATACTCGCTTCATTGCAGCGCTGGATAGCTATGGCTGTCCTGACACAAAATAATTTTTATTTTTCCTTTTAGATCAAATTGAAAATAAGACGGGAGGGCCCTTACTTAAATAGAGATATATTACCACCGTTAGCCATTACCTGGCCCTTCAAATCAAGTACTGTCCCCAAGGAAAAAAACTTACTAACTAATGTTCTAAATTGTGACAAAAATGACGGAAAAAAAAATTAGCTCTTAAGAAGTTTTAAAGCTGAAACAAAAATAATGTTAAAACGGCTTTTAGACTTAAAAACAGACTTTAAAGAATTATATGTTTTGTAGGCCAGTTAGTAAAGATCATCGAAATTATGTACACATCGTCATTTCTACAGCCCAAGGAGCTATGTTTACACCAGGGACAAATTCGACCTTTGCTTACCACATGTGAATGCTTTACGCACATGGTATTCAGATAAATGTAATTAAAAAATTTACAATATGTGTATATTTGCAGCTTAATGATTTTGTTAATGGTAATCATAATACTTAGTAATGCTAAGTACAATAAATGCATTTGACTTCAACTTTGATTGAGTTTTATTTTTAACAGAACAAAAAGGGAGCAGTTTCTCAATAAGGTTGTATTCATGTTATGATATTTGGATTTATTTTCATTTAAAAACATCGTATTTTGTTTGAAAGGATATACTTTAGGATTCATCCCTTTGAAATCTCATCATAATCAGTTAAGTAGTTTGGTTTTTAAATCATAATGACTTGAAAAATAAGTTGTTCAAGTTATTGAAATTGCATATATTGCATTTCTGTGATTTCAGTGTTGTTTACGATCATTACAATAGTCTCAATGAACTATATAGGGCATTTCAAACGAATGTGTCCTAAGATTTAACCAGTAAAACTGTCGATAGTATTACGCTCGCGTCATTACAACACTATGTCACTCACACATTTACATTTCATTTTTTGTTATACCATTCATCCATCACTGTTGCTCTTGTACATCCTAAGCCTATGGTTGAACCAAACATTAAGCTTGGCCCAGATAAACTCCCTATTGACAAAGCGACAGTCTTCCTGGGAATCAAAATGGATTCCACTTTACAGTGGATGGATCCCAGTATACATGATCTCTCCGGAAGACTTAGTTTTGCTGCATATGCAGTTCTTGGGATAAGACAGTTAACAGACGTAGCTACTGCTCGTTTAGTTTATTTCACGTACTTCCACATTATTATGTCCTATGGTGTATTGCTGTAGGGAACTGTTGCTGAGATAGAGACAATCTTTATCATACAAAAGCGTGCAATTCGAGCCATTTATAAAATGGGTCCTAGGGAATCTCTGAGGGATCTTTTTACAGTAATTGATATTTTAACTTTACCAAGACTAAGAAGTAGTAAATTTAAATTAAACAGTGACGATAACAATACAAGGAATAAAGATAAAATAGCGGTGCCAGGTTTTAGATTAGCAAAGACAAATAAAAGGTCCTTCTTAGGTAATTGTGTGCGGTTTTATAATAAAGTTCCCAAACATATTACAACGTTCACAGAAGGGAAATTCAAGTTGCACGTGAAAAACATATTGATTCCTACTACACAGTTTCTGATTACTTAAACGACAAAAATGCCTGGATTATTAAAAGATGTTTAAAAGAATGGCCCCGAGTTTCTTGCCCGTTCTTCTCACAGCGACAATTTATTTGCTGAACGTGGCAGTACCATGTAGAATATTTCAATACTAAAATTTGTAATTGACCTTCATAAGAGCGTCGTAGACGCCCTAATTGAATAAATGCTTTTGACTTTGACTTTGACTTTACCCTTCTTCATTTCTAAATATAGAAAGGTAGTCACAACAATGTGTAAATCACATTTACACATTATTGGAGCAAAACATTTTTTGTTCCGGACTGGAATCGAACCAGCACACTGAGAAAAATCTAAAGTCAAAAGCGCCCTAATGACGGCCAATTTATATGGTATAAGGCAAAAAACCGACCAAACGTAAATACGTACAAAAACGCCTTCCAACTAGAAGGCGTTAAACGAGGTCAGTGAAGGCGAATGTTTCATTTCGTCTTCATTTAAGGTGTATTTTGTGGTCTTTCTTAAATATTGACTTTTCGATGAGGCTGATAAGTCGTACGTTATAGTGATACTCACCGTATATAAACCTCTGTAAAAGTAAGGTATATTTTATGGTCAATACTGCAATTATTATCGTATAACAAGTTCAATTCTGAAAATACTTTACGGACGGCGTTTTTGACTGTTGTGTTTATTATAAAACTTGGTACATTTTTATTGATTGGTGAAAATCATCTTAAGACTTGTGAATTCATCTTACGTAGTTACAATTCAACGGTAAAAGGTCAAATTTGATTTAAGCCTTTAAGTCGTTTTTCTCAGTACATATTTCGATTTCGCGCCGGATGCCAGTCGGCCACATGAACCTTATTCGTTTGAGCCGCAACTTTGAGCTACAATTTGTATTGCATTAACCTTCATAGGGGACGACGCGATAGCGCTTGTGATCATATTCAGAGAAAAAAAAATAGTGTTAACATATTTTTTATTACTTTGCGCGATGTACTTGTGGCCCTAGGTTACAGTGTTAGGTATTATAATATACAAAATAGTCTCGCTAGGGCCTGCTTTACGCATACAAGTATTACCTATGCATAAACAAGTAGGTATAAAGTTAAAATAGTCTCAGACATTAGGAAATTAACATATTTTTCTCATCTAAGAATTAATTAATTGTATAGTAGGCCTTAAAAACCAGGAAGTCATAAAACATTTTTCTCAATTATTATATTATTTACATTACGTGTATGATGAGTTTGATGCATATAAATAACAATTGCATAACTTAGTCGCAATCGTATTACATTCTGTGAACAGATATAACGTGTTTATTATTGGAATAACATAAAATGTTACACATAATTTTATTATCATTTATTCTTTTGTCATTTTGTTGTGCCTGTTGGAAATTATGGTTCAATGAAAATAAGAATATGGAACCTCCTGATGTGTCAGGTAGGCTTCCTTTTATCGGTCATGGACTCAGATTGATCCAAGGAGGTAATTTTTGCTTTTATATATTTATGTGTTTAATAAAAAATCAATCCGAAGTCTGTACCTAATGGAAATAAAAATAATCCTAATGCAGAATAATCCTTTCTTGGTGAATGTTTTATCTGAAGAAGTTTTAATAGTGGTATTTATTTATATTTATAAATATCAACCTATTCTATGTTCGTTGTAACGTAATAAAAAACTTAAATATGAAAATGTTTCGTTCCTGTAATAGGGTGTAGAACAATAGCCAACTTCCAGGTATTATTCTCAAATTCAGATTATTTTTAAAATTTAGTTCGAAAATCACAACTAACTAAGCACGGGAATAAACACATGAACTCGAGTATCCAATGAAATCATTAAGGCAATTTAGATTTATATCATAAAAAAAGTTTTTATCGAATGTGAAATCCATCCTAAAAATACTGAAGTCAAAGCTCTGGAACGATTCTCAAAAGTAAACAAAATGGATTTGGCTTTCTCGGTTAACAGATCATTGGCATTACATTGGCTTTTTCGTTGGGTTTGCCTGTTTTAATGTAATAGAATCCACAAAACGGAATTTTATCCGCTTCTAATGTTGTATCATTGTGATACTTGGCAATTGTATGTAGTTAAGATAACTTTACACTTAAATGGCACCCGCTTCTTGCCATTGTCTTTGGACGAACTCTAGTTAGGTTATAACAATTATGCTTTTTTAACCAAAAAATATTCAGTTTTAAATATGCTGTGGCACAGTATCTCATCAGGTATATTATTATTTTGCCTGTGTCCAAACCCTTTAAAAACAGCTCTTAAAACGTTTACCACATATTTTTACGAAACAAATTTTTTAAACTTATACCTAATTACTGATATTTTGCATTATTAAAGCATATAACACTACAATATTCTGTCCTTCTCATTTTCAGACACAAATACATTTATAAATGATGTTTCCAAGGAATGTTTGAAGAAAGGCGGTTTAGCTACATTCAGGATTGGCTTTGAAAAATTGTATTGTAAGTTCAGTTTGTTTAAAAACATATATAATAACAAAGAGAAAAGTTTAAAGTTAAAAAAAAGTTTTGCAGCGCTCGTAGTGGACGTTTCCTAGTCGTTTTTTCATCATCAGCACTGAGTGGAGATAGTAGTCAAAAGCTGGCATAAAGTAATGTTAACTTGATGCTTTGCCCCGTGCCCTTATTGCCCTTTTTGGCCCGTGGAGTGTCGGGTTAGAATGTCATCTCCCCCTTTCTTCCCGTGGGTGTCGTAGGAGGCATCTAAGGGGAAAATACCGGAAGGTGGGAAGCAGCGCCTTCTGAAGTATTGATAAATCTACTGCGATCCCCATGACGCCTGCGTGTGTGGGGATTATGGCAACCCCCCCCCCCCCTTTAATAGGGGAGACCAACAGTGGACGTTCCGGTTGATATGATGATGATAGCCAACTAACGATAGGAACCGTATTTACGCCAAGCTTCACTTCCAGGTGAGATACTTCGGTAACTTTTAGGTAAAAATAACGAATTTAAATAGATGCAATCAATCTGCCGATTACTTGAAAGTTTTGAAAAATAAACTAAACGCAATATAAGTCGTCATGCAAAGTAAAAAAAATTACTTTTATTAGTAAACAGTAAACACTATCGTATTATCGTATCGTACCTAATCTATCTCATTAATTATGTACTTTATTTTTAGTTATCACTGATCCTGAAGCTATTTTGGCGATCTCAAACATTTGTTTAGAAAAACCTTACATGTACAGTTTCATTAAACCAATTTTTGGAAATGGCTTAATTACTGCTGGTGGTAAGTATTTTTATTATCAAATAAAAAATTCATACGGATTCCTTAAATGCAAAAATTTGCCTAACGACATTTTGCCTCAAATACGTTACTACTAAATAAAAGTGTGTTCTGTATGGCTCCAATTGTCTATAATAAAATTCCTAACGTAATATGTGATGTAAATAATATAATAATTTTCAAAAAAAAGTTACATGACTTCCTGGTTTTCAAGGCCTACTATACAATTAATTAATTCTTAGATGAGACAAAATATGTTAATTTCCTGATGTTTGTGACTATTTTGACAATATACCTACCTGTATATGCATGGGTAATACTTGTATGAGTAAAGCGGGCCCGACGCGGGGCGAGACTATTTTGTATATTATAATACCTAACACTGTAACTAGAGCCATAAGAAAATAAATTTCATTTTATTTTAAAAAATTGTTTATTCCTATTTAATTAGTTTCTTATGAGACTTACTTGGTTCTTATTTGATTATTTATAATGGATTTTATAATAAAACTAGGTATTAACGACATATCAATTTCTTGGTATATTCTTACGAGAAAACTGCTCGTGAATTAAAATAGGCAAAAAGTGATGTTCAACTTTAAGCTACCCTACCGCTTACACATTTTGTTTATATATTATGAAAGTTCTTTGATTACGTTGAAATTTGACATCTACGAGTTCATTATACTTTACTTTAAGCATACAAGGGGAAAATATTTAATGGGCCCTGAAGGGAAACTACTTTAAATCCTTAAGATTATTTATTTTATTAAAAGGAAACATTCCTTTAATCGAAATCTGTCTGAACGGGGAAATGAACCAGCTAAAAATTCAATACACGCTATTTTATTGCACTTGTCGATATTGAGTTATATTAAATATGAAATTTCTCCAAGAAATGTTAGGTATTTTACTGATCTGTCGAAAAAGATATCCATGCAATCATAGTAAGTACACAAGGGCTTTAATCAATATTACTTTCGTAGACTAAAATTGTTCACTTTTAACAGGTAAAATGCTAGTGGTATACTTATACCTCAGAGGGCCAAAGACATTCTATGAATAGCTAATGATACTTATACTATTAAAAATGTGTTATATAAGCTTGCAAATTTGTATCTAAGTACCTTGTTATAGAAATAGGAAAGAAAACTGTTTCATTGGTATTTAATAATTCCATGCACATTTTCCTCCTTAGACACGGCGTTCTGAGGAAATGTTTAAAAATGTAACGTTTAATTTAGATAGCAGTTTCACCGATTTAGTTTTAATTTGCATCCATTCTGTAACCATCTAATAATCTAAATGGCGTCTCAAAAACAATTAGATTTACCAGAAGCTTAATTTTCAAACAACAATAATTGCAAATTGGCTATTCAGAGGTATGGTGAAAAATACCAGATAGACAAATGCCATTACAAACTTACAAAATTACTAGAGGAAAAATTATAGTCATGTCCAGGGTTCGAACTCGTGCCTTCCATCCCTATAGGGGCATGCTCGGACCGTTTAAGCTAACATGACATGACTCATAACTCTAAAATGTTCTCTTGTTCTTTAACCATCTTATGGGAATGGAGTGACACCTATAGTTCACCTTACGTTGTACTACAAACAAGAGTAAAATTTGCAATAAGATTTTAATTTGTTAACGACAACGCAACCCTATGACTTTAATATTTATATTTTTGCAATAACGCATGCTCCTGGATAACATTACAAAATTCGATAGGCAAAACAAACAATCAGGTCAGATTTTCCTTTTATGTTTGGTGCGGAATCAGTTGTTTTGATTCACGTTTAAAAGATGCCATAGCGGCAGAAACATCCTGTGGGGTCACCTTTACAATATCATTGTTTTGATCAGAAGGTTCGGGAAGGTGAAGACCTGCAGTTGCAGGCGGATGCTTTTCTATTAGGGAAATAAACGTTTTAAATGGAAAACAGGGGATTGTATCACTCGATAACAAGATCCGTGCCGCGCTTGTAATTACAGTATCATTACATTTTTTCTTCTTCTATGTAAATAGTAGCTGAATCGACATGAATTATTTGAATTCGCAGCTTTCCTTTCCTTTACTTTATTAAGTGATAATTTGTTCGAAGGATTTGAATTGACATGAAGTATATGGTACGGGAATGATAGACGCTGGTTCTAGGCTTAGGTGGTATTAGTGGCCAAAACGTTTTTCATCGAACAAGATAACGATTGAGAACACACATAGATTTTCACAGAAATTCTCGCTACCCGAGGTATGCGTTTTATTAAAGAAACAGTATTATTGTATGAGCTCAAAACCTCCTAAAATGGTTGGAACCCGTAGTGCATCGGCATCAGTCAGCGTTGCCATGGAAACAAAAAATAACCAATAATAAACAATATAAGCTAGGGAGACTAACTACAGAGGCCCAAACGCCCCACATACATAACCTCACAAAATTCTACTAAGAGGAATGTAGTTGATGAGTAGTAAATGCGTATCTGAAAATATAGTTTATGTTATGTTGTTTTTGCTCATTGCATTTACATTTTTTTTATGGGATAGGAGAGCATACGAGCTGGCGGCACACCTGGTGGTAAGTGATTACCGCAGCCCACAAACATCCGCAACACCAGAGGTCTCGAGGATGCGTTGCCAGCCTTTGAGGAGGGAATATGCTCTCTTCTTGAATGCTCTTAAGTCGTATCTGTTCGGAAACACTTCACCAGGCAGCTGGTTCCAAATTTTGGCAGTGCGAGGTAGGAAATGCCGTGAAAATTGCAAGTTTGTGGACTTCCAGACAGACCAGAGGTACGACATAAAATTGATGAAACATCATGCTTTGTCGGGACGTCCGATGGCGAAATTGAGCTGCAGGCAGTAAATCGAACAGCTCCTCGGAACACTCCCCGTGATAGATACAGTAAAAGATGCAGAGTGATCCAACATCTCTACGCAGTGCCAAAGGGTCAAGCCGACCGGAGAGAACTTGGTCGTCGACGATGCGAGTTGCTCTGCGTTGAATGCGGTCAAATGGAAGAAGCTTGTACTGGGGAGCTCCCGCCCAGACGTGAGAGCAGTACTCCATGTGGGGCCGAACCTAAGCCTTATAAAGTTGCAATCGATGGGCCGACGTGAAGTACCTTGCCTAAGTGTCTTGCCTTTCCGAGCACACCAAGCTTTTTAGAGGCTGATTTAGACTTATCTTCCAAGTGTCAGCGAAATTGAACGACGCTTGATATGTCGACGCCAAGTACTCCGATGCTAGTGGAGGTGGCAAGGGGAGTGGGAGTCTTCAAAACGGAGGGAGGGACAGAGACCAAGGGGGATAATTTAGCGGTGAACGCGCAAACTTGTGTCTTTTTGGGATTAAATTGGACTAAGTTTAGTCGGCCCCATTTCGAAACATTTGACAACATGGTCTAAACTTCAGACACAAGTATGTACCGACTCTCAACAACGTTTTCCCGAGAAATTTTAGCACGGCCAGTGTAAGAGGCATCTCCGGTACTGTTATCCGCATAACAATGAATATCGCTGAGCTGCAGCATGTCACTGATGTGCAAGAGAAATAAAGTCGGAGATAGCACACGGCCTTGAGGAACGCCAGCATTAATTGGCTTCAAGTTGGAGCATGCACCGTCGAAAACGGCCTTGATACTCCGATATGCCAAAAAAACTGGAGATTTACGCGCACAATTTCTCAGAAAGCCCATAGCAAGGAAGCTTCGAAAGATATGCCATACCCGATCAAAGGCCTTCGCTATGTCCAACTAGCCGCCATCGCCTCACTTGGAATCCATCACCTCCGCCCATCGATGCGTAAGGTAAACTAAAAGATCACCAGCTGAGCGACCGCGACGAAAACCGTACTGTCGATCGCTAATCAGCTGGTGCTCCTCTAGATACTGCAAGAGCTGATTGTTGATAATGCATTCCATTATTTTGGATAAAAGAGACGTTATGGCTATAGGGAGGTAGTTGGACGGATCTGAGCGGTCACTTGTTTAAGGGATTGGGTGCACCAAAGCAGTCGTATCCGGCATCTTGGTATCACACCGTGGTATGGTCGGTAGTAAGTTCCCTTGGTCATGCAAAGTCAAGTTAGACGCAAATAGAGAGCCCAGATGATCGGCCTTCTCCTTTGCGGTGTGGGCCAGTGTATCATTTGCTCTGCTCTTTTCTTTGCTCTTCTCTTTGTCCTACAGTCCCTGCAGGGACGGTAGAGAGGACTGGCAAAAATTCCCCTGGACAGCCCTGGCAAGAGACCAGAACGCACGTGATCCCGAAGAAAGGCGGGTTAATCTCTCGCCATTTCTGCCGATATGCTCCAATTTTGCTTTTACGATATCTCTTTTAAAGGACCTGAAAGCGAAATTATATTCCTTTTTGAAATCGCTGGTATTTAAATCTTTAGATGCCACTGAATCAGCCCAAGCTTGGTAACACTCTCATTTTTGGCCAGAGGCCATTTTACAAGAGCAACCAAACCAGGGCTGGGACCTGCCACCGATAGGAACTGCAGAGTTTGAAAAAAAATTATTCCATACGTTGAAGCACTACATCAGCAACAAGGTCGGCAGTGACATCTGGATCATCCGACAAGAAGCAAACTGGTTCCCATGGGTAGGATGCACAAAAGGACCGCAACCGGTCCCAATCTGCAGACCTATAGCCAATGCCACACGCGACGACATCCTACAAAACGGGGTCGAGTTGGGCGTGTAACCAGCAATGAACTCCGGTTTAGGCAGTGGTCCGACGATCCGAGAGGAGTGTAACGGATACTGAGTAGTTGTCCGGGTGAGAGGTCAGCAAAAGGTCCAACAGGGAAGGTATATGGTCATCCATATCTGGGATACGCGTAGGCAAGGTGGTCAAGGTGGCCAGTTGTGGTACATCATACGCAAAAGCAAAGTCGTGAACAGATCTCCCCGCATGATCGGTCGTGCCCGAACCAAGCCATTCGGCATGGTGGGTGTTGAAATCGCCTAATATCACGATCTCTGCGGTGGGGATCTGCTCAAGCACGGAGTCTGTAGCCATCTGTAGGTGCTCCATGAATTGATCTATTTCGGCATTACCGTTGCTATGGCACCTATAACGCGCGTTACACGCGTAGATTCGCAGATGGTCATCGCAGTCTACGCGCAACCAAATGTCAGATAGGCCCCGTCCTTCAAGGCTACTGAGACGACGAGCACAGATATCCTCACTAACGTAAACACACACTCCGCCCGCGGCAAACAGGAATGCTCCAGTTTGAACCCTGGGTATGTGAGGAATGAGGTGTTTGTTGGAGAGCATATCTATATTTCGGTCAAAAAAAGCAAGGCCGGCTTAGCAGTCTCCAGGTGGTAGTTGACATCGTTCAGGTTAAAACGGAGACCCCGAATATTGTAAAAGTCCACGGCTAGCGTGGTGTGGGGTGGGGTGATTTAAGCCGCCTGCTTTGTTTACCTCGAGTAGCAGAAATATAATTGAGGACGGTTTTGCCCCCTCCAGAATATGTAGGGCAGCCCGAGCATCCACCTTCAGATTCAGGTCCTGGAGGTGGATGCCTGGGGAGTGATTCTCCAGTGCTGTCACGGCTGGTACGCTCCTGGAGTACTATCTCTTGAAACTGTGCCACCATATTCCTTAGGAAGGAGGGGGAGGGGGGTTGGGCCTTCGGGTCTCCCTCAAATCGATCAAAACGCAATGGTAAAGCCACTACTTCACGTAGATATCATGTGGGAGAATGGTACTTCCCCGGCCTTGCCAGCCCATGCAGCTGTAGCCCATAGAGCTACAGCATGGCAGGAGCCCAAAGAAGTAATATTTTTATTTTTAGTTTTAAGCCATTGCATAGCTTCTATCGCGGGCTTTGAGCGTGGAGACCGAATCAAGAAATTCCGTAACGAAAATAACCTAACACCCCCCACTCCGACTGGCACAGCGGTGATACTTTTTAGTTTTGCCATCTATCGATGAATAGCAGAACTTTTAATGACTTTTTGAAATATCACGCTTGTCTCTTTAGTTCAGCAACTCGCCTCTTAGTGGCATTGGTTGTATCGGCGTTACTGCGCATGCGTTATTCCCCTTTTCGTTCTGCAATCTGGTGACTCATGCCTGCTTAGAGTTTCGGCGTTAGGGCGGGCACCTACTCTTTGTATTTACTTCATGGTACGACTCTACAAAGCTCGCACAAATCCAGACGAGCTGCTCCGAAATCAGACGAATACGTAATCAGCTGCCATCTATCGATGAATAGCAGACCTTTTAATGACTTTTTGAAATATCACGCTTGTCACTTCATTTCAGCAACTCGCCTCTAGGTGGCATTGGTTGTATCGGCGTTACTGCGCATGCGTTATCCCCTTTATGTCAGATCTTTGCCCATGTATGTAAGATTTTTTTTTTTTTTTTTTATTTATTTTAAGGACTTTGTCGCTGAGCGACCACATCGTCCTGTAAGACGTTACAAAAACCGGTACCACTAACTTAAAATTAAGTCTTAATAATAATATGTCCAATTTTAGATAATTATGTACTTATATTTAGAGAATTTAGGTCTTATTTAGACCTAATTCAGCCAAATTATACAATACTTGGGCTCGATCTGACAGAGGGTAGGCTAAAATACAATTAATAAATCCAATATCAAATACTTTGGTCTGACTAAAGTACGCCCGTATGTAAGATAAAAAATGCTATGCAATAGATTTACCGCGGCAGTCACCGAGTGCCACACGTCTTTTTTATTATAATTACAATTAGTTTGTGCGTGTGAGGGGGTGTGTGTGTGTTTGTGTCGTGTGTGTGTGTGTGTGTATGTGTGTGGTAGTGTGATAATTTACAGTAATACATAATATCATACGTGAAAACTATTAAGCATCTCTTCTATGCCTTCATAACCAAATTGTCAGATCTAGGTACGTAGTGTCTTCTTGATATCATTGTTACTTAACTTTTTAACTTTATATGTTTTGTAAAATTTATTATATATGTGAGGGACACCAACTTTATAATGCTTTTTTGCAAACATGCTCTTTGCACGAGGTACAGGACATCTATTTATTCGCTTATTTAATTCTGCCAGCGTGGGTATAACTTTTCTATGATAGCGCCGTTTGCCTTCCCAAATAAATAGTTTCCTGACGCTTAAAACATTGGCTTTTTCATATACATCCGTAGTCGGATGATTACTATCCTACTACTTAGGCGATGCAGCTACCACCTGTATCACAGAACGGTGTTATTTTTGTGTATAACACATACTATGATGATGCTATAATTTAGTGTTAACAATATACAAGGTTATTGGTTAATGGCTATCAATCTCTTAGGGTTGACTTCTACTAGTCCTTACAAACATTTAAGGATGTTTTTTACAACTTTCTTTTGTATTTGTTTATGTGTTTCTGACTGCATAAGCACGCGGACCACCTGATGTCAAAAGTCTCTTGTGCCTGTAATGTATTATTGCGTATTTTTTGTTAATTTGTTCGATGTAAATATTCAAAACTCTATTCAAAGGGACCACGGGGCGCGGTCCAGTGATGCCACGGAGGGCGCTCTTGGCTCAGAGAAGGCAAAAAAAGATAAAATAAATTCATCTCAAAATGTTTCATAGGACCAGCAAAAGTCAACCCTAATAGGTCGTAAATCCAAAAAGAACGATATTGACTACACAGCGTCAAAGACGTGGCGGTGATAAAAAGAAGGTCGTGATATATTTTTTTCTGTTTTCAGTGACGACCTGGAAAAGAAACCGCAAGCTATTGAACCCAAGTTTTAGTGTTCAAGTTATAAATGGATTAATAGAAATCTTCAACGATCGATCAAGGACACTCGTGGAGTTATTTTCTCGCCAGCTTGATGAACCTCTCAATCATATGGCTTTGATCAGAGCTTGGAATTTAGAGACGATCTGTTGTAAGAAAATTTTGAATTAATAATGGAAACACATTTGTTAATACCTTCTCTGTTTAAACCTTTTTTATGATATAACTTATTATTACCTAAAGAACAGAGACATTTTAATGACACTGCTCTTGTATTTATTATAAACATTGGTATATTTTATTTATAAAAGTCTATCCAAAAGGTGGCCCATCAAAGTGTTTAATTTAAGACCATTATAATTCGGTTTCTAGCCCAAAAAGTAACCAATTTATTGTAATATTGGTATACTTATCCATATGTTCTAAAAACTCTTTTGATTACGATACTGAAAACTACAATTTATTACCTAGGTATATTTTTTTTTTTAGTAACAGCTACTGGCTTGCAATGTTATGCCAATAACGATCTTCGAGCTGAGTATTTGTATCACGTAGATAAATTACTGCACATAGTTGATGAGAGAATTAGAATGATTTGGTTTCACATCGATTTTATTTACAAGATGTCCAACTTGAAAAAGGAAGAAAATAAAAGTGTAAAGGAATTTATTGAATTTTCAAAATCGGTATGTATTTTTAAATAGAAGTATAAAATCCATCTTTCTAAATTATAAACGGGTCTATAAATGCACGAATTAACATCAAAATATTAATATTTTGACTAACCTCGACGTTTCGATCAAGTTGCATTGACCGTGGCCACGAGTAGACTGAAGAAGCGGGTATCATCGTCTTGAAGAGCGGCGGGAGCGATTTAAGATTTGCCCGTTTATGATTTAGAAACATGAATTCAGTTCCCGAAAGTTTAAATAAACGTGGACGTATAAAAACTGGTAGAATATGTACATCCAAAAAGCTTCAGCTCAGTACGAGTTGAAAGATATATCTAGCTAGTCAGCATTTTTAAAATGAAATGCTTTGTATCAACTTTCTAAGTGAGAGTTATAGTCATTCATCGCATCGGCAATACACTCTGATTAGTTTTGGACAAAAAGATCTAAGATTGGAGGAGCATTGGACTTCTAGTTCTCATAAACCAAAACTTTTATTCAAGCATTGGCTTAAACTTAAATAATGTGACTAAAATTTAAACATGTTTGCACCGCTTTATTTACTTTGCACAAGAATATCAGGTGGCACCTGGTATTTCTCTCTGGTATTGCGCTAGAATTATCCCCGCCCGTAGGTTTACTCCCAAGATCCTACAAGAAGCCCCGGGTCAAGTGGGTGGCAATTTCAAGTGTCAATTGGTCTTCTTGTACTTGCTGCGTAACATATTTAATCGGTTGTAGTTTTAATAAAATTGTTTTATGTGTGTCACAGATAATTGATAAAAAGGAACGCGAAATTAAAACTACAAAACCTGAGACAGGTAACTACGGCTATTCTTTTGATTCGCGTAATAACTAACCTTTGAAGCTTTCATTGCTCATAAGTAAAGATAACAGTGATTGAAATAAATGGCTGAATAGAATTTTCTCTTGATCATTATTGCGAACACTCTAAAACATATCTTCTTTCTATTGAATTATAGACATTTTCATTGACGATCATTTATTTTCAATTTTAAAGTAACGAATTTTTCTGGCATGGGCCGATATAAAATAATACTAATAATAATACTACAAATGTATTTACACATTAATTTCAATTTTTTAAAGGAACACCTAAAACATTTCTTGATTATCTCCTGCGTATCAAAAATAATTGTTTTACTGATGAACACATACGAGAAGAAGTTGATACCATAATAACCGCTGGTTTTGACACTACGGCGATTTCACTAAATATGCTATTTCTTATATTGGGATCATATCCTGATGTACAACAGAAAGTATTCAATGAGTAAGTATTATTGAACCGTGACACAAAGTGCAGCTTTTGGATTGAATATATCTTTTTACTTGTCTATTCGCTTCATATTTTATAGATATCTGTAACTTTTTGTATTACCTAGCAAAATAAAATGTTGTTAATAAAAAAATAAAAATATTTTCAGAGTATTTGAGGTATTTGAAAAGTCAGACCGGGATCCAGACAAAGATGACTTGCCAAAATTAGTATTCACAGAAGCAGTACTAAAAGAAACGCTGCGTTTATATCCTACCATACCAGTTGTTGGTAGACATATCGACAAGGATATTAAGATGAGTACGTTCAAAATTAAAATAACATACCCTTTTTTCATGAACACTACTAACTTTGATATAAATTAGTGTAGTAAATAGGTACATATATTTTTCTTTAAAAAAGGGATTTCTTCTCTCCGAAACCACTAAACAGATTTTGATGATATGCGGCATAGAGTTCGTTTCTGATAATTAATATTCTTTTTTGTATTTTTTACTGGTGGGCAAATCTTTAGCTATCAATTTTATTACAAGCTTAAGCAATACGTATAATAAACCATTAATAGATGACCCTCTAGGAAAGCTGCCATAAAAGATTGTTAGATGTATTGCAACGCTAGCACGCCTGGCTAGCTACCACCCTCATGTAGAAACTATGTCGTCAAACACCTAACAGTGTATTCCGGCAGATGTCCTTGAGAGCCAGTCATTCAAGGTTAGTCTGAACAACATCATCAACCATGTCATCACTTACCATGTCACATGCTACAGCCTACACACTTGATTGTATCAGCCGGATTGTCCACTGCTGAACACAACCTTTCCCATTATAAAGGGGTTTGTCATAATCCCCACGCATGGCAGGCATCTTGAGGATCGTAGTGTGAGAAATCAGTTTCTAAGCAAGCGCTGCTGCCCACCTTCTGGTGTGTTACGCTTAGTCGCCTCTTACGACACCCATGGGTAGAGATGAGGAAGTGATATTCTAGCCCGTAACCCCACGGGAAACAGCCTACACACACGAGTCCTGACCTAAATCACCATGAACACGTCGACGGGCGCATCCGGAACCGTCCTTTTACACCTCTGACACCGCAGCAGCTTACTGACGTGTTGATTAAGGAGTTCAAGCGAATTTCTCAAGAAAATTTTCGGAGGATCATACAAACGAGAAACATGCCTCGTTTTTGTCAAGCTGTGGGCTCTTGAAGGCGTATACGTAACTAAAAGTCACTTAAGAAAGATATTTAACGATATAAGAATATGTCGTTGACGGCCCTTGTTTATCGCCAATTAGTTTATCGCCATCGGACAAACGTGGACTTTGGTTGTTAAAACATGGCAGTTCCAAAATTATTATTAATTGTGAATGCTTTCTTAAGGCCATATTAAATGTATAACTAATCATGCATCCATAAGTTCGTAAACCAAGGTGAGGTAATTTAAATATTAAACTTGTACTATTTAAACCTGTCTTAAATCATGTTTTTTTTAATCTATTCATTATAAACACTGTAATAAAATTAATAACATAATTACAGAAAACTACACCCTTAAGAAAAATGGGACTTGCATCTTATCAATATATGGTCTAAATCGTAATTCGAATTGGGGCCCTGATGCAGACCAGTTCCGACCAGAGAGATGGCTGGATGCAGAAACATTACCTGATCACAATAACTTTGGGACCTTTTCAATTGGAAAACGGAACTGTATTGGTACGTTTTAATGTTTATTATTTTTTTTAGTACAAAACACGCAAAAGGCATTTTGGCGGGTTTATTATTGTAAGCGTCGTAAAAAACATAACTTTTACTGGTATCCAGCTGTTTAGTCATATATCAGATATGTACTGTACTGTATCAGCCGGATCGTCCACTGCTGAACACAGCCTCCCCTATTAGAGGGGTATAGGATCCTTACGCTTGGCAGGCGGCTTGGGGATCGTGGAGTACAGTAGTACTTTGGAAGGTGCTGCTGCCCACCTTCCAGTATTTTTCGCTTAGCCGCCTTTTACGACACCCACGGGAAGATATGGGGAGGCTTCTGGGCTAGCCTGAACAACATCTCCGACCACATCATCCCTTACCATCAGGTGAGAAAGTGGTCAAAGGCTACCCTATCAGGCATAAAAAGAAAAAAAGAAAAATAAAAGGTGCAATTCTAACCAGGCACCCCACGTGGGAGACATGTAAGATCACTGTTTGGGATTTGGTCCTCATAATATTTTCTCTGGCGCATTTCTGGTTACAATAATGTTTTAAAGCTGATCAGCTAGTTACAGTTCCGTGCTACGTAGCAAAATTTTGTAGAACTCTACGAGGACAAACGGTGGATAGAATCTAAATTACATTAAGTTCTAATCGATTAACAACACCTGGTGTCAAAATATCAAAAATTATAATATCATCATCATTTCAGCCGCAAGAGGTCCACTGCTGGATATAAACCTCCCCATAGATTTCCAAATAGAACGGTTGGAAGCAGTTGGCTGTACCTTATGGGTGGTCTTCCGACGCTGCGCTTGCTTGTTTGTGGCCTTCATACGAAAACCTTTCAGCCCCATCGACCATCATTTCTGCGTGCTATGTGCCCTACCCACTGCCATTTCAGCTTGCTTATCAAAATACTCAATTGTTTTGTTTGTGATCAAGAGAATACGCAATATTTGTCGCCAACACCGTACACAAATGCATCAACACAGTAACAGTCAAGGGTTCAAAAATTTCTAAATCGAGATCAAAAATACTAAATTCACTACAACCTTCATCGTTGTCTTGATTTGTTTGTTTGTAGGAATATACTTTTTTCTATACTTTTTTCGAATGATTCATTACTGACATATTGTTTCCGCGTAGTTGATAGGTAAAACGGACAGATGGAATGCTGACTCTCTTTTGTGGTTTCCTGTTTATATGGTTTTCCTAATATTGGTGTCGCGAATTCACATCGCCAAAGAAATGTCATGGCTGTTAATCCAGGTCAATAATGGTGGGACATACATACATTCCCCTCAGTGAGCCGTGGCACTTTATATAACGTCACATTTTATAGCGCGAACAGACTTTTTCTGCTTGTGGGTTTTCTGTGAGAGTCTGTTGATAGTTCAATATATTTAACACTTTCGTGTTCCACACTTTAATGGAGGTATATTGCAGTGAGTCCAAGCTTTTGAATATTAACATTTTTACCTTTTTCAGGCACATAGTTGCACAACAAATTTAGATATTCTGTTTTTGCCTAGTTTTATTCATTGTCCGCTTTGTTCTTTTATGACAATTACCCTTTTAAGTGGGAATTTAAAAAAAAATGCTTTAAGTTCTTGCTTAGTGTCAGGCTTTATACCTTCCGTGATGGTTTTCGGCTTAGTCATACCAAAGTAGCTCTACATTGTACTACTCTGACATTTTCTACTCCGCAACTTTTGCAGCCTCAATATTTTTATCAACCTTATCCTTGACTTAACTACTTTTTGTAGGATGGTTTTTGTAAAAGTAATGAGGCCAACAGCTGAAGAAATATATTTTATCATTGGTCAGCCAATTCAATCAATTTAATACTGAGCTTTATGAAAATTGTGCATGTGTTTCTAAGTTATTGTACCACTTTGATTCTAGTACTTGTAAATTCACTTAGAGGGTGTACGAACAAACGTTACAGGGAATCCAGAAGTTAGTCAAATATATCAATAAAAAGAATTATGAATGGCCGCCATACAAAGTGCTCCAACCCTAATGAAACAATGCTATACTCATTCTCTTGGCCTCTACCTGCGGGCCTTATAAGTAAGCTCAAAGTGGCGCAACAAACTATGGAGAGGGCCATGCTCGGTGTTTCTCTACGAGATCGAATCGCAGGCAGAACTGGTGGTCGATGTGGCTGAAAAGTTCTCGAATGGAGGCCACAAACAAGCAAGCGCAGCGTCGATAGACCACCCGCAAGGTGCTTGTTACCAACTGCTTCCATCCATTCTTTTTGGAAATCTATGGGGAGGTCTATATACAGCAGTGGATTTCTTGCGGCTGAAATGATGATGATGATATACTTTCTGATATTTCTAAAATTATTTATACACTGCGTTTATTATTTATTATAATGACATTAAGGTCCTTATAATTGATTATTACAGTTGGCATTGGCACCATCTTAGGAATAAAATGAGATTTAAAATAATCATCATTACGGACATCAATTAGGGTTTTAATACCATTCTAAATCATCAATGAAATTGCAAGAATGAAAGATTATTGAATATAGATATTTTAGATACGGTGTTTCAATCATCAGATGAGAAATTGATTATGAAAACGCTAGAATGATAAAATGCTAAGCGATTAATGTGAACTTTTACTTTAGCCAAATATGTCGGTAAATATCTTGTACTGATATTCACACCCCATGTTTAAGGGACAACCAAAATTCGTTAATGTTATGTAAACTCACAGCTTGTATTCACCTTACTATAACTTCACAATCACCTAAGCAGGGAACCTTAATGCTAAATGTTAATAAAACTGTATGATTACCTTAAGATTCCTTTAATTTATTATCCAGTATCGACTAATTACAATCCTTCAATCCTTTTTTTACCATTTTTCCATAACCGTCTGTACTCAGAACAACTTTTCCTACACTTGTTTCACAGTTAATTTGATACCGTCTGTACTTTTCAAGTCTGCCTCCGTTACGACTGTGTTACTTGCTAGCTGTAAACCGAATGCCCCAAATCCACGTATTCCCCTACCCACATAACCCATTTGTGTTGCCAGTCGAGTAGAATTTATTCCTTCAGCAAATTAATTTTAAAAAAGTAATCGATTAATAAGAAATCTAACAGTTATATTAGTGGTGTATACGTTTATTCATATAAAAAATAAATATCTTACGATGTGAAAACCGGATACAAGTGAATATTTGATGATATTACAGGCAAAACGTACGCAATGGTTTTCATGTTAAATGAATGTTTCAGGCAAAACGTATGAAATGGTTTTCATGTTAAAATAATGTTTCAGGCAAAACTTACGCAATGGTTTTTATGTTAAATAAATGTTTCAGGCAAAACTTACGCAATGATTTTCATGAAAATAGTATTGGTACACGTGATACGAAGATATCAAATTTCCGCAGACATCAATAAGGTGGTGTTTAAATGGGCCATATCTGTATCACCTACGTCGGGGAATCTATATACACTAAAACGGAGGGATGTTAAAACACTATAAATATTTTTGAAGGTTTAGTCAGTAAAATTATATATTGAAAGAGACGGTAAAATTTTACTTGGTGAAAAGAAATAATGTAATTTATTGTTATTTTGTATGGAATTTATATCATAATAAAAATATCCTTTTATTTTCTTTTAATGCCTTTATTTTTTTAATTACTTATGCTCCGCGGATTATAATTCATTATACAATTACGAGAGGAAAAGTTAAAGTTATGTACAGGGATCTAACTTGACCCATCCACCTCTTTAGCCAGGGTATGCTCTGACTTCTAAGTTAATATGACTCATAACTCTAATTTATCCTCTCGTTCTTAACCATAGTATGGTTTGGAGCGAAACCTATAGTTCAACTTCCCCTTTGTAATTTATAATTTAATAATATAACCTTGAATACAGAATTAACATTAACCGGTTTTTAATGTAATAACTGACATCTATCTGCTCAATATATTGATTTTGGCAAAGACTGGTTTAAATCCAAACAGTACTTTTATTTGTTTCAAGCAAAATATTACGTTTGAAGCAATATTTACCGTGCGGCAATAGCTAAAGACTGCAGTGCCACTGGTCCACGGTTCGATACCCACCGCCGGCTTGAGCTTCACCGCACGGTGGAAGAACATGTTGCGAATGCTCACCTGGCTAGCTACCCTCAACTAAGAAAATCTGTCGCCAAGCGCCTAACACTGTGTTCCGGCAGCAGTCTTTGAAAGCCAGTAAAATTACAGGCACATGAGAATTTACAACTGTATGTTTCGGAGTGACGGGCGGAGGGTAATTCGTCACTTGATTCGAAATCAGCTGTTATCGGCAGTCGTTAATCCGTTTAACGTCAGGTGTGCCTTGTGCTTGATCAGCCACAATCCTGAATATTATAAACACAGCTGGCTTTAAGAAGAGCTTTTAGAGAATTGGCTTTTACGGCTGAACTGATAGACACCATGTTAATTTCCTTATTTAACAGCACCACCGCTGCATATCGTCGTTGTGCCTATGCGACATACCCAATAGCAACAAGTTCGTTATCGTTCAGCATGGTGTGGTTTCCCGTCGTGAACTTCACACGGTTCTCACAGATGGCGCAATAATGAAAAGTAGCTCGCTCTGACGTCTTGTACACTGTTTACTTTTATTACCATATCATACGATATGGTTAAATAAAAATAATAAGCTACGTACATATTATTAAGGTAATTTATTTTTAATAATTTGTATCACTTACTGTTCGTGACCACATACTAATATGTATCAATACAATATTAACTTATTAAAAAAAATATGATGACAAATATATGCATAAAGATTTGGTAATAATCCAAACATCTCGTTGAAGATGATAACTCTTAGGATGTAGTAAAACCTCTGAGTTTGGTTTAAAATCGCCTTCTAATCAAGAATGTCTACTCATTTTAGTAAATAATACGAGATAACTCACGTGAATAAGTCAAATAGCTCCGACTATAGTTTCAACCACATTCGGTGCTCTTTTTCAAGGAGAGCTCGGGACGCCCGCATTGACGTTTTTATAATAAAATGTAAATGCGTAATACATATTTAAAACCAATCCAGCTGTGTCTGTATTATGTAGAACCTAACAACCTTATTCGGCATCTTCGTGATGAGGCTTTTAAAAATATATTAGTGACGGGACCAGTATCTTCAAAACCTCTTCTTAATACCTAGCTATAATAATATTGTTAACGAAACAATAACGCTTAATATCAAACAGAGAGAAACCTATTTTGACAGTTGGCTAAAAAACACCTTCAAGGACAACATCTGTCACCAAGCATCTAAAGGTGTTTTCTAGCAGCTGCCGTCAAGAGCCAGATAGTATACTGATAAGCATGCTGATGAAATAAGGACGTCGGTGTCGTTAGAAGTCACTTGAAAATAATTATGAAAACTGAATGAAGGTACTGTATTGTAACAGCTGAATCGTCCACTGCTGAACACAGCCTCCTCTTTACAGGAGGTATTTGCCATAATCCATACGCTTGGCAGGCGTCATAGGGATCGCTGTGTAAGATGGCAGTTTTTTAGAAGGTGGTGCTGCCACTTTCCAGTATTTTTTCGTTAGTCGCCTCTTGCGGGGTGATATGGGGAGGTGCAATTCTAACCCGGCAATCCACGGGGAATGAAGGTAATCGGATGGGTGCCCGCTGTGACATTACTATTAAGCGCTTTCATGATTCGGAGGGCGCGTCAAGCCATCTGTCCCGGTTAGTGCCTTAGGATGGCGGTCATTACAGCTTGGTGGTAGGGCACTTTGTGAATGCCAATCTAGCTATCAGTATGTTCCGGCAGCTGAGTAAGTAATTCCCCGGATAAATATTGAAAAATATTTAAAAGTAGGTGATTCACTCACGTACCTAACCCGTAGCAGTGGTAAGCTGGCGGCCTTGAGCCGTTCCCTCACCAAATCTACGAATTTGACTCACGTTATGGAACCGACCGTCTATAACAAACTACCTAACAACACAATTTAGAATCATCAAGTCCAGCTCTCTTTAAATCACGATTAAAGAGCTGGCCTAAGTGACCAAACCTTTTACATTATTTTATTATAACGTTGATTATTTTTTATTTAACAATATTATTATTGTTATTGATTGTTATTGAATTCATTATTTCTTTATTTATTTTTTAATATACCTAGTTATATTATATTAATCTATTTTTGTATTGAAAGCTGTAAATTATTACCTTACGTAAATGTGACATAATTATGATATAAAATTATTAATTATAAATAAGTTGACCTGTTTATATTTATACTCATAAATACTTTGAACTATTTTTTATATGAACTATTATTTATAGTGGTCAAAGGCTAAGCTATCAGTCAAAAGAAATATGGCATAGATATATTTGATTTACACATCGTCTAGGAGAAATATAGCAAATCTTTTTGTTTCAACATAGGTAATGTATTTAATTAGCTCAACAATTCGTAGCGGAGCTTCATGAGTAATTCACTAATGTAAGCAATACGCTCCGGTCACTCGGATGACCGCTAGCGGCATAATATTGATTGCTTCCGTGCTTCGGAGGGTATATAATGCGTTCGGTCCTGGTTGTTGTCCGATGATGGCAGTTGTTATAACATGGTGGTAGGACATTTTGCGCAGTTGTTATAGCATGTTGGTATGGCATTTTGCGCGTGCCCGTCTGGCTAGGTACCACTCTCAAGTAGAAAATCTGTCGCCAAGTACCTACCTAGCGGTGTATTCCGGCAGCTGTCTTTAAGAGCCAGAAATTCCAGGCTAGCCTGTAAAACACCTTCGACTTACCATCAGGTGAGATAATGGTCAAAGGCTACCCTATCAGCTATAAATAAATAAATTATAACTATGAGCTTGTCCCTTATATTTTTTTTGTTATTTTGACAGAACAAGCTCGCGGCCTTGATATTAAGCACACAAACATCCACCTATGAGAGATCATTTCAGCACAAGTGACGCTCGCACTGCACCCGTCACACTGAGACATACAGATGTTACGTCTTATGTGACTGTAATTTTACTGTCTCTCAAGGACAACTGTTGGAACACACTGGTGCTTGGCGACAGATTTTAGGGTGAGTGATATTTGAGAGTAGTAACTAGCCAGGTAAGCATTTGCATCGCACTTTCACCATGCGGTGAAGCACAAGGAGGCGTTGGGAATCGAACCATGGACCTTCGGCACGGCAGTCCAAACCTATTACCGCTCAGCCATCATTGCTTCAAAGATATAATGTATCGACAGTAAAAGCAACTTGAATAATATGACTAAGTTTAAAAAGCCGATTCTAATGCAACGCGTTTCTGCAGCATTGCTCCAACGAGACCAAAAATGTTTGCGGAGTTGTTCAATCCGTTGGAACCGAGTCAAAGAGTGAGAGGAATGGTCCTGGTAGTCCGGTGACGGCAAAGAGGTCAGTGGACGTCCAATAATAAAGTGGCCAGGAGTTAGCGGCAGCAAATCGTCGGAGTCTGAAGAGAGTGGAGTCAACGGCCTAGAGTTTAAGATAGCCTCAATTTGAACTAACGATGTATTTAGCTCTTCATATGTTAAGTGACAATTTCCCAACACTGACTAAATGATGCTTGGTTGACTTCACAGCAGCTTCTGCAAGGCCAGCGAAATGAGGAGAATATGCCGGGATAAAATGAAAATTAATTCCCTAGTTAGCCATCTCCTCGGACAATGAGTTGCAGTTAGATTTAAGAAATTTTGTTCTATCATTATATCCACCTACGAACGAGGTACCGTTATCTGAGAAAATATTTGATGGTTTTCCTCTCCTAGAAATGAATCTGCGTAAAGCCATTAAAAAGGTATTACTGGTCAAATCACCCACAAGTTCCAGATTAATGCACTTTGTCGAGAAACAAACGAAAATGGTGATATAGACTTTCACTAACTTACATCCACGACCTTGAGGCGACGACGACATAAGGGGTCCTGCATAGTCTAAGCAAAGTTAGTTTCAAGTAAGTCTGCTCGGGAAACTGAGAAAAACATCAAAAGTTATTTTCTGATCTTTAGTTAGCATTCCTTTATATTCTTCCCATTCACGATATATTTTGGTATCAAGCTTGTGACTGATTATATAAATGAGAAGCGTGTCCCAATGTGTAGTGGGTTCTCCTAATGACTCTAGTGCACGTAAGTTTTTGTTTGTTTGGTCTACAAGACGTTTTAAGGACGTAGACGACTCCTTATTAAGGATCTCTAAATTAAATAATGCAGTGACGTGGTTCTGTGTTAAAAGACGTTTGTTTTCATACCTATCGCATAGTAGCTTCCAGGCGATAAGGTAGTTAGTAAAAGGGAATTCTATCGACTGAATAACAACCGCAGCAGAACCCTCCAGTGAATTTTGGCAGCTGTATGGTGGGCAATTTGACCAAATTGTGACTGTGAGAACCACGAGAACTTACTTCAGACTCTGCCTGATCTGTTTTCCTAAAAATATCAAGTAATTTATTTGCTTTCGAAAGTAGTTTAAAGTACATGCTTTCAAAGTCGTTACGTTCGTTCATTAAATCGTTCATATCTTCAGAACTACACTCTAATGATAACTGTACCTCGTCATACTTATCATACATGGTCTCCATCCGACTGATGCGTAGCTGCAATTCATTTACTCCGGAGGGGTCCAACGAGGAAACGTTTAGCGAATTAACATATGTGGAAAATGTAGTTAATTGCCCTTTGTAACTGGCCCGTTTTCTGATAAGTATTAGCGTTTCTGATTTCTCATCAGGCATTTTAGAAGCTATTGTTGTCAACCTGGAATTTAAACAATAACAAGTTTCACTATTTGTTGTTGTTGTAAGTAATAAATTTATCTTAATATACCAAGATAACCAAACTTGCTCAATATTAGGAACATATATATTCCAAAACCTAATATTAATGCTCCAGTTATTAGTATGTTAATGCAATTGTAACAATCATAGTAATAATATATGTTTAATTTTACATTACTGATTCCACATGTAAGTATTATCCAACCTAATAAAAATGAATGATTACACAAGCTAACCAGTTACACTTAAGCTATAACTGACTTTAGCAGGATAATGTAGTTACAATAAATGCTTTATAAATCTAATCAGTACTTTTTAAAAGGGTTCATTAATTAATTTGAGATAACGACATAGCTGATTCTTAACCATTAATGGTGCATAATCTGTAGGTTTAACACTAAGGTGAATAATGACAATACAATAGGTGCATATATGATAATTACTAACCTTGTTCAAACATATTTATTCTAATATATTTGATACCTGAATAGAGTTATGGGTGAAAATTAATAATAATAATAATAATAATAATAAATGTTTATTTCCAAAACTAAATTTACAAACTCATGACTTAATTTACGGTTACACTGCTTTAAGGTATAATAATAAAGCAACTTATGTTAACAGTGAGTCTCAAACTAGGCGAGAACCTGTGTCTTGAGACTCAGAGTGCGATATTACAGGCAAATACCTACCAGTTATACAAAGCAATGAGTGGTTGTATTCAGAAATTAGGCGATTGAAACAAAATCTTAGTCTAAGAGCTTGAAAGAGAAACTAAGTGTTTTTATACAAAAGGAGTTAAAATTATAAAGAAACATAAATATTACATTAAAATTACAGCAGAGCAAGTTAAGTTAGAGTTTTGTGTGAGTGTGTTATATGAGTAGGGTGTGTTAGTTGTGAGTGAGTAAGCGTGTGGATTCGTAAATATGCAAGTCTATCTTCGTGATATAGCCTTCTGGCACTTATTTAGATGAGATTTTCTGTTGCATCATACGATATTTTTATCAAATATTCTCTGACCAACTTTTTACAATTGAAAAGAGAGCTATCTTTAATATTACACAGATTTGCTACGTTATTGTATGTTCTAAAATGTGCATAATCTGGACACCTTTTCACCATTAGGGAAGAAGCACGTGGTAGTGGAATGTAAAAAGTACGCTTCGACATAATGATGTTATAGTCTGGCCTATTTATAAGAGCTTTATGCGCTTTGAAAACCGCTCTTGAAATGAATAATTGACGAACACGCATCACTTGCAATTCTTCATAGAGCTTGTCAGTAGGGTATCGGAAGGCTTTTTTAAAAGATACTTTTAGGAGAGCTCGCTGGGCTCTTTCTATGGTGATAAAATTGGTCTTTCCGGCACTGCCCCAAACTGAGACACAGTATTGCAAGATTGGTTGACAAAGAGTCAAGTAAACTTGACGTATGAGATCAAATGGCATGCAGTCTCTCAGTTTCTTCATTATAAAGATAAGTTTCCTTACGCGTCCTGCCAGCTCAATGATGTGAGTGTTGTACGTCAAATTTTCGTCAATTATTATGCCTAAATATATAATGGATGTTGTTCGACTGATTACAGCACATGCGCAGTTATTCCGTTTCTTGTCCACGTAACTAAGATTACAAGAGTGAGTTTTTATAACTAAGTCGGAGTTGGGACTAGATACGATAGTTTTTGAGAAGGCAATGTAGTTAGTTTTCTCTATATTAAGGGTAAGAAGATTTCTATCTAGTAACTTAGTTATATGTTCGAGACCATCTTGCGCAAGACTGTAAACCTGTTCCCAGTTGTTGTGGTAAAAAATAATAACAGTGTCGTCTGCATACGTCACGATTTCTGCACCTTGAAGAGAACAACTTACTATATCATTTACATATAGCGTAAACAGTGTGGGGCCTAATATGCTTCCCTGCGGGACGCCGAATTTAATTGAAAAGATAACTTCTGAACCAGTCTAGAGCTACTCCCCTGACACCCTGAAACTCCATTTTCTTTAGAAGTAAGCCAACCGAGACTGTGTCAAACGCCTTCGCCAGGTCTAAAAACACCGCCAAGCAGCATTCATCATTTTCAATGTGCGAAGATACAAGATTTACAAAGAGTGACGTAGCGTCCTCGGTTGACCTACCTCTTCGGAATCCATATTGCCTATCCGAAAGTAAGTGATATTTTTCGATGTATGATACAAGACGACTGTTTACAATTTTTTCAAGGACTTTGGAGACGACACTTAGTAAGCTTATAGGCCTGTAGTTCCCAGGCATAGTTTTTGAACCGTTTTTATAAATTGGAGAAATAGAAGATATTTTCCAGCAGTCTGGGAATACACCCGACGTCAGACTTAAGTTCATTATATGAGTAAGAGGAAGGACTATTGATGAAAGTGATTTTTTGAGTAAGACAGCGGTAATTTTGTCAGGACCGGGTGAACTATCAGTTTTAAGTTGGGATATTATTTTAGTTACTTCTTGGGGATCTGTTGGGCTTAGAAAAAATGACTGGACGGATGAAGTTAAGGGTCTGTATTCTTTAATAACAGTGTCTTGAGTCATACCAATTTTATTGAGTATCGAGTCTGCCAGACTATTGCCAACTGACACAAAGTGTTGGTTACAGCTATGTAGCGATTGATCAATATCGTCCTTGATAAGGTTTAAAAGTTCTTTTGAGTTTTGACTGCTTGACGATGTGTGACAGTTATAATTATTTTTCAGTTTTTTCAAAAGTTTATTGCAGAAGTTAGGATATCTTGCATAAACCTTTCGCCGTATAAGGTCCTCCGGGTGGTTTTTCAAGTCAAGGTGTAATTTGTCACGGTGACGCATATACCGTAATAGCCCTGGTGTTATCCATGGTTTCATGGTCACCCATTTTCGACCGATTTTAACTTGACGTGTGTATTTATTAAGGATGGTTATAATAATTTCGTTGAAAGTGTCAATTGCCGAGTTAACATTGTAGTTGTTGGTAACAGGAAACCAGTTATGCAAGATATCCTAACTTCTGCAATAAACTTTTGAAAAAACTGAAAAATAATTATAACTGTCACACATCGTCAAGCAGTCAAAACTCAAAAGAACTTTTAAACCTTATCAAGG
Organism: Plagodis pulveraria; assembly: GCA_963890685.1. Classification (NCBI taxonomy): domain Eukaryota; kingdom Metazoa; phylum Arthropoda; class Insecta; order Lepidoptera; family Geometridae; genus Plagodis; species Plagodis pulveraria. Next base: position 3,064,852 of record OY982963.1, on the reverse strand, counting down.
ACGATATTGATCAATCGCTACATAGCTGTAACCAACACTTTGTGTCAGTTGGCAATAGTCTGGCAGACTCGATACTCAATAAAATTGGTATGACTCAAGACACTGTTATTAAAGAATACAGACCCTTAACTTCATCCGTCCAGTCATTTTTTCTAAGCCCAACAGATCCCCAAGAAGTAACTAAAATAATATCCCAACTTAAAACTGATAGTTCACCCGGTCCTGACAAAATTACCGCTGTCTTACTCAAAAAATCACTTTCATCAATAGTCCTTCCTCTTACTCATATAATGAACTTAAGTCTGACGTCGGGTGTATTCCCAGACTGCTGGAAAATATCTTCTATTTCTCCAATTTATAAAAACGGTTCAAAAACTATGCCTGGGAACTACAGGCCTATAAGCTTACTAAGTGTCGTCTCCAAAGTCCTTGAAAAAATTGTAAACAGTCGTCTTGTATCATACATCGAAAAATATCACTTACTTTCGGATAGGCAATATGGATTCCGAAGAGGTAGGTCAACCGAGGACGCTACGTCACTCTTTGTAAATCTTGTATCTTCGCACATTGAAAATGATGAATGCTGCTTGGCGGTGTTTTTAGACCTGGCGAAGGCGTTTGACACAGTCTCGGTTGGCTTACTTCTAAAGAAAATGGAGTTTCAGGGTGTCAGGGGAGTAGCTCTAGACTGGTTCAGAAGTTATCTTTTCAATTAAATTCGGCGTCCCGCAGGGAAGCATATTAGGCCCCACACTGTTTACGCTATATGTAAATGATATAGTAAGTTGTTCTCTTCAAGGTGCAGAAATCGTGACGTATGCAGACGACACTGTTATTATTTTTTACCACAACAACTGGGAACAGGTTTACAGTCTTGCGCAAGATGGTCTCGAACATATAACTAAGTTACTAGATAGAAATCTTCTTACCCTTAATATAGAGAAAACTAACTACATTGCCTTCTCAAAAACTATCGTATCTAGTCCCAACTCCGACTTAGTTATAAAAACTCACTCTTGTAATCTTAGTTACGTGGACAAGAAACGGAATAACTGCGCATGTGCTGTAATCAGTCGAACAACATCCATTATATATTTAGGCATAATAATTGACGAAAATTTGACGTACAACACTCACATCATTGAGCTGGCAGGACGCGTAAGGAAACTTATCTTTATAATGAAGAAACTGAGAGACTGCATGCCATTTGATCTCATACGTCAAGTTTACTTGACTCTTTGTCAACCAATCTTGCAATACTGTGTCTCAGTTTGGGGCAGTGCCGGAAAGACCAATTTTATCACCATAGAAAGAGCCCAGCGAGCTCTCCTAAAAGTATCTTTTAAAAAAGCCTTCCGATACCCTACTGACAAGCTCTATGAAGAATTGCAAGTGATGCGTGTTCGTCAATTATTCATTTCAAGAGCGGTTTTCAAAGCGCATAAAGCTCTTATAAATAGGCCAGACTATAACATCATTATGTCGAAGCGTACTTTTTACATTCCACTACCACGTGCTTCTTCCCTAATGGTGAAAAGGTGTCCAGATTATGCACATTTTAGAACATACAATAACGTAGCAAATCTGTGTAATATTAAAGATAGCTCTCTTTTCAATTGTAAAAAGTTGGTCAGAGAATATTTGATAAAAATATCGTATGATGCAACAGAAAATCTCATCTAAATAAGTGCCAGAAGGCTATATCACGAAGATAGACTTGCATATTTACGAATCCACACGCTTACTCACTCACAACTAACACACCCTACTCATATAACACACTCACACAAAACTCTAACTTAACTTGCTCTGCTGTAATTTTAATGTAATATTTATGTTTCTTTATAATTTTAACTCCTTTTGTATAAAAACACTTAGTTTCTCTTTCAAGCTCTTAGACTAAGATTTTGTTTCAATCGCCTAATTTCTGAATACAACCACTCATTGCTTTGTATAACTGGTAGGTATTTGCCTGTAATATCGCACTCTGAGTCTCAAGACACAGGTTCTCGCCTAGTTTGAGACTCACTGTTAACATAAGTTGCTTTATTATTATACCTTAAAGCAGTGTAACCGTAAATTAAGTCATGAGTTTGTAAATTTAGTTTTGGAAATAAACATTTATTATTATTATTATTATTATTATTAATTTTCACCCATAACTCTATTCAGGTATCAAATATATTAGAATAAATATGTTTGAACAAGGTTAGTAATTATCATATATGCACCTATTGTATTGTCATTATTCACCTTAGTGTTAAACCTACAGATTATGCACCATTAATGGTTAAGAATCAGCTATGTCGTTATCTCAAATTAATTAATGAACCCTTTTAAAAAGTACTGATTAGATTTATAAAGCATTTATTGTAACTACATTATCCTGCTAAAGTCAGTTATAGCTTAAGTGTAACTGGTTAGCTTGTGTAATCATTCATTTTTATTAGGTTGGATAATACTTACATGTGGAATCAGTAATGTAAAATTAAACATATATTATTACTATGATTGTTACAATTGCATTAACATACTAATAACTGGAGCATTAATATTAGGTTTTGGAATATATATGTTCCTAATATTGAGCAAGTTTGGTTATCTTGGTATATTAAGATAAATTTATTACTTACAACAACAACAAATAGTGAAACTTGTTATTGTTTAAATTCCAGGTTGACAACAATAGCTTCTAAAATGCCTGATGAGAAATCAGAAACGCTAATACTTATCAGAAAACGGGCCAGTTACAAAGGGCAATTAACTACATTTTCCACATATGTTAATTCGCTAAACGTTTCCTCGTTGGACCCCTCCGGAGTAAATGAATTGCAGCTACGCATCAGTCGGATGGAGACCATGTATGATAAGTATGACGAGGTACAGTTATCATTAGAGTGTAGTTCTGAAGATATGAACGATTTAATGAACGAACGTAACGACTTTGAAAGCATGTACTTTAAACTACTTTCGAAAGCAAATAAATTACTTGATATTTTTAGGAAAACAGATCAGGCAGAGTCTGAAGTAAGTTCTCGTGGTTCTCACAGTCACAATTTGGTCAAATTGCCCACCATACAGCTGCCAAAATTCACTGGAGGGTTCTGCTGCGGTTGTTATTCAGTCGATAGAATTCCCTTTTACTAACTACCTTATCGCCTGGAAGCTACTATGCGATAGGTATGAAAACAAACGTCTTTTAACACAGAACCACGTCACTGCATTATTTAATTTAGAGATCCTTAATAAGGAGTCGTCTACGTCCTTAAAACGTCTTGTAGACCAAACAAACAAAAACTTACGTGCACTAGAGTCATTAGGAGAACCCACTACACATTGGGACACGCTTCTCATTTATATAATCAGTCACAAGCTTGATACCAAAATATATCGTGAATGGGAAGAATATAAAGGAATGCTAACTAAAGATCAGAAAATAACTTTTGATGTTTTTCTCAGTTTCCCGAGCAGACTTACTTGAAACTAACTTTGCTTAGACTATGCAGGACCCCTTATGTCGTCGTCGCCTCAAGGTCGTGGATGTAAGTTAGTGAAAGTCTATATCACCATTTTCGTTTGTTTCTCGACAAAGTGCATTAATCTGGAACTTGTGGGTGATTTGACCAGTAATACCTTTTTAATGGCTTTACGCAGATTCATTTCTAGGAGAGGAAAACCATCAAATATTTTCTCAGATAACGGTACCTCGTTCGTAGGTGGATATAATGATAGAACAAAATTTCTTAAATCTAACTGCAACTCATTGTCCGAGGAGATGGCTAACTAGGGAATTAATTTTCATTTTATCCCGGCATATTCTCCTCATTTCGCTGGCCTTGCAGAAGCTGCTGTGAAGTCAACCAAGCATCATTTAGTCAGTGTTGGGAAATTGTCACTTAACATATGAAGAGCTAAATACATCGTTAGTTCAAATTGAGGCTATCTTAAACTCTAGGCCGTTGACTCCACTCTCTTCAGACTCCGACGATTTGCTGCCGCTAACTCCTGGCCACTTTATTATTGGACGTCCACTGACCTCTTTGCCGTCACCGGACTACCAGGACCATTCCTCTCACTCTTTGACTCGGTTCCAACGGATTGAACAACTCCGCAAACATTTTTGGTCTCGTTGGAGCAAAGAATATGTCTCAGAGCTTCAACTTCGAACCAAATGGCGCTCAAGCAAGGGTGCAAGCCTCAAGCTCAACTCCCTCGTTCTTCTGAAAGAAGACAACTTGCCACCATTGAAATGGAAGTTAGGCCGCATAGTCGCGGTACATCCCGGAAATTACGGCATCGCCAGAGTAGCTGATATCAAGACTTCTAGCGGCGTGATTCGCAGGTCTTTCGCCAAGATTTTCTTACTCCCGGAGCCAGATGACATTAATTGTTGAAAGTGATCCTTTCAACGCCCGGGGGCATGTTCAGTTTTTAGCGCCTAGAAAAATATTGCGGCAAATTGTATGTTATCCTTTTAAGACGTACCATTGTGAAGGCAGTTAGAAATAAAATTGTCAGTCAGCATTTAACCTTTGTTCTGATTTTATCTCCTTAAAGTTAATACCTGATTTCATCCTTGACAGTAGCGTTTATAAGTAAGAAATATTTACACATTACTTAAACACTGTTTAGTTATCCATTACTTAGCAACTTCTTAGCGGATTTTTTATAAGTAAGGGGGTAAGTGTTTAAACTTGGCAATTTTTTTTATTCATATTGCTGAGCCTAATATTTATATTATATGTACCAAGACTGTTTTGATCAAGATCAAGGCGTAAGCTATTCCTAGAAGGAAAAAAATAGAAGTTGATTTTAATATTGTTATGTTTGCAATAACGCCTGCTATGCGGATTACATTACAAAATTACAAATATACGATAGGAAAAATTTAAGTCATGTGCCGAATTTGTGAATTGTTTTGTATATATATATCACCAACGACTATCTACCTTTTTTTATAATATTATATTTTATTAATATTATATTATAATTTATATAATATTTTTAGCCAGAACTTTCAAACACCGATAAAAATATTCAACTATAGGTAGTGTACTTAGCGTGTTTGCATGGAAAGCGCTACGCACTATTACTACGCAAAGGTGGCCTGAAAACGTGCATATTATGACGATTACAACTATTTCAACTTTTTGAATCGTTATCTCTAAAACGGTGGCTCTTAGGAAAAAAATATCTAGACATCTTGTGTAGATAATTATCTGTTCTATTATCTTACCGTTCTGCTGAAAATCATAAAATACCCCGTTTTTGTGACCTTCGAACACGAGTAATGAGAATATTTTTTCCAGATGTCGGATCGATGAGGACTTTTTAGATTTCATTTATAATGTTGTTTCACATAATCCTATACAATTTTCAGCTGGCTGTAAATTATATTTTATTGGATGTCTTAAGCGACCGGACTATTATTGTTAGCTGACCAAGAATAGCTCACAGTCCAAAGTGTTTATCGGAATAAATATAGGCAGGTCTACTTATTGATAATTCTTAATTTATATCATAATTACAATATTGTGTCACATAACATAATATACGTTATATAAAAATTTACAGATTTCATTACTAAAATATATTAATAGAATATACATAGGCATATTAAAAAATTAATTACAATCAATAATAATAATATTATTATCAAATAAACATAAAAAAGACTCAAAAGTATAATAAAATAATAAAAAAGGTTTGGTCAATTAACCCAGCTCTTTAATCGTCATTTAAGGACAGCAAGACTTTTTGATTTTAAAATATGATTGGATAGTTTATTATAGACTGTCGCTCCCATAACGTGGGTCAACTTCGTAGATTTGGTGAGGGAACGGCTCACCGCCGCAAGCTGACCACTGCTACGGGTTGGGTACGTGTTGGAATCACCTACTTTTGGATATTTTTCAATGTTTATCCGGGCAATTACTAGTTCAGCTGCCGAAACATACTGATAGCAAGGCGGGCATTCGCAAAGTGCCCTACCACCAAGCTATAATGACCGCCATCCTAAGGCACTAGCCGGGACAGATGGCTTGACGCGCCCTCCGAATCATGAAAGCGCTTAATAGTAATGTTACAGCGGGCACACATCCGATTACCTTCATTCCCCGTGGATTGCCAGATTAGAATTGCACCTCCCCATATCACCCCGTGAGTGTCGTAAGAGCCGACTAAGCGAAAAATACTGGAAGGTGGCAGCAGCAGCTTCTAAAAAACTGCCATCATACACAGCGATCCCCAAGACGCCTGCCAAGCGTAGAAATTATGGCAAATACCGCCTGAATAGGGGAGGCTGTGTTCAGCAGTGGACGATCCAGCTGTTACAGTACAGTACCTTCATTCGGTTTTCATAATTATTTTCGAGTGACTTCTAACGACAGCGACGTCCTTGTTTCATCAGTATACTATCTAGCTCTTAACGGCAGCTGCTAGAAAACACCTTTAGATGCTTGGCGACAGATGTTATCCTTGAAGGTGTTATTTAGCCAACTATCAAAATAGATTTCTCTCTGTTTGATATTAAGCGTTATTGTTTCGTTAACAATATTATTATAGCTAGGTATTAAGAAGAGGTTTTGAAAATACTGGTCCCATCACTAATGTAATTTTAAAAGCCTCATCACGAAGATGCCGAATAAGGTTGTTAGGTTCTATATGATACAGATACACTGGATTGGTTTTGAATATGTATTACGCATTTACATTTTATTATAAAAACGTCAATGCGGGCGTCCCGAGCTCTCCTTGAAAAAGAGCACTTAATGCGGTTAAAACTGAAGTCAAAGCTATCTGACTTATTCCCGTGAGTTATTCCGTATTATTTACTTAAATGAGTTTACATTCTTGATTGGAAGGCGATTTTTAACCAAACTCATAGGTTTTACTAGATCCTAAGAGTTTTAATCTTCAACGAGATGTTTGGATGAATACCAAAACTTTATGCATATATTTGTCATCATATTTTTTTTAGTATGTTAATATTGTATTGAAACATATTAATATGTGGTCACGAACAGTAAGTGAATAAAATAAAGAAAAAAATAAATTACCTTCATAATAGGTAGCTGTTTATTTAACCATATCGTATGATATGGTAATAAAAGTAAACAGTCGTGAACAAGACGTCAGAGTGAGCTACTTTTCATTATTGCGCCATCTGAGAGAACCGTGTCAAGTTCACGACGGGAAACTACACCAGAGCCTCTTGCGGAACGATAAAGAACTTGTTGCTATTGGGTATGTCGGATAGGCACAACGACGGTATGCGGCGGTGGTGTTGTTTAATAAGAAAATTAACTTGGTGTCTATTAGTTCAGCTGTAAAAGCCAAACTGCTGTTTTTATAATATTCAGGATTGTGGCTGATCAAGCACAAGGCTCACCTGACGTTAAACGGATTAACGACTGCCGATAACAGCTGATTTCGACTCAAGTGACGAATTACTCTCCGCCCGTCACTCCGAGACATACAGTTGTAAATTCTCATGTGCCTGTAATTGTGCTGGCTTTCAAAGACTGCTGCCGGAATACAGTGTTAGGCGCTTGGCGACAGATTTTCTTAGTTGAGGGTAGTAGCTAGCCAGGTGAGCATTCGCAACATGTCCTTCCACCGTGCGGTGAAGCTCAAGCCGGCGGTGGGTATCGAGCCATGGACCAGTGGCACTGCAGTCTATAGCTATTGCATAATATGGCTTCAACCGTAATGTTTTGTTTGAAACACATGATAGTACTGTTTGAATTTAAACCGGTCTTTGCCAAAATCAATATAGTAGAGCAGGTAGTGGTCAGGTATTACATTAAGAACCGGTTAATGTAAATTCAACATTCAAGGTTATATCACAAAATTACAAAGGGGGAAGTTGAACTATAGGTTTCGCTCCAAACCATACTATGGTTACGAACGAGAGGGCAAATTAGAGTTATGAGTCATATTAGCTTAGTAGTCAGAGCATACCCTGGCTAAAGGGGTGGATGGTTCAAGTTAGAACCCTGTACATAACTTTAACTTTTCCTCTCGTAATTGTATAGTGAATAATAAACCGCGGAGCATAAGTAATTAAAAAAATAAAGGTATTAGAAGAAAATAAAAGGTTATTTTTATTATAATATAAATTCCATACAAAATAATAACAAATTACATTAATTCTTTTCACCAAGTAAAATTTTACCGTTTCTCTCAATATATAATTAAACTAACTAAACCTTCAAAAATATTTATAGTGTATTAACATCCCTCCGTTTTAGTGTATATAGATTCCCCGACGTAGGTGATACAGATATGGCCCATTTAAATACCACCTTATTGATGTCTGCAAAAATTTGATATCTTCGTATCACGTGTACCAATACTATTTTCATGAAGACCATTGCGTAAGTTTTGCCTGAAACATTTATTTAACATAAAAACCATTGCGTCAGTTTTGCCTGAAACATTATTTTAAAATGAAAACCATTTCAGACGTTTTGCCTGAAACATTCATGCCCCGTGGGGTGCCGGGTTAGAATATCACCCCCCCATCTCTTCCCGTGGGTGTCGTAAAAGGCGACTAAGGGAATAAATACCGGAAGGTGGGCAGCAGCGCCTTCTGAGAACTTTACAACTATAACTGCGATCCCCAAGACGCCTGCCAAGCGTGGGGATTATGGGAAAACCCACCACATGACAAGCACAAACACAACTCGGCCCCCAGTCTCCGGCAGCTCTATTATTCCTGGCCCCGGTAGCAGGCCAGGTAACGGTGGAGCAGGGGGTGCGAAGAATCCCCGGCAGATGCACGGCTACCAACCTCAAAAACGACGACCCTTGGCCCTGGCAACACACAATGTCCGTACGCTCAGGGAGGACCACAAGATTGTCGAGCTGGAAGAAGAACTGAATAAGTTACGCTGGGATGTCATGGGATTATCGGAAGTCCGAAGACAGGGACAGGACACCGCTATCCTTGACTCCGGTAACTTGTTATTCTATCGGAAAGGTCACCAAAAATCTCAAGGTGGTGTTGGGTTTCTCGTCCGAAAGTCCCTTGTTAACAACGTAGTAAAAGTCGAAAGTGTGTCGAGTAGGGTAGCGTACCTTATACTCAGAATCACCAAACGGTATTCGCTGAAGGTCATACAGGTTTACGCACCGACCTCGACACGCTCAGACGATGACTGACGTCACGGACGGCATTTCTGCAGTATACGCTCTCTAAATTTTTTTCCATTAATAATAAATATCTTTCTCTTTTTGCTGTGAAAGTGTTAATAGTGAGTGCCGTTCTGGCTATAACATCAGTGGGAGTGTTTGTGTTATATTCTTCGCGATTATAATAGGCATAAGTGAAAAATTTATTAACTGAATAACAAAGTACACTAATTCTATGAAAGGGTAGGCGATATCCACAGTTCAAGATAAATAATCTGCTTTGCCAAGATACTTGTACAATAGATACTAACTGTGCGTCAAGTATTATTATAAGATTTGTTAGGTGCAAAGATTTCTAATAATGGCTAAATGTAACGCATGCGGAAAGTTTTTAAATGCATCGATAGGTGCCGCCAAATGCGCAGTCTGTCCGAACATATTTCACAAAGGTTGTGTGGGAATATCTGGAAATGCGACTGTATGTAATAGTTGGGTATGCCCAGATTGCAAAAATAAATAGCCTAAGGGGGACAACAGTTGTACTCCTGTAAAGAGCATCTGTGGCACCCCATCTGCCCCGCCGGTCGCTGAAACTACAATCACTGGCCCGCCTCTGGCGGACGAAGCGCGAAACATTCCCCCCGTGATCTCTATCGGGGATTTTTCGGATGTACAGGACATGCGCCGTGAGCTAGCGCAATTTATGAATGAGTTGCGTGATTTTCGTACGGAGTTCCGCTCATCTATTTCAGAGATAGGTTTGCGCATGGATAGTTTCGAGCGAAGACTCGAAGTGATCGAGAAACGAGAGGTGGCGGCGCCACCCGCTATGGTCGAGCTTAAGGAATTGCAGCAGACGGTAGTTCAACTCAAGCAAGACCTTAATGATCGGGATCAGGAGGCCCTGCTTTCCGATCTTGACATTGGACATCTCCCAGAGGAAACTAGTGAAAATATACATCACACCGTCATCCTCTTAGCTGCAAAGTTAGGTGTAACCTTGGCAGATAGGGACATCACATTTGCTGAGCGTGTTGGAGCTGTTGACTCGAGCGGTGGTGGCACAGCTGGCGAGGTCAAGGGGCGTCCGCGCCGCGTTGTTGTGAGGCTGGGGCGGCGTGATCTGCGCGACGATCTATTGCGTGCTGCGCGCGTACGTCGCAATCTCACCACAGCAGACATTGGCCTTGCGGGTCCTCCGCGAAGAGTTTATATAAACGAGCGGTTGACTAAGCCAAACCGTCAGCTATTCCATAGGGTTCGCGAAGAGTCTCGGAAACATCAATGGAGGTATTCTTGGACAAAGCGAGGCCGCATATTTGTGCGGAAAGCTGATGGAAAAGCAGTGTACGTCGTACATTCGGAAGCTGATATGTGTCGTGTTTTTGGAAACGGCGTGGTTTGAGATTTGGTCGTATTATTGGTATATGGCTTTTAGTTTTGTTTATATTGTTGTGTTATATTACATAAAAAATAGGTACGATCGTTTCATCGATAAGGCTATTATGATAAAAATACCCAATGTAACTATAACTTATTTATCTACTTTTCATTTTATTTTGAGAAATATTTTTGTCGAATTTTGTAACCATGTATTTTATTTTAATTTAGACAATTTTGTATTATATGGCATTTATTTCAATTTAGATATTTTTGTATCATATTCTACATTACATTTAGTACATTCTTATAGGACATTAATCAACTCTGATTATGGTTAGTAAGCTATTAAAAATAGGTTTGTATAATGCAGGTTCCCTTGGTACGAATCATGACAACTTTGTAGCCACAGTTATTAGAAATGATTTGGATATTTTGGCGGTAAATGAGACTTGGCTTAGAACTGACGAGGAAGGTCGCGCCCCCGTGATTCCTGAATACCGACTCCGTCACTTACCCAGGAGCAATGGTGACCGCACGCGAGGGGGTGGGGTCGGCTATTATATCAAGCGTAATATTAGAGCACGCACTTGGTCTCATCCGGTTGATCCTGTGAATAAGTGCGTTGAACAAATGTGGCTATTTTTGACCCTAAACGGAGGAAAACTGGCGATCGGCACGGCTTACCGCCCTCGGTGGGTAAATGTTGATTTATTTTTTAACGCAATTACTGATACCATAACGTCAATTCCTAGCTATGACAACTTAATTTTATTGGGGGATTTTAATATAAATTTGTACAACAAAGATGATTCAAACACGATAAAATTCAATACCTTTCTGTCATGTCTTAATCTGTCACAATTGGTAACTGACCCAACCCATTTCACCGAAACTAGCCAGACTTTGATCGACGTCATTTGTACAGATTTGCGTGCCAGGAAAATCTCTTTAGAACTTGTAGGGACACTTTATGGGCACTGTTTAGTAGCCTGCGAATTTAATATCAAGCGAGAAAAATCTTTGCCTTATAGCATAACATACAGGCCTAAGAAAAGTATTGCTATAGACATTTTTAATAATGATCTGGAAACCATAAACTGGCATCAAATATATGCACTCAACGATGTAAATGAAATGGTGAGGATCTTCAACGAAAAAATCATAGCTTTATTTGATTTCCACGCGCCTTTGATTTCGACTATAATCAAGGAGCGCTCATACCCTTGGATAACCGACACAATAAAATGTATGATGAAGTTACGCGATGACGCCTCTACATCGTTTCATAAAACTAAGTCTGACAGTAAAAGGGATTATTATAAGTCATTAAAAGCAACAGTTAATCAGGCACTTTTTCACGAGAAGTCAGCATATTTAAATTTAATATAAATTGTAAGATAAACAACCCTAAAATTTTGTGGAAAAACTTGAAAAGTACTCTATTGCCGAAAAATAATATTGACTTACCTGCAATTTACAATGATCCCAATATTATAAATAATTACTTCTTAAATTTTCCATACTCTCCAGGGTCAACTATTTCACAACTAACATACTTTGAGTTTAACACATTTAGTGATGCAGTATTTAAAATTGAGCCGGTTAGTTTGGATATAATAATAAAAATTGTCAAAAGTTTAAAATCGAATGCAGAAGGCTGTGACAAAATTAGTTTGGACATGCTTATCATGACATTCCCCCATACAATAGATATTATAAGGAATTTGATTAATACATCTATAAATACATGCAAATTTCCAGATATGTGGAAAATTGCAATAGTACGCCCATTACCTAAGAATACTAACCCAGTGGAACTAAAGGATTTAAGACCAATAAGCATCTTGCCATGTTTATCGAAAATAGTAGAGAAAGCAATCTGCACACAGTTAACTGACTATCTTGAAAATAATAAAATTTTACCGGAAGTTCAGTCAGGGTTCAGAAAAGGACGTAGCACAACTACTGCTATACTTGACGTAACAGACAATATACTTGCTTCGCAAGATAAAAAAATGTTTACTCTGCTTGTGTTGCTTGATTTTTCACGAGCTTTCGATTATATAAACATTAATCTCCTTATGTCTAAGTTAAAGTTTTATGGATTTGATTGCAAATCCTTAGAATGGTTCCATAGCTACCTCAGTAATCGATTTCAGTACGTGCAGATCAGTCGAAATGACGGTACTAGGTTGGAGTCTGAAAAGTTAGCTGTTAAAAGAGGCGTTCCCCAGGGATCTATACTGGGGCCGATCCTATTTATTATATATACGGCAGATATAGTTAAGCATCTTAAATACTGCAAATGTCATATATACGCTGATGATATTCAGTTGTATATTTCTGGTGAACCTTCTAAAATTGATAGTATTATTGACAAATTAAACTATGACCTTTGTAGTATTGCTGATTGGGCTACGAATAATTGCCTTATGCTCAACCCTAGTAAGTCGAAATATCTTATATTTGGGAGTCCTTTTCAATTAAATAGTATTAATCCTACTGTTAGTATAATGCTTGGGGGTGAACCCATAGAGCGTGTTTACGAAGCTCGTAACCTGAGCTTGCTTATGGATTCGGATTTGCGCTATGAAAAGCATATTGGAAATGCAGTTAAAAATTGTTTTTATAAGTTGAAAGTTTTATATAGAATAAGACCATTTTTAAAGGAAAGTTTAAGGATTCAACTCGTTGAGTCATTAGTTTTATCTAAATTAAATTATATGGATGCAGTATTTGGTCCTCGCCTGTTAGCAAGAACAAAAAACATTATTCAACGAGTTCAAAATGCCTGTGCCCGCTACTGTTTTGATATTCCGTTTAGGGGTCACGTGACACCACACCTGAATAAGCACTGTATTTTAAAAATGACCCATCGTCGTAAATTACATTTGGCAAGTCTACTTTTCGGTGTCATTAAATATAAAGCTCCAAATTATTTATATCAAAAGTTGTCCTGGGTGTCGCACGAGAAAACATTTGGATCGCGTCTATGCGCGAGGCAGCTCGCTACGGAACGGCACAGTTCCGCTGCTTTTAAAGGCTGCTTCCGCTATGCTGCTTCCAAATGTTGGAATAATATTCCACCACCAATCAGGAACCTGCAAAACGTTCTCACATTTAAACTCAAATTGAAACAATTTATTTTTAATCACCAAAAAAACCAGGAAACTCAGAAACATGATACAAGTGCCATATTAAACAAAAAAGTTAATTTAATACTTACCTAAGCAGTAAAATGACTTTTTGAAACCTTTTTGTTACCTATGCATTATTTAGCCTGATATCTTTGCAACACTGTATGGGTTCTGTATAAATGTCTTTTGTAAATTTTTAAGTTAAAGTTGTTTGAGATTTGATTCTTGTTGCGTTATTTTTATGAAATTATTATTGTTTAATTAATAAGCGCAGTGTTAATACTAAACATAATATAATTTGTATTATTTTTTTTCTCGTACTATTTTTTTTGCTATATTTCATATCAACTGTTTTATTTATTATATATTCATGTGTACTATTATTTTTTACAAAAATGTCATAATGTCTCATGTTTAACATAATATATTATTGTAGAACTGTCATGAAGTCCTTCCGTGACGTCACAACCGGCCTCAACGGAAGACCAGCGCTGGTTTAATAACCAGCATATGCTGAGTTGGGACCGATTCGTGGCATGTGCACATTATTATTATTTTTTTTTGTGTTCTCATTAGTTTCTATTATTCTATGTCAAAAATATTGTGTTCATGTTATGAATAAATGTATCTTCTTTCTTTCTTTCATTCTATGTAGTAGAGGCTATGTATGAGGAGATATCTGAAGCCATGCATTCCTCCGAAACTTACTTAACCCTTGTTATGGGGGATTTCAACGCCAAGTTGGGCACACGGAATAGCGGTGAGTTGAGAGTGGGGCCATTTGGATATGGGCAGCGGAACCAGAGGGGCCAACGGCTGGTCGACTTCATGGAAAAGGAGGGACTCTTTGCGATGAACTCCTTTTTCGAGAAGCGACCATCCAGGAAGTGGACGTGGATAAGCCCTGATGGTTCAACAAAAAATGAGATCGAGTGTATCATGACGACTAAAAAGCAAATATTCAATGATGTCTCTGTGATCCACAAGGTGAAAACCGGTAGCGATCACCGTATCGTTAGAGGCACATTGAATATTAATGTTAAGCTTGAGAGGTCGCGTCTGATAAACTCCAAGCTCCCTCCTAGCGTTGCCCAAATCCAAAACCCCGAGAGCTTTCAACTCGAACTACATAACCGCTTCCAGTGCCTGGCTGAATACGATACAGTGGACGAGATAAACAATGGGTTGGTGGATGCTGTCCAAGGGGTGGGGTTCCAGTTCTTTAAGACCCCCGCCGACAAAAACCGAAGAAACTCTCAGAGGAAACCATCAAGTTGATGAAAGATCGGAATGAGATGAGACTGCAATCTTCAGCTGATATGTCGAACTACGGCAAGCTCAAAAGACGAATATTTAGAAGGCACTGCGACACGACTTGCACGCCTTTAATACTAATCGGATCAAGGCCACAATCGAGCGTAACCTAAGCTTCAAAATGTTAGCAAAAAATTCGTCTATAGGGCAAAGCCAAATGACCAAGCTGAAGATCGAAGACGGCAGAATCATCTCATCGAAACCGAAGATTCTGAGAGAGCTTGAGAGGTTTTATGGACAGCTATACACCTGGACACGAAAACCCATTGTCAGTGCAGCTCAAGACAAGAGAGCTAAACTGACCCGACACTATATCGAAGACATCCCGGACATCAGCCTATACGAGATTAGAATGGCTCTCAAACAGCTTAAGAACACCAGGGCGTCGGGTGATGACGGAATCACGACAGAACTTCTGAGAGCGGGTGGAAAACCGGTACTCTCAGTCCTCCAGAAGTTATTTAATTCCGTCATCCTTGAAGGTAAAACGCCAGAAGCATGGAGCAGAAGTGTAGTGGTACTGTTCTTCAAAAAAGGTGACAAGACCTTGTTGAAGAACTACAGGCCCATTTCACTTCTGAGCCATATTTATAAGCTGTTTTCGAGAGTCATTACGAATCGTCTTGCTCGTAGGTTTGATGACTTCCAGCCTCCCAAACAAGCCGGGTTCCGAAAAGGCTTTAGCACCATAGACCACATCCATACGCTCCGCCAGATTATACAGAAGACTGAGGAGTATAATCGGCCATTATGTTTAGCGTTTGTGAACTATGAGAAAGCCTTCGATTCAATCGAAACCTGGGCCGTACTGCAGTCTCTCCAGCGATGCCAAATCGACTATAGGTACGTCGAAGCGCTGAAGTGTTTGCGTAGGTACGCCACCATGTCGATTCGACTACAGGACAAGAGCACGGAACCAATCCAACTGTAACGAGGCGTGAGACATGGAGACGTTATTTCTCCGAAACTGTTCACAAATAATAATAATAATAATAATAATGTTTATTTCTCATATACAATTTGTTAACAAACTAAATTGGCACTTTTGTTACATTAACTAATTCTTACAAAAAAGACAATGCTTGTACAAAATTCCTTAGTATGTTTTTTCGCAGAACCTACACTAAGAAAGTGATTTCTTGTGTTGCAGGTTCTGCAAACCCTTCAAGTGTACTTTAAAATATTACGTGTGTTACATGACTGTGTCTAAGTATTAGTTACATGATACAGATTAAAAAAAATAAAACATTAATATGAATATAGATTCTTTCAGTTTCAGAAATGGTAAGTACAATTTTTCTTTTTTAGTTTTTACATTATTGAAATAAGTATTTACTTTTAGTAGTTGTATGTATGTGAGTATTGTGAAAATGTATAAGGAAAAGAGTGAGCGTATGTGTGTGTATTTGTGTGTGAGTGAGGTGTGTTATGTGTATTTATGATGGGGATGTAAGGTGTAAGTAGGTAAGTGTTGGCTTGAAACGTGTCTCAGTGAGAGTGTATATCTGTGTATTAGAGAGAATAATAGAGGTTGACAATGTAGGTAAGTATTTAGATTATGTATCTACCTTTAGTAATTTCTCAGTTTCCTCATAATTGAGGTTTCTTAGCCAATTAGAAATAGCAAATTTAGCATCTTTCCTGTTATATGTAACGAGGTTCTTTATTATTTTGCTGGCTTTATTGTACAAATGTGGACCAAGAAAAGAAAGATATCGTTTCGCATGTTTCGTATTAACTCTAGGTGCCTTATAAACTATATCCTTCCTTCTTTTGTTGGTTAATTGATATGATTGCCTGTGTTGGATCATTATAAGATTATGTATGAATAATTGTCGAACAGTTAGTACTTTACAATCTTTATATAGTTCTGATGTCGAATACAGGAATGGTCTGAAAGTTGCTACTTTTAATATTGCCCTTTGAGCACGTTCGATCATCATCATGTAGCAATTAAATGTTCCGCCCCAACATGTATTGCAATATGTAAGAATTGATTTGCAAAGTGCGTTGTAAACATCAAGGATTAATTTTCTATCTGCTATATCACGTAAATTTTTGAATATATAAATTAACTTACGCACTCTTCCACTAAGAGCCTCAATACGCGCTTTCCATGTCATTGTTCTATCTAAAGTCACACCTAAATATATGACATTAGGCACATATTGCAATTCTGGACATAGACAATTGTTGTCCATACAGTTTGAGTGAACCTTTATGGTATTAAGCCTAGGTATTGGAGCACGAGGGTTAGAGAAAGTTATGCATTTAGTTTTTCCTACATTAAGTGAGAGAAGATTGTTTTGTAGCCATTTAGTGACAATGTTTAAACCTTTTTCAGCACGTAAACGAGCTTCCTCCCAGGTTTTACCAACAAAAATAAGAGCAGTATCGTCTGCATATGAAAATATCTTGCCGTGATCTAAATTCAAGTTGCACAAATCGTTAACATATATTAAGAAAAGGCTTGGGCCTAATACGCTTCCTTGAGGAACCCCATAGCTTGTTGTTTCTTTGTCACTAATTTTATCAGCTATTTTAGTTCTCTGAGTTCTTTTTTTTTAAGTAATCTTCCATCAGACACAAAGCTCTACCTCTTATTCCCACCTGTTCAAGCTTCTTTACTAGCAAGGGGACAGAGACAGTGTCGAAGGCTTTGGCGAGGTCTAGAAAGATACCTATGACCTTATTACGCTTATCAATCTCATTAATGATGAAGTTTGTGGCTTCTGACACTGCATCCTCTGCCGATCTACCAGGTCTAAACCCAAACTGATTAGGAGAAAGTATATTAAATTTATGTACATATGTCATTAGTCGTCTATTGATAACTTTTTTCAAAATTTTAGCAATAGAAGGTAGTACAGAAATGGGCCTGTAGTTTTCGACACTGCCTCTGTTGCCAGCCTTGTGGATTGGAGTTATAAGGGCAGTTTTAAGAACAGATGGAAACACTCCCGAGGATATGCTAATATTGCAAACATGGGTAATTAAGGGAACTAAAATAGGTGCTGTTTGTTTTAAAATTTTTGATGAAATACCGTCATAACCTGCAGCACAGTCATTTTTTAAATCTTTAACAATGCTAAGAATCTCAGCCTCTTCAGTATCTATTAAAACCATAGAATTTGATTGCAACGGAAGGAGCTTTATTGTCTCACAACAATCTGAAGAAGTTATTTTACTGGCAAGATTTTTTCCTACACTAGCAAAATAATTATTTATGTAATTGATAGAATCTGAGGGATTTTGTTTTATTTTTAAAAGTATTTCATTTGATAGTTTTCCTTTGTCTGTACAGGTTATATTTTTTATTGTTTGCCATGTTTTTTTGATGTTATTTTTATTTATCTGTAGCTCTCCTTTCTGAAAGTTTACTTTAAGATTTTTCAATAATTTTGTGCAAAAGTTTCTATATCTCGTGTAGGATACTTTTAAAATAATGTTATCAGGAGTTTCTTTCAGACGAATATGCATCCTATCTCTAGTGCGAATACATCTAAGAATACCTGGTGTGATCCAGGGCTTTATAATACGCTGGTTATTAGGAATTTTAAAAGTGCTAGAGTTAACTTTAACAATGTACATTAATTTATTGATCAACAATTCAGCCGCAAGATTAGCATCTAAAGCCTGCAATACCTCTGCAAAATTACAAGCTTTTATTTGGTTAATTATTTTATAAACATTTATTTTAGTAGCAATTTTACTTGGGGTAGGTGCAGTTATTGATGTATTTGTATGTTGAGTAATGTAGGATAGTGATCGGTGATAGCAGTAGTAATTACTATAGCCATGCATTGCTTGTTACTCTTTAGGATAAGATGATCTAAGCATTTATTACTGCGAGTTGGTATGTAATGACTTGGCAAGAGGCCATAGCTTGCCAGTAGCTCTAAGTAACCAGCAGAATGTTTGTCTGTAGTATTGGGATGAATATCAATGTTTATATCTCCTATTATGGATACAGTCTTATATGTTTTGATGCTTAACAGAATTTTGTCCAAAGAAATTAAAAAGTTGTCTGTTGAAGTAAAGGAAGGGGAACGATAAAGTGCTACTATTGCAATAGTGCCACTTATTTTTATTAACAGACAATTTGAATCCTTGAAAACTGGCTCGTCTACACTCAAGTCTAAGCTTGGTTTTGAATAGACGATAATGACGACCTCCATTCTGGTTATAGCAATTTCTGGTGTAAGCAGAATTATATTTTTCTAGGTCAGGATATGGTTTTTCGTTTTGAATCCAGCATTCAGTTAAAATAATAATATCGCAGTCGAAACCTAACCTAAACAAAAGTATTTC
The DNA here is from genome assembly GCA_963890685.1 of Plagodis pulveraria. Taxonomy (NCBI): domain Eukaryota; kingdom Metazoa; phylum Arthropoda; class Insecta; order Lepidoptera; family Geometridae; genus Plagodis; species Plagodis pulveraria. The sequence goes on along the minus strand of OY982963.1, from coordinate 3,045,572 downwards.
CAGTTTGTCATAGTTCTTATTGATGCTCCTTATGTTTAAAGCTAAAATATTTATACATTTGTTGTTAGTACTAATAATGGTTTTACACAATTCTGGGGCACATGATTTTGCCTGAGCTATTGAAAACTTATCTATTAGATGGCACAGATCATTTTGTTGAAATTTATCCATAATTTTTGTGATAGTTAAAATGCGTACCCTTAAGAGCCATAGATCTGATTAATAATAATAATACCCTACAGTTTTCCTCTCGTATTAAGGTATTATTGTGTAATGATATGAGTGAGTGAGAAGGTAGGTAAGTGTTTTTTAGGCCGTTGTATGTGTGTGAGTTATCCATGATTATATGAGTCATGACAGTGTATTTGATTGCGTGTGATGAAACTGATGACTGAAAAAAGTTACTTAATTCAATATATTTTGAGTTTTTTGACTTAATAATGATTAAATATGCATTAATAATATTAAAGACACTTCGTTTACTAGCTAGTTTTTTTGTTTCACTATAGGAAGTTCACCGTTTGATTTCCCTCTAATGCGATAAATATCCGTTATTGCATTCGGGTGGGTTTCTTCCCCAATTTTGGAGTGTAGTTTTTCCACAATATGAACCAGGTCTTGTTTTGATTCTTTGGTTTTGAAGGAATTCCTCGTATTTCCAAACAAGTACTTCTGCTATAACGTTCCAGCTCGTCAATTCTATTTTCTAACCTAATAATATGCTTGTTCTGAGTTATTTTTTCGTTTTCGAGGGCAACGACTCTCGCATTCAACTCGTCATAGTTTTTCATATAGTACTCTAAAGTTATTTGTAATTCAGAATGTGTTTTTTGTATTTCGGCATTACTTCTACGGACTTCCTTTACCTCGGACAGAACTTTTGTCAATAAGTCCATAATTTCCTCTTGTTTATCCGCACTCGGAATTTCCACCGGAGAATTAGGCGAATTATTAGGACGTTGGCGCTTGTTGCGAGGTGCGGGAGTAGCTACCGCAGCTGCTTTTACTGGTGATGGCTTAGGTGGTGAGTGATACATATTTTGTAAGTTAATGTACCAGGGGATAAGAAGAATCAAGAAGTTAGTTGAGAATAATATGCGTTAGTCGTTCACTCTGCTAAATGTATACCGATACTATTATATAATAATAGGTAAACACTTCTGCATACCCCTTCGGGAATTTACAATCGTGACAAATACGAACTCAGTATCATAAATTACCAGGCATTCATAGATCGTAAAAGGTTTCCAACTACTGACCAATACGTATCGCTGCGGAGTGGGAATTGAGCTGGCGTATGACTGGTTGGTTTACTTGTGTGCGTAGGCGGGGCTTCGTGTTTCTCAAGATGGCTGCTTATGCGCAGGCGGAGTCTCGCTGCTTCCAATATGGCTGCTACGCAAGTCTACGTTGCGGTGGTTCCGTGACGTCACAACTGAAGCTAGTTCAAGTTTATGCACTCCTATTTTTTCACTTCTATTATTTTGAGTATTATTTCTTAAAATAGTTAAAAATTAAATTGACAAAGGTTTGGCACACGACTACTCGCTGTCGAGGTCCGGAGGGAAGGGGTAGTTATTATAGCTAAGAGAATCGGGCCTCGGTACTTGCGTGTGGCGAGTCAAATGCGTTGGAGGACGTTTTTAAGCTCTTGGACTGGAAAGAATTCGGCATCAACATTTATGGCGAATACATCACTCACCTTCGTTTCGCCGATGACGTAGTCATTATGGCAGAGTTGCTTGAGGAGCTCAGTACAATGCTCAGCGACCTCAGTAGAGTTTCCCAACAGGTGGGTCTTAAAATGAACATGGACAAGACGAAAATTATGTCTAATGTCCATGTTGCACCCGTACCTGTAGTTGTTGGTAACGATACGCTCGAAGTTGTTGACCATTATATATACCTGGGACAGACTGTCCAGTTAGGTAGGTCCAACTTCGACAAAGAGGTTGCCCGAAGAATCCAACTCGGATGGGCAGCGTTCGGGAAGTTACGCGACATCTTCTCGTCGAAGATCCCGCAGAGCCTGAAGACCAAAGTCTTCAATCAGTGTGTGTTGCCAGTGATGACTTATGGCACTGAGACGTGGTCCCTAACTGTGGCCCTTATAGACAAGCTCAGAGTCGCTCAACGAGCTATGGAGAGAGCTATGCTCGGAGTTTCTTTGCGTGATAAAATCCGGAACGTGGATATTCGCCAAAGAACCAAAGTCACCGACATAGCTCTCAGAATTAGCAAGTTGAAGTGGCGATGGGTGGGCCACATTGCTCGACAAACTGATAACCGATGGGGAAGAAAGGTTCTTGATTGGGTACCACACTACAACGGAAGACATAGAGTTGGTAGGCGGACTGAGGACATCGTGAAAGTCGCGGGTAGCCAGTGGTTACAAGTCGCTGATAGCCGTTCTTTGTGGCGTTATATGGGGGAGGCGTTTGTTCAACAGTATACGTCTTCCGGCTGATGATGATGATGATGATGATGATCCGGTTTTTACATCGTAAGATATTTATTTTTTATATGAATAAACGTATACACCACTAATATAACAAAAACGAATTTTGGTTGTCCCTTTATCATGGGTTGTGAATATCAGTACAAGATATTTACCGATATATTTGGCTAAAGTAAAAGTTCACATTAATCGCTTAGCATTTTATCATTCTGCATTTTGCACCTTGTGGGTGGCTATCGACGCTGCGCTTGCTTGTTTGTGGCCTCCATTCGAGAACTTTTCAGCCACATCGACCATCAGTTCTGCCTGCGATTCGATCTCGTAGAGAAACACCGAGCCCTCTCATATGGCCCTCACCATAGTTTGTTGCGCCACTTTGAGCTTACTTATAAGGCCCGCAGGTAGAGGCCAAGAGAAAGAGTTTACGACGCTTACAATGATATACCTGCCAAAATGCCTTTTGCGTCTTTTGTACTAAAAAAATAATAATTAAAACGTACCAATACAGTTCCGTTTTCCAATTGAAAAGGTCCCAAAGTTATTGTGATCAGGTAACGTTGCTGCATCCAGCCATCTCTCTGGTCGGAACTGGTCTGCATCAGGGCCCCAATTTGGATTACGATTTAGACCATATATTGATAAGACGCAAGTCCCGTTTTTCTTAAGGGTGTAGTTTTCTGTAATTATGTTATTAATTTTATCACAGTGTTTATAATGAATAGATTAAAAAAAAACATGATTTAAGACAGGTTTAAATAGTACAAGTTTAATATTTAAATTACCTCACCTTGGTTTACGAACATATGGATGCATGATTAGTTATACATTTAATATGGCTTTAAGAAAGCCTTCACAATTAATAATAATTTTGGAACTGCAAGTCCACGATTGTCCAGTACAAGTTTTAATAGCGGTCAGTGAACTAAAAATATTTATGACATCTATTTGATTACTTAAACATACATAGATGAAATCACGTCTCTTTCCTGTTGTGGTAGGCAGAGACCATAGATTTCCACTTACTACGATCCTTAAATATCTCTTTCGATTCATCTATACTCATTAATCCTTTCATACATGAGCGTCGGTTTAGGGTACTTCTGACCTGGCCGGCCTGGCTGTCATTATATTAAAATCCACGCACTGCAGACTCATGGTCCGTACTCATTATGGATTTTTCTTTATTAAATTACATTTATCAATTGTATTAATATCATACTCTATACGTCAATAACTTTTTTACAACAAGGATGTTAGTTGTTGTAAAGCGGTGTTGTTACTTTAAAACTTAGTGAGTTCATAATATGTATATAATTATTTTGTCCTATATTCACTTCACGTAGGACGTATGCCACATCCATGGGATTCTAGTGGGTGCAGAACAAATATTGGCCGATGGTCGACAGTAAATTGGGATTGTTGTACCTTATATTGGAGACTCTTTCAATATACGACAGCTGGTTGACATCTCCGATGATGACGACATCTTCAGCAACCAGTAACCGTGCAGCCATTATGATGGCTTGAAGTGGTTCATGTGAGCTTCGTCTATGAAAAAACCTTTTTCCCTGCGCTGTATGAACCCTGATAAAACCAGAGATAGGCTTGCAGGATGTTTTTGCAAGTAGTCAGGTTTACCTCCCTGGTTGCTTTTCCTATCGCTAGGAATTTAAGAAATGTATTAAATGCGTGATATGTGGGCCTTGTTACTGAAATGAGGCTAGGCGAGCTGACTTGCACCTTGTCAGCTCTGGTTCTTTGTGTCTGCGGGGGGCCGGGGTGTTAATTGGAGGATTTTATGAATTCCATAACAGCGGCTGATTGTCGTTCCGTAGTTCTGGGTATTATATCCCTTAGGCTATTCGTGGCTGCGCAAACGATGTCCACAAATACATCTTGCGTCCAACTCGGCTTCCCCTTTCCTCATGGCTGAGCCTCTGCCTTGCTTCAGATTTGTTGACGTCGATCTTGTCTTGAAAACGCTGAGATCCTGTTTGCGTAAACAAGCACGTTTGGAGGCTGCTGATGTTTGTGTTTGCTGGCACAATGTTTGTAGGCACAATGGCCAACAGCCATTGTTGGCTTTGAGGTAGCTAAGATCTTTTCCTCTGTCCTCGTACGCCACAATGTGATGGCATCCTCCTCTCCGGAAGCTCGTTGTATTTTTTCCGTTTCATGGTGGTCTTGGTAGTGCTCCTGTTTAGCAGAGATGCCAGTTCAGTCCTTTATCGATTTTTGTCACTTCATCCTAATTTACACCACATCTTTCCCTGATCACACTATTCCTTATCCTGTCACCACGTTCGTTTTTTTCTTTTCTTTTTTTTTGATGTTATTGTGACGGAACAAGCTCGATGCCCACCTGATGTTAAGCGGACTAAACTCTGCCTATAACAGATGCATTTCATCAGAAGTCACGAATTGCACTGCACCCGTCACCTTGAGACATGTGCCTGCAATTTCACTGGCTCTCAAGGACTACTGCCGAAACACACCGTTAGGTGCTTGGCGACAGATTTTCTACTTGAGGGTGGTAGCTAGCCAGACGGTCAATCGCAAAAAGCACTTCCACTATGCGGTGAAGCTCGAGCCGGCGGTGGGGATCGAACCAGGGTACTGCGGCGCGGCAGTCCATAGCTATTACCGCTCGGCCATCATTGCTTCATACATTTATATATATTACTGGTTTGCGATACTTTTCTTTGAAATAAAATAATTTTGATCGACCTAAGCTTCTGTGGCAAACAAGGGGCTTAATTTTAACAACTTGTTCGTTTATTTTTAACCCAGACAAGGTTAGTTTCCACGCTTGGCACCCTTTCCATCGCATACAACTGCACACTTTTGTATTATTTTATACTAAGCAATAATGTATTAATCTACGAATAAAGTTAAAAGTTGATATTTACTGTTCGCAACTCTGAAGGGAACAAGATATTTGTCCTTTCTACTGTTGAAACTACAATTAGGTTTGAAATAATTTGTAAGTAATTTTTTACTTGTTATTTTTTTAACCATTACAATTAAGGAAAAAACGATTAGCTAATTTTTATGGTAAAAAATAAAAATTTATTACATTGTTGGCGATAAACTAATTGGCGATAAACAAGGGCCGTCAACGACATATTCTTATATTATAGTTAAATATCCTTCTTAAGTGACGTTTAGTTACGTATTCGCCCTCTAACAGCTTGACAAAGAAGCGGCATGTTTCTCGTTTGTTTGATCCTCCGAAAATTTTCTTGAGAAATTCGCTTGAATTCTTTAATCAACACGTCAGTAAGCTGCTGCGGTGTCAGAGGTGTAAAAGGACGGTTCCGGATGCGCCCGTCGAGGTGTTCAAGTAGATTTAGGTCAGGGCTCGTGTGTGTAGGCTGTTTCCCTCGGGGTGACGGGCTAGAATGTCACCTCCTCCCGTGGGTGTCGTAAGAGGCGACTAAGCGTAATACACCAGAAGGGCAGCAGCGCTTGCTTAAAAACTGATTTCTCACACTGCGATCCTCAAGATGCCTGCCATGCGTGGGGATTATGACAACCCCCCCTATAATGGAGAAGGTTGTGTTCAGCAGTAGACAATCCGGCTGATAAAATACAGTGTGTAGGCTGAAGCATGTGACATCGTAAGTGATGACATGGTTGATGATGTTGTTCAGACTAACCTAGAATTACTGGCTCTCAAGGACATCTGCCGGAACACACTGTTAGATGTTTAACGACAGAGTTTCTACATGAGGGTGGTAGCAGCTAGCCAGGCGTGCTAGCATTGCAATACATCTAACAATCTTTTATGGCAGCTTTCCTAGAGGGTCATCGCTTAATGGTTTATTATACGTATTGCTTATGCTTGTAATTATCTATATTTAGAGCATCACTTACCTACAGGTAAGATATTGATAGCTAAAGACTTGCCTACCAGTGAAAAAATACATAAAAGAATAATAATTATCATAAACAAAGTCGATGCCGCATATCATCAAAATCTGTTTAGTGGTTTCGGAGTGAAGAAATCCCTTTTTTTAAGAAAAATATATGTACCTATTTACTATATTAATTTATACCAAAGAAGTTAGTAGTGTACATGAAAACATGGTATGTTATTTTAATTTTGACCGTACTCATCGTAATGTCCTTGTCGATATGTCTAGCAACAACTGGCACGGTAGGATATAAACGCAGCGTTTCTTTTAGTACTGCTTCTGTGAATAATAATTTTGGCAAGTCATCTTTGTCTGGATCCCGGTCTGATTTTTCAAATACCTCAATAATTCTGAAAGTAAATTGTTTTATTGTTTTATTAATAACATTTAAGTTTGGTAGGTAATACAAAAAGTTGCGCACTGATATCAAATTATGAAGCGAATACACAAGTAAATAGTTATATTCAATGCAAAATCTGCACTTAGTGATACGTGTCGATAATACTCACTCATTAAATACTTTCTGTTGTACATCAGGATTAGATCCCAATATAAGAAATAATATATTTAGTGACATCGCCGTAGTGTCAAAACCAGCGGTTATTATGGTATCAACTTCTTCTCGTATGTGTTCATCAGTAAAACAATTATTTTTGATACGCAGGAGATAATCAAGAAATGTTTTTGGTGTTCCTTTAAAAAATTGAAATAAATGTGTAAATACATTTGTAGTATTATTATTAGTATTATTTTATATCGGCCCATGCCAGAAAAATCCGTTACTTTTAAATTGAAAATAAATGATCGTCAATGAAAATGTCTATTATTCAATAGAAAGAAGATATTATTATGTTTTAGAGCGATGGCAAAAATGATCAAGAGAAAATTCTATTCAGCCAATTGTTTCAATCATTGTTATCTTTACTTATGAGCAATGAAAATTTCAAGGGTTAGTTGTTACGTGTTTCAGAAGAATAGCCGTAGTTACCTGTCTCAGATTTTGTAGTTTTAATTTCGCGTTCCTTTTTATCAATTATCTGTGACACACATAAAACAATTTTATTGAAACTACAACCGATTATATATGTTACGCAGCAAGTACAAGAAGACCAATTGACACTTGAAATTGCCACCCACTTGACCCGGGGCTTCTTGTAGGATCTTGAGAGTAAACCTACGGGCGGGGATAATTCTAGCGCCACATTATCACTTCAAATCTGTTTGAGAGAAATACCAGGTGCCACCTGAGATTCTTGTGCTAAGTAAACAAAGCGGTGCAAACATGTATAAATTTTAGTCCCATTATTTAAGTTTAAGCCAATGCTTGAATAAAAGTTTTGGTTTATGAGAACGAGAAGTTCAGTGTTCCTCAAATCTTAGATCTTTTTGTCCAAAACTAATCAGTGTGTATTGCCGATTCGTCAAATGACTATTACTCTCACATAGAAAGTTGATACAAAGCATTTCATTTCAAAAATGCTGACTAGCTACTATATCTATATAGATATCAACTCGTACTGAGCTGAAGTTTTTTGGATGTACATATTCTACCAGTTTTTATACGTCCACGTTTCTTTAAACTTTCGGGAACTGAACTCATGTTTCTAAATCATAAACGGGCAAATCTTAAATCACTCCCGCCGCTCTTCAAGACGATGATACCCGCTTCTTCAGTCTACTCGTGGCCACGGCCAATGCAACTTGATCGAAACGTCGAGGTAGTAATTAATATTTTGATGTTAATTCGTGCATTTATAGACCCGTTTATAATTTGTAAAGATGGATTTTATACTTCTACTCAAAAATACATACCGATTTTGAAAATTCAATAAATTCCTTTACACTTTTCTTTCCTTCCTTTTTCAAGTTGGACATGTTGTAAATAAAATCGATGTGAAACCAAATCATTCTAATTCTCTCTTCAACTATGTGCAGTAATTTATCTTCGTGATACAAATACTTATCTCGAAGATCGTTATTGGCATTACTTTGCAAGCCAGTGGTTGTTACTAAAAAAAAATATACCTAGGTAATAAATTGTAGTTTTCAGTATTGTAATCAAAAGAGTATTTAGAACATATGGATAATTTTACCAAAATTACAATAAATTGGTTACATTCTGGGCTAGATACCGAATTATAATGGTCTTAAATTAAACACTGATGGGCCACCTTTTGGATGGACTTTTATAAATAAAAATATACCATTGTGTATAATAAAAACATGAGCAGTGTCATTAAAATGTCTCTGTTCTTTAGGTAATAATGAGTTACAACATAAAAAAGGTTTAAACAGAGAAGGTATTCACTAATGTGTTTCCATGAATAATTCAAAATTTTCTTACAACAGCGGGGCGATCACGTATCTTCTGTAGCAATGAACTGCTGATTGCAACAATCAAAAATGACAGTTTTCCGATTACGTATCCATAATTTGACAGATCTTGTAGCAAAGAAATCTTGATGGCTACAGAACCTCGTTTGACGTATCTTGTATCTATCGATAGATACTGTTTTGTATGAAATAGCGATCACGTACAGTCAATATCAATTAGAATGACAGTTTCTGTAGCAATCTTCATTGATACAAGTATTGGGTTGTATCAAAGTATAGAAATCATTAGCTACAGCCAAAAGTAAATTACAAAATTAAGATTTTGCAGTGATTATGCTGAATATAAATAAGAAATTACTGCATAAGTTAACGTAGGTATTTAAATTCCTACTGTAGAAAAAATAATATTGTTATATTTTCCGCTTTAGCTAAATTATGTCGAGAACTTTTTGTTGGCAGTGGCGGACGAAGAGCGGCGCAAAAAGCTCCTCAAAATCTCGAGACGAACAATGAGAGACTAGCAACCCGACAACGAGTTTGTCTCTCATAGACCCCCATCTTGAGAGCAGCAGAAGGATCCTCTGAAGAGCACTACACTCATTTATACTGCCGTGCACGCATTGTTGTGGAATGGTGCTTTTGGGTTCTGAAAGCTCGATGGCGGTGTTTGTTATCACATCGTGTGCTTCACTATACTCCTAGGAAAGCTAGTGAATGCATGTGTTGTACTACATAACATTGCCAATGCGCACAATGGCCCAGTACCCCAGCTCTCCCATGATGATTGAGAGGCCCTATAACGCAGTCAGCAAGATTTGACTAATGCTGAATCAGACACAAGGACCATGCTGGTTCAAAGGTTGTGGGCAGCAAGACGGCAGCAGTGAATGATTCATAGCCTCTAAATACACAGTAATGCGAGCATTACTACTTGGCTGTACAAATAGGTATAGTGGCAGTCTTCCTGCGGACAAACTTGTTTCCAGTAGAGTTCTACTATATTTGTATAACAAGCTTCCAAGAGTTTTTATTATTAGGACATACATTTAAGAAATGTATAAGTGACTGGCTCTTGCATAATTGTTTTTATGACATTAAGGAATTAGTAAGTTATTGTGACAAACTTGTATAAATATATTTGCACGTCAGCATGCAGACTGATTACAATGACTGATGTACTCTATAAGACCATTCCATGAATATTGTTTACTGTGTGTTTAGGCTGTTGGGAAAGCTATCTTGAAAATAAGTATATTTTTTATGTAAGATGTTCTTGAAATAAAACCAATGTAAAATTAATATTTTTAAGTTTTATTAGGTATAATATAATCTATCATCTAAAAAGACATATAACTGGCTTAGTGTCATATAAATTTTAAATTTCCTGTTGTGTGACTTTGTAAGACCTAACAAACAATAATAACAAATTACTTAACCCATTGGCATCGGCTATAATTATAACAATAGAATTTCATTCATAAATTGGCCATAGTGGTCCAGTCCGATGCCAACTTAATAATAAGGACCTCAGAGTTACTATACATATATATATAGAGATTTTTAAGTATACATTAAGTATTAATTAACAGTAATGTTATTAGAACTTTATATTAAACAATTATATGCAGCTTTGCAAGCACAACTTAAAACTTCACATCACATATAGTTTGTAAACACCAGCACATTTCCATAATTATGGAATATTTTCATTAAATATAAGTATATATTTTAATAATATTAACAACTTGTTACAATAAGTTTATAATAATCTTGTATCTTTAACATGACAGCGACATGTTACTTTACAGAAGTAGAATTTTGGCAAGCATTTGTAGACTAAATTACAAACCTTGCCATATGCCTAATAAAAAGCCCAATGCAAATTGAATTTTCTTTCTGTAAACAGACTTGTATTTTTAATGAACACACACTATGAAAGATGCCAAAACATACAAAAGGCAGGTTTTGTTGTGTTGGTTACATCCTAGAAAACGCGTTTGGCTCTGTACAAAATTAAGTGCTAATGGCTTTGAAATTGTATCACTGTCCATCTGCGGTTAGCAACAATATTGCTACCTATTATTCTCAATATTTTTTTAGCCAGTTTCCTGTAGGTATACTAACTTCAAACACATCATCACTTATGAATGAAGGTCATGAGTGCAGCTCATGATTGCTGACCACCCCGTAGTAACTGTAATATTAAGTTCATCTTGTGACGCGGCAATTTTCTGCAACCAGCCCTCTATCCTCTCAACCACAGCACTTGCAATATGTTCTTCAGTGGCAATCCGGCGTTCTTCTAGGTCGTATGCCCACTGAGGAACGTTTGCATCGTGACCTGTAATAAAGTTATTAACATAAATACAATTTTAAATAAGTACTTGGATTAAAAAGTACATAAAATAATCTTTGGTATGAGGAATAAATTTTCCTAATTAATAAACCATTCTTAGTTACTGATTCTTGGGGTACCACAGCTTGGTTTTTGACCAGAGACTGAGGGCTGGGGGCGGCTGATCCCTCTTTTTTGAGATGATACTGCAAAATGTATTAAGTATATATTATTATCACAATTAAAAATTTGTATAATATTTTGTTTTTGTATTTTTTTCTTTAAAAAACATTAAGATTTGCTCTGTAGTGTACAATATACTAACTGCACTAAATTTCACTAGATACTTCTTTATACCTAGGAACTTGTACTTGATAATTCCAGTTATAATCCATTTTAAAACTAACAATTCAGAAATACTAATCTTGAGGTAGTAGGTGGTATGGAAGTAGAATAGAATGGATGGTATTGTCTACCATCCAAGTATTCTACTTAATGAGTTGAATATCTTAACAGCCAATGTAATATTTACCTAGTGTCAGCTCAGCTGGTTGTATGGGTATGGTTGTTGGCATCTCTATCAGTATTTCTGATTCTGTATGTGAAATATGTCATCAGTTACTTAGGTCAAAATTACTAGGCATCAATTATGGTAGACTGTGAGAATGCTTTGTGAATTCAATAAATAGTTTTTAACCTCTGACTGATTTTTATTCAAGTATATATTGTAACACAACTTAAACTGAGTGTTAACATTTTTGAATTTTCTTTCAATGCTATATTCTATCCTAAGCTAAGGGGCATATGATTGATGAAGCTGCCTTCACTCTACTCATAGTTTTAAAATTTATATTCATTGTAATTTTTGTAAGCATATTTCGCTTAGTAGCAGCACTGAATAAAGATAATATGTAGTAGCAGTTTGTTCAAAAGGAACATTATTATTTTAAAACAATGTTTACTGTAGATATTTTGATAATTAACTGATTTGGATAAATTCTAAGAAACTTACTTGTGCTGTCTTCTTCCACGGCATGCAATGGTTCTACCACCATCTCTATTTGAGAGGAAGGCCCAAGATAATTATGGTCATCATGTAGCTGAAAATGACATGCACAACTATTGGTTCAAATAAGTTGATTACTTAGATCCTAATAAAACCATAAATAGTCCACACTGTATTATCTTATAGTAACAATGTTCAGAGTTTAACGGCTGAAACAATCTAAACTAATATTAATAATGAGGAAAGATTTGATTGTTTGTTTGCATTGAATAGGCTCTGAAACTATTGGACCGATTAGGATGAAATTTGGTATGGAAATAGTTTGAGACACGGGGACGGACATAAAATTGCCGCTGGTGACCAAGAGGTCCGCTACCACGGCAGGAGTTTAACGCCACTTTGGTGTTTCGCACCGCCAACTCCACCAACAGTTGCAGCTGGCGGTTCGAAACCTTTCGAATTGGCGCCATAGCTTTGAAAGAATCACAAGTACGGTCACACTTATCCTGCGTCATTATTCTATTGAGAAAAATGTTTAATGATCCATGATAAGAACATACCTCTTCACAATACAAGTTCTTTCTTGAATTGAAGTCAAAGCTCACAAGCACAACATTATATTGCTATTTACAATTTCAATTCGCTTCGCGGGAATAGGTTATATCGTTTTTGACAGTTTCTGTATCAATCACCGATTAGAAAGAGACATAAAAGTATTATACTATTGAATAAAGTTGTGCCTTGGTTATTTTGACATTCATAGTAGATGGCGCCATTTAAATTGGTCAGATAGCCAATGATTCGCATCAACTTCACTTTGTAATTTATCGATAGATACACATTGATATTTGGATGCTACAAGATACATGATCGCAAAATATCGATTGCTACAAAACTTTGATAGCATCAACTGTCTGATAGCTACAGAAATACGTGATCGGCCCGCAGATCGTCTCTAAATTCCAAGCTCTGCGGGCCGATCACGTATTTCTGTAGCTATCAGACAGTTGATGCTATCAAAGTTTTGTAGCAATCGATATTTTGCGATCATGTATCTTGTAGCATTCAAATATCAATGTGTATCTATCGATAAATTGCAAAGTGAAGTTGATGCGAATCATTGGCTATCTGACCAATTTAAATGGCGCCATCTACTATGAATGTCAAAATAACCAAGGCACAACTTTATTCAATAGTATAATACTTTTATGTCTCTTTCTAATCGGTGATTGATACAGAAACTGTCAAAAACGATATAACCTATCTATTCCCGCGAAGCGAATTGAAATTGTGAATAGCAATATAATGTTGTGAGCTTTGACTTCAATTAAAGAAAGAATTTGTATTGTGAAGAGGTATGTACTTATCATGGATCATTAAACATTTTTCTCAATAGAATAATTACGCAGGATAAGTGTGACCGTAGGTACTTACTTGTGATTCTTTCAAAGCTATGGCGCCAATTCGAAAGGTTTCGAACCGCCAGCTGCAACTGTTGGTGGAGTTGGCGGTGCAAAACCACGAAGTGGCGCTAAACTCCTGCCGTGGTAGCAGACCTCTTGGTCACCAGCGGCAATTTTATGTCCGTCCCCGTGTCTCAAACTATTTCCATACCAAATTTCATCCTAATCGGTCCAATAGTTTCAGAGCCTATTCAATGCAAACAAACAATCAAATCTTTCCTCATTATTATATTAGTTTAGATTGTTTCAGCCGTTAAACTCTGAACGTTTTTACTATAAGATAATACAGTGTGGGCTATTTATGGTTTTATTAGGATCTAAGTAATCAACTTATTTGAACCAATAGTTGTGCATGTCATTTTCAGCTACATGATGACCATAATTATCTTGGCCTTCCTCTCAAATAGAGATGGTGGTAGAACCGTTGCATGCCGTGGAAGAAGACAGCACAAGTAAGTTTCTTAGAATTTATCCGAATCAGTTAATTATCAAAATATCTACAGTAAACATTGTTTTAAAAATAATAATGTTCCTTTTGAACAAACTGCTATTACATAGTATCTTTATTCAGTGCTGCTACTAAGCGAAACATGCTTACAAAATTACAATGAATATAAATTTTAAAACTATGAGTAGAGTGAAGGCAGCTTCATCAATCATATGCCCCTTAGCTTAGGACAGAATTATGCCATGAAAGAAAGTTCAAAAATGTTAACACTCAGTTTAAGTTATGTTACAATATATAATTGAATAAAAATCAGTCAGAGGTTAAAAACTATTTATTGAATTCACAAAGCATTCTCACAGTCTACCATAATTGATGCCTAGTAATTTTGACCTAAGTAACTAATGACATATTTCAGATACAGAATCAGAAATACTGATAGAGATGCCAACAACCATACCCATACAACCAGCTGAGCCGACACTAGGTAAATAATATTACATTGGCTGTTAAGATATTCAACTCATTAAGTAGAATACTTGGATGGTAGACAATACCATCCATTCTATTCTACTTCCATGCCACCTACTATCTCAAGATTAGTATTTCTGAATTGTTAGTTTTAAAATGGATTATAACTGGAATTATCAAGTACAAGTTCCTAGGTACAAAGAAGTATCTAGTGAAATTTAGTGCAGTTAGTATGTTGTACACTTCAGAGCAAATCTTAATGTTTTTTAAAGAATAAATACAAAAACAGGAAATATTATACAAAATTTTAATTGTTATAATAATATACAATACATTTTGCAGTATCATCTCAAAACAGAGGGATCAGCCGCCCCCAGCCCTCAGTCTCTGGGCAAAGACCAAGCTGTGGTACCCCAAGAACCAGTAACTAAGAATGGTTTATTAATTAGGAAAATTTATTCCTCATACCAAAGATTATTTTATGATCTTTTTAATCCAAGTACTTATTTAAAATTGTATTTATGTTAATACCTTTATTACAGGTCACATTGCAAACGTTCCTATGTGGGCATACAACCTAGAAGAACGCCGGATTGCAGAAAATTGCCGCGTCACAAGATGAACTTAATAATACAGTTACTGCGGGGTGGTCAGCAATCATGAGCTGCACTCATGACCTTCATTCATAAGTGATGAATGAATGGGCAGTGCTTTGGGTTACATGTAATTAATGCTAGGTTCTCAGCATAAGCTAAGATGGACTTTGTATATTTGTTGTTGATCTTAAATCAATAGCGACACTTTTATGAATTACTGATTAGCTTGTCAGTTGAAATGTTTTAGTACATGTTAAATGCTATTGCAGACAAGCAGCTAACTTTAAATAAATCTAAATTGTACTGTAAAGCTTCTGTGCCTATTATTTGTTAGATAATTGTAAAAAAAATATTAAGAATAATAGGTAGCAATAATGTTGCTAACTAATGTTAAATATTCCATAATTATGGAAATGTGCTTGTGTTTACAAACTTTATGTGATGTGAAGTTTTAAGTTGTGCTTGCAAACCTGCATATAATTGTTTAATATAAAGTTCTAATAACATTACTGTTAATTAATACTTAATGTATATCATAGAATATTTTTATGTGATCAACTTAAACGGTCTTAAAAATCTCTATATATATATAGGTATAGTAACTCTGAGGTCCTTATTATGTAGTTTGTTAGGTCTTACAAAGTCACACAACAGGAAATTTAAAATGTATATGACACTTAGCCAGTTATATGTCTTTTTAGGTGATAGATTATATACCTAATAAAACTTAAAAATTAATTTTATATTGGTTTTATTTCAAGAACATCTTACATAAAAAATATACTTATTTTCAAGATAGCATTCCCTACAGCCTAAATAGACAGTAAACAATATTCGAGGAATGGTCTTATAAGAGTAAATCAGTCATTGTAATTAGTCTGCATGCTGACATGCAAATATTCATACAAGTTTGTCACAATAACTTACTAATTCCTTAATGTCATAAAAACAATTATGCAAGAGCCAGTCACTTATACATTTCTTAAATTTATGTCCTAATAATAAAAACTCTTGGAAGCTTGTTATACAAATATAGTAGAACTCTGTTGGAAACAAGTTTTTCCGCAGGAAGACTGCCACTATACCTATTTCTAAAGCCAAGGAGTAATGCTCGAATTACTGTGTTCCGGTTTGAACGGTTTGGGTATTTAGAGGCTATGAATCATTCACTGCTGCCGTCTTGCTGCCCACAACCTTTGGACCAGCATGGTCCTTGTGTCTGATTCAGCATTATCAGCAATCGTCAAATCTTGCTGACTGCGTTATAGGGCCTCTCAATCATCATGGGAGAGCTGGGGTACTGGGCCATTGTGCGCATTGGCAATGTTATGTAGTACAACACATGCCTTCACTAGCTTTCCTAGGAGTATAGTGAAGCACACGATGTGATAACAAACACCGCCATCGAGCTTTCAGAACCCCAAAGCACCGTTCCACAACCACGTGCACGGCAGTATAAATGAGTGTAGTGCTCTTCAGAGGATCCTTCTGCTGCAATCAAGATGGGGGTCTATGAGAGACAAACTCGTTGTTGGGTTGCTAGAGTCTCTCATTGTTCGTCTCGAGATTTTGAGGAGCTTTTTGCGCCGCTCTTCGTCCGCCAATGCCAACAAAAAAGTTCTCGACATAATTTAGCTAAAACGTAAAATATAACAATATTATTTTTTCTACAGTAGGTATTTAAATACCTACGTTAACTTATGCAGTAATTTCCTATTTATATTCAGCATAATCACTGCAAAATCTTAATTTTGTAATTTACTTTTGGCTGTAGCTAATGATTTCTATCCTTTGATACAACCCAATACTTGTATCAATGAAGATTGCTACAGAAACTGTCATTCTAATTGATATTGACTGTACGTGATCGCTATTTCATACAAAACAGTATCTATCGATAGATACAAGATACGTCAAACGAGGTTCTGTAGCCATCAAGATTTCTTTGCTACAAGATCTGTCAAATTATGGATACGTAATCGGAAAACTGTCATTTTTGATTGTTGCAATCAGCAATTCATTGCTACAGAAGATACGTGATCGCCCCGGAGTGTCCTTGTTCGATCGTTGAAGATTTCTATTAAGCCATTTATAACTTGAACACTAAAACTTGGGTTCAATAGCTTGCGGTTTCTTTTCCAGGTCGTCACTGAAAACATAAAAAAATATATCACGACCTTCTTTTTATCACCACCACGTCTTTTACGCTGTGTAGTCAATACCGTTCTTTTTGGATTCATGTAGATATACAGGGTTATTGGTAAATGGCTAACAACCTATTAGGGTTGACTTTTGCTGGTCCTAAGAAACATTTGAGATGAATTTATTTTTATCTTTTTTTGCCTACTCTGAGCCAAGAGCGCCCTCCCTGGCATCACTGGACCGCGCCCCGTGGTCCCTTTGAATATAGTTTTGAATATTTACATCGAACAAATTATCAAAAAATACGCAATAATACATTACAGGCACAAGAGACTTTTGACATCAGGTGGTCCGCGTGCTTATGCTGTCAAAAACACATAAACAAATGCAAAAGAAAGTTGTAAAAAAACATTCCAAAATGTTTGTAAGGACTAGTAGAAGTCAACCCTAAGAGATTGATAGCCATTAACCAATAACCTTGTATATTGTTAACACTAAATTATAGCATCATCATAGTATGTGTTATACACAAAAATAACACCGTTCTGCGATGCAGGTGGCAGCTGCCTAAGTAGTAGGATAGTAATCATCCGACTACGGATGTGTATGAAAAAGCCAATGTTTTAAGCGTCAGGAAACTATTTATTTGTGGAAGGCAAACGGCGCTATCATAGAAAAGTTATACCCAAGCTGGCAGAATTAAATAAGCGAATAAATAGATGTCCTGTACCTCGTGCAAAGAGTATGTTTGCAAAAAAGCATTATAAAGTTGGTGTCCCTCACATATATAATAAATTTAACAAAACATATAAAGTTAAAAAGTTAAGTAACAATGATATAAAGAAGACACTACTTACCTGGATCTGCCAATTTGGTTATGAAGGCACAGAAGAGATGCTTTATAGTTTTCACGTATGATATTATGTATTACTTTAAATTATCACATTAACACACACACACACACACACCCTCACACACCCTCACACGCACATTCACACACACACCCTCGGCTTAAATGAGCATGTTCCGATGGCAGATGGCTTGGGTACTCGGCACAAAATCGGGGGACGCGGGTTTTATTTCCACCCAGGACAAAAATATTATGCTCATGTAATTTGTAATTACATTAAAAAAGACGCAGTAACGCCGATACAACAAATGCTACCTAGATGCGAGTTGCTGAAATGAAGTGACAAGCGTGATATTTCAAAAAGGCATTAAAAGTTCTGCTATTCATCGATAGATGGCAGCTGATTACGTATTCGTCCGATTTCGGAGTAGCTCGTTTCGATTCGTGCGAGTTTCGTAGAGTCGTACCATGAAGTAAATACAAAGAGTAGGTGCCCTAACGCCGAAACTCTAAGCAGGCATGAGTCACCAGATTGCAGAGCGAAAAGGGGGATAACGCATGCGCAGTAACGCCGATACATCCAATGCCACTAAGAGGCGAGTTGCTGAACTAAAGCGACATGCGTGATATTTCAAAAAGTCATTAAAAGTTCTGCTATTCATCGATAGATGGCAAAATTAAAAAGTATCACCGCTGTGCCAGTCGAAGTGGGGGGTGTTATGTTATTTTCGTTATGGAATTTCTGGATTCGGTCTCCACGCTCAAGGCCCGTGATAGAAGCTATGCAATGGCTTAAAACTAAAAATAAATATATTACTTATTTAAGCTCCTAGTGGTAGTGCCATGCTGTAGCTCTATGGGCTACAGCTGCATGGGCCGGCAAGGCCGGGGAAGTACCATTCTCCCACATGATATCTACGTGAAGTAGTGGCTTTGCCATTGCGTTTCGATCGATTTGAGGGAGACCTGAAGGCCCAACCTCCCTCCCCCCTAAAGAATATGGTGGCACAGTTTCAAGAGAAAGTACTCCAGGAGCGTACCAGCCGCGACAGAAGACTGGAGAATCCCTCCCCGGGCATCCACCTCCAGGATCTGAACCTGAAGGTGGATGCTCGGGCTGCCCTGCATATTCTGGAGGGGGCAAAACCGTCCTCAATTATATTTCTGCTTCTCGAGGCAAACGAAGCAGGCAGCTTAAGTCACACCACACCACGCTAGCCGTGAATTTGGGGTCTCCGTTCAAACCTGAACGATGTCCACTACCACCTGGAGACTGCTAAGCCGGCCTTGCTCTTTTTAACTGAAACACACATGTTCTCCAACAGACACCTCATTCCTCACATACCCAGGGTTCAAACTGGAGCATTCCTGTTTGCCGCGGGCGGGGGTGTGTGTTTACGTTAGTGAGGATATCTGTGCTCGTCGTCTCAGTAGCCTTGAAGGACGGGGCCTATCTGACATTTGGTTGCGCGTAGACTGCGATGACCATCCGCGAATCTCCGTGCTTGAGCAGATCCCCACCGCAGAGATCGTGATACTAGGCGATTTCAACACCCACCATGCCGAATGGCTTGGTTCGGGCACGACCGATCATGCGGGGAGATCTGTTCACGACTTCGCTTTAGCGTATGATGTAACACAACTGGCCACCTTGACCACCTTGCCTTAGCGTATCCCAGATATGGATGACCATACACCTTCCCTGTTGGACCTTCTGCTGACCTCTCACCCGGACAACTACTCAGTATCCGTTACGCTCCTCTCGGATCGTCGGACCACTGCCTAATCCGGAGTTCATTGCTGGTTACACGCCCAACTCGACCCCGTTTTGTAGGTTGTCGTCGCGTGTGGCACTATAGGTTTGCAGATTGGGACCGGTTGCGGTCCTTTTGTGCATCATACCCATGGGAACCAGTTTGCTTCTTGTCGGATGATCCAGATGTCACTGCCGACCTAGTTGCTGATGTAGTGCTTCAACGTATGGAATATTTTTTTTTCATACTCTGCAGTTCCCATCCGTGGCAGGTCCCAGCCCTGGTTTGGTTGCGCTTGTAAAATGGCCTCTGGCCAAAAACGAGAGTGTTACCAAGCTTAGGCTGATTCAGTGGCATCTAAAGATTTAAATACCAGCGATTTCAACAAGGAATATAACTTTGCCTCCAGGTCAAGAGTAATCGTAGAAGCGAAGTTGGAGCATATCGGCAGAAATGGCGAAAGATTAACCCGCCTTTCTTCGGGAACACGTGCGTTCTGGTCTCTTGCCAGGGCTGTCCAGGAGAATTTTTGCCAGTCCTCTCTACTGTCCCTGCACATAGCAAATGATACACTGGCCCACACCGCAAAGGAGAAGGCCGATCATCTGGGCTCTCTATTTGCGTCTAACTTGACTTTGCATGACCAAGGGAACTTACCACCGACCATAACACGGTGTGATACCAAGATGCCGGATACGGACTGCTTTGGTGCACCCGATCCCTAAAACAAGTGACCACTCAGATCCGTCCAACTACCTCCCTATAGCCATAACGTCTCTGTTATCCAAAATAATGGAATCCATTATCAACAATCAGCTCTTGCAGTATCTAGAGGAGCACCAGCTGATTAGTGATCGACAGTATGGTTTTCGTCGCGGTCGCTCAGCTGGTGATCTTTAAGTATACCTTACGCATCGATGGGCGGAGGTGGTGGATTCTAAGTGAGGCGATGGCGGCTAGTTGGAAATAGCGAAGGCCTTTGATCGGGTATGGCATATCTTTCGAAGCTTCCTTCCTATGGGCTTTCTGAGAAATTGTGCGCGTGGATCTCCAGTTTTTTGGCATATCGGAGTATCAAGGCCGTTGTCGACGGTGCATGCTCCGACTTGAAGCCAATTAATGCTGGCGTTCCTCAAGGCCGTGTGCTATCTCCGACTTTATTTCTCTTGCACAGTGACATGCTGCAGCTCAGCGATATTCATTGTTATGCGGATGACAGTACCAGAGATGCCTCTTACACTGGCAGTGCTAAAATTTCTCGGGAAAACGTTGTCAAGAGTCGGTACAAACTTGTGTCTGAAGTCGAGACCATGTTGTTAAATGTTTCGAAATGGGGCCGAATGAACTTAGTCCAATTTAATCCCAAGAAGACACAAGTTTGCGCGTTTACCGCTAAATTATCCCCCTTTGTCTCTGTCCCTCCCTCTGTTATGAAGACTCCCACTCCTCTTGCCACCTCCACTAGCATCGGAGTACTTGGCGTCGACATATCAAGCGTCGTTCAATTTCGCTGTCACGGAAGATAAGTCTAAATTAGCCTTTTAATAGCTTGGTGTGCTCGGAAAGGCAAGACGGTACTTCACGTCGGCCCATCGATTGCAACTTTATAAGGCTCAGGTTCGGCCCCACATGGAGTATTGCTCTCACGTCTGGGCGGGAGCTTCTCAGTACAAGCTTCTTCCATTTGACCGCATTCAACGCAGATCAACTTGCATCGTCGACGACCAAGTTCTCTCCGGTCGGCTCGACCCTTTGGCACTGCGTAGAGATGTTGGATCACTCTGCATCTTTTACTGTATCTATCACGGGGAGTGTTCCGAGGAACTGTTCGATTTACTACCTGCAGCTCAATTTCGCCATCGGACGTCCCGACAAAGCATGATGTTTCATCAATTTTATGTCGTACCTCTGGTCTGTCTGGAAGTCCACAAACTTGCAATTTTCACGGCATTTCCTACCTCGCACTGCCAAAATTTGGAACCAGCTATCTGGTGAAGTGTTTCCGAACAGATACGACTTAAGGGCATTCAAGACGAGAGCATATTCCCTCCTCAAAGGCTGGCGACGCATCCTCGAGACCTCTGGTGTTTCGGATGTTTGTGGGCGGCGGTAATCACTTACCAACAGGTGAGCCGCCAGCTCGTATGCCCTCCTATCCCATAAACAAATGTAAATGCAATGAGCAAAAATAACATAACACAAACTATATTTTCAGATACGTATTTACTACTCATCAACTACATTCTTCCTAGTAGAATATTGTGAGGTTATGTATGTGGAGCGGTTGGACCTCTGTAGTTAGTCTCCTTAGCTTATATTGTTTATTATTGGTTATTTTTTGTTTCCATGGCAACGCTGACTGATGCCGATGCACTACGGGTTCTAATCATTTAAGGAGGTTTTAAGCTCAAACAATAATACTGTTCCTTTATTAAAACGCATACCTCGGGTAGCGAGAATTTCTGTGAAAATCTGTGTGTGTTCTCAATCTTTATCTTGTTCGATGAAAAACGTTTTGGCCACTAATACCACCCAAGCCTAGAACGAGCGTCTATCATTTCCGTACCATATACTTCATGTCAATTTAAATCCTTCGAACAAATAATCACTTACTAAAGTAAAGGAAAGGAAAGCTGCGAATTCAAATAATTCTTGTCGATTCAGCTACTATTAACATAGAAGAAGAAAAAGTGTAATGATACTGTTATTACAAGCGCGGCACGGATCTTGTTTTCGAGTGATACAATCCCCTGTTTTCCATTTGATACGTTTATTTCCCTAATAGAAAAGCATCCGCCTGCAACTGCAGGTCTTCACCTTCCCGAACCTTCTGATCAAAACAATGATATTGTAAAGGTGACCCCACAGGATGTTTCTGCAGCCATGGCATCTTTTAAACGTGAATCAAAACAACTGATTCCGCACCAAACAATAAAGGAAAATCTGACCTGATTGTTTGTTTTGCCTATCGAATTTTGTAATGTTTTCCAGGAACATGAGTTATTGCAAAAATATAAATATTAAAGTCATAGGGTTGCGTTGTCGTTAACAAATTACTAATCTTATTGGAAATTTTACTCTTGTTTGTAGTACAACATAAGGTGAACTATAGGTGTCACTCCATTCCCATAAGATGGAAAAAGAACAAGAGGACATTTTAGAGTTATGAGTCATGTCATGTTAGCTTAAACGGTCAAAGCATGCCCCTATAGGGATTGATGGCGCGGGTTCGAACCCTGGACATGCCTATAATTTTTCCTCTCGTAATTTTGTAAGTTTGTAGTGGCATTTGTCTATCTGGTATTTTTCACCATACCTCTGAATAGCCAATTTGCAATTATTGTTGTTTGAAAATTAAGCTTCTGGTAAATCTAATTGTTTTTGAGACGCCATTTAGATTATTAGATGGTTACAGAATGGATGTAAATTAAAACAAAATCGGTAAAACTGCTATCTAAATTAAACGTTATATTTCTTAACATTTCCTTAGAACGCCGAGTCTATGGAGGAAATGTGCATGGAATTATTAAATACCAATGAAACAATAGGACTTTCATAAAATATAAACAAAATATGTTAGCGGTAGGGTAGCTTGAAGTTGAACATTACTTTTTGCCTATTTTAATTCACGAGCAGTTTTCTCGTACGAATATACCAAGAAATTGATATGTCGTATATACCTACGGTTATTATAAAATCCTTTATAAATAATCAAATAAGAACCAAGTAAGTCTAATAAGAAACTAATTTAACATATAATAAAAAATTTTTTTTAAATGAAATGACATTTATTTACTTGTGGTTCTAGGTATTATAATATACCAATAGTCTCGCTAGGGCACGCTTTACGCATACAAGATTTACCTATGCCTATACAGGTAGGTATTTTGTCAAAATAGTCACAAACATTAGGAAGTCAACACATTTTTCTCATCTAAGAATTCATTAATTGTATAGTAAGCCTTGAAAACAAGGAAGTCATGTAACTTTTTTTTGAAAATTATTATATTATTAAAATCACGTATAACGTTCGGAATTTTATTATAGAAAATTGGAGCCATACAGAACACACTTTTATTTAGTAGTAACGTATTTGTGGCAAAGTGTCGTTAGGCAAGTTTTTGCATTTTAAGAATCCGTATAATTTTTTTATTTGATAATTAAAATACTTACCACCAGCAGTAATTAAGCCATCTCCAAGAACTGGCTTAATAAAACTGTATATGTAATGTTTTTCTAAACAAATGTTTGAGATCGCCAAACTAGCTTCAGGATCAGTGATAACTAAAAATAAAGTACATAATTAATGAGATCGATTAGGTACGATACGATAATACGATAGTGTTTACTGTTTACTAATAAAAGTAAATTTTATTACCTTGCATGACTACTAATATTGCGTTTAGTTTATTTTTCAAAACTTTCAAGTAATCGGTAGATTGATGGCAACAATTTAAATTCGTTATTTTTACCTAAAAGTTACCGAAGTATCTCACCTGGAAGTGAAGCTTGGCGTAATTACGGTTCCTATCGTTAGTTGTTTTTCATCATCATCATCATCATATCAACCGGAACGTCCACTGTTGAACAAGGTCTCCCCTATTAGGGGGTTTTGCCATAATCCCCACGCTTGGCAGGCGTCTTGGGATCGCAGTAGATTTATCAATACTTCAGAAGGCGCTGCTTCCCACCTTCCGGTATTTTCCCCTTAGATGCCTCCTACGACACCCACGGGAAGAAAGGGGGAGAGGACATTCTAACCCGACACTCCACGAGCCAAAAAGGGCAATAAGGGCACGAGGCAAAGCTTTACTTTATGCTAGCTTTTGACTACTATCTCGACTTAGTGCTGATGATGAAAAAACGAACAGGAAAGGTCCACTACGAGCGCTGCAAAACTTTTTTTAGCTTTAAACTTTTCTCTTTGTCATCATATATGTTTTTAAACAAACTGAACTTACAATACAATTTTTCAAAGCCAATCCTGCATGTAGCTAAACCGCCTTTCTTCAAACATTCTTTGGAAACATCATTTATAACTGTATTAGTGTCTGAAAATGAGAAGGACAGAATATTGTAGTGTTATATGCTTTAATAATACAAAATTACAGTTAATAGGTATAAGTTTGATAAATGTGTTTCGTAAAGATATGTGGTAAAAGTTTTTAGAGCTGTTTTTTATAGGGTTTGGACAAGGGCAAAATAATAATACATCAGTTGAGATGCTGTGCCACAGCATAAATAAAACTGAATATTTTTTAGTTAAAAAAGCATGATTATTATAACCTAACTAGAGTTCGTCCAAAGACAATGGCAAGAAGCGGGTGCCATTTAAGTGTAAAGTCATCTACACTACACACAAGTGCCAAGTATCACAATGATACAACATTAGAAGCGGATAAAACTCCGTTTTTGTAGATTCTATTACATCAAAACAGACGAACCTAACGAAAAAGTCAATGTAGGGCCAACCATCTGTTAACTGGGAAAGCCAAACCCATGTTGTTTACTTTTGACAATCGTTGTAGAGCTTTGATTTCCGTATTTTCAGGATGGATTTTACACTGAATAAAAACTTTTTTTTTGTAATAATTGCCTGTAATAATAATCTTTATTGCCTTGTTGATTTTATTGGATACTCGAATTCCTGTGTTCATTCCCGTGCTTAGTTAGTTGGGATTTTCGAACATCTGGATCTGGATTTGAGAATAACATCCGGAAGTTGGCTATTGTTCTGCACCCTATTACAGGAACGGAACATTTTTATATTTAAGTTGTTTATCACGTTACAACGAACAAAGAATAGGTTGATATTTATAAATATAAATAAATACCACTACTAAAACCTTCTTCAGATAAACCATTCACCAAGAAAGGATTATTCTGCATTAGGATTATTTTTATTTCCATTAGGTACAGACTTCGTATTGGTTTTTTATTAAACACATAAATATAAAAAAGCAAAAATTACCTCCTTGGATCAATCTGAGTCCATGACCGATAAGAGAAAGCCAACCTGATACATCAGGAGGTTCCATATTCTTATTTTCATTGAACCATAATTTCCAACAGGCACAACAAAATGACAAAAGAATAAATGATAATAAAATAATGTGTAACATTTTATGTTATTCCAATAATAAAGACGTTATATCTGTTCACAGAATGTAATACGATTGTGACTAAGTTATACAATTGTTATTTATACGCATCAAACTCATCATACAGGTAATGTAAATAATATAATAATTTTCAGAAAAATGTTTCATGACTTCCTGGTTTTCAAGGCCTACTATACAATTAATGAATTCTTAAATGATAAAAATATGTTAATTTTCTAATGTCTGTGACTATTTTGACATTATACCTACTTGTATATGCATAGGTAATACTTGTATGCGTAAATCGGGCCCTAGCGAGACTATTTTGTATATTATAATACCTAACACTGTAACCTAGGGCCACTAGTAAATAGATTTAATTTAATTTCATTTTCATTTCATTATATTTTTTGTGTTTTAATGCCAACTTCAAGCCAAGAGTGCCCGCCGCGGCAGCACTGGACCGCATCGTGGCCTCTTTGAATAGAGTTTTGAATATTTACATCGAGCAATGTAATAAAAAATATGAAATAATACATTACAGGCACAGGAGACTTTTGGCATCTGTTGGTTCGCGTGCTTATTCAGTCAAAAACACAAATGATTCTTAGGACTAGCAGAAGACAACCCTAAGAGGTTGGTAGCAATTTACCAATAACCCTGTATACAATATCGTTAACACTATTTTTTTTTCTCTGAACATGATCACAAGCGCTATCCCGTCGTCCCCTATGAAGGTTAAAGCAATACCAATTGTAGCTCAAAGTTGCGGCTCAAACGAATAAGGTTCTTGTTGCCGACTGGAATCCGGCGCGAAATTGAAAGATGCTGGTTCGATTCCGGAACAAAAAATGTTTTGCTCCAATAATGTGTAAATGTGATTTACACATTGTTGTGACTACCTTTCTATATTTAGAAATGAAGAAGGTTAAAGTCAAAGTCAAAATCATTTATAAAATTAGGGCGTCTACGACGCTTTTATGAAGGTCAATTACAAATTTTAGTATTGAAATATTCTACATGGTACTGCCACGTTCAGCCAATAAATTGTCGCTGCGAGAAGAACGGGCAAGAAACTCGGGGCCATTCTTTTAAACATCTTTTAACAATGTGTTACAAACGTACTATATAATACAGTTATTACAATATTTGTTTAAATTATGTAGGTGACAGGCAATAGCTTGGCAGAGGCGGAATTGTCCAGGCATTTTTATTGTTTAAGTAATCAGAAACTTTCATTCATCTATATATTGTCTTTTTACGTTTCCACTCTAGGCGGGTATGTACATATGTACATTATTAACTTAGTGATAAAAAGTAGTCCCTAGTCCTCACTATAGGATTCCCTGAATTTGTGAGGACTAGTTCACTTCCAGGGTGCTTGTTACATAACGTTAGTTCGTGAGCAGTGTTCTAAGCATGATTCGTGAAGTGTATCGTATTTGTGTATAATTTAAATATTTACTAAAGCAGTGATCAAGAAAAGTGAATCAGATTAAGGTTATGTTTCTTTTTGTATATTTAATTATGCAATGAAAGAAAAATGTAAGCACTATTCTGTTAATTGTTTTAAAACAAACATTTTCCTAAGTCATACAAATTCAAGCTTATTATAATTGGGTTGATATTATTGTAAATATTTAGATTTTATTACAAATTATTTATGTATACGGAAATTAAAAAATCATTAATATAATTTAATTTAATGTAATATGTTCGGTTAATAAAGGTAAACAATGCAGTCTGTTTCTGAGCGCGCGCGGACGCAAATCCTGTTTGTGTTATCTGCGATGGATTTTGTAAGTGTGTGCGAGCGGCCGAGCGCGGGCGGTCGGCCGCATTCTGTTGGTTTAAGTTGGCCGAGGCCGGTTAGTTTGGGGGTGCTTGGTCAGAATACCTCCACGTGTGCCTTAATGCTACTGGTCTCTTACGGATACGTTTTATCCGGGGAGTACAGAAGCGTTTGGGCCGGTGCACCCTGGGCAGCAGTCAATAACTTCTCTATATGGGATCTTGTTGGCTGCTGGCTAAAATTCTGACACGTAGGTGCTCTCCGCGTGTCCCTATGAACCTAGCATAGGGCACAGTGGATGAGCAGGCGGTTCATCCGCGGAGGTGGGGTCCCGAGAAGGGATAGCGGACCCGTTGGGTCGTAGGATGGCGGCCTGCAAGGCTGGCGGCACGACAGATTTTCCCCTGTCGTGCACGAGGAGGAGCGGCGTCGCTTTTGACGGTGGGCGCGGCAGGGAGGGTTAACTCGGCCACCCTGTCGGGCAAATCTGGAGAGGCAGCTGTCTTTTTACCGCAGCTGCAGTGGACCTCCGGCTCGTGGGATGGCGGGCCTTCAAGGCTCGCGGCAAGGCAGGTCAACTCGGCCACCCTGTCGGGCATTATGTGTCTCCAAACCCCGTTGTTTGGTGCCCGCACAGGGGATGTATAGTCGGGGGGAACTCGGCGACGAGGGCACCACAAGGGGACCTCACCCCTTCAAAAAGGAAAAACCAACATGACAGACAAAGCGATTGATAATGATCCCCAGGTGGGTAAATCCCACCCTTCGCAAGAAGGCTGCCTCACCGTATCTGGGGGGGGGGCAACAAACGCTTCGCGGGCTCCGGCCCGTGCACCGACAACTCTGGCACTCGTAAAAAGGACACCGATTCTACAACACACAATGACATTGGCAAGAAAATGGATATGAGCGAGAAGGAGGTAGCACCATCTCATTCTGGAGCGCTTGTGCAGCGCCAAACCAGGCACTCAGAAATTGGCCGCCGCGGCAGGGCGTGAGCGCAATCTAAGCACCGCGTCAATGGACGTGAGCGAGGAGGAGGCAGCGGGTGTCTCTTCTGCGTCTGAAGCGGGCGCACTTTACGAAGTGCTTCGGATTCCGTCTCCGAATTTATCGGAAACGGACTCCGACGCAATGACATGGGAGAGCGTTTCTTCGCGCGGCACTCCCAAAAGGCGAAAACGGCGTGCGGAAGAGGTCGATGGGGACCTTAGTGACCCCTCACCGTCACTAAAGGTCCCAACCGCGCAACGCGGGAAAGGACGCGCCAAAGGGAGGGCGCCCACGACCGGCCATTATGTCGGCGTCGTTGACGCCATAAAAATGCATATTTTGATGTGTGAGATTGTGAGTGACAAGTGTATCATATAAGTCTGCCCAAACAGACATAAGTATGAGTAACTATATCTAACAATATACTGTAAAGAAGTGCACTATCACAGAACTTCAGTTTGCATGAGACATGCTGCGGTGCGGTCACATCTAAAAATAGATAAGTGAGTGTTATATTAATGTTCAGTAACTTAAACGTTTGAAGTTTAATAACTGCATTTGTGTTCATTACATTACCGAAGAATAAAAGTAATTGTGATGATAGTGTGAAATAGTTTATAGGTAAACAAAAATTCCAATGTGAGCCAACAGAGATTGTACTAGTATTAAATGGTATAAGCGAAACCCGTTTCAGAAATTGGTAAGTGCTGTATGGGTGTGGATAAGTATATCCCTGACTAGGTAATTTTATATACACCACAACTTAACCTTAATACTTTTTTTGTTATGGATTGGCAAGCAAGCAGATGGCCCACCTGATGGTAAGCGGTTACCGTCGCCTATGGACATTTGCAACACCAGGGGCGTTACCGAGCTTTGCCGACCCTGTAGTTCTCTTTTGACACCCTTTTTGAAGGAATCCATACTGTAGCTCTGCGGAAAAACGTTGCATGGAAGATCATTCCACATTTTGCAGGTATGCGGTAAGAAGGAACGCATAAATCGAGCGGTGTGAGACTTCCAGGACTCAATTATGTGGTAAAACGGTATAAGATCAAACAGCTCTTGAGAGCATTCCCAGTTATAGAGCCTGTATAATATACAGGGCGAACCGATATCTCTACAGAGGCTCAAGGTGGTCAGAGAGCTAGGAGTCGTCGACAATTTGGACCGCTCGACGCTGAATAGCATCGAGAGACTGGAGTTGGTACTTTGGTGCGCCATTCCAGAGGTGAGAGCAGTACTCCATGTGAGGGCGAACTTGTGCTTTATAAAGCAAAAGTAGCTGACTTGACGTGAAGTACCGCTTTGCCTTATTCAGCACACTTTGATGCCAATCCAGCCTTATTCGCAGCGAAACTGGACATCTTTGGAAATGTCAATACTCAATACTCAATTATTTATTGCAACATATGTAGCTACATGCAGGTCTTATTTAACATGTTTGTTTGTGTTATACATTTGACCCTATAAGGGTATGGCAATGGTAGGAATGGAACGATCTATTCTTATATCATTCAATTTATCATTGAAGAATTCGTCTAAGGTATAATAACATTTAGATACAAGTAAAGATTTTAGGTTTTTAATAAAACATTCTACCTTTTCAATGTCTTTTAGCGTATTAGGCAGCTAATTATATATATCTATAGCCATTGAGTTAGGACCGGATCTGTACATTTCTAGACTGGACTTTGGTTTTATAAGTTTATGTCTATATTGTGATCGAATATCACGTCGTTGGTCGGCATATTTTTGGAATAATGTTGGGTATTTTTTTACAAATTTGCTAATTTCTAGTATATAAATAGATACTAAGGATAGAATTTTAAATTTAATAAAATATGGTTTGTGAAAATTGGGTATATTGATGTTAGGTGCTTTTATGTTGGCAAGTATCCGAATACATTTTTTTTGAGCGATAAAGAGGTCACTGGCGTCTACACTGTTGCCCCACATTATGATGCCATAACTAAGCCACGAATCCGTAGTAAGCAGACATAGCTGTATTTTGGTTAGTGGCTCGCCTAAGTTCCCAGTTTCCAGTTAATGTGCGTATCAAGTTCTAGGCCTAGAAGTGTCGCTGCATCAACACAAGCTAATTTATTATTATTGTAAGTAAAGTTGATGTCAAGAGGTGGTTTTTGATATGGTCTAAATTGTATTATTTTTGTTTTTGCTAAATTTAAGTCAAAATAATGGTTAGTCATCCAATTTAATACGTTTTTTTAAAATGTCAGTTAAATGATTATTTAAATTCAGATTATTTTTAAATGGTGTCAGTATCGAAATATCATCCGCAAAAAGTATACAGGAATCGTCAATTTCATTTTCTAAGGTCATTTATGTAAATTAAAAAAATAGTACACCCAATGACGCTACCTTGGGGTATAGCGTGGTTCATTTCCGTAATCGTCGATTTTATTGTTTTTATAGTTTTTTTGTCATGATCAAAATGTTCTATTTCAACATACTGGTTTCGATTCCTTAAATATGATTTAAACCACTCGTGAGATTGTCCGCGTATTCCAATGTCGTATAATTTCTGTAGTAATTATACGACAACGCCAAGAACTCCAATACTCTCTGCAATTTCTAGGGGAACACCCTGAAATTGCGGAGCAGTGATGAAGGGGGTCTTTTTCGCGGTGAAAACGCATGTCTGAGTTTTTTTGGGGTTAAATTGGACAAGATTCTGCTGTCCCCAATGTGAGACAAGTTCCAATGAACCCTCAACTTCAGATACAAGACCAGTTCTGCTTCCTTCTATTTCAACGCGAGGGGCATTAACACGGCCAGAATATTGCGCATCGCCCCTGCTATCGTCCGCATAGCAATACATGTTACGGACTTGTCACATGGCATTGATATGCAGAATAATTAGCGTAGGTGAAAACACTGATCCCTGTGGGACACCAGCATTAATCGGCATAGGATCGGAGCAGGCTCCGTCGACAACGACACGAATGCTCCGTCTAGATAAGAAACTGGCGACCCAAGTGCAGAACCCCTCGGAAAAAGACCGTAAGATGGTAACTTCGAAAGAAGTGCCCTGTGCCAAACCCGATCAAAAGCCTTAGCAATATCTAAGTTGACAGCTAAAGCTTCCCTCTACTCTCGACTGCGTCAGCCCAATGGTGAGTGAGGTAGACCAGAAGATCACCAGCCGATCTGCCTCGACGGAAACCGTAATTACGGTCGCTGATCAGTTGGTGATCCTCTAAGTAACCTAGGAGCTGGTTGTTAACTACTTGCTCCATCACCTTACAGAGTAGAGAAGTAATTGCTATAGGCCTGGAGTTGACTGGTACCTGGTACTGATCCGGGTGAGAAGTCAGCATCAAATCTAATAGAGTGGGTGTATGATTCTTGACGTCTGGTATTCTGGTTGGTGAATTAAACAACTGTGAGAGACCTTACGCCAAAGCGAAATCGAGAGCAGTACGCCCGGCGTGATCCGCAGCTTTGGAGCCCAACCACTTGATATGATGAGCGTTAAAATCTCCAAGTACCACTAACTCCGCCGAAGGGTACTGCTCGCCGACCTTATCAGCTCTTCTAGCAAGGTGCTCGAAAAGATAGGTAGATTCCATATCGCCGCTATGTGACCTATAGAGGCAAGCGTACATTAGAGTTTTGCCATTGTAATCCACGCAAACCCACAGTATGGATAGGTTTTTGTCTTCAAAACCATTTAGACGCCGACAGCAAATATCTTCCCGGATGTAAAGACAAACCCCAGCACGACGAATAAACGCGTGCTCGAGCGTGTAACCTGGATATGACAGGTACGCAGTATTCGCCGGGTTCAGTGTTTGTGTCTCCGTTATAAAGAGAAGGGCCAGCTTAACCATTTCAATGTGGTGGTGATGAACGGCATCTAGGTTGGAGTGTAGGCCCAGAATGTTACAAAAATCCACAGATAAAGTGGAATTGGAAGCCGCTGAAAAACATCTCTTTTTAGTTTTATTAGTCATGAGTGAAAATATAAGAGTTGGGTGGTGTGACTTATACTTATATTATTAATTGATCCAATAATAAATAAATTATGCATTACAAGTAAACGACTACACAGACTATATTTATGCAAAAACAAATCATACATCGTATCACTAGCCAGTATTAGGCACGCAAAATCATAACAATACTCGTTTCGCAGTAATTTACAAGATAATTTTATGTGGGTAATATTATTTATTCTTTCATTACAAATTATGATATTTTTTTTGTTTTGAGCTGGGAATAAAATGGCTGTGGTTACAACAAATAAGACTGGTATCATGTTTATAACTAGTAGGTGAGATGTTGAAAGTGTGAGATAATAAAATAGATTTGCGCTGCAGCGACAGTGAGTTTTAAAAATATAATTCATAATGATAGTATGTTTATACTCTTATATGTAGGTCGTTAAGACAATATGCATTTTCATATACCAAGGAGTGGGCAGTTAAAATATTGATTGTAAACCAAAGAGTGAGTAGTGTGCATATTGTCAGAAATATACCTACGTTTATAAAGGTTACTAAAAGCAGTAACTCGCTCGAATATTAATTTTTCAAGTTTTTTTTTTCCCTGTATAAATAAAAAAATATAATTTGTAATTTTGTAACTATGCTAATAATAATAATAATAATAAAAATCTTTATTTGGAACCATAACAATATTATATACTAATAACATATGAGACTCGATGACATTGAACAAAGTATTATTTAAATTTAAAGCTTAATTCGTAGATAAAATAGGATTCGAAAACAATGAATATACAATGAAATAGAACGGGGAAAGTACAAGCCGAAAAAGCAGTTTGACTCTGTGAAGTAGTCAAAACTTAGGGAAATTAGCTAAGAGTTACTTCTGCTAGCCATAGGTACACCAAGACACCTGGCCTTTTTCATCAGGAATCTCTATGAAGAAAACACAGTAGGTATTTATCGGAATTGACGACATACTATCGCGCCACTTTTATTCCAGTACGGGAGTTCGTCAAAGGTGTATTATTTGCTGCTGTTCAACATTCACAAGTAACGTATAACCATAGTAGAAAGAGAGGAAGTAGGCCATCTCCGGCCCAATCCGCGATATAATAACCTACCACACTTGTCTGTCTCAGGGTTGTCACTTTTAGCAAAATTTTAATTCAGTGCCTAGAAATTGGCAACGGCCGGGAAGATGTGTTTTTTACTTATGTTGTGTGGGTTCAGGGTAAGTGAGGTCGGTTTTACCTAAACCATGATGAAGCCTTTCACGATGATAGAAAGAGTGACAGAAGATACCTATGTGGTTGCGGGGCCAGAGACGGGCGACACGGGGCGGTGATGTGTACGAGTACCTACGGTAGTTTACGTGAGTTTACTGATAGTACTGTCAACCAATTCACTAGTTTAAAGCCCGGCCCTTGCCAAAGATGACACATCTCTGTATAGCTAATTTAGTGATTCAATAAAGTTCAACAATAGTTTTCCTAACAAATACAGAAATGTTCAAGATTCAGAACAGTACTATTTATAAAAAAAGTGCCGTTCGGGCACGCCCATATGTAAGGTTTCGTAGTTCATGTGTAGTTATTGCGTTAGTTTTTTGTTTTTAAGTTTTGTTTGTTTTCGCATACATTTTATATGAAAAAACCAAAATAACTTTGCTTCTGTAATTTGATGCTAAATGCCTTTACATTTCGAAAACTATAACTTACATTTTTAAAAGTTGTACTATGGGAGTTATTGGTGGAACTAAAAATATGTCAAAAATGGGGCTTTGATAGCAATATCTCGAGACTGACACATTCAATTAACTTTGTTTCAATCTTACTACTTACTACTACCTACCGACTAAATGTAAACAAAGCAATAGCGGCATATCAATTGACAGATCAAATATACCTACAGGTAATACATTGTAGTAGGAAAGTAGGCCTGCCTACTTCGTCTGCCTGATAGAAAACTACCAAATAAAATCTATAGGTATCTCACTCATCATCAATTAAAAATTATAGGTATGCTAGAATAACTTGCTTACCTTTCCTGTTCAGTAGGTAATCTGAACAGAGACAACTCTGAAATAGATGAACTGTTTAAACAGCCAAACACAGCAATAAGTTCTCCTGCGATTATCACACATTTTTAATTTATTTAGAGGTAGGAGGACGAAAAGCCGTGACGCTCAAACTTTGTGCGATGTTAGCCCCTACTGGCGCACGGTCGAAACGGGTCGAGATTTTGTTAGAGTGTGCGTGCGGGACGCATAGATATTATGGCGCACACATACAAGCCGCGCGCGGTGAGTTTGTATGAAGATAACTTACTTCCCACTCTTTCTACTATGGTATAACCCTTACAAGCTGGACTGAGAGGATCAGTGTAGGTGAAGTAAAAAATTCAAATCTACATTATGCTGATTATACAACTTTGTTCGCAACAAGTATCAGCCATATGGAAGAGCTCCTGTTTGAATTTTCCCCTTTCCATAAAAGCTCCTGCATGGGAGAGCTCCTCAATGAAATGGAAAGTCAGTTTTTCCATTTTATTAGTAGGTAATATTAGCAATTACTACTGAGCTCTTCCGTGCTTTGCAAGGTACATTGGGCCGGTTTGTCCGGGTTTTTGTCTTAGAAAGGCAGTTGTTAAGCATTATGATAGAAAATTTAGCGAATTCCTGCCTGGCTATCTACCACTTTCATGAAGAAGATCTGTCGCCATGTACCAAACGGTGTATTCCGGCAGCTGTCCTTGAGAGCCAGTGTTTCTAGGTTAGCTTAAACAGCTCTTTGACTACACTAATCATCAGGTGACTATACTAAGATTGAGACGAGTTTAGGAAAAGTTACAAAATCATGTATTGATCACTTGTTTACGAAGTTAACTTCATTGAATCCATGCAAGAGCGCAGTCGACACAACTCTGGCGGACTACCGCGTCAATCTGTTGGCATGTGAAGCGATGCATCATATATAGGGTGTGTCGAAAAATTGTAAAACTCAATACTTTGATCATAAAATTCTAAATGAGGAATTAAATAGTACTGATTGGTCGTGTACAAGAGACACCTCGTGTCTAGAAAGTATTTATAAATTTTTAAAAAACTAGTTTTACCTCTGCAAATCCGTTTTTTTTTTTTTTTTATGCATGATAGGTAAGCCTTTGACCACTATCTCACCTGATGGTAAGTGATGATGTGGTCGAAGATGTTATTCAGGCTAACCTAGAAGTACTGGCTCTCAAGGACAGCTGCCGGAACACACCGTTAGGTGCTTGGCGACAGATTTTCTACTTGAGGGTGGTAGCTAGCCAGGTGGGCATTCGCAAAATGCCCTACCACCATGCTATAACGACTGCCATCCTAAGACAACAACCGGGACCGACGGCTTAACGTGCCCTCCGAAGCACGGAAACGCTCAGTAGTAATGTCACTAGCGGTCACCCATCCAACTCATGACCGCGCGCGACGTTGCTTAACTTTGCTGATACGGGTTTTTTTTGCGTAGAGTATATGTGGATTATAGAAAAAAAAATGTACCTGTATGGTACACCTAACACATAATCAATGAATGTCAAATTGCAAAAATCAATGATTATAATAAAATTCTATGACAAAAATAAAGTTAATGATAAATAAAATCCGTTTAATGTCATTGGACATCAATGATAAACATAATGATATTTTTGGGTCATCCATCAACAACCTTCGCCCTTGTTAGTCTTCCTTTATTGTATATTATTTTCTTCTTTTTAATAATCTGGCTTTGGTGCTTTTTTTTCGTGCTTTGGAGTCTGCACGATGTCCTATGGCCGAATGTTATGTTTTCATTCGATATTATGGTGTTAGTGAAGCGCAATAAATATTTAACACTAATCAGTTGGCGGATGTGGTAATGGCAACACCAAAGCGACGGTAGCGCCGCCATTTGATGGGAAAAAACATACGACAGGCTCTGTGATTGGCAGAGTAATTTCCCGCTAAAACGAGTATTGACACGATGTGCAGAGTGGAGTGGGGATTCTTGATACGACCACCAGACTGGAAAAATTGGAGCCGAAAGACTGTTCTGTTCATTACACATGTTACAATTAAATTTAACTCTACAGTACAGTCATCGTCAAATATTTAAGAAATAATAACAGTAATAATGATCAAAAGTAACATAATTCATATTATTAATCAAGTAGAAAGTCTGTCGCCAAGCACTTAACGGTGTGTTCCGGCAGTAGTCCTTGAGAGCCAGTGAAATTACAGGCATATGAGACTTAACAACTATGTCTCATGGTGACGGGCGCAGTACAATTCGTGACTTGTGACGAAATGCATCTGTTATAGGCAGAGGTTAGTCCGCTTAAAATCAGGTGGGCCTCGAGCTTGATCCGTCACAATAACATAAAAAAAATAAAAATAAAAATTTCAAAGAGAGTAATAAATAACAAATTAAAATGTATCATGAGTTCGTCTCCCTATAGGCTAGACATTAATGTTCTTGTGACGGAACAAGCACGAGGCCTACCTGATATTAGGCGGTATCCTCTGCCTGTAACAAATGCATTTCGTCACAAGTCGAAATGCAATGCGCCCGTTACCCTGAGGCATACAGTTGTGAAGTCTCATCTGTGCCTGTAATTTTACTGGCTCTCAATGACTGCTGCCGGAACAACTGGTAGGTGCTTGGCGACAGATTTTGACTACTTGAGGGTGGTAGTTAGCCAGTGTGCGTATGCATTGAGTGAGCACCCTCAGAAACAATTTAATAAAATCGGATAATTTAGTAAAAGTTCTAAAACAATTGTAAAACTAATATCCCTTTTTGTAAAAAGGTAAAACAGAAGATAAATCGTTTACAATCTGCTCACTCAGTCCTCACAGAAAACCGTCAATATCTTCAAATCTATTGAGTTTACAAAAATAAATTGTATACTAGTTTTTAGTAAAACTTGTGAAGAGTATAAATATCAATGGACAGATTGCCTAGTGCCGTATTTAAAAATTTACAAATAAATAATTATGCTCACTCAATCCTCCATTTTCGCAAGGGCCGATTGCTCTCTAATAAACTATAAAATTGAACTTCGCTATATTACCCGTGTCTGGTAATTATTTTATTGTCTATTTTTATTTTATCAATGTTTCCTCTGGGCAAATTTTGCTTAGCGCTATTTATTATATGCCATGTCATTTTTGCTTTATTTGATGAGCAATGAATCCTATGATTATTTTGTGCCTTTTGGGTAAGTTTGATTATTTGTTTTAATTTATTTGAGTATAATTTATATAGAAAGTTATTAGATTTAGTAGGTTTTTTCCTATATTGCCAGAGAAGTTGTCTTTTTCTCTTACAACACACTTTGATCCCACGTTACGTTACTATCCAAGTTATTACCTCAGCTATCGTATTTTCCAGAAATGGCCATGTCTGGCGAAGTGAGCGAGTTTTTCTTCTTCCCAAAGGTAAAAAAAACTGTAAAACGGCGTTATTTATTGACCATCGATGTGACCTAGACTTTTTTTTTATGTAATCGTAACGGAACAAGCCCCAGTCCCATCTGATGTTAAGTGGACTTACATCTGCCTATAACAGATGCATTTCATCACAAGTCAGGATATGCACTGCACCCGTCACCTTGAGACATAGTTGTTAAGTCTCATGTGCCTGTAATTTCACTGGCTCTCAAGGACAACTGCTGCAACACACCGTTAGGTGCTTGGTGACAGATTTTCTACTTGAGGGTGGTAGCTAGCCAGGCGGGTATTCGCAAAATGCCCTACCACCATGCAAAATTACTGGATCTCAAGGTCACATAGCGGCATACGCAGTTAGGTGCTTAGCGACAGATTTTCTGGTCGCTACGGCCCGTGTCTAGCACCTGAGTGAACGAGATATAAGAGTTCTATCTCGGAGCTTTGAGAACCTAACCTCTGTATGTATCGGAAAAACGAGTGCATTTTGCGTGATATTTTTTTATCAATAATAAATACAAGCAAATGTACAATATATTATATAAAAAGAAAACTGCTCAGTGTACACACAAAAGTAAAGAATTAAGTATTATAATAGTATTATTAGAGAAAAGAAATAAAGTATATATGTATACAAGCTTAATAAAGATAAGCACGCACCAAAATACCAGGCAATGAAAATATTTAATGAATTGCCTCATAATTTAAAGGAAGAAATCTACCAACTGAATATGTTTAAACGAAACCTTAAAGTATTTCTTATGAAAAATAATTATTTTAATAATAACGAAATTTTGACATAATATTAGGTGCTTACCAGTGCTAGTGGCAGTATGTTAATATATTTTTATCGTAACATAAATAAATTTGTGTTATCAATTTTAAATGTAATCTGGGTATATATTATTTAAGAACATAATTAATATTCAAATACAATGTATTTTGTTTATGAATACAGGGTTATTGGTAAATTGCTAACAACCTCTTAGGGTTGACTTCTGCTAGTCCTTACAAATATTTTGAGATGATTTTTTTTATATATTTTTTTGTTTTAATGCCTACTCCGAGCTAAGAACGCCCGCCGCGGCAACACTGGACCGCGCCGCTGTGGTCCCTTTGAATAGAGTTATGAATATTTACATCGAGCAAAGTAATAAAAATTATGAAATAATACATTACAGGCACAAGAGACTTTTGACGTATTGTGGTCCTCAGTGGTGCTTATTCAGTCAAAAACATAAAAAACACAAAAGTTTTTTTTTCTTCTCTAAACAAAAATAATCATCTCAAAATGTTTCATAGGACTAGCAGAAGTCAACCATAAGAGGTTGTTATCATTTTACCAATAACCCTGTATATAACTGAACTGAAATGTGTGAAGAGGATTAGCATTTAAAGCGCTCGTAGCAAAGTTTGCTTAGCCGTTCTGAACCGATCAGCAAAGTTAAGCAACGTCCGCCGCGGCAGCAACGTCACCCATGCAAGTCATGAACTTGGATGGGTGATCGCTCGTGACAATACTACTGAGCGTATCCGTGATTCGGAGGCACGTTAAGCTGTCAGTCCGGTTGTTGTCTTAGGAGTCTGGCAGTCTTTACACCGTGGTGGTAGGACAGTTTGCAAATGCCCACCTGGCTAGCTGCCACCCTCAAGTAAAAAATCTGCCACCAAGCACCTAACGGTGTGTTCCGGCAGCTCACCTTGAGAGCCAGTAATTCTAGGTTTACTTGAACAACATCTTCGACCACATCAGCACTTACCATCAGGTGAGATAGTAAAAGAAGTAGAGATAGTAAATCTGTCACTAAGCACAAAGCACCTAACGGTGTTTTTCGGCACTGTCCTTGAGAGCCAGTAATTCTTGGTTAGCCTGAACAACACCTTCGACCACATCATCACTTACCATCAGGTGAGATAGTGGTCAACTGCAACGCACAACCTCGTGTATAATGAGCAACTTAGCCCACTTGTATCATAATCTACTATTCTCAAACAATAGAAATTATTATTATAGGTCTGTAGCTAGCAGGGCACGGGTTGCACTTTAGCATTTTATTATGTAGAAAGAAAGGCGCAAGAGATATTACACGTTAAGATTGCGAATTGAGATTGGGGAAGGCAAAAAAAAAAGACTAAATGGGTCACTATTTTTTCTGAGAATTTCCTTCCTAATAGTCACACTAATAGGTACGCAATAACCCTACAAATAGATAAATGTAAAGAGACTCGTAGATTACTAGAACTTGTGACCACTGTCTTACCTGATGGTTAGTGTAGTCAAAGAGCTGTTTAAGCTAAACTAGAAACACTGGCTCTCAAGGACAGCTGCCGGAATACACCGTTTGGTACATGGCGACAGATCTTTTTCATGGAAGTGGTAGATAGCCAGGCAGGAATTCAATAATAACAAAGATTTTTTAAATATTTTATGAAAACATCAAATTCATATTTAAATGAAACACTTAAAAGATATAAAAATATATCTAGTGACAATTCCGCCTAATTTACCTGTTAAGGGGACGTGACGTCAAAAATCAAGAAAAT
The DNA here is from genome assembly GCA_963890685.1 of Plagodis pulveraria. Classification (NCBI taxonomy): domain Eukaryota; kingdom Metazoa; phylum Arthropoda; class Insecta; order Lepidoptera; family Geometridae; genus Plagodis; species Plagodis pulveraria. Next base: position 3,004,933 of record OY982963.1, on the reverse strand, counting down.
CTTGATCGTGCGCTCGTAGAGTCAAGACCTCCTGAGGATGCTTCGTGTAGTAGCCAAACGCGTCGAAAATTCTTCCGGTTTGGCTGCGTGGCGTTTGTGACGTCACGTCGCCTTAACAGGAAAATTAGGCGGAATTGTCACTAGATATATTTTTGTATTTTTTAAGTGTTTCATTTAAATATTAATTTGATGATTTCATAAAATATTTAAAAATATTTGTTATTATTAAATATGGATTTCCGCAAAGTAACGCCTGAATCTATTTATTATCTTAAGGCAGGAATTTGCTGAATTTTTTATCATAATGCTTAACAACTGCCATTCTAAGACAAAAACCCGGACAAACCGGTCCAATGTCCGTTGCAAAGCACGGAAGTGCTCAGTAGTAATTGCTAACATTACCTACTAATAAAATGGCAAGACTGACTTTCCATTTGATTGAGGAGCTCTCCCATAGAGGAGCTTTTATGGAAAGGAGAAAATTCATGGAGGAGCTCTTCCATATGGCTGATACTTGCAGCGAACAAAGTTGTATAATCATTATAATGTAGATTTGAATTTTTTACTTCACCTACACTGATCCCCTCAGTCCAGCTTGTAAGGGTTATACGTTACTTGTGAATGTTGAACAGCAGCAAATAATGCACCTTTGACGAACTCCCGTACTGGAATAAAAGGGGCGCGATAGTATGTCATCAATTCCTATAAATACCTACTGTGTTTTCTTCATAGAGATTCCTGATGAAAAAGGCCAGGTGTCTTGGTGTACCTATGGCTAGCAGAAGTAACTCTTAGCTAATTTCCCTAAGTTTTGACTACTTCACAGAGTCAAACTGCTTTTTCGGCTTGTACTTTCCCCGTTCTATTTTATTGTATATTCATTGTTTTCGAATCCTATTTTATCTACGAATGAAGGTTTAAATTTAAATAATACTTTGTTCAATGTTTGTAAGTGTAAGGAACTTTGTCTAGCTTCCGGTGGAGGGCGTTGACATCTGCGACACAGTTATCACACTTCTGCAGGTGTCATCGATTCTCATATGTTATTAGTATAATATTGTTATGGTTCCAAATAAAGATTTTTATTATTATTATTATTATTATTAGCATAGTTACAAAATAAAAAATTATATTTATTTACTTATCCCGAAAAAAAACAATTAAAAAAAAACACTTGAAAAATGAATATTCGAGCGAGTTACTGCTTCTAGTAACCTTTACAAACGTAGGTATATTTCTGACAATATGCACACTACTCACTCTTTGGTTTACAATCAATATTTTAACTGCTCACCCCTTGGTTATCTATGGATTGTCAATATCTCATGAAAATGCATATTGTCTTTACGACCTACATAGAAGAGTATAGACATACTATCATTATGAATTATATTTTTAAAACCCACTGTCGCTCCAACGCAAATCTATTTTATTATCTTACATTTTCAACATCTCACCTACTAGTTATAAACATGATACCAGTCTTATTTGTTGTAACCACAGCCATTTTATTCCCAGCTCAAAACAAAAAAAATTTGATAATTTGTAATGAAAGGATAAATAATATTTCCCACATAAAATTATCTTGTAAATTACTGCGAAACAAGTATTGTTATGTTTTTGCGTGCCTAATACTGGCTTGTGATACGATGTATGATTTGTTTTTGCATAAATATAGTCTGTGTAGTCGTTTACTTGAATTGCATAATTTAATTATTATTGGATCAATGAGTAGTATAAATTTGATAAATTGTAACCATGTTTTTTATTTCCAATTTTATAAAAAAGTTCTTATATATGTTCTGCTTGATTGCTATTTTACTTACACTTGTGAATATTACTGTAAACCTGAAAATATAACCATCAATGTATGTATATTCCCTAAGTGACTTATACTTATCCAAACTTTTAGGGCCGTACTATGAGTTAAGCAGCAGTTAACTGCTGAACAGTCGTGAGAGGTTGGCGCGGGGTCCAGGGAGACCCGGTGAAACGGCTGACCGCTGGCTGCCCGCGGGTCAGTAGGGGACCCGAACCCTGGGATTGCTTATAATCTCCGCCCGAGGAGGCTGTCCCGCCAACCGGCGCATAATCCTAAAAATCAGCTGACGTGCCGGAGTAGGAGACCGGAGTGGATCCCATGAGCTGGTTCCAGGGGGGAAAGGGTGCCCTTCCGTCACCCGCACCAGCCATTCACACCGCTGTTTGTTGTTATTGTTGCAACTTCAAGTCTATTTTTTGTCCTATCGTTGGGATTGGTATAAGTCAGACCACCCAACTCTTATATTTTCACGCATGACTAATAAAACTAAAAAGAGATGTTTTTCAGCGGCTTCCAATTCCACTTTATCTGTGGACTTTTGTAACATTCTGGGCCTACACTCCAACCTAGATGCCGTTCATCACCACCTTGAAACGGTTAAGCCGGCTCTTCTCTTTTTAACGGAGACACAAATACTAAACCCGGCGAATACTGCGTACCTATCATATTCAGGTTACACGCTCGAGCACGCGTTTATTCGTCGTGCTGGGGTTTGTCTTTACATCCGGGAAGACATTTGCTTACGCTTGCCTCTATAGGTCACATAGCGGCGATATGGAAACTATCTTTTCGAGCACCTTGCTAGAGGAGCTGATAAGGTCGGCGAGCAGTACCTTTCGGCGGAGTTAGTGGTACTTGGAGATTTTAACGCTCATCATATTAAGTGATTGGGCTCCAAAGCTGCGGATCACGCCGGGCGTACTGCTCTCAATTTCGCTTTGGCGTATGGTCTCTCACAGTTGGTTTACTCACCAACCAGAATACCAGACGTCAAGAACCATATACCCACTCTATTAGATTTGATGCTGACTTCTCACCCGGATCAGTACCAGGTATCAGTGAAAGTACCACTAGGTTCTTCGGATCACTGCTTGGTACGATCTAAGGTAGCTATCGTGCGCAACCACCGTAACGTGCCTCTTGAGAGTCGTACGGTGTGGCACTACCAGTCTGCTGATTGGGATGGACTGAGAAAATGTTTTTCGTCCTACCCTTGGGGGCAGATTTGCTTCTCCTCGGAAGATCCAAACGTGTGTGCAGACTCCATCACTGACGTCGCACTTCAGGGTATGGAATGCTACATTCCTAAATCTATTGTGCGCGTTGGTGGTCGGAGCCGTCCATGGTTTAATAAGTCTTGCGCTGACTCTTCTAGTCAGAAAAACGCTGTTATAAAACCTGGACCGAAGCACATGCGCGTAAAGATACCGCTGAGTTGAAGAAGAAATTGAATGCTGCCTCCAGATCTAATAAGAGGACAATTGCTAAGGCAAGGTCTGAGCACATCAGCAGAATAGGCGACCAGCTAGCAACTATTCCCTCAGGAAATCGTGTTTTCAGGTCCTTTGCTAAAGCTGCTGAAGGTAATTTCTGCTAAACCTCCTTACCAGTATTACGTAAGCCGGATGACTCTCTGGCCCACAGTGCTAAAGAGAAAGCCGACCTTTTAGGTATACTCTTTGCCTCTAACTCGACTCTCGACGATAGAGACGAAACACCTCCGGTAATTCACGGATGTGGGAGTTCCATGCCAGATGTACGTTTCTCGCAGAGAGCGGTAAGGTAGAAACTCTTACCACTTGATGTACGAAAGTCGAGCGGGCCTGGATCCATCCCGGCTATTGTCCTCAAATCATGTGCTCCTGAACTGAATCCAGTGTTAACGCGCCTTTTCCTGCTCTTCTACTCCAAAGGATGCGTCCCGTCTTCGTGGAAGGTTGCTCTCGTTCACCCCATTCCCAAGAAGGGTGACCGTACAGACCCATCCAACTACAGGCCTATAGCAATTACTTCTCTACTATGTAAGGTGATGGAGCGAGTAGTAAACAACCAGCTCCTAACTTCTTACAACTTAATCTTACTTCATCCAAACTAACCGGCCGCCTCGGCCAACTTCAACCAACAGAATGCGGCCAACCACCCGCGCTCGGTCGCACGCACACATTTACAAAATCCATCGCAGATAAAACAAACATAATTCGCGTCCGCGCGCGCTCAGAAATAGACTGCATTGTTTACCTTTATTTACCGAACATATAACATTAAATTAAATTATATTAATGATTTTCTAATATCCGTATACATAAATAATTTGCAATAAAATCTAATTATTTACAATAATATCAACCCAATTATAATAAGCTTGATTTGGTATGACTTAGGAAAATGTTTTTTTTTGAATAATTAACAGAATAGTACATGCTTCTTTCATTGCATAATTAAATATACAAAAAGAAACATAACTTTACTCTGATTCACTTTTCTTGATTACTGCTTTAGTACATATTTAAATTATACACAAATACGATACACTTCACGAATCATGCTTAGAACACTGCTCACGAACTAACGTTATGTAACTAGCACCCTGGAAGTGAACTAGTCCTCACAAATTCAGGGAATCCTATAGTGAGGACTAAGTACTACCTCTTATCACTAAGTTAATAATGTACAGATGTACATACCCGCCTAGAGTGGAAACGTAAAAAGACAATATATACATGAATAGATGTATTTTGTAGTGCATATAATTGAGCAAATAAATATTATTATTATTAAGGACGATACTAATCTCCATTTGCCTATTCCACTCAGCCATCAAAATTTTAAACCTTTAAGCCGAACTTTGTGCTATTATTATATTACTTTAACCGTCATAGGGGACGGTGCGATCTAGTTGTGTGGTTCATGACTACCAGTAGTGCGGTTCCACCAGTAGACTTCATTTGATGGAAAGAAATGTTTAAAAAAGCACTTCTATACTGTCTGATAATCATTAAAAAAGTTGAGGATTGTTATACATAAATAAATGGAGAACTCTCGCAATGATGTGATTACCCATTTTAATGAGCATAATTTATTGAATGAGAATCAGTTTGGTTTCACAAAGAGCAAATCCACAACGAATGCAGGTGTTCAATTGACGCCGCATATACTGGAAGCCTGGGAGAGTTCACATAATGCTATTGGCGTATTTTGTGATCTTTCCAAGGCATTTCACTGTGTAGAGCACTGCACTCTGATTCGTAAACTTTCCCACTATGGTATTCGTGGAAAAGCTCTGAATCTTATAGAGTCATATCTATCAGACAGGATACAGAAGGTTGGGATAAATCGCAATACTTCTTCCGGGTCACTGGTAAAAATGGGAGTACCACAGGGATCAATTTTGGGACCTTTTCTGTTTCTAACATATATGAATGATCTCCCTGGCATGGTCAAAGATTTCTGCGAAATTCTTTTATTCGCAGATGATACCTCTCTGATTTTTAAACTAGATAGGAAAGACATGAACCGACTCATGTAAACCATGTATTATCTAAGATTTGTAAATGGTTCGCCGCTAATAATCTTCTCCTTAATTTAAAAAAAGATGAAATGTTTAAAGTTTTCTTTACCAAATGTTCCTTATGTTGAACCCACAGACCTAGGATTTTTTCGCTACGCTCAATAAACCTACGAAGTGTGTGAGTGAAAGGTAAGCTGCTACAAACCGTCGGGAGAAAAAAAGATATAGTTAAACAAGAAGACGGTATGTCATTTTTTACGCGAGTAAGAGGCCATAGCCTCCCGGCCTCTTCCAAGTCGGCGCGAATTTTGTGTATTTGCTCAAATATCTTACGATTATAATATAAAATATGTATTCTGCAAGCATGGTGTCTTGTTCAGTGAGTGAATGTGAGGTTACAAGACACAGTAACCCGAATATATACACGTTTCATAGGTAATTTATGTTTATTTGTACTACTTTTTGGATAATCATTATTTTGTCATTTTGTTTTAAAATTAGTTATAAGAACTATGGATATATTAGATAATACGTTTCTCTTCATACTTATCATCAAATTACATTGCTAAATGAAGAATTAGTTGGTATTTTACGAAAAATACAAAACATTTGTTTACGATAGGGCTTGACAAAGTCCTGACGTCACAAGTATCGATAAAGTCGATAGTTTATGTCTGACCTTTAGCTTCGACGTGAATGCTCGGGTACATATTCGAACATCAAAAATAACCGGTAGTTAGTTTAATCATAAATTAGTTTAAAAAATAATATGATTTCAAAACAATTAGCGAGAAGTTGACAGATCAGTTTATAGCTTATTGAGTATTTACGAATAAGGGAGTAAATATTATCTTAAGATATATTATTCAAAATTTATTATGATGTTTTCTGTGAAAAGTTCCCCTAACTCTCAATAAATAATTGGAAATATCTCTTACTAGTGTCATAAAATATTAGTATCTTTATACAAATGGCTATTTACAGAATTTGAGATAACTATATGCACGCGTATAATAATGTTTGTGTTCTTACAGATTACCAACAAATTTTCAGTATATGATAAAAAGGGTTCGGATTATTGACGCAATCTAAATAAAAACTCTACAGTTTGTAGTAAACTTTGAATCAAAATGCTTCATACAAAGAAAACATCGATGTATACTAATGAAAGACTCAATACCAAATTTTAATGTCCCTGAATGCATAAAGCTGTGGAAATGGTAGTCAATGGCTTTAGGAAATGATGACACAAGTAACAGTTTAATTCGTAGTAAAAAACATCGTCAAATCATTTTTTTTCATGAAAAGACTGTAGGATATGTTGAGTCAATCTAGTAACCCTTGCCTTAGCGTCCCTGGTGCAATAACATCTACAATACTCGCTTCATTGCAGCGCTGGATAGCTATGGCTGTCCTGACACAAAATAATTTTTATTTTTCCTTTTAGATCAAATTGAAAATAAGACGGGAGGGCCCTTACTTAAATAGAGATATATTACCACCGTTAGCCATTACCTGGCCCTTCAAATCAAGTACTGTCCCCAAGGAAAAAAACTTACTAACTAATGTTCTAAATTGTGACAAAAATGACGGAAAAAAAAATTAGCTCTTAAGAAGTTTTAAAGCTGAAACAAAAATAATGTTAAAACGGCTTTTAGACTTAAAAACAGACTTTAAAGAATTATATGTTTTGTAGGCCAGTTAGTAAAGATCATCGAAATTATGTACACATCGTCATTTCTACAGCCCAAGGAGCTATGTTTACACCAGGGACAAATTCGACCTTTGCTTACCACATGTGAATGCTTTACGCACATGGTATTCAGATAAATGTAATTAAAAAATTTACAATATGTGTATATTTGCAGCTTAATGATTTTGTTAATGGTAATCATAATACTTAGTAATGCTAAGTACAATAAATGCATTTGACTTCAACTTTGATTGAGTTTTATTTTTAACAGAACAAAAAGGGAGCAGTTTCTCAATAAGGTTGTATTCATGTTATGATATTTGGATTTATTTTCATTTAAAAACATCGTATTTTGTTTGAAAGGATATACTTTAGGATTCATCCCTTTGAAATCTCATCATAATCAGTTAAGTAGTTTGGTTTTTAAATCATAATGACTTGAAAAATAAGTTGTTCAAGTTATTGAAATTGCATATATTGCATTTCTGTGATTTCAGTGTTGTTTACGATCATTACAATAGTCTCAATGAACTATATAGGGCATTTCAAACGAATGTGTCCTAAGATTTAACCAGTAAAACTGTCGATAGTATTACGCTCGCGTCATTACAACACTATGTCACTCACACATTTACATTTCATTTTTTGTTATACCATTCATCCATCACTGTTGCTCTTGTACATCCTAAGCCTATGGTTGAACCAAACATTAAGCTTGGCCCAGATAAACTCCCTATTGACAAAGCGACAGTCTTCCTGGGAATCAAAATGGATTCCACTTTACAGTGGATGGATCCCAGTATACATGATCTCTCCGGAAGACTTAGTTTTGCTGCATATGCAGTTCTTGGGATAAGACAGTTAACAGACGTAGCTACTGCTTGTTTAGTTTATTTCACGTACTTCCACATTATTATGTCCTATGGTGTATTGCTGTAGGGAACTGTTGCTGAGATAGAGACAATCTTTATCATACAAAAGCGTGCAATTCGAGCCATTTATAAAATGGGTCCTAGGGAATCTCTGAGGGATCTTTTTACAGTAATTGATATTTTAACTTTACCAAGACTAAGAAGTAGTAAATTTAAATTAAACAGTGACGATAACAATACAAGGAATAAAGATAAAATAGCGGTGCCAGGTTTTAGATTAGCAAAGACAAATAAAAGGTCCTTCTTAGGTAATTGTGTGCGGTTTTATAATAAAGTTCCCAAACATATTACAACGTTCACAGAAGGGAAATTCAAGTTGCACGTGAAAAACATATTGATTCCTACTACACAGTTTCTGATTACTTAAACGACAAAAATGCCTGGATTATTAAAAGATGTTTAAAAGAATGGCCCCGAGTTTCTTGCCCGTTCTTCTCACAGCGACAATTTATTTGCTGAACGTGGCAGTACCATGTAGAATATTTCAATACTAAAATTTGTAATTGACCTTCATAAGAGCGTCGTAGACGCCCTAATTGAATAAATGCTTTTGACTTTGACTTTGACTTTACCCTTCTTCATTTCTAAATATAGAAAGGTAGTCACAACAATGTGTAAATCACATTTACACATTATTGGAGCAAAACATTTTTTGTTCCGGACTGGAATCGAACCAGCACACTGAGAAAAATCTAAAGTCAAAAGCGCCCTAATGACGGCCAATTTATATGGTATAAGGCAAAAAACCGACCAAACGTAAATACGTACAAAAACGCCTTCCAACTAGAAGGCGTTAAACGAGGTCAGTGAAGGCGAATGTTTCATTTCGTCTTCATTTAAGGTGTATTTTGTGGTCTTTCTTAAATATTGACTTTTCGATGAGGCTGATAAGTCGTACGTTATAGTGATACTCACCGTATATAAACCTCTGTAAAAGTAAGGTATATTTTATGGTCAATACTGCAATTATTATCGTATAACAAGTTCAATTCTGAAAATACTTTACGGACGGCGTTTTTGACTGTTGTGTTTATTATAAAACTTGGTACATTTTTATTGATTGGTGAAAATCATCTTAAGACTTGTGAATTCATCTTACGTAGTTACAATTCAACGGTAAAAGGTCAAATTTGATTTAAGCCTTTAAGTCGTTTTTCTCAGTACATATTTCGATTTCGCGCCGGATGCCAGTCGGCCACATGAACCTTATTCGTTTGAGCCGCAACTTTGAGCTACAATTTGTATTGCATTAACCTTCATAGGGGACGACGCGATAGCGCTTGTGATCATATTCAGAGAAAAAAAATAGTGTTAACATATTTTTTATTACTTTGCGCGATGTACTTGTGGCCCTAGGTTACAGTGTTAGGTATTATAATATACAAAATAGTCTCGCTAGGGCCTGCTTTACGCATACAAGTATTACCTATGCATAAACAAGTAGGTATAAAGTTAAAATAGTCTCAGACATTAGGAAATTAACATATTTTTCTCATCTAAGAATTAATTAATTGTATAGTAGGCCTTAAAAACCAGGAAGTCATAAAACATTTTTCTCAATTATTATATTATTTACATTACGTGTATGATGAGTTTGATGCATATAAATAACAATTGCATAACTTAGTCGCAATCGTATTACATTCTGTGAACAGATATAACGTGTTTATTATTGGAATAACATAAAATGTTACACATAATTTTATTATCATTTATTCTTTTGTCATTTTGTTGTGCCTGTTGGAAATTATGGTTCAATGAAAATAAGAATATGGAACCTCCTGATGTGTCAGGTAGGCTTCCTTTTATCGGTCATGGACTCAGATTGATCCAAGGAGGTAATTTTTGCTTTTATATATTTATGTGTTTAATAAAAAATCAATCCGAAGTCTGTACCTAATGGAAATAAAAATAATCCTAATGCAGAATAATCCTTTCTTGGTGAATGTTTTATCTGAAGAAGTTTTAATAGTGGTATTTATTTATATTTATAAATATCAACCTATTCTATGTTCGTTGTAACGTAATAAAAAACTTAATTATGAAAATGTTTCGTTCCTGTAATAGGGTGTAGAACAATAGCCAACTTCCAGGTATTATTCTCAAATTCAGATTATTTTTAAAATTTAGTTCGAAAATCACAACTAACTAAGCACGGGAATAAACACATGAACTCGAGTATCCAATGAAATCATTAAGGCAATTTAGATTTATATCATAAAAAAAAAATTTATCGAATGTGAAATCCATCCTAAAAATACTGAAGTCAAAGCTCTGGAACGATTCTCAAAAGTAAACAAAATGGATTTGGCTTTCTCGGTTAACAGATCATTGGCATTACATTGGCTTTTTCGTTGGGTTTGCCTGTTTTAATGTAATAGAATCCACAAAACGGAATTTTATCCGCTTCTAATGTTGTATCATTGTGATACTTGGCAATTGTATGTAGTTAAGATAACTTTACACTTAAATGGCACCCGCTTCTTGCCATTGTCTTTGGACGAACTCTAGTTAGGTTATAACAATTATGCTTTTTTAACCAAAAAATATTCAGTTTTAAATATGCTGTGGCACAGTATCTCATCAGGTATATTATTATTTTGCCTGTGTCCAAACCCTTTAAAAACAGCTCTTAAAACGTTTACCACATATTTTTACGAAACAAATTTTTTAAACTTATACCTAATTACTGATATTTTGCATTATTAAAGCATATAACACTACAATATTCTGTCCTTCTCATTTTCAGACACAAATACATTTATAAATGATGTTTCCAAGGAATGTTTGAAGAAAGGCGGTTTAGCTACATTCAGGATTGGCTTTGAAAAATTGTATTGTAAGTTCAGTTTGTTTAAAAACATATATAATAACAAAGAGAAAAGTTTAAAGTTAAAAAAAAGTTTTGCAGCGCTCGTAGTGGACGTTTCCTAGTCGTTTTTTCATCATCAGCACTGAGTGGAGATAGTAGTCAAATGCTGGCATAAAGTAATGTTAACTTGATGCTTTGCCCCGTGCCCTTATTGCCCTTTTTGGCCCGTGGAGTGTCGGGTTAGAATGTCATCTCCCCCTTTCTTCCCGTGGGTGTCGTAGGAGGCATCTAAGGGGAAAATACCGGAAGGTGGGAAGCAGCGCCTTCTGAAGTATTGATAAATCTACTGCGATCCCCATGACGCCTGCGTGTGTGGGGATTATGGCAACCCCCCCCCCCCCTTTAATAGGGGAGACCAACAGTGGACGTTCCGGTTGATATGATGATGATAGCCAACTAACGATAGGAACCGTATTTACGCCAAGCTTCACTTCCAGGTGAGATACTTCGGTAACTTTTAGGTAAAAATAACGAATTTAAATAGATGCAATCAATCTGCCGATTACTTGAAAGTTTTGAAAAATAAACTAAACGCAATATTAGTCGTCATGCAAAGTAAAAAAAATTACTTTTATTAGTAAACAGTAAACACTATCGTATTATCGTATCGTACCTAATCTATCTCATTAATTATGTACTTTATTTTTAGTTATCACTGATCCTGAAGCTATTTTGGCGATCTCAAACATTTGTTTAGAAAAACCTTACATGTACAGTTTCATTAAACCAATTTTTGGAAATGGCTTAATTACTGCTGGTGGTAAGTATTTTTATTATCAAATAAAAAATTCATACGGATTCCTTAAATGCAAAAATTTGCCTAACGACATTTTGCCTCAAATACGTTACTACTAAATAAAAGTGTGTTCTGTATGGCTCCAATTGTCTATAATAAAATTCCTAACGTAATATGTGATGTAAATAATATAATAATTTTCAAAAAAAAGTTACATGACTTCCTGGTTTTCAAGGCCTACTATACAATTAATTAATTCTTAGATGAGACAAAATATGTTAATTTCCTGATGTTTGTGACTATTTTGACAATATACCTACCTGTATATGCATGGGTAATACTTGTATGAGTAAAGCGGGCCCGACGCGGGGCGAGACTATTTTGTATATTATAATACCTAACACTGTAACTAGAGCCATAAGAAAATAAATTTCATTTTATTTTAAAAAATTGTTTATTCCTATTTAATTAGTTTCTTATGAGACTTACTTGGTTCTTATTTGATTATTTATAATGGATTTTATAATAAAACTAGGTATTAACGACATATCAATTTCTTGGTATATTCTTACGAGAAAACTGCTCGTGAATTAAAATAGGCAAAAAGTGATGTTCAACTTTAAGCTACCCTACCGCTTACACATTTTGTTTATATATTATGAAAGTTCTTTGATTACGTTGAAATTTGACATCTACGAGTTCATTATACTTTACTTTAAGCATACAAGGGGAAAATATTTAATGGGCCCTGAAGGGAAACTACTTTAAATCCTTAAGATTATTTATTTTATTAAAAGGAAACATTCCTTTAATCGAAATCTGTCTGAACGGGGAAATGAACCAGCTAAAAATTCAATACACGCTATTTTATTGCACTTGTCGATATTGAGTTATATTAAATATGAAATTTCTCCAAGAAATGTTAGGTATTTTACTGATCTGTCGAAAAAGATATCCATGCAATCATAGTAAGTACACAAGGGCTTTAATCAATATTACTTTCGTAGACTAAAATTGTTCACTTTTAACAGGTAAAATGCTAGTGGTATACTTATACCTCAGAGGGCCAAAGACATTCTATGAATAGCTAATGATACTTATACTATTAAAAATGTGTTATATAAGCTTGCAAATTTGTATCTAAGTACCTTGTTATAGAAATAGGAAAGAAAACTGTTTCATTGGTATTTAATAATTCCATGCACATTTTCCTCCTTAGACACGGCGTTCTGAGGAAATGTTTAAAAATGTAACGTTTAATTTAGATAGCAGTTTCACCGATTTAGTTTTAATTTGCATCCATTCTGTAACCATCTAATAATCTAAATGGCGTCTCAAAAACAATTAGATTTACCAGAAGCTTAATTTTCAAACAACAATAATTGCAAATTGGCTATTCAGAGGTATGGTGAAAAATACCAGATAGACAAATGCCATTACAAACTTACAAAATTACGAGAGGAAAAATTATAGTCATGTCCAGGGTTCGAACTCGTGCCTTCATACCCTATAGGGGCATGCTCGGACCGTTTAAGCTAACATGACATGACTCATAACTCTTAAATGTTCTCTTGTTCTTTAACCATCTTATGGGAATGGAGTGACACCTATAGTTCACCTTACGTTGTACTACAAACAAGAGTAAAATTTGCAATAAGATTTTAATTTGTTAACGACAACGCAACCCTATGACTTTAATATTTATATTTTTGCAATAACGCATGCTCCTGGATAACATTACAAAATTCGATAGGCAAAACAAACAATCAGGTCAGATTTTCCTTTTATGTTTGGTGCGGAATCAGTTGTTTTGATTCACGTTTAAAAGATGCCATAGCGGCAGAAACATCCTGTGGGGTCACCTTTACAATATCATTGTTTTGATCAGAAGGTTCGGGAAGGTGAAGACCTGCAGTTGCAGGCGGATGCTTTTCTATTAGGGAAATAAACGTTTTAAATGGAAAACAGGGGATTGTATCACTCGATAACAAGATCCGTGCCGCGCTTGTAATTACAGTATCATTACATTTTTTCTTCTTCTATGTAAATAGTAGCTGAATCGACATGAATTATTTGAATTCGCAGCTTTCCTTTCCTTTACTTTATTAAGTGATAATTTGTTCGAAGGATTTGAATTGACATGAAGTATATGGTACGGGAATGATAGACGCTGGTTCTAGGCTTAGGTGGTATTAGTGGCCAAAACGTTTTTCATCGAACAAGATAACGATTGAGAACACACATAGATTTTCACAGAAATTCTCGCTACCCGAGGTATGCGTTTTATTAAAGAAACAGTATTATTGTATGAGCTCAAAACCTCCTAAAATGGTTGGAACCCGTAGTGCATCGGCATCAGTCAGCGTTGCCATGGAAACAAAAAATAACCAATAATAAACAATATAAGCTAGGGAGACTAACTACAGAGGCCCAAACGCCCCACATACATAACCTCACAAAATTCTACTAAGAGGAATGTAGTTGATGAGTAGTAAATGCGTATCTGAAAATATAGTTTATGTTATGTTGTTTTTGCTCATTGCATTTACATTTTTTTTATGGGATAGGAGAGCATACGAGCTGGCGGCACACCTGGTGGTAAGTGATTACCGCAGCCCACAAACATCCGCAACACCAGAGGTCTCGAGGATGCGTTGCCAGCCTTTGAGGAGGGAATATGCTCTCTTCTTGAATGCTCTTAAGTCGTATCTGTTCGGAAACACTTCACCAGGCAGCTGGTTCCAAATTTTGGCAGTGCGAGGTAGGAAATGCCGTGAAAATTGCAAGTTTGTGGACTTCCAGACAGACCAGAGGTACGACATAAAATTGATGAAACATCATGCTTTGTCGGGACGTCCGATGGCGAAATTGAGCTGCAGGCAGTAAATCGAACAGCTCCTCGGAACACTCCCCGTGATAGATACAGTAAAAGATGCAGAGTGATCCAACATCTCTACGCAGTGCCAAAGGGTCAAGCCGACCGGAGAGAACTTGGTCGTCGACGATGCGAGTTGCTCTGCGTTGAATGCGGTCAAATGGAAGAAGCTTGTACTGGGGAGCTCCCGCCCAGACGTGAGAGCAGTACTCCATGTGGGGCCGAACCTAAGCCTTATAAAGTTGCAATCGATGGGCCGACGTGAAGTACCTTGCCTAAGTGTCTTGCCTTTCCGAGCACACCAAGCTTTTTAGAGGCTGATTTAGACTTATCTTCCAAGTGTCAGCGAAATTGAACGACGCTTGATATGTCGACGCCAAGTACTCCGATGCTAGTGGAGGTGGCAAGGGGAGTGGGAGTCTTCAAAACGGAGGGAGGGACAGAGACCAAGGGGGATAATTTAGCGGTGAACGCGCAAACTTGTGTCTTTTTGGGATTAAATTGGACTAAGTTTAGTCGGCCCCATTTCGAAACATTTGACAACATGGTCTAAACTTCAGACACAAGTATGTACCGACTCTCAACAACGTTTTCCCGAGAAATTTTAGCACGGCCAGTGTAAGAGGCATCTCCGGTACTGTTATCCGCATAACAATGAATATCGCTGAGCTGCAGCATGTCACTGATGTGCAAGAGAAATAAAGTCGGAGATAGCACACGGCCTTGAGGAACGCCAGCATTAATTGGCTTCAAGTTGGAGCATGCACCGTCGAAAACGGCCTTGATACTCCGATATGCCAAAAAAACTGGAGATTTACGCGCACAATTTCTCAGAAAGCCCATAGCAAGGAAGCTTCGAAAGATATGCCATACCCGATCAAAGGCCTTCGCTATGTCCAACTAGCCGCCATCGCCTCACTTGGAATCCATCACCTCCGCCCATCGATGCGTAAGGTAAACTAAAAGATCACCAGCTGAGCGACCGCGACGAAAACCGTACTGTCGATCGCTAATCAGCTGGTGCTCCTCTAGATACTGCAAGAGCTGATTGTTGATAATGCATTCCATTATTTTGGATAAAAGAGACGTTATCTCTATAGGGAGGTAGTTGGACGGATCTGAGCGGTCACTTGTTTAAGGGATTGGGTGCACCAAAGCAGTCGTATCCGGCATCTTGGTATCACACCGTGGTATGGTCGGTAGTAAGTTCCCTTGGTCATGCAAAGTCAAGTTAGACGCAAATAGAGAGCCCAGATGATCGGCCTTCTCCTTTGCGGTGTGGGCCAGTGTATCATTTGCTCTGCTCTTTTCTTTGCTCTTCTCTTTGTCCTACAGTCCCTGCAGGGACGGTAGAGAGGACTGGCAAAAATTCCCCTGGACAGCCCTGGCAAGAGACCAGAACGCACGTGATCCCGAAGAAAGGCGGGTTAATCTCTCGCCATTTCTGCCGATATGCTCCAATTTTGCTTTTACGATATCTCTTTTAAAGGACCTGAAAGCGAAATTATATTCCTTTTTGAAATCGCTGGTATTTAAATCTTTAGATGCCACTGAATCAGCCCAAGCTTGGTAACACTCTCATTTTTGGCCAGAGGCCATTTTACAAGAGCAACCAAACCAGGGCTGGGACCTGCCACCGATAGGAACTGCAGAGTTTGAAAAAAAATTATTCCATACGTTGAAGCACTACATCAGCAACAAGGTCGGCAGTGACATCTGGATCATCCGACAAGAAGCAAACTGGTTCCCATGGGTAGGATGCACAAAAGGACCGCAACCGGTCCCAATCTGCAGACCTATAGCCAATGCCACACGCGACGACATCCTACAAAACGGGGTCGAGTTGGGCGTGTAACCAGCAATGAACTCCGGTTTAGGCAGTGGTCCGACGATCCGAGAGGAGTGTAACGGATACTGAGTAGTTGTCCGGGTGAGAGGTCAGCAAAAGGTCCAACAGGGAAGGTATATGGTCATCCATATCTGGGATACGCGTAGGCAAGGTGGTCAAGGTGGCCAGTTGTGGTACATCATACGCAAAAGCAAAGTCGTGAACAGATCTCCCCGCATGATCGGTCGTGCCCGAACCAAGCCATTCGGCATGGTGGGTGTTGAAATCGCCTAATATCACGATCTCTGCGGTGGGGATCTGCTCAAGCACGGAGTCTGTAGCCATCTGTAGGTGCTCCATGAATTGATCTATTTCGGCATTACCGTTGCTATGGGACCTA
This sequence comes from Plagodis pulveraria, assembly GCA_963890685.1. NCBI lineage: Eukaryota > Metazoa > Arthropoda > Insecta > Lepidoptera > Geometridae > Plagodis > Plagodis pulveraria. The sequence continues at coordinate 2,988,267 of OY982963.1, read as the reverse complement.
TAACGCGCGTTACACGCGTAGATTCGCAGATGGTCATCGCAGTCTACGCGCAACCAAATGTCAGATAGGCCCCGTCCTTCAAGGCTACTGAGACGACGAGCACAGATATCCTCACTAACGTAAACACACACTCCGCCCGCGGCAAACAGGAATGCTCCAGTTTGAACCCTGGGTATGTGAGGAATGAGGTGTTTGTTGGAGAGCATATCTATATTTCGGTCAAAAAAAGCAAGGCCGGCTTAGCAGTCTCCAGGTGGTAGTTGACATCGTTCAGGTTAAAACGGAGACCCCGAATATTGTAAAAGTCCACGGCTAGCGTGGTGTGGGGTGGGGTGATTTAAGCCGCCTGCTTTGTTTACCTCGAGTAGCAGAAATATAATTGAGGACGGTTTTGCCCCCTCCAGAATATGTAGGGCAGCCCGAGCATCCACCTTCAGATTCAGGTCCTGGAGGTGGATGCCTGGGGAGTGATTCTCCAGTGCTGTCACGGCTGGTACGCTCCTGGAGTACTATCTCTTGAAACTGTGCCACCATATTCCTTAGGAAGGAGGGGGAGGGGGGTTGGGCCTTCGGGTCTCCCTCAAATCGATCAAAACGCAATGGTAAAGCCACTACTTCACGTAGATATCATGTGGGAGAATGGTACTTCCCCGGCCTTGCCAGCCCATGCAGCTGTAGCCCATAGAGCTACAGCATGGCAGGAGCCCAAATAAGTAATATTTTTATTTTTAGTTTTAAGCCATTGCATAGCTTCTATCGCGGGCTTTGAGCGTGGAGACCGAATCAAGAAATTCCGTAACGAAAATAACCTAACACCCCCCACTCCGACTGGCACAGCGGTGATACTTTTTAGTTTTGCCATCTATCGATGAATAGCAGAACTTTTAATGACTTTTTGAAATATCACGCTTGTCTCTTTAGTTCAGCAACTCGCCTCTTAGTGGCATTGGTTGTATCGGCGTTACTGCGCATGCGTTATTCCCCTTTTCGTTCTGCAATCTGGTGACTCATGCCTGCTTAGAGTTTCGGCGTTAGGGCGGGCACCTACTCTTTGTATTTACTTCATGGTACGACTCTACAAAGCTCGCACAAATCCAGACGAGCTGCTCCGAAATCAGACGAATACGTAATCAGCTGCCATCTATCGATGAATAGCAGACCTTTTAATGACTTTTTGAAATATCACGCTTGTCACTTCATTTCAGCAACTCGCCTCTAGGTGGCATTGGTTGTATCGGCGTTACTGCGCATGCGTTATCCCCTTTATGTCAGATCTTTGCCCATGTATGTAAGATAAAAAATGCTATGCAATAGATTTACCGCGGCAGTCACCGAGTGCCACACGTCTTTTTTATTATAATTACAATTAGTTTGTGCGTGTGAGGGGGTGTGTGTGTGTTTGTGTCGTGCTGCCGTCCGTTGACTAAAAGGTCGTTAAGCCACAGGGGGTCGATTTTGAGCTTTAAATGCCATCCTATACAGAAAAAAATTCTCTATCAATCTGTCTTGGAATTATTTTTATAACCTTTTAGAATCAGGAGATAGGTCTAGTAAAAAGGCCGTTAAATATTGATAAAAATATATTTTACAAAGCTAAATTGACGTTAACCTTCAATACTTAGCTACACGATCACATACAGCCCTTAACGACATCATCATAATAGAATTGTAATATTCGTCACATAGCAAGAAAGACGTTATTTAACTTTACTAGGTTATATAGTCGTTAAGATACTAATGCTACCTTTAAGTTTTTGATTTCATAGCTAAATAATGTTGGTAATCCTACACTATAAAGCAGTTTCACAATAAAACTACGCTTTATGAACGTTAAACTCTTATAACGGCTTTATAGCGTTTGCCGGCTGTTTTAGGACCTAATGATTTACTTTTCTCAAAATTCATAGCGCCCTAAAATTCTTAGATGAACAACATTTTGCGTCCACATCCTTAGCAAAAAAGACATTAAGCGACAATACTTAGCTAAAAAGTCGCAAATTGCTCTCACGTTTTGACCCGCCCCGCACGAATTCCAGTTGAGTGTCGCCTAGGTCGTCATATACATTATTATTGCTAGTTTTGTTAGCTTGGCGCTGTTTATATCTATTGGTATGAAAATTATAGAGATGTTACTATGATCAATCGAGTTCAATTGCAATTAACGACTCTCATGGCAAAGTAGATGTACCTATTTGCTATTATAATGTGTGGACCAAATATTTCATTAATTCTTACGTACCGTGCAAACAAGACAAGCGAGGAGTGGCAAGAGGTCTTACGCTGCCTCGTTTCTCGGAAATTAAGTCGTCTGCAGCGAGCTTTTTGTGTATTAATTATAACATATAAAGTAATCCTTACTAATATTATACACGGTTAGATAGATTTGGATGAAATTTGGTATGGTCATAGCTTATACCCTGGATAAGCACATAAGCTAGTTTTGGTTGTCACTATCATCATCGTATTTCATCACAACGCAGGTAAAACCATGGAGCGCAGCTAGTTGTTGTTAGCTAGTTTGTATGTGTGGATGTTGGTTACTATTTCATGCCTAAACGGCTGGATGGATTTGAATTTTATTTGGTATGGAGATAGCTACTAAGCTGAATTGATATACAGGCTACTTGTAATTACCATCATCATCACTGTTTTTATCACCGCACGGGTAAAATCATATTTTAACAATATTTCGCTTAATATTGTAATTCGCTCATTCCTCGGTGAATATGATAGTTCCTATAACTTAAATCAGTGTTCTAGTATTTTTTTTATTAATTAAAACATATCGTTGTATCTTCACACTAATATATCGCGGAAAGGGTAGGCAGATGTTGATTTTATATTATTTAAACATTTCCAATTTCCCATGAAATATATAAAAGCAAGACAATTTTATGATTCACATAAAACTTTGCAACAAAGTGATAATCAAATATTTTTCACCACAGATTTAGAAAAAAATATATATTGTTACCGAGAATAGATACATTAAAATGGAAAAATAACCTTTGAAATTGAACCCGTGACTGTTATTAATTGGTTTGATGGCATCGCAGGAAGAAAACAGGAAGACATCCAGAGTGCGATTTACGTTTTCCTAGTTCGTATCGTAATGTTCAAAATATGAACACTTGGCTTGACAACTGCAGTGCCCGAAATAAAAATTAGTTAGTGTTGTCGTTGCTAGTTCACTCGGTGAACACTGACATAATATCGACAGCAACAATTTCGTACTATTTTATCGAACCTGGGCGTCCTTTTATTAGCGCTGACCAAATGCATCATTAAGTTGAACTGGCAATAAAAAAAAGGGTAAGCTCTACGACCTTATAGATTATATAGATGCAAAAGCTTCCATAAATAGTGGCACAGTGACAGTTGAATCACTTACAGATATATATTTTTATACAGATTTTATTAACTCACCAAATTACACCTCCAACAGGCGCATACAAAATTCAAACCCCAGAGCTTATCTAAAAAACATGGTGCAGGTAACTTTCAAACGTAATAACTTTGTTCTTCAATACAAAAATGATTTTTAAGACGAATTTACAACATTAAAGTTCGTGTCTGATAGATACTTAAAAAAATCCAAAAGCCTTGTCAATCACTCTTCGTACCTCGCCGAAAGATATGAACAACATAAAAGAAAAGCAGTGTTTTTTACACTTTAGATCACAAACAAACTAGCCTTTATAATACTCGCACATAAACTATTATTTAGCAGAAATTTATCTACAAGAGATAAACATGCTCCTTAAATGAAAAGATGCTCAAGTAAATAACTTAAATACTGATTTAATGTGTTTTTATAAACTAATATATAAGTTTTACTTCTTATAGGCATAAAAGTGTAGGTGCAAAGACTTCATACTTACGAAAGTATTTTTACATAAATACGACATTTTCCCGTAGGGCAAGGCAGAGACCACAAATTTCACTTACTACGATCCTGACATATCGCTTTCGCTTCATCAATTCTTTCATACATGAGCGTTAGCTTAGGGTACGTAAGTATCTCCTGACCTGGAGCAGAACGTCTTCAATCTGATTTCGAAACGTTCACCTAGGTTTTCCCCTTCCAACACTTCCATTCATTCGTCCCTTGTAAAAGTATAGTATTTTGAGTGACATTAATTCTCATATTCTTAATTGAACTGTTCTAGGAGTGAGTCGGATCTTTTTAAAAGCAAGACCCTAAGTTATTATTTATAAAATATGATTTTAAATAATCATTTATATTTAACAATTATACATCCCTGGATGGATAATCTAATGATAAGCAATTAATTTTCTTTATTTGGTTTGCCATTGTAATTCTAAATATGCGCGTGTAATCCCTACATTTAAAATACATTGTTTAAAGATTTAAATCTTATTTATAGTACCTAATTAAGTTGTTTTGTTTCGTAGGAAAATAGATTCTAAACAATTATGTCTAAAAATTATGTTATATAATTTTAATTAACAAATTATGAATTTATTACGTTGATTTTGTTTTAATACTTAACGTTTTTTCTTGATGCCTGTGATGCAACTTGAAATGTCCATTCTAAAATACTTAACAAAATAGTCGTTTAATTTCTTGGTTTCAAACTTAACTGCCATTTAGTGTAGTAATTAAAAGAAAATATGCTATTAAATAAATACAAAATATACAATATGTTATAAAACTAGACTACATAATAGTTAAAAACCTATAACGACATTCAAGCTTGGGTTTGATATCTTTGATATTAGTTAATATTTAACAAAAAAGTCGTTAAATTACTTAGCGTCTTTTTAGTGTAGATTTTTGCATATAACTTCATAACATTAAAAAACTGTGCACATATTTATGTACAAATGCTAGTCTAAAAGGTCGATAGAGTATACTTAGAGACTTTTTAGTGTAGTATATAAATGGTAAAATAAGCCATTATTACACGGCTAAAATGCCAAAAGAGTTTTTTTTCTATTTAGAAATAATTATTGCAAATATATATTGCAAAATTTGATACAATATAAAATTAGCTTTCTGTGGATATTTCAATGCTGTTTCTGCGACCAATACCTATAAAACAGCATCAATTTTTAATTTTTCCTACGTTTTTTGCTCATATCTCAAAACTTGGTTTTGTGGCTTAGCGACCTTTTAGTTAACGGACGGCAGTGTGTGTGTGTGTATGTGTGTGGTAGTGTGATAATTTACAGTAATACATAATATCATACGTGAAAACTATTAAGCATCTCTTCTATGCCTTCATAACCAAATTGTCAGATCTAGGTACGTAGTGTCTTCTTGATATCATTGTTACTTAACTTTTTAACTTTATATGTTTTGTAAAATTTATTATATATGTGAGGGACACCAACTTTATAATGCTTTTTTGCAAACATGCTCTTTGCACGAGGTACAGGACATCTATTTATTCGCTTATTTAATTCTGCCAGCGTGGGTATAACTTTTCTATGATAGCGCCGTTTGCCTTCCCAAATAAATAGTTTCCTGACGCTTAAAACATTGGCTTTTTCATATACATCCGTAGTCGGATGATTACTATCCTACTACTTAGGCGATGCAGCTACCACCTGTATCACAGAACGGTGTTATTTTTGTGTATAACACATACTATGATGATGCTATAATTTAGTGTTAACAATATACAAGGTTATTGGATAATGGCTATCAATCTCTTAGGGTTGACTTCTACTAGTCCTTACAAACATTTAAGGATGTTTTTTACAACTTTCTTTTGTATTTGTTTATGTGTTTCTGACTGCATAAGCACGCGGACCACCTGATGTCAAAAGTCTCTTGTGCCTGTAATGTATTATTGCGTATTTTTTGTTAATTTGTTCGATGTAAATATTCAAAACTCTATTCAAAGGGACCACGGGGCGCGGTCCAGTGATGCCACGGAGGGCGCTCTTGGCTCAGAGAAGGCAAAAAAAGATAAAATAAATTCATCTCAAAATGTTTCATAGGACCAGCAAAAGTCAACCCTAATAGGTCGTAAATCCAAAAAGAACGATATTGACTACACAGCGTCAAAGACGTGGCGGTGATAAAAAGAAGGTCGTGATATATTTTTTTCTGTTTTCAGTGACGACCTGGAAAAGAAACCGCAAGCTATTGAACCCAAGTTTTAGTGTTCAAGTTATAAATGGATTAATAGAAATCTTCAACGATCGATCAAGGACACTCGTGGAGTTATTTTCTCGCCAGCTTGATGAACCTCTCAATCATATGGCTTTGATCAGAGCTTGGAATTTAGAGACGATCTGTTGTAAGAAAATTTTGAATTAATAATGGAAACACATTTGTTAATACCTTCTCTGTTTAAACCTTTTTTATGATATAACTTATTATTACCTAAAGAACAGAGACATTTTAATGACACTGCTCTTGTATTTATTATAAACATTGGTATATTTTATTTATAAAAGTCTATCCAAAAGGTGGCCCATCAAAGTGTTTAATTTAAGACCATTATAATTCGGTTTCTAGCCCAAAAAGTAACCAATTTATTGTAATATTGGTATACTTATCCATATGTTCTAAAAACTCTTTTGATTACGATACTGAAAACTACAATTTATTACCTAGGTATATTTTTTTTTTTAGTAACAGCTACTGGCTTGCAATGTTATGCCAATAACGATCTTCGAGCTGAGTATTTGTATCACGTAGATAAATTACTGCACATAGTTGATGAGAGAATTAGAATGATTTGGTTTCACATCGATTTTATTTACAAGATGTCCAACTTGAAAAAGGAAGAAAATAAAAGTGTAAAGGAATTTATTGAATTTTTGAAAATCGGTATGTATTTTTAAATAGAAGTATAAAATCCATCTTTCTAAATTATAAACGGGTCTATAAATGCACGAATTAACATCAAAATATTAATATTTTGACTAACCTCGACGTTTCGATCAAGTTGTATTGACCGTGGCCACGAGTAGACTGAAGAAGCGGGTATCATCGTCTTGAAGAGCGGCGGGAGCGATTTAAGATTTGCCCGTTTATGATTTAGAAACATGAATTCAGTTCCCGAAAGTTTAAATAAACGTGGACGTATAAAAACTGGTAGAATATGTACATCCAAAAAGCTTCAGCTCAGTACGAGTTGAAAGATATATCTAGCTAGTCAGCATTTTTAAAATGAAATGCTTTGTATCAACTTTCTAAGTGAGAGTAATAGTCATTCATCGCATCGGCAATACACTCTGATTAGTTTTGGACAAAAAGATCTAAGATTGGAGGAGCATTGGACTTCTAGTTCTCATAAACCAAAACTTTTATTCAAGCATTGGCTTAAACTTAAATAATGTGACTAAAATTTAAACATGTTTGCACCGCTTTATTTACTTTGCACAAGAATATCAGGTGGCACCTGGTATTTCTCTCTGGTATTGCGCTAGAATTATCCCCGCCCGTAGGTTTACTCCCAAGATCCTACAAGAAGCCCCGGGTCAAGTGGGTGGCAATTTCAAGTGTCAATTGGTCTTCTTGTACTTGCTGCGTAACATATTTAATCGGTTGTAGTTTTAATAAAATTGTTTTATGTGTGTCACAGATAATTGATAAAAAGGAACGCGAAATTAAAACTACAAAACCTGAGACAGGTAACTACGGCTATTCTTTTGATTCGCGTAATAACTAACCTTTGAAGCTTTCATTGCTCATAAGTAAAGATAACAGTGATTGAAATAAATGGCTGAATAGAATTTTCTCTTGATCATTATTGCGAACACTCTAAAACATATCTTCTTTCTATTGAATTATAGACATTTTCATTGACGATCATTTATTTTCAATTTTAAAGTAACGAATTTTTCTGGCATGGGCCGATATAAAATAATACTAATAATAATACTACAAACGTATTTACACATTAATTTCAATTTTTTAAAGGAACACCTAAAACATTTCTTGATTATCTCCTGCGTATCAAAAATAATTGTTTTACTGATGAACACATACGAGAAGAAGTTGATACCATAATAACCGCTGGTTTTGACACTACGGCGATTTCACTAAATATGCTATTTCTTATATTGGGATCATATCCTGATGTACAACAGAAAGTATTCAATGAGTAAGTATTATTGAACCGTGACACAAAGTGCAGCTTTTGGATTGAATATATCTTTTTACTTGTCTATTCGCTTCATATTTTATAGATATCTGTAACTTTTTGTATTACCTAGCAAAATAAAATGTTGTTAATAAAAAAATAAAAATATTTTCAGAGTATTTGAGGTATTTGAAAAGTCAGACCGGGATCCAGACAAAGATGACTTGCCAAAATTAGTATTCACAGAAGCAGTACTAAAAGAAACGCTGCGTTTATATCCTACCATACCAGTTGTTGGTAGACATATCGACAAGGATATTAAGATGAGTACGTTCAAAATTAAAATAACATACCCTTTTTTCATGAACACTACTAACTTTGATATAAATTAGTGTAGTAAATAGGTACATATATTTTTCTTTAAAAAAGGGATTTCTTCTCTCCGAAACCACTAAACAGATTTTGATGATATGCGGCATAGAGTTCGTTTCTGATAATTAATATTCTTTTTTGTATTTTTTACTGGTGGGCAAATCTTTAGCTATCAATTTTATTACAAGCTTAAGCAATACGTATAATAAACCATTAATAGATGACCCTCTAGGAAAGCTGCCATAAAAGATTGTTAGATGTATTGCAACGCTAGCACGCCTGGCTAGCTACCACCCTCATGTAGAAACTATGTCGTCAAACACCTAACAGTGTATTCCGGCAGATGTCCTTGAGAGCCAGTCATTCAAGGTTAGTCTGAACAACATCATCAACCATGTCATCACTTACCATGTCACATGCTACAGCCTACACACTTGATTGTATCAGCCGGATTGTCCACTGCTGAACACAACCTTTCCCATTATAAAGGGGTTTGTCATAATCCCCACGCATGGCAGGCATCTTGAGGATCGTAGTGTGAGAAATCAGTTTCTAAGCAAGCGCTGCTGCCCACCTTCTGGTGTGTTACGCTTAGTCGCCTCTTACGACACCCATGGGTAGAGATGAGGAAGTGATATTCTAGCCCGTAACCCCACGGGAAACAGCCTACACACACGAGTCCTGACCTAAATCACCATGAACACGTCGACGGGCGCATCCGGAACCGTCCTTTTACACCTCTGACACCGCAGCAGCTTACTGACGTGTTGATTAAGGAGTTCAAGCGAATTTCTCAAGAAAATTTTCGGAGGATCATACAAACGAGAAACATGCCTCGTTTTTGTCAAGCTGTGGGCTCTTGAAGGCGTATACGTAACTAAAAGTCACTTAAGAAAGATATTTAACGATATAAGAATATGTCGTTGACGGCCCTTGTTTATCGCCAATTAGTTTATCGCCATCGGACAAACGTGGACTTTGGTTGTTAAAACATGGCAGTTCCAAAATTATTATTAATTGTGAATGCTTTCTTAAGGCCATATTAAATGTATAACTAATCATGCATCCATAAGTTCGTAAACCAAGGTGAGGTAATTTAAATATTAAACTTGTACTATTTAAACCTGTCTTAAATCATGTTTTTTTTAATCTATTCATTATAAACACTGTAATAAAATTAATAACATAATTACAGAAAACTACACCCTTAAGAAAAATGGGACTTGCATCTTATCAATATATGGTCTAAATCGTAATTCGAATTGGGGCCCTGATGCAGACCAGTTCCGACCAGAGAGATGGCTGGATGCAGAAACATTACCTGATCACAATAACTTTGGGACCTTTTCAATTGGAAAACGGAACTGTATTGGTACGTTTTAATGTTTATTATTTTTTTTAGTACAAAACACGCAAAAGGCATTTTGGCGGGTTTATTATTGTAAGCGTCGTAAAAAACATAACTTTTACTGGTATCCAGCTGTTTAGTCATATATCAGATATGTACTGTACTGTATCAGCCGGATCGTCCACTGCTGAACACAGCCTCCCCTATTAGAGGGGTATAGGATCCTTACGCTTGGCAGGCGGCTTGGGGATCGTGGAGTACAGTAGTACTTTGGAAGGTGCTGCTGCCCACCTTCCAGTATTTTTCGCTTAGCCGCCTTTTACGACACCCACGGGAAGATATGGGGAGGCTTCTGGGCTAGCCTGAACAACATCTCCGACCACATCATCCCTTACCATCAGGTGAGAAAGTGGTCAAAGGCTACCCTATCAGGCATAAAAAGAAAAAAAGAAAAATAAAAGGTGCAATTCTAACCAGGCACCCCACGTGGGAGACATGTAAGATCACTGTTTGGGATTTGGTCCTCATAATATTTTCTCTGGCGCATTTCTGGTTACAATAATGTTTTAAAGCTGATCAGCTAGTTACAGTTCCGTGCTACGTAGCAAAATTTTGTAGAACTCTACGAGGACAAACGGTGGATAGAATCTAAATTACATTAAGTTCTAATCGATTAACAACACCTGGTAACAAAATATCAAAAATTATAATATCATCATCATTTCAGCCGCAAGAGGTCCACTGCTGGATATAAACCTCCCCATAGATTTCCAAATAGAACGGTTGGAAGCAGTTGGCTGTACCTTATGGGTGGTCTTCCGACGCTGCGCTTGCTTGTTTGTGGCCTTCATACGAAAACCTTTCAGCCCCATCGACCATCATTTCTGCGTGCTATGTGCCCTACCCACTGCCATTTCAGCTTGCTTATCAAAATACTCAATTGTTTTGTTTGTGATCAAGAGAATACGCAATATTTGTCGCCAACACCGTACACAAATGCATCAACACAGTAACAGTCAAGGGTTCAAAAATTTCTAAATCGAGATCAAAAATACTAAATTCACTACAACCTTCATCGTTGTCTTGATTTGTTTGTTTGTAGGAATATACTTTTTTCTATACTTTTTTCGAATGATTCATTACTGACATATTGTTTCCGCGTAGTTGATAGGTAAAACGGACAGATGGAATGCTGACTCTCTTTTGTGGTTTCCTGTTTATATGGTTTTCCTAATATTGGTGTCGCGAATTCACATCGCCAAAGAAATGTCATGGCTGTTAATCCAGGTCAATAATGGTGGGACATACATACATTCCCCTCAGTGAGCCGTGGCACTTTATATAACGTCACATTTTATAGCGCGAACAGACTTTTTCTGCTTGTGGGTTTTCTGTGAGAGTCTGTTGATAGTTCAATATATTTAACACTTTCGTGTTCCACACTTTAATGGAGGTATATTGCAGTGAGTCCAAGCTTTTGAATATTAACATTTTTACCTTTTTCAGGCACATAGTTGCACAACAAATTTAGATATTCTGTTTTTGCCTAGTTTTATTCATTGTCCGCTTTGTTCTTTTATGACAATTACCCTTTTAAGTGGGAATTTAAAAAAAAATGCTTTAAGTTCTTGCTTAGTGTCAGGCTTTATACCTTCCGTGATGGTTTTCGGCTTAGTCATACCAAAGTAGCTCTACATTGTACTACTCTGACATTTTCTACTCCGCAACTTTTGCAGCCTCAATATTTTTATCAACCTTATCCTTGACTTAACTACTTTTTGTAGGATGGTTTTTGTAAAAGTAATGAGGCCAACAGCTGAAGAAATATATTTTATCATTGGTCAGCCAATTCAATCAATTTAATACTGAGCTTTATGAAAATTGTGCATGTGTTTCTAAGTTATTGTACCACTTTGATTCTAGTACTTGTAAATTCACTTAGAGGGTGTACGAACAAACGTTACAGGGAATCCAGAAGTTAGTCAAATATATCAATAAAAAGAATTATGAATGGCCGCCATACAAAGTGCTCCAACCCTAATGAAACAATGCTATACTCATTCTCTTGGCCTCTACCTGCGGGCCTTATAAGTAAGCTCAAAGTGGCGCAACAAACTATGGAGAGGGCCATGCTCGGTGTTTCTCTACGAGATCGAATCGCAGGCAGAACTGGTGGTCGATGTGGCTGAAAAGTTCTCGAATGGAGGCCACAAACAAGCAAGCGCAGCGTCGATAGACCACCCGCAAGGTGCTTGTTACCAACTGCTTCCATCCATTCTTTTTGGAAATCTATGGGGAGGTCTATATACAGCAGTGGATTTCTTGCGGCTGAAATGATGATGATGATATACTTTCTGATATTTCTAAAATTATTTATACACTGCGTTTATTATTTATTATAATGACATTAAGGTCCTTATAATTGATTATTACAGTTGGCATTGGCACCATCTTAGGAATAAAATGAGATTTAAAATAATCATCATTACGGACATCAATTAGGGTTTTAATACCATTTTAAATCATCAATGAAATTGCAAGAATGAAAGATTATTGAATATAGATATTTTAGATACGGTGTTTCAATCATCAGATGAGAAATTGATTATGAAAACGCTAGAATGATAAAATGCTAAGCGATTAATGTGAACTTTTACTTTAGCCAAATATGTCGGTAAATATCTTGTACTGATATTCACACCCCATGTTTAAGGGACAACCAAAATTCGTTAATGTTATGTAAACTCACAGCTTGTATTCACCTTACTATAACTTCACAATCACCTAAGCAGGGAACCTTAATGCTAAATGTTAATAAAACTGTATGATTACCTTAAGATTCCTTTAATTTATTATCCAGTATCGACTAATTACAATCCTTCAATCCTTTTTTTACCATTTTTCCATAACCGTCTGTACTCAGAACAACTTTTCCTACACTTGTTTCACAGTTAATTTGATACCGTCTGTACTTTTCAAGTCTGCCTCCGTTACGACTGTGTTACTTGCTAGCTGTAAACCGAATGCCCCAAATCCACGTATTCCCCTACCCACATAACCCATTTGTGTTGCCAGTCGAGTAGAATTTATTCCTTCAGCAAATTAATTTTAAAAAAGTAATCGATTAATAAGAAATCTAACAGTTATATTAGTGGTGTATACGTTTATTCATATAAAAAATAAATATCTTACGATGTGAAAACCGGATACAAGTGAATATTTGATGATATTACAGGCAAAACGTACGCAATGGTTTTCATGTTAAATGAATGTTTCAGGCAAAACGTATGAAATGGTTTTCATGTTAAAATAATGTTTCAGGCAAAACTTACGCAATGGTTTTTATGTTAAATAAATGTTTCAGGCAAAACTTACGCAATGATTTTCATGAAAATAGTATTGGTACACGTGATACGAAGATATCAAATTTCCGCAGACATCAATAAGGTGGTGTTTAAATGGGCCATATCTGTATCACCTACGTCGGGGAATCTATATACACTAAAACGGAGGGATGTTAAAACACTATAAATATTTTTGAAGGTTTAGTCAGTAAAATTATATATTGAAAGAGACGGTAAAATTTTACTTGGTGAAAAGAAATAATGTAATTTATTGTTATTTTGTATGGAATTTATATCATAATAAAAATATCCTTTTATTTTCTTTTAATGCCTTTATTTTTTTAATAACTTATGCTCCGCGGATTATAATTCATTATACAATTACGAGAGGAAAAGTTAAAGTTATGTACAGGGATCTAACTTGACCCATCCACCTCTTTAGCCAGGGTATGCTCTGACTTCTAAGTTAATATGACTCATAACTCTAATTTATCCTCTCGTTCTTAACCATAGTATGGTTTGGAGCGAAACCTATAGTTCAACTTCCCCTTTGTAATTTATAATTTAATAATATAACCTTGAATACAGAATTAACATTAACCGGTTTTTAATGTAATAACTGACATCTATCTGCTCAATATATTGATTTTGGCAAAGACTGGTTTAAATCCAAACAGTACTTTTATTTGTTTCAAGCAAAATATTACGTTTGAAGCAATATTTACCGTGCGGCAATAGCTAAAGACTGCAGTGCCACTGGTCCACGGTTCGATACCCACCGCCGGCTTGAGCTTCACCGCACGGTGGAAGAACATGTTGCGAATGCTCACCTGGCTAGCTACCCTCAACTAAGAAAATCTGTCGCCAAGCGCCTAACACTGTGTTCCGGCAGCAGTCTTTGAAAGCCAGTAAAATTACAGGCACATGAGAATTTACAACTGTATGTTTCGGAGTGACGGGCGGAGGGTAATTCGTCACTTGATTCGAAATCAGCTGTTATCGGCAGTCGTTAATCCGTTTAACGTCAGGTGTGCCTTGTGCTTGATCAGCCACAATCCTGAATATTATAAACACAGCTGGCTTTAAGAAGAGCTTTTAGAGAATTGGCTTTTACGGCTGAACTGATAGACACCATGTTAATTTCCTTATTTAACAGCACCACCGCTGCATATCGTCGTTGTGCCTATGCGACATACCCAATAGCAACAAGTTCGTTATCGTTCAGCATGGTGTGGTTTCCCGTCGTGAACTTCACACGGTTCTCACAGATGGCGCAATAATGAAAAGTAGCTCGCTCTGACGTCTTGTACACTGTTTACTTTTATTACCATATCATACGATATGGTTAAATAAAAATAATAAGCTACGTACATATTATTAAGGTAATTTATTTTTAATAATTTGTATCACTTACTGTTCGTGACCACATACTAATATGTATCAATACAATATTAACTTATTAAAAAAAATATGATGACAAATATATGCATAAAGATTTGGTAATAATCCAAACATCTCGTTGAAGATGATAACTCTTAGGATGTAGTAAAACCTCTGAGTTTGGTTTAAAATCGCCTTCTAATCAAGAATGTCTACTCATTTTAGTAAATAATACGAGATAACTCACGTGAATAAGTCAAATAGCTCCGACTATAGTTTCAACCACATTCGGTGCTCTTTTTCAAGGAGAGCTCGGGACGCCCGCATTGACGTTTTTATAATAAAATGTAAATGCGTAATACATATTTAAAACCAATCCAGCTGTGTCTGTATTATGTAGAACCTAACAACCTTATTCGGCATCTTCGTGATGAGGCTTTTAAAAATATATTAGTGACGGGACCAGTATCTTCAAAACCTCTTCTTAATACCTAGCTATAATAATATTGTTAACGAAACAATAACGCTTAATATCAAACAGAGAGAAACCTATTTTGACAGTTGGCTAAAAAACACCTTCAAGGACAACATCTGTCACCAAGCATCTAAAGGTGTTTTCTAGCAGCTGCCGTCAAGAGCCAGATAGTATACTGATAAGCATGCTGATGAAATAAGGACGTCGGTGTCGTTAGAAGTCACTTGAAAATAATTATGAAAACTGAATGAAGGTACTGTATTGTAACAGCTGAATCGTCCACTGCTGAACACAGCCTCCTCTTTACAGGAGGTATTTGCCATAATCCATACGCTTGGCAGGCGTCATAGGGATCGCTGTGTAAGATGGCAGTTTTTTAGAAGGTGGTGCTGCCACTTTCCAGTATTTTTTCGTTAGTCGCCTCTTGCGGGGTGATATGGGGAGGTGCAATTCTAACCCGGCAATCCACGGGGAATGAAGGTAATCGGATGGGTGCCCGCTGTGACATTACTATTAAGCGCTTTCATGATTCGGAGGGCGCGTCAAGCCATCTGTCCCGGTTAGTGCCTTAGGATGGCGGTCATTACAGCTTGGTGGTAGGGCACTTTGTGAATGCCAATCTAGCTATCAGTATGTTCCGGCAGCTGAGTAAGTAATTCCCCGGATAAATATTGAAAAATATTTAAAAGTAGGTGATTCACTCACGTACCTAACCCGTAGCAGTGGTAAGCTGGCGGCCTTGAGCCGTTCCCTCACCAAATCTACGAATTTGACTCACGTTATGGAACCGACCGTCTATAACAAACTACCTAACAACACAATTTAGAATCATCAAGTCCAGCTCTCTTTAAATCACGATTAAAGAGCTGGCCTAAGTGACCAAACCTTTTACATTATTTTATTATAACGTTGATTATTTTTTATTTAACAATATTATTATTGTTATTGATTGTTATTGAATTCATTATTTCTTTATTTATTTTTTAATATACCTAGTTATATTATATTAATCTATTTTTGTATTGAAAGCTGTAAATTATTACCTTACGTAAATGTGACATAATTATGATATAAAATTATTAATTATAAATAAGTTGACCTGTTTATATTTATACTCATAAATACTTTGAACTATTTTTTATATGAACTATTATTTATAGTGGTCAAAGGCTAAGCTATCAGTCAAAAGAAATATGGCATAGATATATTTGATTTACACATCGTCTAGGAGAAATATAGCAAATCTTTTTGTTTCAACATAGGTAATGTATTTAATTAGCTCAACAATTCGTAGCGGAGCTTCATGAGTAATTCACTAATGTAAGCAATACGCTCCGGTCACTCGGATGACCGCTAGCGGCATAATATTGATTGCTTCCGTGCTTCGGAGGGTATATAGCATTATATACCCTCCGAAGCACGGAAGCAATCAATATTATGCCACTAGCGGTCATCCGAAGAGTGTTCGGTCCTGGTTGTTGTCCGATGATGGCAGTTGTTATAACATGGTGGTAGGACATTTTGCGCAGTTGTTATAGCATGTTGGTATGGCATTTTGCGCGTGCCCGTCTGGCTAGGTACCACTCTCAAGTAGAAAATCTGTCGCCAAGTACCTACCTAGCGGTGTATTCCGGCAGCTGTCTTTAAGAGCCAGAAATTCCAGGCTAGCCTGTAAAACACCTTCGACTTACCATCAGGTGAGATAATGGTCAAAGGCTACCCTATCAGCTATAAATAAATAAATTATAACTATGAGCTTGTCCCTTATATTTTTTTTGTTATTTTGACAGAACAAGCTCGCGGCCTTGATATTAAGCACACAAACATCCACCTATGAGAGATCATTTCAGCACAAGTGACGCTCGCACTGCACCCGTCACACTGAGACATACAGATGTTACGTCTTATGTGACTGTAATTTTACTGTCTCTCAAGGACAACTGTTGGAACACACTGGTGCTTGGCGACAGATTTTAGGGTGAGTGATATTTGAGAGTAGTAACTAGCCAGGTAAGCATTTGCATCGCACTTTCACCATGCGGTGAAGCACAAGGAGGCGTTGGGAATCGAACCATGGACCTTCGGCACGGCAGTCCAAACCTATTACCGCTCAGCGATCATTGCTTCAAAGATATAATGTATCGACAGTAAAAGCAACTTGAATAATATGACTAAGTTTAAAAAGCCGATTCTAATGCAACGCGTTTCTGCAGCAATCCTTCAATAAAAAATCGAAAAAACTTTAAAAAACAAAACTTTGTTTCAAAAACGTTGTCACAGGTCGTTCATGTGTTTGAAAACATTTTTTTGTTTCAAATGCCTAGATATTGACTTGAAATCATTAAGTACAGGACAATAGTATCCCATACCTATATTTTTATCTTAATAAAGAAAATAACCTTACCTATTTACATCGGTCAGTCGAAGTTGTTAATTTTTAGACAACTTTGCAACAGGGTATATCTTAAGCAGTTATGAATATGAAATTTCAGTAGGTATATTATGTACTTATTTCCTCTATTTAATAACTCTAGTATGAATTACTATGAATATATATACATATATATATATATGTATATATACATATACCTAACACAGGGCTCCTAGTTTGGGTACCAATGTTTTCTAATCAGTAAGAAAGTATTATGTTCTGTAATTATATGATTGTGTATGTATTTTACGATGTTTGTGGGAATACAATAAATTATTATTATATATTTTGTTCTAAATTTTAACAGGTTCTTATACTGCGGAACCAGTAAAGAACAAGGCTCATTTGCACGCTATTTCTTCAATAAAAATAAAATTATTGTATTATTTGAGAAAACAATCATTATACTAATCCATCTAAATCGCACAGCCAGACAGTAGTTTAGCCACATTTTTTTTAATGTAATTGTGATGGATCAATCACGAGGCCCACCTGATGTTAAGCGGACTAACCTATGCCAGTAACAGATGCGTTTCTTCACAATTCACTGTCGCCCGTCACTTTGAGACATAGTTGTTAAGTCTCATGTGCCTGTAATTTCACTGGCTCTCAAGGACTGCTGCCGGAACACACCATTAGGTGCTTGGCGACAGATTTTCTACTTGAGTGTGGTCGCTAGCCAGGCGAGCATTCGCAAAATGCCCTTCCACTATGCGGTGAAGCTCAAGCCCGCGGCGGGATTCAAACCATGGACCTGCGGCACGGCAGTCCATAGCCAATGCCACTGAGACATCACTGCTTCAAAACATTCACTATACTTTTGCGGTTATACTCATAAAAACATGTAAACAGATTGTTCGGACCGATCAATTTCGCGGGCAATTGGAACATGCCGCTTTGGTAGTCGTCTATTTGTGATCTATGGAATTTATGTACATGAAATTATCTTGGTAAAATTTTTGAAAAATCATTCTACTTTCTCGCCCTTTTTATTGTTTTTTTTTGTTTTCTTGATTTAACTTGTTTGTTGTAAAGATTTGGCCCCTTACTTATAAAAAGTCCGCTATGTAGCTGCTAAGTAACGCATAACTAAACAGTGTTTAAGTAATGTTTAAATATTTTTTACTTATAAACGATACTTAGCAACTATTTAGCTAAGCAATTGATAATGGGGTCGAACTTATTTTAAACTGACAACATTGAACTAAAAGGTATTATGAAAGACCCAAATTGTCAAAAAGCGTGTATCTAGTGCTAAATATCTTAAAATAAAAAATAAAAAAAACAGAATATATTTTTGTGTTCCTACTCAACAATAAGCTCATTAGTAACTAAATCAGCTGATCAGAAATATGGGCGCCATCGGTGTTTAAATTAACAGCTGATTTAAGCAGTACTTAGGTACTGGATAAAGTTATGTAGCGTTTATGAGTGAGAAATTTTGCTTGACAATATTGAATTTGTGATAGTGTTGTTTATTTATTTATTTAACAAAAGTTCACAGCTGTAACATTGGTTTCTTATAACTATTAAAATATATTCTACACATGAGCCAAATAGAACCTTCACTTTGTAGGAATAGGTACATTTATAATATTACAACATGATTTGACGGGTAGTTAGTCACATTAATGAGTTTATAAACACTTAATTACGTAACTGTTGACAGGGAATATATAAACAATTTTTGGTGTAACAATAAAAGCAAATTAAAAGAACTAGAAAAGGAACATTAAAATTACAGAAAAATCTAACATTAATCCTTCAAGCAGAAAGTATTAACGAATGCTATTACAATAAATATCATGTTTTGTATGTATGGATTGCGTGTCGTGTATGTAAAGAAATGTGTGTGTGTGTGTATGTGTGTCAATGTGGGAGGCAAACGCTGTTGTATGTTTTAGTTATAAACAATAAAACTATGAAAAAATAAAATCCGCTAAATAAAAAAAAAAAAAAAAAAAAAAAAATAAAAAAAAAAAAAAATTGTGCCGCAACGTTGGGCAATCACAAGAAGAACGCAAGCCCAGCCATAGCAATGAGTAATTTACGTATATAAAATTGGCCAATTGTTATATTCGTGATGAAGGGCTAGGCTGGGTTCAAGGAAGGAGCGAAGAAAGCCCATCACATTGTATGTAATTGATACCATATTTTTGAACTTGTCCTTTTCAGCCTTTCTTTTCAGCCTTCCCGGTGTACTCGCCGGAGCAAACAGATTGTCTAGGCAGAAGAGCTCTGCCCTGCATGCCTGCCTAGGCAATCTGGAAGTTTAACAACGCAGAGCGTAGGTTAGATGCCTATTTTTTGTAATATTTGATGTTAAAAATAGCCTCTTTGTTCAATTCCATGCTTGTTTCAAGGTTATGAAAATCATTGAAATTTTTTATTTGAATTGTATTTAGAGCCTTTCGAATACACCTAAAATACAGTATATCCTCTAATTTACATAATTTGAACCGTTTTGTTAAATATTTGGGAATTTTTGAGCCACTTTTGCATTAAACTCAATTTTTCTCATATACTGAGAAATTTTGAATTGCTAAATTGTTATAATTCTCATTAAATCTGTGCCTTATTAACAATATCTAGTCCACATGAGTTAGCTTAAATAGTTTCTTGCTGAACTTTGTGTATAAATCTTGAAGAATTCACCCGGCCAACCCAGGCTGACCCAATACCAGCGGTAGAAGGCTCCTTCTCCTCCAACTTTGAGGATGTCATCCGCAAGGTTGTCATGGAGGAAAGAGCCTTCATGAGAGCCTGCTTCGCCGGCATAGAAGACAGGCTTTTGCCGGAGAGAAGCCTCCGTCCGCCACTTGCGGCGGAGAAGAAGGTGAACGAGCCGGGGCCATCCTCCCAAACGGAGGACACGTTCCTACCTTCCTCCACCCCGTCCAACCAACCTTGGACGGAGGTGGTTAGGAGGGGTAAGGGCAAGGCCAAGTTGAAGGCGGCTGTCCCCCCTGCCATCCCCACAACCACCGTTCCCTGCCCGTCCCAGACGACCGGCAAGGGGAAAGGGAAGGGGAAAGGGAAGAAGTCGGCCCCGAAGTCCTCGTCCGCTGCTCCGACAGCCAAAAGGGCCCCTGCTGGTGTGAGGAAACCTAAGCCCCTGGTTCCTCCTAAAACCGCAGCCGTTGTGATAACACTCACCTTGGAGGCTGCGGACCGAGGCGAGACTTATGAGTCCATCCTCAAGCGGGTCCGTGCCAGCGCCGACCCGACCCAAATGGGGATCGGAGCAATCACGTGCCATCGGACCCAAGCTGGGGCTCGAATTTTCGAGTTCCCGGGGGCTCAGGGCGGTGCCAATGCGGACCTGTTTGCCTCCAAATTGAAGGAAGTCATCGCGGACGCGGCTAAGGTGGTCAGGCCCGTCAAGTCGGCGACCTTGGAGGTGACCAATCTGGATGATTCGGTCACCAAAGAGGAGTTGGTGGCGGCGGTAGCAGCAATAGGAGCGTGCGACGCCGCAGCGGTGCAGGGCACAGGCATCCGGCCTGGCCGGGGCGGTATGGGCACCATCCGCCTCGAGTGCCCAGTCACAGTGGCCAAAGCCGTCCTCGCCAAAGGACGGCTTACAGTGGGTTTCAGCTCCTGCGGAGTCCGAACACTTGAAGATCAGCCTCTGCGCTGCTTCAAGTGCTTCAAATCAACAACAAGAAGATGTTATAATTATTATAAATATAGGTTCAATGTATTCTGCCTTCATAAGGCGTGCAATGTTAATATTATTACAAATTTCATTAAATTAATGAGACTAATTTTATATCTAAATACACCAAATTAATTGTCAAAATAATTCTCAAAATATAGCCTATTAATTATTATCATTAGTCAAAAAAATTATACGTAAATATGTCTGTTAAATCAAATATATGAAATTAAATTACCTAATTAATAATAATCATAAAATAAACTAACACGAATACACAAATAGTCATCCAAATAAAAAGAAATACTGTTTTTAAAATGTCATGTTCTTGTCATTCAAGAATTCTTTAGATGTGTAGTAGCATTTATTTAATAAAAATGTTTTCAATTTTCTTTGAAATGCTCTAACAGGTAATTCTCTTATAGATTTTGGTAACTTATTATATACAGTGACAGACATGCGGAAGATACTCTTGCGTAACAATTTTGTTCTAGAGCCTTGAACGCATATTTTATGGTTGTCACGTCTTTTTCTAATCACTAGGTCTGATTGCCGATGGAATATATGTGGATTATTTTTAACGAACATCGAAGTTTCATAAATGTATAATGACGGAATTGTTAATAAGTTGTACTTTTTGAAAATAGGTGCACATGTGTCAGTCATTTTAAGCCGAAACATAGCTCTAATAGCTCGTTTTTGGCATTTAAATATTTTGTCGACATCAGTAGAATTGCCCCAAAATATAATCCCATATCTAATGTTTGAGGCGATAAGACCATGGTATGCAGTTAAAAGAGCTTGTGCACTAACTATTGTAGAGAGTTTATAAAGAGCATACATTTGACTATTTACTTTTTTGCACAATTTATTTATGTGTTCTTTCCAGTTAAGTTTTTTGTCAATTGTTAGTCCTAAAAATTTTATTGAGTCTACCTTTTCGATTTCATTATTTTCATATTGTATGTCTGGTATATATTGTGTATCATTATCGCGTTGTCTGAAATGAATTATTTAGGTTTTATTGAAATTAATTTTTAAGTTATTATTATTTAACCATGTAATCTCTGAGCGATACATCGATGTCAGTTTTGTATGAGTCAATATTGCTACATTCTATGGTCACGGCGCTATCATCTGCAAAGAGTGCAATGGGTTGTGCGGTGGCCTTTGGAAGGTCATTAATGTATGCTAGGAAAAGAAGCGGTCCTAGCACGCTGCCTTGTGGTACGCCGTATTGTGGGTTACGCTCGTTAGATGTGTAAGTTTCTTCAATTTTAGTTTAAACATTTATTTTGTTTATTTGTGTATATTGTCGCCTGTTATCTAAATATGACTTTATTAATTGTAAAGCGTTACCTTTAATACCATAACCTTCAAGCTTTTGCAGTAGAGTGGTATGTCTTACATAATCAAATGCTTGGATCATGTCGCAAAATATGGTGCATACTGGTGTTCTTTTATCAACTTTTGTGATGACTCGTTGCAAAAAATCTTAAATTGCCATATTTATAGTTTTATTTCGCATAAATCCTTTTTGTTCCTTGCAGAAATTTTTTTTTTCGTAATAATTGTATAGTACATTATACATATACTTTTCGAATACTTTAGATATGACAGGAATGAGGGAGATTGGTCTGTAATTTTCCATTTGCTCCTTACTTTGTTTCTTGTGTTAAGGTTTAATTATCGAAACTTTTAGACTATCTGGAAATATTCCAGAACATATATTATACACAAGTTTATTATAAAACTGAGAGGTTCACATACCATATTAGCTACTGATTTTAATATTTTGGTAGAAATACCATCGTAGCCTACACTATTTGTGTTATTTAATGAGATAATAATATTTAGTATGTCATGTGGTGGAGATGGTTGAATAAATATAGAGCTTTGTTGGGGTAATATAAATGTCCTGTTATTGGAATTGCATTGTTTAGTTGGTTTAATTTTATTCACAAAAAGTCATTAAATGAATTAGCTATGTCAATTGGTCTGGTAATTATTTTATTGTCTATTTTTATTTTATCAATGTTTCCTCTGGGCAAATTTTGCTTAGCGCTATTTATTATATGCTATGTCATTTTTACTTTATTTGATGAGCAATGAATCCTATGATTATTTTGTGCCTTTTGGGTAAGTTTGATTATTTGTTTTAATTTATTTGAGTATAATTTATATAGAAAGTTATTAGATTTAGTAGGTTTTTTCCTATATTTCCAAAGAAGTTGTCTTTTCTCTTACAACACACTTTGATTCCACGTGATATCCACCGAACAGGTTTCGTTATTTTTATTGTTACTAATTTGTAGGGAAAACACAAGCCATAGAATAATTTAAAGATATTAATAAATTTTTCGTACGCAATATTAGGGTCCACTTCATTATAAATGTCAGCAAAACTTAAACTACTTATACATTTTTGAAACTTATTAATGTTTACTGTAGAAAAGTCACGTCTCCTAACCCGCCAATATTTAGATGTAACAATATTTTTGACAGGACATTTAATCAATTGGGCTGTATGATCCGATAGACCAAGTTCAATGACCTCAGCACGGCATAGGTTCTTAAAGTTATGCGCAAAAATATCTATGCATGTCTGGCTCTTCATTCTTGTAGGCTGTCTCAAAGAAAGTTTTAAATTAAAGTTTAAAAGCAAACATTCAAAGTCAAGAGTCATATTTTTATTTTTAAGTATATCTATGTTAAAGTCGCCGGCTACTATGATATTATTATACCTTCTTTTTGACAGCTCATGCAATACTTTTCTCAGAGTATTCATAAATATTTCAAAATGTTGTGAATGAAACTTACTAGTAGGTACCATATAAACACACAATATAGCAACGTTTATAATCCAACAATTCTACAGCACAACACTCAACAATACCTAATATTGAACAGTCCGATATATTCTTTAATTCCAACCATTTATGTTCCTTTCTTATCAGAATGCAGGATCCTCCTCGTTTGCTGTTAATGCGGGAAAAACATGAGGCTAATTGATAGTTTGGAATGGTAACATTATGTTCATCTCCTCTCATAATAAAATGTTCAGTGATACACAAGATGTCAATCTCTTTCTTACGTTCCAGTAGTTCTTCCAGGCATATTGATAATAAATCTGATTTATTTAATAGTCCAGCGATATTTTGATGGAGATCATAGATATTTTATTCAAGAAAAAAACTGGTTGTTTAATTGTTCATCATCACATATAATTAATTTATTATTAGAGCATGTATAATATATATTTCTGACTTTCTTCATTTTCTGTATACATGTAATAATATATTGAAAAATTGCACGTAGTCCATTATTTACTTTTCCTGATTTTATATGGAACATACTGTATCCGTATATCAGGTGGCGATTTGTATCAATCAAGTGGGCATAATTGTAGGTATGTACATCTTCGATTAAGAGATTGTTAAAGTTTTGTATCACTTGGTTAATTGTGTCTCTATTGTGTCCGTATTGATAGGATGGTGTGCATAATATAATATTTGTATGAGTTATGTCTTGTAGTACTTCTCTGATGTGAGTAATTGTTTTGAGGTTTTCATGTGATTCGTTTAAGTCTTCGTCACCAATTAATATGATACAATAATCTTCTCTTGTAAAGTCTGTCAATTTTGTATGAAGTCCTTTAAGTAACTGTTTCACATTACCATTCGGGGTAAAATAATGACAAAAATTGAATTGATTTTGCATACTATTTTCAGTTATGGATAACACCTTATTCTGTTTATTATTAATGATTAAGCACATCTTGGGTTACTGAATTACTTTTTCAGATTTATTTTCTATAGTATTTTGATGTTTTTTAGCAATATTGGTAATTTTATTTTCTGATATAAAGTTTGCTTGGGTTTCCTTATTTGTTTTATTTACTGAGCTTGTTTGTGTTTCTTGCTGTTTTTTATGCTGTTCCATTGTAGTAACTGTTTGAGTGGTTTTGTCGAGTAATTTTATAGATTTCTTATTTTTTTTGTGGTGTACATGACGTAGAACTTTTGTTTGGACTGTTCGTAATTTTCTTGAGCAAAACATTTTTTTTCTGCAGCTCAAAGTTCCAATTCTCTATTTTCAAGTGAGAGTCGCTCAATTTCTGAATGTGCGCTATTTACCAGTGTTTGTAACTCCTAATTTTTTTGTAGTAATTTGTTGATTTGTTCATTAGTGTCAATAGATAAATCTGGAAGGCTACTGCTAGTGACATCTAGATTATCAACGCTCATATCTGATTCATTTTTGCGCGATTCCGATAATGTGCGCATGCGCCTGTGTGTTACGTTGCCGTTGTCTCGGTAACTCATCATAGAAAGCAGTATAGTAAATCGTTAATAGATGGCAGTGTGATAATAGTTCCGCTACTAGTCGTGATTTTGAAGCGCTCGTAGCGAAGTTTACTTAGCTGTTCTCAACTGATCAGCAAAGTTAAGCAACTTCGCGCGCGGTCATGAGTTGGATGGGTGACCGCTAGTGACATTACTACTGAGCGTTTCCGTGCTTCGGAGGGCACGTTAAGCCGTCGGTCCCGGTTGTTGTCTTAGGATGGCAGTCGTTATAGCATGGTGGTAGGGCAATTTGCGAATGCCCGCCTGGCTAGCTACCACCCTCAAGTAGAAAATCTGTCGCCAAGCACTTAACGGTGTGTTCCGGCAGCTGTCCTTGAGAGCCAGTACTTCTAGAATAGCCTGAACAACATCATCGACCACATCATCACTTACGATCAGGTGAGATAGTGGTCAAAGGCTAATCTATCAGGCATAGAAAAAAAGATGGCGTTTATATTAACATAAGATATTTTAGTTATGGCCACATCGATTTTCATGTCACATAAATTCAAATTCAAAATTGTAGTTTCGATGATTTTTTACGTTTCTTCACTTTCTATAGAATTCCTTTCCAAATTCCCATAGATTTCTACTAAACTTGCACAGCACATACACAGTGTTTAAAACTTATGATTGTGTTCCGACAATTATGTTAATTTTACAGGAATTGAATAGTTTAGATGCAAGGTTTAGTTTTTCACTTCCACTGTTTCTTTACGTTGTTAATTTGCCTTGATAACACTTTCACTCGTGAATTGGATGTAAATATGAGTTCTACTATATATTCTTTGTGAACTTTGCACTTATATAATTTTAATAATTTTTTAAACTATGAGCCGATGTGAATACACACAGCGCCCTCTGACGTGTGCCCAGAATCGGGTACACCCGGGCCCTCTGCCCGTCCGAGGTGGATAGGGCCGGCAGCTGCTACCGTTGCGGCAAAGAGGGGCACAAATCTGCCACCTGCAAGGCCACCACACCACGCTGTGCGGTGTGTGCTGCCAGTGGCCGCCCGGCGGATCACGTCATGAAGGGGAGGAGCTGCAATCCTCCCCTTAAAAAGGGCAAAACGCAGGCGCCGACCCGGCCTACTGTAGCTACCGCCGTCTCTGAAACGGGAACTCCGGCGGCTGCTGAGGTGGGTGCAATGTCCGAATGATGGATAGGGCCGAGCATCGCATCCTCCAGGCGAACATCAACCACTGCAAAGCAGCCCAGGACCTGCTGATGCAGTCCATGGCTGAGTGGTTGGTGGACGTGGCGGTGGTTGCCGAGCCATACCTATTCCTAGCCGTTGGCTGGGTGATCGGGATGGCTTGGTGGCAATGGTGTCGCGGTCTTCTTAAGACTCCAATCCGCTCTCGCTCTTAGAGAGAGGACCGGGATATGTGGCCGCCGCGTGGGGAGATATAGCCTTCGTGGGCGTCTATTTCTCCCCAAACCGCCCTCTCTCGGATTCCGAGAATTATCTAGAAATCCTCACCGCCGTTGTCGGTAGGGCGGCGCCCCGCCAGGTCGCCATTTTGGGCGACCTTAACGCCAAGTCGGTGGTCTGGGGTAACCCGGCCGCCTCTTGTAACGTCCGGGGAGTCGCTGTTCAATTCTGGGCGGCCACCTCCGGTGTGTCCCTCCTCAACAGAGGGACGGTACAGACGTGTGTGCGGCAACGGGGAGGGTCAGTGGTCGACGTCTCGTTTACCACCCCCGTTATCAACTGGCGGGTAGGAGATGGTGGACACTTTATCGGGCCACCAATATGTGCGGTTCGACATCTCCGCCCAGAGCCCCCGGAGGACGGTCCCCTCGGGGCGTTCTCCCTTTCCTCGGTGGGCTCTAACGCGCCTAGACCGAGAGGTGGCAATGCAGGCCGCATTCATAGACCGAGAGGTGGCAATGCAGGCCGCATTCATCCGCATTCATTCGGACTGGCTCACACCTTGTGTCGAAGTCCTGGATGTTGATTCAGCAGCGGTTCAGCTTAGGGGGTCCCTTACTGAGGTTTGCAACGCCAACATGCCTCGGTCTCGCCGTCCTCCTCCCCGTCGCGCCGTCTATTGGTGGACGGAGGAATTAGCGGAGCTCCGGGCCACCTTTGTGGCAGCGAGGAGGGCTTACACGCGGAGCTGACGGCGCAGCCAGCGGGATGAGTCCAACGAGGACCTTCTTTACGCTTCGTACGTTGAGGCGAGGAGGGTCCTCAAGTCGGCCATTGGCGCCGCCGATGATGCGGCGAAAGCCGAAATGCTGGAGGACCTCGACAGGGACCCGTATGGGAGACCATACAAGGCGGCGCGGAACAAACTGCGCCCCTTTGGTCCCCCACTGACGGAGTCTCTCGAGCCGGCATTGCTGGATGGGGTGGTTCGGTCCCTGTTTCCGTCCGGATCCAACCACGCCCCACCAGTGATGGATCCCCCGCAGGGGGCGGCACCACCGGAGGAGGAGGTTCCTCCAGCCACGCTGGCGGAATTTGAACGGGAGGTTCTCCGCCTCCGCGCCAAGAGGACTGCCCCGGGGCCGGACGGCGTACCCGCCCGGGTAGTGGCCATTGCCGCCCTACAAATGAAGGAGAGGTTTCGGGACCTATTCAGCGCGTGTTTCACGTCTGGGAGGTTCCCGAAGCCTTGGAAGGAGGGGCAATTGTGCCTCCTCCGAAAGGAAGGACGCCCGGTGGACTCCCCCTCGGCATACCGGTCCATCGTTCTGCTCGATGAGGTCGGTAAAATGTTCGAGGGCATCATCGCCGACCGGCTGAATGGCCACCTGCGGAGCGTCGGGCCAGACCTGTCGGACGCCCAATTCGGCTTTCGAAGGGGGCGTTCGACTGTGGACGCGCTGGTCCGACTCAAGGGCCAGGTGCAGGAGGCTACGGAGGCAGGGGACGGGGTTTTGGCTGTGTCATTTGACATAGCCAACGCCTTCAACTCTGTCCCCCACTCGACAATCTTGGAGGCGCTCCGCTACCATGGAGTGCCTCAGTACCTGCGCAGTCTCCTGGCCGACTACTTGGGAGACAGAGCTGTCCTCCTAGTGGATCGTGCGGGCCAGCTACGCCGGTATGATGCGGGTTCCGGTGTTTCTCAGGGGTCTGTCCTGGGACCACTCCTGTGGAACATTGAATTCGACTGGTTGCTGCGGAGAAGTCTCCTCCCTGGCACGAGTGTCATCTGCTATGCGGATGAAACTCTTCTCACCACCCGGGGAGGAGATTTTAGAGAGGCGGCGAGTCTGGCTTCGGCCAGCGGATCCCTAGTTGCGGGAAGGATCCACCGCCTGGGTCTGAAGGTGGCGCTGCACAAGACCGAGGCCGTGTTTTTCCACGGACCTCGGCAGCGAATTCCCCGTGACGCCCACATTGTCGTGGAGGGCGTCTAGATCGAGGTGAAGGCCCAGATGAAATATCTGGGCCTAGTCGAGCGGTCGTCAACAAGGGACTGGATGTAAAGGCTCTGCCAGTCTCCCAGTCCTTCTCCACACAGACG
This sequence comes from Plagodis pulveraria, assembly GCA_963890685.1. Classification (NCBI taxonomy): domain Eukaryota; kingdom Metazoa; phylum Arthropoda; class Insecta; order Lepidoptera; family Geometridae; genus Plagodis; species Plagodis pulveraria. Next base: position 2,959,362 of record OY982963.1, on the reverse strand, counting down.
ATGCTGGAATGCCGCTGGGTCGTTTAGTGGGTGTTCAGTTTTTTGCGCCTAGAAAAATATTGCGGCAAATTGTATGTTATCCTTTTAAGACGTACCATTGTGAAGGCAGTTAGAAATAAAATTGTCAGTCAGCATTTAACCTTTGTTCTGATTTTATCTCCTTAAAGTTAATACCTGATTTCATCCTTGACATTGGTCCTTCGAGCCGGATTAAAGTTATTTTTATAAAGTTGGACCAGTCAAATAAAAGGTTTTGGAGTGTAAATAGTGGAATTTACAAGTTTCAATAGCATTGGGTCAGTGGAAAGTCAAGCCCCTTAACACGGTGAAGATTTCCTCTCAGAAGCCTTTGGATATTGAAGCCTCATAGGAACATTTAGGAAGTGTTTTATATTATTTGAGAGTGCGCCTCAGCAACAGATAAGGAGTGGACGCGTTTTGTGTGCTACTAAAATTCCACCGAATTCCTCACGCGACTGTCAATTATAACACGGAAGTAATTAGTGCGATTGTAGAGTGCATCCAAATATTAAATAATTCCACTGCAAGTGCATAAAATCATATTAGCGCCACAGATTGCTACATAGTAGTTGTAGCACTGGCCGTTGCGGCAAGTTCCTCTACACCTCGGATAAACGGGACGGGCTGCGAATTTTAGTATTTTTGTCTCTGTTACACTCTTGTAACCGGCAAGACGACAAAGACACGTTTGGACCTTGGACTATACAAACCAGTAATTTGACTTTGTTGAGTGAAATAGGAACTGCTTTGCAAAATAAAAACTTGTTTAACTTTAAAAAATAAAAATAAAAAAATGGTCAACAGCTGTGCGGCTTGCACAAAACCAATACGTTTAAGCTCGCCAAACATAATATGCTCCAGATGCAGTGGATACTACCACTTAATGTGTGTCAATATCACGGACCGCAAGGTATCAGAAGACTTTAAATCGAACTGGGCTTGCCCTATGTGCCGTTGCAAAGAACCGCGGGTATATAATTCGAACACACCGATACGATGCTCGGTGGCGGTGGCTGCAACGACAGCGGCGACGGCGTTGCCGTTAACGACGACTAGTAAGCCAATTGCAGCCACCGTTGCGTTGGAAAGCGATAGCGGAAGTGCACTACTCCGCGACTGTGGCCGGCAAACTCCTACCGCGGCAAGTCCAATCGTCATTCGGCCCAGTGAATATGAGGATTTGTCCCTACTGACGTCAGAAATTAAGTTGCTGCGAGGAGATATAAACGAAATGAAAACGCACATGATAGGATTAACAGACCACGTAAAACAATGCTTTACCCGTATAGACGAGCAAGATAAAAAGCTGGAAGGTGCCTTGTCGCGGCTACGGGTGCTTGAAGAGCGGGAGAATGAAATATTTTTATGCCGTAGCAAAATAACGGAGCTGCAACATGAGCTCAGTTCACGTGCTCAAAATAGCCTGCGAAATGAGATTGAAATATTGGGATTAAATGAGTCTGCTGACGAAAATCCGATGCATTTGTTTAAGCTGATCGCCCAAAAAATCGGGTCATCTGTTGATCAAAATGACCTTGATTTTGTTTCCCGAGTGGGGTCGAAAAATCGGAATCGCGAAGGTGTCGTTGATCAAACTGGTGCTCATACCTCATCCACACCTAACTGGGCTCCACGCCCACTTGTTGTTCGCTTCCTTCGCCGCCACGATCGTGAAGATTTTTTGAAATCAAGCAAGGCTAGACGCAGTTTAACTTGTGCTGAAATACATGTCAGGGGACCTGCACGAAGCATTTACGTGAATGAGCGCCTCACACAGGAAACCCGAATCTTATTTCGCTCAGCAAGGCAGCAAGCAAAAACAGCTGATTACAAATACTGTTGGGTCAAAAATGGCACTATTTACGTCAGAAAGCGTGAAGGAAACCCAGCGATTCCCATCAGAACTATGGAAGATCTTCAAAAACAGTGCTATCCTCCGCCAACATAGTAGATTTTTTGGTTATAACTCTCCTTTCGCGCGTGAATTAATTAAATTTATAATATATTTTGATAAAGTTCTCTTAGTGACAAATAGTGTAACAATGGTTTTTGTATTAATTCTTATAATATCAAATTACAGTCTTATAAGCAAGTCCTCTCAACTACTCACTAAATACTTTAATAATAAAATAAACACACACACTTTTTTACTATTAAACTCACAGTTACTAAATCACACACTCATACACAACCAAGTCACACTTTATTTTGATACTGTTCTTGCTTACAAGATAATTATTCATATAAGAATGACCACTGGGTCTCTAACACGATTAACTTTTAATTTTTGCCATTATAAAGATAAATTTAGTTAACGTTGCTAATGATATTGATGAAACTGTGGTTATTGAATGTCATTCGCTCGATTCCGTTGAACTTAGCAAGAACTTTTTTAGCAACTCTGATAACAAATTTAAAATACTAGCTTTCAACGTGAGAAGCTTTCAGCGCAATTTTGATGATTTTACTCTTGCCCTGCAGCGCTTAGGCACTGACGTAGACATAATAGTTCTGTCTGAATGTTGGCTTAAAGATGGATTAATAATAGACCATTTGCCAGGATATAACGCTTACCGCACTACAGTGCAAAAAAACAAAAACGGAGGAGTCATTATGTATGCCAAATGCTCTCTTAAAACACAGATCTCTGAACCAAAAATAATTGACGCTGACTCTCTTCTTATAACCATAGATAACTCATTTGCTGTATTAGGAATTTACAGGTCTCCTTCTACTAAAGTGACAAACCTTGAACCTTTTATTAACTCTTTAGATGACACCCTGAACAGCTTAAAAAGTTACTCTTTTCTTGCTATTGCAGGGGATATTAATATAGATATCTGTAATAAAACTGACACCCATCATTTAGAGTATCTTTGTTTACTAGCAACTCATGGCTTACTTCCGGCAATCTCCAAGCCTACTAGAGGTGATGCCTGTCTAGATCATATTTTTATCAAATCAATCAACGAGACAGTTCTGCCGTCGTAAGAAAATAGGGCACAACTAACATTTTTTGACAAAATGAGTTATATACATATTTAGAATCAGAAAAAAAAGGCACATCTGCTCAATTTTTTTTAGAATTTTATCTTCAAGGAATTCGGAGATACTGTAGGCTTAAAAGGCACAAATAAGACTAATATTCATGTTTTATAGAATGAAAAGGCACATTTATTTACCATTATATTGAAAAGGCACAAATACGTAGATGTGACTATTACTTCATACAGATTTTTACTAAAAACTACTAAGAAAAGGCACACTTACAACATAATATAAAGAAAAGGCCTAAATTCCAGATGTGCCATGTCTACTTAATTAATGATCCATGCATCTCTCAATTAAATTACGTATAAAAGACACAAATAACCAGTTGTGCCTTTTCTTTTAATTATTTACGATTAGGGGTGAGGAAAAGAGGACAGGGTTCGATTAAAACGCGCCAGTTGTGCCTGCGACGTCAAAGTGACTCCACACTTGTCAGCTGCAGCCCGCGTTAGGTAAGTTCATTTACGTTTTATCCATATTTACATGTTGTTTCTAATTTAAGTATGAAGGTACATAACTTTGTAGGTTAGGTCGTACATTATATTATGCCTTAGCTTAACACCTAACGTGACATGTCTTAATAATTAATTAATTAAGTAGGGATATGATAAACATGAAAGCAGCGGTGGCGCAGTGGTATCAGCCTCGCCTTAGAAATATAAGGTCGCGGGTTTGATTCGAATTGTTTCATTTGATATGAATTGTTTCATCACCGCTGCTCATTATCGGTGAAGGAAAACATCATGAGGAAACCGGCATGTCTAAGATCTAATCATTAGTGGACTTGTGACATCCACCCACCCTCACTTGGCCAGTGTGCGTGGATTAAGGCCTATTCTCTCTCAACTACCTTAAGAGTTGAGAGAGTTTAGGCCTTAATCCCCACACACACTGGCCAAGTAAAGACCCGTGCCCAGCAGTGGGACACTAAAAAGGGTTCAAGTGTGATAATAAACATATAGTATCATTCATTTCACTTGTTTTCCCTTATTTCAGATAATTTTAAAAATGCAGTCACGTGGTAAAGTATCAGCAAGCGCCGCTTTACAAAATCTAAAGCCTAGATCTGATATTGACGAACAGATTCCGTGGTCTTAAAAACGCCACAAATTATGACGATTCAGTAGTCGATAAAGATTATGTGCCACCAAACATCATCGGTTCAAAACTTAAATATTTGGGGTCATAATGAAAACTATGAAAAAAGCGCTTTTGAAGCGCTCGTAGCGAAGTTTACTTAGCTGTTCTCAACCGATCAGCAAAGTTAAGCAACGTCGCCCACGGTCATGAGTTGGATGGGTGATCGCTAGTGACATTACTACTGAGCGTTTCCGTGCTTCGGAGGGCACGTTAAGCCGTCGGTCCCGGTTGTTGTCTTAGGATGGCAGACGTTATAGCGTGGTGGTAGGGCATTTTGCGAATGCCCGCCTGGCTAGCTACCACCCTCAAGTAGAAAATCTGTCGCCAAGCACCTAACGGTGTGTTCCGGCAGCTGTCCTTGAGAGCCAGTACTACTAGTTTAGTCTGAACAACATCATCGACCACATCATCACTTACCATCAGGTGAGATAGTGGTCAAAGGATAACCTACAAGTAATAAAAAAAAAAAACATGATTCCAATATTTTATTGGATGATTCTGGCTCCGAGAGAGTCAAGAGAACATTTGTAAAAAAAAAATGTTCAGCAAAATTCTCAGAGGATTATCGCAAAATAATCGCATGGAATAATTTAAAATGGTAATATTTTGTCCAATGCTTATTGTTTTCAATCAGAGTTTTGTACCTGTAGGTGACAAAAGATTAGGAAACCCTACCTCTTAACGACTGTTCAGCTGATCTCACACAAATTTATGAATACTGAAATTAAAGACTATTTATTAAAATAATATTTTAAGTAAAACTGATTAATTAATTTTCTTTAAACTTTTTTATAGCTTTTACCAATATATTGCATTGTGATAATTCAACCAAGTGCCATGTTATGTTTGTTATAGTTACATTTAATTTTTATAATATTAATAATAGTATTTTTTTTAATATTAAACTACGTGTGCCTTTAATAATTACGGATGTAAGCTATTTCCTGTAAATGAACAATAAATAATTAGAATTAGGTCTAATAGAGTAAATTAATAAAGCTTCAAAACCAAAATGTATGCTCTCCTAATAAGAATAAAAAATATTTTGATTTATTTTTCATATTGTGATTAGTAGAGTAAATATTTATTATAGATTTTTAAGTTAGGGGTCCCACCTATTAGTAAAAATATTTAATTCTTACTTTCCTGAGGTGTCTAACTAACCAAAAAGTGTAACTGAGTTTAAGTATTATCACTTTTTGTTTTTAATTCATAAGTTCTATTTGTTAACCAAAATCGTAGGTATATGCTTATCCCTAATACTTTATAAATAACTATTGAATATAAAGAACGTTTTTTTTTGTTTAAATGTTGGTGTCCTAGAAGTAGATTGGTTTTGTTTTAGTTATTTGGATAAGCTAACCAAAAATGGCATGATAATAAATATGCTTTATAGTTTATTAAACTTTCCTCACATGTCTTTTTTTTATAGAAAACATTAAGTCAATTTACATTATAAAGAAAACATGAAATTATTAAGTCAATTTACATTATAAAGAAAACATGAAAACATTAAGTCAATATACAATGTGCCCTTTCTTCTAGACTCAATGACCAATTTGCTTGAAATATTAAAAAGAAAGGTCACATTTGGTTAACTATGCCTTTTCTTTGTAGTTAGTGGTATTTTTTAAATATTTTATTTTTAAGTTGAAAGGAAAAAATTGAATTTATTTAATAATTAATTATATATAAAAACTAAAAAGTATTAAATATAATAGTACTAACTTTCACGCATATATCATCAGTATTGTATTTTCTTTAAAGTAATTGGTTTTCACACTATGAAACAGAATATGGTTAAAACTTTAACCCTAATTATCTCAGTTTGACCAAAATGATAGATGTGCCCTTCTCTCGTACGACGGCAGAGTTGGAATAATCTGCGAATCCTCAATTACTGATCATAGTCTAGTTTTAACTGGAACCTGTCTGTCCAAAATTGTCAACCCAAAGCCATATTTTACTACCAAAACAGATATGGATATGGCTGTTTCTGAAATTACTACTGTTAACTGGTTTCCTGTTACCAACAACTACAATGTTAACTCGGCAATTGACACTTTCAACGAAATTATTATAACCATCCTTAATAAATACACACGTCAAGTTAAAATCGGTCGAAAATGGGTGACCATGAAACCATAGATAACACCAGGGCTATTACGGTATATGCGTCACCGTGACAAATTACACCTTGACTTGAAAAACCACCCGGAGGACCTTATACGGCGAAAGGTTTATGCAAGATATCCTAACTTCTGCAATAAACTTTTGAAAAAACTGAAAAATAATTATAACCGTCACACATCGTCAAGCAGTCAAAACTCAAAAGAACTTTTAAACCTTATCAAGGACGATATTGATCAATCGCTACATAGCTGTAACCAACACTTTGTGTCAGTTGGCAATAGTCTGGCAGACTCGATACTCAATAAAATTGGTATGACTCAAGACACTGTTATTAAAGAATACAGACCCTTAACTTCATCCGTCCAGTCATTTTTTCTAAGCCCAACAGATCCCCAAGAAGTAACTAAAATAATATCCCAACTTAAAACTGATAGTTCACCCGGTCCTGACAAAATTACCGCTGTCTTACTCAAAAAATCACTTTCATCAATAGTCCTTCCTCTTACTCATATAATGAACTTAAGTCTGACGTCGGGTGTATTCCCAGACTGCTGGAAAATATCTTCTATTTCTCCAATTTATAAAAACGGTTCAAAAACTATGCCTGGGAACTACAGGCCTATAAGCTTACTAAGTGTCGTCTCCAAAGTCCTTGAAAAAATTGTAAACAGTCGTCTTGTATCATACATCGAAAAATATCACTTACTTTCGGATAGGCAATATGGATTCCGAAGAGGTAGGTCAACCGAGGACGCTACGTCACTCTTTGTAAATCTTGTATCTTCGCACATTGAAAATGATGAATGCTGCTTGGCGGTGTTTTTAGACCTGGCGAAGGCGTTTGACACAGTCTCGGTTGGCTTACTTCTAAAGAAAATGGAGTTTCAGGGTGTCAGGGGAGTAGCTCTAGACTGGTTCAGAAGTTATCTTTTCAATTAAATTCGGCGTCCCGCAGGGAAGCATATTAGGCCCCACACTGTTAACGCTATATGTAAATGATATAGTAAGTTGTTCTCTTCAAGGTGCAGAAATCGTGACGTATGCAGACGACACTGTTATTATTTTTTACCACAACAACTGGGAACAGGTTTACAGTCTTGCGCAAGATGGTCTCGAACATATAACTAAGTTACTAGATAGAAATCTTCTTACCCTTAATATAGAGAAAACTAACTACATTGCCTTCTCAAAAACTATCGTATCTAGTCCCAACTCCGACTTAGTTATAAAAACTCACTCTTGTAATCTTAGTTACGTGGACAAGAAACGGAATAACTGCGCATGTGCTGTAATCAGTCGAACAACATCCATTATATATTTAGGCATAATAATTGACGAAAATTTGACGTACAACACTCACATCATTGAGCTGGCAGGACGCGTAAGGAAACTTATCTTTATAATGAAGAAACTGAGAGACTGCATGCCATTTGATCTCATACGTCAAGTTTACTTGACTCTTTGTCAACCAATCTTGCAATACTGTGTCTCAGTTTGGGGCAGTGCCGGAAAGACCAATTTTATCACCATAGAAAGAGCCCAGCGAGCTCTCCTAAAAGTATCTTTTAAAAAAGCCTTCCGATACCCTACTGACAAGCTCTATGAAGAATTGCAAGTGATGCGTGTTCGTCAATTATTCATTTCAAGAGCGGTTTTCAAAGCGCATAAAGCTCTTATAAATAGGCCAGACTATAACATCATTATGTCGAAGCGTACTTTTTACATTCCACTACCACGTGCTTCTTCCCTAATGGTGAAAAGGTGTCCAGATTATGCACATTTTAGAACATACAATAACGTAGCAAATCTGTGTAATATTAAAGATAGCTCTCTTTTCAATTGTAAAAAGTTGGTCAGAGAATATTTGATAAAAATATCGTATGATGCAACAGAAAATCTCATCTAAATAAGTGCCAGAAGGCTATATCACGAAGATAGACTTGCATATTTACGAATCCACACGCTTACTCACTCACAACTAACACACCCTACTCATATAACACACTCACACAAAACTCTAACTTAACTTGCTCTGCTGTAATTTTAATGTAATATTTATGTTTCTTTATAATTTTAACTCCTTTTGTATAAAAACACTTAGTTTCTCTTTCAAGCTCTTAGACTAAGATTTTGTTTCAATCGCCTAATTTCTGAATACAACCACTCATTGCTTTGTATAACTGGTAGGTATTTGCCTGTAATATCGCACTCTGAGTCTCAAGACACAGGTTCTCGCCTAGTTTGAGACTCACTGTTAACATAAGTTGCTTTATTATTATACCTTAAAGCAGTGTAACCGTAAATTAAGTCATGAGTTTGTAAATTTAGTTTTGGAAATAAACATTTATTATTATTATTATTATTAATTTTCACCCATAACTCTATTCAGGTATCAAATATATTAGAATAAATATGTTTGAACAAGGTTAGTAATTATCATATATGCACCTATTGTATTGTCATTATTCACCTTAGTGTTAAACCTACAGATTATGCACCATTAATGGTTAAGAATCAGCTATGTCGTTATCTCAAATTAATTAATGAACCCTTTTAAAAAGTACTGATTAGATTTATAAAGCATTTATTGTAACTACATTATCCTGCTAAAGTCAGTTATAGCTTAAGTGTAACTGGTTAGCTTGTGTAATCATTCATTTTTATTAGGTTGGATAATACTTACATGTGGAATCAGTAATGTAAAATTAAACATATATTATTACTATGATTGTTACAATTGCATTAACATACTAATAACTGGAGCATTAATATTAGGTTTTGGAATATATATGTTCCTAATATTGAGCAAGTTTGGTTATCTTGGTATATTAAGATAAATTTATTACTTACAACAACAACAAATAGTGAAACTTGTTATTGTTTAAATTCCAGGTTGACAACAATAGCTTCTAAAATGCCTGATGAGAAATCAGAAACGCTAATACTTATCAGAAAACGGGCCAGTTACAAAGGGCAATTAACTACATTTTCCACATATGTTAATTCGCTAAACGTTTCCTCGTTGGACCCCTCCGGAGTAAATGAATTGCAGCTACGCATCAGTCGGATGGAGACCATGTATGATAAGTATGACGAGGTACAGTTATCATTAGAGTGTAGTTCTGAAGATATGAACGATTTAATGAACGAACGTAACGACTTTGAAAGCATGTACTTTAAACTACTTTCGAAAGCAAATAAATTACTTGATATTTTTAGGAAAACAGATCAGGCAGAGTCTGAAGTAAGTTCTCGTGGTTCTCACAGTCACAATTTGGTCAAATTGCCCACCATACAGCTGCCAAAATTCACTGGAGGGTTCTGCTGCGGTTGTTATTCAGTCGATAGAATTCCCTTTTACTAACTACCTTATCGCCTGGAAGCTACTATGCGATAGGTATGAAAACAAACGTCTTTTAACACAGAACCACGTCACTGCATTATTTAATTTAGAGATCCTTAATAAGGAGTCGTCTACGTCCTTAAAACGTCTTGTAGACCAAACAAACAAAAACTTACGTGCACTAGAGTCATTAGGAGAACCCACTACACATTGGGACACGCTTCTCATTTATATAATCAGTCACAAGCTTGATACCAAAATATATCGTGAATGGGAAGAATATAAAGGAATGCTAACTAAAGATCAGAAAATAACTTTTGATGTTTTTCTCAGTTTCCCGAGCAGACTTACTTGAAACTAACTTTGCTTAGACTATGCAGGACCCCTTATGTCGTCGTCGCCTCAAGGTCGTGGATGTAAGTTAGTGAAAGTCTATATCACCATTTTCGTTTGTTTCTCGACAAAGTGCATTAATCTGGAACTTGTGGGTGATTTGACCAGTAATACCTTTTTAATGGCTTTACGCAGATTCATTTCTAGGAGAGGAAAACCATCAAATATTTTCTCAGATAACGGTACCTCGTTCGTAGGTGGATATAATGATAGAACAAAATTTCTTAAATCTAACTGCAACTCATTGTCCGAGGAGATGGCTAACTAGGGAATTAATTTTCATTTTATCCCGGCATATTCTCCTCATTTCGCTGGCCTTGCAGAAGCTGCTGTGAAGTCAACCAAGCATCATTTAGTCAGTGTTGGGAAATTGTCACTTAACATATGAAGAGCTAAATACATCGTTAGTTCAAATTGAGGCTATCTTAAACTCTAGGCCGTTGACTCCACTCTCTTCAGACTCCGACGATTTGCTGCCGCTAACTCCTGGCCACTTTATTATTGGACGTCCACTGACCTCTTTGCCGTCACCGGACTACCAGGACCATTCCTCTCACTCTTTGACTCGGTTCCAACGGATTGAACAACTCCGCAAACATTTTTGGTCTCGTTGGAGCAAAGAATATGTCTCAGAGCTTCAACTTCGAACCAAATGGCGCTCAAGCAAGGGTGCAAGCCTCAAGCTCAACTCCCTCGTTCTTCTGAAAGAAGACAACTTGCCACCATTGAAATGGAAGTTAGGCCGCATAGTCGCGGTACATCCCGGAAATTACGGCATCGCCAGAGTAGCTGATATCAAGACTTCTAGCGGCGTGATTCGCAGGTCTTTCGCCAAGATTTTCTTACTCCCGGAGCCAGATGACATTAATTGTTGAAAGTGATCCTTTCAACGCCCGGGGGCATGTTCAGTTTTTAGCGCCTAGAAAAATATTGCGGCAAATTGTATGTTATCCTTTTAAGACGTACCATTGTGAAGGCAGTTAGAAATAAAATTGTCAGTCAGCATTTAACCTTTGTTCTGATTTTATCTCCTTAAAGTTAATACCTGATTTCATCCTTGACAGTAGCGTTTATAAGTAAGAAATATTTACACATTACTTAAACACTGTTTAGTTATCCATTACTTAGCAACTTCTTAGCGGATTTTTTATAAGTAAGGGGGTAAGTGTTTAAACTTGGCAATTTTTTTTATTCATATTGCTAAGCCTAATATTTATATTATATGTACCAAGACTGTTTTGATCAAGATCAAGGCGTAAGCTATTCCTAGAAGGAAAAAAATAGAAGTTGATTTTAATATTGTTATGTTTGCAATAACGCCTGCTATGCGGATTACATTACAAAATTACAAATATACGATAGGAAAAATTTAAGTCATGTGCCGAATTTGTGAATTGTTTTGTATATATATATCACCAACGACTATCTACCTTTTTTTTATAATATTATATTTTATTAATATTATATTATAATTTATATAATATTTTTAGCCAGAACTTTCAAACACCGATAAAAATATTCAACTATAGGTAGTGTACTTAGCGTGTTTGCATGGAAAGCGCTACGCACTATTACTACGCAAAGGTGGCCTGAAAACGTGCATATTATGACGATTACAACTATTTCAACTTTTTGAATCGTTATCTCTAAAACGGTGGCTCTTAGGAAAAAAATATCTAGACATCTTGTGTAGATAATTATCTGTTCTATTATCTTACCGTTCTGCTGAAAATCATAAAATACCCCGTTTTTGTGACCTTCGAACACGAGTAATGAGAATATTTTTTCCAGATGTCGGATCGATGAGGACTTTTTAGATTTCATTTATAATGTTGTTTCACATAATCCTATACAATTTTCAGCTGGCTGTAAATTATATTTTATTGGATGTCTTAAGCGACCGGACTATTATATATTGTTAGCTGACCAAGAATAGCTCACAGTCCAAAGTGTTTATCGGAATAAATATAGGCAGGTCTACTTATTGATAATTCTTAATTTATATCATAATTACAATATTGTGTCACATAACATAATATACGTTATATAAAAATTTACAGATTTCATTACTAAAATATATTAATAGAATATACATAGGCATATTAAAAAATTAATTACAATCAATAATAATAATATTATTATCAAATAAACATAAAAAAGACTCAAAAGTATAATAAAATAATAAAAAAGGTTTGGTCAATTAACCCAGCTCTTTAATCGTCATTTAAGGACAGCAAGACTTTTTGATTTTAAAATATGATTGGATAGTTTATTATAGACTGTCGCTCCCATAACGTGGGTCAACTTCGTAGATTTGGTGAGGGAACGGCTCACCGCCGCAAGCTGACCACTGCTACGGGTTGGGTACGTGTTGGAATCACCTACTTTTGGATATTTTTCAATGTTTATCCGGGCAATTACTAGTTCAGCTGCCGAAACATACTGATAGCAAGGCGGGCATTCGCAAAGTGCCCTACCACCAAGCTATAATGACCGCCATCCTAAGGCACTAGCCGGGACAGATGGCTTGACGCGCCCTCCGAATCATGAAAGCGCTTAATAGTAATGTTACAGCGGGCACACATCCGATTACCTTCATTCCCCGTGGATTGCCAGATTAGAATTGCACCTCCCCATATCACCCCGTGAGTGTCGTAAGAGCCGACTAAGCGAAAAATACTGGAAGGTGGCAGCAGCAGCTTCTAAAAAACTGCCATCATACACAGCGATCCCCAAGACGCCTGCCAAGCGTAGAAATTATGGCAAATACCGCCTGAATAGGGGAGGCTGTGTTCAGCAGTGGACGATCCAGCTGTTACAGTACAGTACCTTCATTCGGTTTTCATAATTATTTTCGAGTGACTTCTAACGACAGCGACGTCCTTGTTTCATCAGTATACTATCTAGCTCTTAACGGCAGCTGCTAGAAAACACCTTTAGATGCTTGGCGACAGATGTTATCCTTGAAGGTGTTATTTAGCCAACTATCAAAATAGATTTCTCTCTGTTTGATATTAAGCGTTATTGTTTCGTTAACAATATTATTATAGCTAGGTATTAAGAAGAGGTTTTGAAAATACTGGTCCCATCACTAATGTAATTTTAAAAGCCTCATCACGAAGATGCCGAATAAGGTTGTTAGGTTCTATATGATACAGATACACTGGATTGGTTTTGAATATGTATTACGCATTTACATTTTATTATAAAAACGTCAATGCGGGCGTCCCGAGCTCTCCTTGAAAAAGAGCACTTAATGCGGTTAAAACTGAAGTCAAAGCTATCTGACTTATTCCCGTGAGTTATTCCGTATTATTTACTTAAATGAGTTTACATTCTTGATTGGAAGGCGATTTTTAACCAAACTCATAGGTTTTACTAGATCCTAAGAGTTTTAATCTTCAACGAGATGTTTGGATGAATACCAAAACTTTATGCATATATTTGTCATCATATTTTTTTTAGTATGTTAATATTGTATTGAAACATATTAATATGTGGTCACGAACAGTAAGTGAATAAAATAAAGAAAAAAATAAATTACCTTCATAATAGGTAGCTGTTTATTTAACCATATCGTATGATATGGTAATAAAAGTAAACAGTCGTGAACAAGACGTCAGAGTGAGCTACTTTTCATTATTGCGCCATCTGAGAGAACCGTGTCAAGTTCACGACGGGAAACTACACCAGAGCCTCTTGCGGAACGATAAAGAACTTGTTGCTATTGGGTATGTCGGATAGGCACAACGACGGTATGCGGCGGTGGTGTTGTTTAATAAGAAAATTAACTTGGTGTCTATTAGTTCAGCTGTAAAAGCCAAACTGCTGTTTTTATAATATTCAGGATTGTGGCTGATCAAGCACAAGGCTCACCTGACGTTAAACGGATTAACGACTGCCGATAACAGCTGATTTCGACTCAAGTGACGAATTACTCTCCGCCCGTCACTCCGAGACATACAGTTGTAAATTCTCATGTGCCTGTAATTGTGCTGGCTTTCAAAGACTGCTGCCGGAATACAGTGTTAGGCGCTTGGCGACAGATTTTCTTAGTTGAGGGTAGTAGCTAGCCAGGTGAGCATTCGCAACATGTCCTTCCACCGTGCGGTGAAGCTCAAGCCGGCGGTGGGTATCGAGCCATGGACCAGTGGCACTGCAGTCTATAGCTATTGCATAATATGGCTTCAACCGTAATGTTTTGTTTGAAACACATGATAGTACTGTTTGAATTTAAACCGGTCTTTGCCAAAATCAATATAGTAGAGCAGGTAGTGGTCAGGTATTACATTAAGAACCGGTTAATGTAAATTCAACATTCAAGGTTATATCACAAAATTACAAAGGGGGAAGTTGAACTATAGGTTTCGCTCCAAACCATACTATGGTTACGAACGAGAGGGCAAATTAGAGTTATGAGTCATATTAGCTTAGTAGTCAGAGCATACCCTGGCTAAAGGGGTGGATGGTTCAAGTTAGAACCCTGTACATAACTTTAACTTTTCCTCTCGTAATTGTATAGTGAATAATAAACCGCGGAGCATAAGTAATTAAAAAAATAAAGGTATTAGAAGAAAATAAAAGGTTATTTTTATTATAATATAAATTCCATACAAAATAATAACAAATTACATTAATTCTTTTCACCAAGTAAAATTTTACCGTTTCTCTCAATATATAATTAAACTAACTAAACCTTCAAAAATATTTATAGTGTATTAACATCCCTCCGTTTTAGTGTATATAGATTCCCCGACGTAGGTGATACAGATATGGCCCATTTAAATACCACCTTATTGATGTCTGCAAAAATTTGATATCTTCGTATCACGTGTACCAATACTATTTTCATGAAGACCATTGCGTAAGTTTTGCCTGAAACATTTATTTAACATAAAAACCATTGCGTCAGTTTTGCCTGAAACATTATTTTAAAATGAAAACCATTTCAGACGTTTTGCCTGAAACATTCATGCCCCGTGGGGTGCCGGGTTAGAATATCACCCCCCCATCTCTTCCCGTGGGTGTCGTAAAAGGCGACTAAGGGAATAAATACCGGAAGGTGGGCAGCAGCGCCTTCTGAGAACTTTACAACTATAACTGCGATCCCCAAGACGCCTGCCAAGCGTGGGGATTATGGGAAAACCCACCACATGACAAGCACAAACACAACTCGGCCCCCAGTCTCCGGCAGCTCTATTATTCCTGGCCCCGGTAGCAGGCCAGGTAACGGTGGAGCAGGGGGTGCGAAGAATCCCCGGCAGATGCACGGCTACCAACCTCAAAAACGACGACCCTTGGCCCTGGCAACACACAATGTCCGTACGCTCAGGGAGGACCACAAGATTGTCGAGCTGGAAGAAGAACTGAATAAGTTACGCTGGGATGTCATGGGATTATCGGAAGTCCGAAGACAGGGACAGGACACCGCTATCCTTGACTCCGGTAACTTGTTATTCTACCGGAAAGGTCACCAAAAATCTCAAGGTGGTGTTGGGTTTCTCGTCCGAAAGTCCCTTGTTAACAACGTAGTAAAAGTCGAAAGTGTGTCGAGTAGGGTAGCGTACCTTATACTCAGAATCACCAAACGGTATTCGCTGAAGGTCATACAGGTTTACGCACCGACCTCGACACGCTCAGACGATGACTGACGTCACGGACGGCATTTCTGCAGTATACGCTCTCTAAATTTTTTTCCATTAATAATAAATATCTTTCTCTTTTTGCTGTGAAAGTGTTAATAGTGAGTGCCATTCTGGCTATAACATCAGTGGGAGTGTTTGTGTTATATTCTTCGCGCTTATAATAGGCATAAGTGAAAAATTTATTAACTGAATAACAAAGTACACTAATTCTATGAAAGGGTAGGCGATATCCACAGTTCAAGATAAATAATCTGCTTTGCCAAGATACTTGTACAATAGATACTAACTGTGCGTCAAGTATTATTATAAGATTTGTTAGGTGCAAAGATTTCTAATAATGGCTAAATGTAACGCATGCGGAAAGTTTTTAAATGCATCGATAGGTGCCGCCAAATGCGCAGTCTGTCCGAACATATTTCACAAAGGTTGTGTGGGAATATCTGGAAATGCGACTGTATGTAATAGTTGGGTATGCCCAGATTGCAAAAATAAATAGCCTAAGGGGGACAACAGTTGTACTCCTGTAAAGAGCATCTGTGGCACCCCATCTGCCCCGCCGGTCGCTGAAACTACAATCACTGGCCCGCCTCTGGCGGACGAAGCGCGAAACATTCCCCCCGTGATCTCTATCGGGGATTTTTCGGATGTACAGGACATGCGCCGTGAGCTAGCGCAATTTATGAATGAGTTGCGTGATTTTCGTACGGAGTTCCGCTCATCTATTTCAGAGATAGGTTTGCGCATGGATAGTTTCGAGCGAAGACTCGAAGTGATCGAGAAACGAGAGGTGGCGGCGCCACCCGCTATGGTCGAGCTTAAGGAATTGCAGCAGACGGTAGTTCAACTCAAGCAAGACCTTAATGATCGGGATCAGGAGGCCCTGCTTTCCGATCTTGACATTGGACATCTCCCAGAGGAAACTAGTGAAAATATACATCACACCGTCATCCTCTTAGCTGCAAAGTTAGGTGTAACCTTGGCAGATAGGGACATCACATTTGCTGAGCGTGTTGGAGCTGTTGACTCGAGCGGTGGTGGCACAGCTGGCGAGGTCAAGGGGCGTCCGCGCCGCGTTGTTGTGAGGCTGGGGCGGCGTGATCTGCGCGACGATCTATTGCGTGCTGCGCGCGTACGTCGCAATCTCACCACAGCAGACATTGGCCTTGCGGGTCCTCCGCGAAGAGTTTATATAAACGAGCGGTTGACTAAGCCAAACCGTCAGCTATTCCATAGGGTTCGCGAAGAGTCTCGGAAACATCAATGGAGGTATTCTTGGACAAAGCGAGGCCGCATATTTGTGCGGAAAGCTGATGGAAAAGCAGTGTACGTCGTACATTCGGAAGCTGATATGTGTCGTGTTTTTGGAAACGGCGTGGTTTGAGATTTGGTCGTATTATTGGTATATGGCTTTTAGTTTTGTTTATATTGTTGTGTTATATTACATAAAAAATAGGTACGATCGTTTCATCGATAAGGCTATTATGATAAAAATACCCAATGTAACTATAACTTATTTATCTACTTTTCATTTTATTTTGAGAAATATTTTTGTCGAATTTTGTAACCATGTATTTTATTTTAATTTAGACAATTTTGTATTATATGGCATTTATTTCAATTTAGATATTTTTGTATCATATTCTACATTACATTTAGTACATTCTTATAGGACATTAATCAACTCTGATTATGGTTAGTAAGCTATTAAAAATAGGTTTGTATAATGCAGGTTCCCTTGGTACGAATCATGACAACTTTGTAGCCACAGTTATTAGAAATGATTTGGATATTTTGGCGGTAAATGAGACTTGGCTTAGAACTGACGAGGAAGGTCGCGCCCCCGTGATTCCTGAATACCGACTCCGTCACTTACCCAGGAGCAATGGTGACCGCACGCGAGGGGGTGGGGTCGGCTATTATATCAAGCGTAATATTAGAGCACGCACTTGGTCTCATCCGGTTGATCCTGTGAATAAGTGCGTTGAACAAATGTGGCTATTTTTGACCCTAAACGGAGGAAAACTGGCGATCGGCACGGCTTACCGCCCTCGGTGGGTAAATGTTGATTTATTTTTTAACGCAATTACTGATACCATAACGTCAATTCCTAGCTATGACAACTTAATTTTATTGGGGGATTTTAATATAAATTTGTACAACAAAGATGATTCAAACACGATAAAATTCAATACCTTTCTGTCATGTCTTAATCTGTCACAATTGGTAACTGACCCAACCCATTTCACCGAAACTAGCCAGACTTTGATCGACGTCATTTGTACAGATTTGCGTGCCAGGAAAATCTCTTTAGAACTTGTAGGGACACTTTATGGGCACTGTTTAGTAGCCTGCGAATTTAATATCAAGCGAGAAAAATCTTTGCCTTATAGCATAACATACAGGCCTAAGAAAAGTATTGCTATAGACATTTTTAATAATGATCTGGAAACCATAAACTGGCATCAAATATATGCACTCAACGATGTAAATGAAATTCTGAGGATCTTCAACGAAAAAATCATAGCTTTATTTGATTTCCACGCGCCTTTGATTTCGACTATAATCAAGGAGCGCTCATACCCTTGGATAACCGACACAATAAAATGTATGATGAAGTTACGCGATGACGCCTCTACATCGTTTCATAAAACTAAGTCTGACAGTAAAAGGGATTATTATAAGTCATTAAAAGCAACAGTTAATCAGGCACTTTTTCACGAGAAGTCAGCATATTTTAAATATAATATAAATTGTAAGATAAACAACCCTAAAATTTTGTGGAAAAACTTGAAAAGTACTCTATGGCCGAAAAATAATATTGACTTACCTGCAATTTACAATGATCCCAATATTATAAATAATTACTTCTTAAATTTTCCATACTCTCCAGGGTCAACTATTTCACAACTAACATACTTTGAGTTTAACACATTTAGTGATGCAGTATTTAAAATTGAGCCGGTTAGTTTGGATATAATAATAAAAATTGTCAAAAGTTTAAAATCGAATGCAGAAGGCTGTGAAAAAATTAGTTTGGACATGCTTATCATGACATTCCCCCATACAATAGATATTATAAGGAATTTGATTAATACATCTATAAATACATGCAAATTTCCAGATATGTGGAAAATTGCAATAGTACGCCCATTACCTAAGAATACTAACCCAGTGGAACTAAAGGATTTAAGACCAATAAGCATCTTGCCATGTTTATCGAAAATAGTAGAGAAAGCAATCTGCACACAGTTAACTGACTATCTTGAAAATAATAAAATTTTACCGGAAGTTCAGTCAGGGTTCAGAAAAGGACGTAGCACAACTACTGCTATACTTGACGTAACAGACAATATACTTGCTTCGCAAGATAAAAAAATGTTTACTCTGCTTGTGTTGCTTGATTTTTCACGAGCTTTCCATTATATAAACATTAATCTCCTTATGTCTAAGTTAAAGTTTTATGGATTTGATTGCAAATCCTTAGAATGGTTCCATAGCTACCTCAGTAATCGATTTCAGTACGTGCAGATCAGTCGAAATGACGGTACTAGGTTGGAGTCTGAAAAGTTAGCTGTTAAAAGAGGCGTTCCCCAGGGATCTATACTGGGGCCGATCCTATTTATTATATATACGGCAGATATAGTTAAGCATCTTAAATACTGCAAATGTCATATATACGCTGATGATATTCAGTTGTATATTTCTGGTGAACCTTCTAAAATTGATAGTATTATTGACAAATTAAACTATGACCTTTGTAGTATTGCTGATTGGGCTACGAATAATTGCCTTATGCTCAACCCTAGTAAGTCGAAATATCTTATATTTGGGAGTCCTTTTCAATTAAATAGTATTAATCCTACTGTTAGTATAATGCTTGGGGGTGAACCCATAGAGCGTGTTTACGAAGCTCGTAACCTGAGCTTGCTTATGGATTCGGATTTGCGCTATGAAAAGCATATTGGAAATGCAGTTAAAAATTGTTTTTATAAGTTGAAAGTTTTATATAGAATAAGACCATTTTTAAAGGAAAGTTTAAGGATTCAACTCGTTGAGTCATTAGTTTTATCTAAATTAAATTATATGGATGCAGTATTTGGTCCTCGCCTGTTAGCAAGAACAAAAAACATTATTCAACGAGTTCAAAATGCCTGTGCCCGCTACTGTTTTGATATTCCGTTTAGGGGTCACGTGACACCACACCTGAATAAGCACTGTATTTTAAAAATGACCCATCGTCGTAAATTACATTTGGCAAGTCTACTTTTCGGTGTCATTAAATATAAAGCTCCAAATTATTTATATCAAAAGTTGTCCTGGGTGTCGCACGAGAAAACATTTGGATCGCGTCTATGCGCGAGGCAGCTCGCTACGGAACGGCACAGTTCCGCTGCTTTTAAAGGCTGCTTCCGCTATGCTGCTTCCAAATGTTGGAATACTATTCCACCACCAATCAGGAACCTGCAAAACGTTCTCACATTTAAACTCAAATTGAAACAATTTATTTTTAATCACCAAAAAAACCAGGAAACTCAGAAACATGATACAAGTGCCATATTAAACAAAAAAGTTAATTTAATACTTACCTAAGCAGTAAAATGACTTTTTGAAACCTTTTTGTTACCTATGCATTATTTAGCCTGATATCTTTGCAACACTGTATGGGTTCTGTATAAATGTCTTTTGTAAATTTTTAAGTTAAAGTTGTTTGAGATTTGATTCTTGTTGCGTTATTTTTATGAAATTATTATTGTTTAATTAATAAGCGCAGTGTTAATACTAAACATAATATAATTTGTATTATTTTTTTTCTCGTACTATTTTTTTTGCTATATTTCATATCAACTGTTTTATTTATTATATATTCATGTGTACTATTATTTTTTACAAAAATGTCATAATGTCTCATGTTTAACATAATATATTATTGTAGAACTGTCATGAAGTCCTTCCGTGACGTCACAACCGGCCTCAACGGAAGACCAGCGCTGGTTTAATAACCAGCATATGCTGAGTTGGGACCGATTCGTGGCATGTGCACATTATTATTATTTTTTTTTGTGTTCTCATTAGTTTCTATTATTCTATGTCAAAAATATTGTGTTCATGTTATGAATAAATGTATCTTCTTTCTTTCTTTCATTCTATGTAGTAGAGGCTATGTATGAGGAGATATCTGAAGCCATGCATTCCTCCGAAACTTACTTAACCCTTGTTATGGGGGATTTCAACGCCAAGTTGGGCACACGGAATAGCGGTGAGTTGAGAGTGGGGCCATTTGGATATGGGCAGCGGAACCAGAGGGGCCAACGGCTGGTCGACTTCATGGAAAAGGAGGGACTCTTTGCGATGAACTCCTTTTTCGAGAAGCGACCATCCAGGAAGTGGACGTGGATAAGCCCTGATGGTTCAACAAAAAATGAGATCGAGTGTATCATGACGACTAAAAAGCAAATATTCAATGATGTCTCTGTGATCCACAAGGTGAAAACCGGTAGCGATCACCGTATCGTTAGAGGCACATTGAATATTAATGTTAAGCTTGAGAGGTCGCGTCTGATAAACTCCAAGCTCCCTCCTAGCGTTGCCCAAATCCAAAACCCCGAGAGCTTTCAACTCGAACTACATAACCGCTTCCAGTGCCTGGCTGAATACGATACAGTGGACGAGATAAACAATGGGTTGGTGGATGCTGTCCAAGGGGTGGGGTTCCAGTTCTTTAAGACCCCCGCCGACAAAAACCGAAGAAACTCTCAGAGGAAACCATCAAGTTGATGAAAGATCGGAATGAGATGAGACTGCAATCTTCAGCTGATATGTCGAACTACGGCAAGCTCAAAAGACGAATATTTAGAAGGCACTGCGACACGACTTGCACGCCTTTAATACTAATCGGATCAAGGCCACAATCGAGCGTAACCTAAGCTTCAAAATGTTAGCAAAAAATTCGTCTATAGGGCAAAGCCAAATGACCAAGCTGAAGATCGAAGACGGCAGAATCATCTCATCGAAACCGAAGATTCTGAGAGAGCTTGAGAGGTTTTATGGACAGCTATACACCTGGACACGAAAACCCATTGTCAGTGCAGCTCAAGACAAGAGAGCTAAACTGACCCGACACTATATCGAAGACATCCCGGACATCAGCCTATACGAGATTAGAATGGCTCTCAAACAGCTTAAGAACACCAGGGCGTCGGGTGATGACGGAATCACGACAGAACTTCTGAGAGCGGGTGGAAAACCGGTACTCTCAGTCCTCCAGAAGTTATTTAATTCCGTCATCCTTGAAGGTAAAACGCCAGAAGCATGGAGCAGAAGTGTAGTGGTACTGTTCTTCAAAAAAGGTGACAAGACCTTGTTGAAGAACTACAGGCCCATTTCACTTCTGAGCCATATTTATAAGCTGTTTTCGAGAGTCATTACGAATCGTCTTGCTCGTAGGTTTGATGACTTCCAGCCTCCCAAACAAGCCGGGTTCCGAAAAGGCTTTAGCACCATAGACCACATCCATACGCTCCGCCAGATTATACAGAAGACTGAGGAGTATAATCGGCCATTATGTTTAGCGTTTGTGAACTATGAGAAAGCCTTCGATTCAATCGAAACCTGGGCCGTACTGCAGTCTCTCCAGCGATGCCAAATCGACTATAGGTACGTCGAAGCGCTGAAGTGTTTGCGTAGGTACGCCACCATGTCGATTCGACTACAGGACAAGAGCACGGAACCAATCCAACTGTAACGAGGCGTGAGACATGGAGACGTTATTTCTCCGAAACTGTTCACAAATAATAATAATAATAATAATAATGTTTATTTCTCATATACAATTTGTTAACAAACTAAATTGGCACTTTTGTTACATTAACTAATTCTTACAAAAAAGACAATGCTTGTACAAAATTCCTTAGTATGTTTTTTCGCAGAACCTACACTAAGAAAGTGATTTCTTGTGTTGCAGGTTCTGCAAACCCTTCAAGTGTACTTTAAAATATTACGTGTGTTACATGACTGTGTCTAAGTATTAGTTACATGATACAGATTAAAAAAAATAAAACATTAATATGAATATAGATTCTTTCAGTTTCAGAAATGGTAAGTACAATTTTTCTTTTTTAGTTTTTACATTATTGAAATAAGTATTTACTTTTAGTAGTTGTATGTATGTGAGTATTGTGAAAATGTATAAGGAAAAGAGTGAGCGTATGTGTGTGTATTTGTGTGTGAGTGAGGTGTGTTATGTGTATTTATGATGGGGATGTAAGGTGTAAGTAGGTAAGTGTTGGCTTGAAACGTGTCTCAGTGAGAGTGTATATCTGTGTATTAGAGAGAATAATAGAGGTTGACAATGTAGGTAAGTATTTAGATTATGTATCTACCTTTAGTAATTTCTCAGTTTCCTCATAATTGAGGTTTCTTAGCCAATTAGAAATAGCAAATTTAGCATCTTTCCTGTTATATGTAACGAGGTTCTTTATTATTTTGCTGGCTTTATTGTACAAATGTGGACCAAGAAAAGAAAGATATCGTTTCGCATGTTTCGTATTAACTCTAGGTGCCTTATAAACTATATCCTTCCTTCTTTTGTTGGTTAATTGATATGATTGCCTGTGTTGGATCATTATAAGATTATGTATGAATAATTGTCGAACAGTTAGTACTTTACAATCTTTATATAGTTCTGATGTCGAATACAGGAATGGTCTGAAAGTTGCTACTTTTAATATTGCCCTTTGAGCACGTTCGATCATCATCATGTAGCAATTAAATGTTCCGCCCCAACATGTATTGCAATATGTAAGAATTGATTTGCAAAGTGCGTTGTAAACATCAAGGATTAATTTTCTATCTGCTATATCACGTAAATTTTTGAATATATAAATTAACTTACGCACTCTTCCACTAAGAGCCTCAATACGCGCTTTCCATGTCATTGTTCTATCTAAAGTCACACCTAAATATATGACATTAGGCACATATTGCAATTCTGGACATAGACAATTGTTGTCCATACAGTTTGAGTGAACCTTTATGGTATTAAGCCTAGGTATTGGAGCACGAGGGTTAGAGAAAGTTATGCATTTAGTTTTTCCTACATTAAGTGAGAGAAGATTGTTTTGTAGCCATTTAGTGACAATGTTTAAACCTTTTTCAGCACGTAAACGAGCTTCCTCCCAGGTTTTACCAACAAAAATAAGAGCAGTATCGTCTGCATATGAAAATATCTTGCCGTGATCTAAATTCAAGTTGCACAAATCGTTAACATATATTAAGAAAAGGCTTGGGCCTAATACGCTTCCTTGAGGAACCCCATAGCTTGTTGTTTCTTTGTCACTAATTTTATCAGCTATTTTAGTTCTCTGAGTTCTTTTTTTTTAAGTAATCTTCCATCAGACACAAAGCTCTACCTCTTATTCCCACCTGTTCAAGCTTCTTTACTAGCAAGGGGACAGAGACAGTGTCGAAGGCTTTGGCGAGGTCTAGAAAGATACCTATGACCTTATTACGCTTATCAATCTCATTAATGATGAAGTTTGTGGCTTCTGACACTGCATCCTCTGCCGATCTACCAGGTCTAAACCCAAACTGATTAGGAGAAAGTATATTAAATTTATGTACATATGTCATTAGTCGTCTATTGATAACTTTTTTCAAAATTTTAGCAATAGAAGGTAGTACAGAAATGGGCCTGTAGTTTTCGACACTGCCTCTGTTGCCAGCCTTGTGGATTGGAGTTATAAGGGCAGTTTTAAGAACAGATGGAAACACTCCCGAGGATATGCTAATATTGCAAACATGGGTAATTAAGGGAACTAAAATAGGTGCTGTTTGTTTTAAAATTTTTGATGAAATACCGTCATAACCTGCAGCACAGTCATTTTTTAAATCTTTAACAATGCTAAGAATCTCAGCCTCTTTATCTATCTCAGTATCTATTAAAACCATAGAATTTGATTGCAACGGAAGGAGCTTTATTGTCTCACAACAATCTGAAGAAGTTATTTTACTGGCAAGATTTTTTCCTACACTAGCAAAATAATTATTTATGTAATTGATAGAATCTGAGGGATTTTGTTTTATTTTTAAAAGTATTTCATTTGATAGTTTTCCTTTGTCTGTACAGGTTATATTTTTTATTGTTTGCCATGTTTTTTTGATGTTATTTTTATTTATCTGTAGCTCTCCTTTCTGAAAGTTTACTTTAAGATTTTTCAATAATTTTGTGCAAAAGTTTCTATATCTCGTGTAGGATACTTTTAAAATAATGTTATCAGGAGTTTCTTTCAGACGAATATGCATCCTATCTCTAGTGCGAATACATCTAAGAATACCTGGTGTGATCCAGGGCTTTATAATACGCTGGTTATTAGGAATTTTAAAAGTGCTAGAGTTAACTTTAACAATGTACATTAATTTATTGATCAACAATTCAGCCGCAAGATTAGCATCTAAAGCCTGCAATACCTCTGCAAAATTACAAGCTTTTATTTGGTTAATTATTTTATAAACATTTATTTTAGTAGCAATTTTACTTGGGGTAGGTGCAGTTATTGATGTATTTGTATGTTGAGTAATGTAGGATAGTGATCGGTGATAGCAGTAGTAATTACTATAGCCATGCATTGCTTGTTACTCTTTAGGATAAGATGATCTAAGCATTTATTACTGCGAGTTGGTATGTAATGACTTGGCAAGAGGCCATAGCTTGCCAGTAGCTCTAAGTAACCAGCAGAATGTTTGTCTGTAGTATTGGGATGAATATCAATGTTTATATCTCCTATTATGGATACAGTCTTATATGTTTTGATGCTTAACAGAATTTTGTCCAAAGAAATTAAAAAGTTGTCTGTTGAAGTAAAGGAAGGGGAACGATAAAGTGCTACTATTGCAATAGTGCCACTTATTTTTATTAACAGACAATTTGAATCCTTGAAAACTGGCTCGTCTACACTCAAGTCTAAGCTTGGTTTTGAATAGACGATAATGACGACCTCCATTCTGGTTATAGCAATTTCTGGTGTAAGCAGAATTATATTTTTCTAGGTCAGGATATGGTTTTTCGTTTTGAATCCAGCATTCAGTTAAAATAATAATATCGCAGTCGAAACCTAACCTAAACAAAAGTATTTCCAGTTTGTCATAGTTCTTATTGATGCTCCTTATGTTTAAAGCTAAAATATTTATACATTTGTTGTTAGTACTAATAATGGTTTTACACAATTCTGGGGCACATGATTTTGCCTGAGCTATTGAAAACTTATCTATTAGATGGCA
Source organism: Plagodis pulveraria (assembly GCA_963890685.1). Taxonomy (NCBI): domain Eukaryota; kingdom Metazoa; phylum Arthropoda; class Insecta; order Lepidoptera; family Geometridae; genus Plagodis; species Plagodis pulveraria. Next base: position 2,933,361 of record OY982963.1, on the reverse strand, counting down.
CAGATCATTTTGTTGAAATTTATCCATAATTTTTGTGATAGTTAAAATGCGTACCCTTAAGAGCCATAGATCTGATTAATAATAATAATACCCTACAGTTTTCCTCTCGTATTAAGGTATTATTGTGTAATGATATGAGTGAGTGAGAAGGTAGGTAAGTGTTTTTTAGGCCGTTGTATGTGTGTGAGTTATCCATGATTATATGAGTCATGACAGTGTATTTGATTGCGTGTGATGAAACTGATGACTGAAAAAAGTTACTTAATTCAATATATTTTGAGTTTTTTGACTTAATAATGATTAAATATGCATTAATAATATTAAAGACACTTCGTTTACTAGCTAGTTTTTTTGTTTCACTATAGGAAGTTCACCGTTTGATTTCCCTCTAATGCGATAAATATCCGTTATTGCATTCGGGTGGGTTTCTTCCCCAATTTTGGAGTGTAGTTTTTCCACAATATGAACCAGGTCTTGTTTTGATTCTTTGGTTTTGAAGGAATTCCTCGTATTTCCAAACAAGTACTTCTGCTATAACGTTCCAGCTCGTCAATTCTATTTTCTAACCTAATAATATGCTTGTTCTGAGTTATTTTTTCGTTTTCGAGGGCAACGACTCTCGCATTCAACTCGTCATAGTTTTTCATATAGTACTCTAAAGTTATTTGTAATTCAGAATGTGTTTTTTGTATTTCGGCATTACTTCTACGGACTTCCTTTACCTCGGACAGAACTTTTGTCAATAAGTCCATAATTTCCTCTTGTTTATCCGCACTCGGAATTTCCACCGGAGAATTAGGCGAATTATTAGGACGTTGGCGCTTGTTGCGAGGTGCGGAAGTAGCTACCGCAGCTGCTTTTACTGGTGATGGCTTAGGTGGTGAGTGATACATATTTTGTAAGTTAATGTACCAGGGGATAAGAAGAATCAAGAAGTTAGTTGAGAATAATATGCGTTAGTCGTTCACTCTGCTAAATGTATACCGATACTATTATATAATAATAGGTAAACACTTCTGCATACCCCTTCGGGAATTTACAATCGTGACAAATACGAACTCAGTATCATAAATTACCAGGCATTCATAGATCGTAAAAGGTTTCCAACTACTGACCAATACGTATCGCTGCGGAGTGGGAATTGAGCTGGCGTATGACTGGTTGGTTTACTTGTGTGCGTAGGCGGGGCTTCGTGTTTCTCAAGATGGCTGCTTATGCGCAGGCGGAGTCTCGCTGCTTCCAATATGGCTGCTACGCAAGTCTACGTTGCGGTGGTTCCGTGACGTCACAACTGAAGCTAGTTCAAGTTTATGCACTCCTATTTTTTCACTTCTATTATTTTGAGTATTATTTCTTAAAATAGTTAAAAATTAAATTGACAAAGGTTTGGCACACGACTACTCGCTGTCGAGGTCCGGAGGGAAGGGGTAGTTATTATAGCTAAGAGAATCGGGCCTCGGTACTTGCGTGTGGCGAGTCAAATGCGTTGGAGGACGTTTTTAAGCTCTTGGACTGGAAAGAATTCGGCATCAACATTTATGGCGAATACATCACTCACCTTCGTTTCGCCGATGACGTAGTCATTATGGCAGAGTTGCTTGAGGAGCTCTGTACAATGCTCAGCGACCTCAGTAGAGTTTCCCAACAGGTGGGTCTTAAAATGAACATGGACAAGACGAAAATTATGTCTAATGTCCATGTTGCACCCGTACCTGTAGTTGTTGGTAACGATACGCTCGAAGTTGTTGACCATTATATATACCTGGGACAGACTGTCCAGTTAGGTAGGTCCAACTTCGACAAAGAGGTTGCCCGAAGAATCCAACTCGGATGGGCAGCGTTCGGGAAGTTACGCGACATCTTCTCGTCGAAGATCCCGCAGAGCCTGAAGACCAAAGTCTTCAATCAGTGTGTGTTGCCAGTGATGACTTATGGCACTGAGACGTGGTCCCTAACTGTGGCCCTTATAGACAAGCTCAGAGTCGCTCAACGAGCTATGGAGAGAACTATGCTCGGAGTTTCTTTGCGTGATAAAATCCGGAACGTGGATATTCGCCAAAGAACCAAAGTCACCGACATAGCTCTCAGAATTAGCAAGTTGAAGTGGCGATGGGTGGGCCACATTGCTCGACAAACTGATAACCGATGGGGAAGAAAGGTTCTTGATTGGGTACCACACTACAACGGAAGACATAGAGTTGGTAGGCGGACTGAGGACATCGTGAAAGTCGCGGGTAGCCAGTGGTTACAAGTCGCTGATAGCCGTTCTTTGTGGCGTTATATGGGGGAGGCGTTTGTTCAACAGTATACGTCTTCCGGCTGATGATGATGATGATGATGATGATCCGGTTTTTACATCGTAAGATATTTATTTTTTATATGAATAAACGTATACACCACTAATATAACAAAAACGAATTTTGGTTGTCCCTTTATCATGGGTTGTGAATATCAGTACAAGATATTTACCGATATATTTGGCTAAAGTAAAAGTTCACATTAATCGCTTAGCATTTTATCATTCTGCATTTTGCACCTTGTGGGTGGCTATCGACGCTGCGCTTGCTTGTTTGTGGCCTCCATTCGAGAACTTTTCAGCCACATCGACCATCAGTTCTGCCTGCGATTCGATCTCGTAGAGAAACACCGAGCCCTCTCATATGGCCCTCACCATAGTTTGTTGCGCCACTTTGAGCTTACTTATAAGGCCCGCAGGTAGAGGCCAAGAGAAAGAGTTTACGACGCTTACAATGATATACCTGCCAAAATGCCTTTTGCGTCTTTTGTACTAAAAAAATAATAATTAAAACGTACCAATACAGTTCCGTTTTCCAATTGAAAAGGTCCCAAAGTTATTGTGATCAGGTAACGTTGCTGCATCCAGCCATCTCTCTGGTCGGAACTGGTCTGCATCAGGGCCCCAATTTGGATTACGATTTAGACCATATATTGATAAGACGCAAGTCCCGTTTTTCTTAAGGGTGTAGTTTTCTGTAATTATGTTATTAATTTTATCACAGTGTTTATAATGAATAGATTAAAAAAAAACATGATTTAAGACAGGTTTAAATAGTACAAGTTTAATATTTAAATTACCTCACCTTGGTTTACGAACATATGGATGCATGATTAGTTATACATTTAATATGGCTTTAAGAAAGCCTTCACAATTAATAATAATTTTGGAACTGCAAGTCCACGATTGTCCAGTACAAGTTTTAATAGCGGTCAGTGAACTAAAAATATTTATGACATCTATTTGATTACTTAAACATACATAGATGAAATCACGTCTCTTTCCTGTTGTGGTAGGCAGAGACCATAGATTTCCACTTACTACGATCCTTAAATATCTCTTTCGATTCATCTATACTCATTAATCCTTTCATACATGAGCGTCGGTTTAGGGTACTTCTGACCTGGCCGGCCTGGCTGTCATTATATTAAAATCCACGCACTGCAGACTCATGGTCCGTACTCATTATGGATTTTTCTTTATTAAATTACATTTATCAATTGTATTAATATCATACTCTATACGTCAATAACTTTTTTACAACAAGGATGTTAGTTGTTGTAAAGCGGTGTTGTTACTTTAAAACTTAGTGAGTTCATAATATGTATATAATTATTTTGTCCTATAATCACTTCACGTAGGACGTATGCCACATCCATGGGATTCTAGTGGGTGCAGAACAAATATTGGCCGATGGTCGACAGTAAATTGGGATAGTTGTACCTTATATTGGAGACTCTTTCAATATACGACAGCTGGTTGACATCTCCGATGATGAAGACATCTTCAGCAACCAGTAACCGTGCAGCCATTATGATGGCTTGAAGTGGTTCATGTGAGCTTCGTCTATGAAAAAACCTTTTTCCCTGCGCTTTATGAACCCTGATAAAACCAGAGATAGGCTTGCAGGATGTTTTTGCAAGTAGTCAGGTTTACCTCCCTGGTTGCTTTTCCTATCGCTAGGAATTTAAGAAATGTATTAAATGCGTGATATGTGGGCCTTGTTACTGAAATGAGGCTAGGCGAGCTGACTTGCACCTTGTCAGCTCTGGTTCTTTGTGTCTGCGGGGGGCCGGGGTGTTAATTGGAGGATTTTATGAATTCCATAACAGCGGCTGATTGTCGTTCCGTAGTTCTGGGTATTATATCCCTTAGGCTATTCGTGGCTGCGCAAACGATGTCCACAAATACATCTTGCGTCCAACTCGGCTTCCCCTTTCCTCATGGCTGAGCCTCTGCCTTGCTTCAGATTTGTTGACGTCGATCTTGTCTTGAAAACGCTGAGATCCTGTTTGCGTAAACAAGCACGTTTGGAGGCTGCTGATGTTTGTGTTTGCTGGCACAATGTTTGTAGGCACAATGGCCAACAGCCATTGTTGGCTTTGAGGTAGCTAAGATCTTTTCCTCTGTCCTCGTACGCCACAATGTGATGGCATCCTCCTCTCCGGAAGCTCGTTGTATTTTTTCCGTTTCATGGTGGTCTTGGTAGTGCTCCTGTTTAGCAGAGATGCCAGTTCAGTCCTTTATCGATTTTTGTCACTTCATCCTAATTTACACCACATCTTTCCCTGATCACACTATTCCTTATCCTGTCACCACGTTCGTTTTTTTTTTTTCTTTTTTTTTGATGTTATTGTGACGGAACAAGCTCGATGCCCACCTGATGTTAAGCGGACTAAACTCTGCCTATAACAGATGCATTTCATCAGAAGTCACGAATTGCACTGCACCCGTCACCTTGAGACATGTGCCTGCAATTTCACTGGCTCTCAAGGACTACTGCCGAAACACACCGTTAGGTGCTTGGCGACAGATTTTCTACTTGAGGGTGGTAGCTAGCCAGACGGTCAATCGCAAAAAGCACTTCCACTATGCGGTGAAGCTCGAGCCGGCGGTGGGGATCGAACCAGGGTACTGCGGCGCGGCAGTCCATAGCTATTACCGCTCGGCCATCATTGCTTCATACATTTATATATATTACTGGTTTGCGATACTTTTCTTTGAAATAAAATAATTTTGATCGACCTAAGCTTCTGTGGCAAACAAGGGGCTTAATTTTAACAACTTGTTCGTTTATTTTTAACCCAGACAAGGTTAGTTTCCACGCTTGGCACCCTTTCCATCGCATACAACTGCACACTTTTGTATTATTTTATACTAAGCAATAATGTATTAATCTACGAATAAAGTTAAAAGTTGATATTTACTGTTCGCAACTCTGAAGGGAACAAGATATTTGTCCTTTCTACTGTTGAAACTACAATTAGGTTTGAAATAATTTGTAAGTAATTTTTTACTTGTTATTTTTTTAACCATTACAATTAAGGAAAAAACGATTAGCTAATTTTTATGGTAAAAAATAAAAATTTATTACATTGTTGGCGATAAACTAATTGGCGATAAACAAGGGCCGTCAACGACATATTCTTATATTATAGTTAAATATCCTTCTTAAGTGACGTTTAGTTACGTATTCGCCCTCTAACAGCTTGACAAAGAAGCGGCATGTTTCTCGTTTGTTTGATCCTCCGAAAATTTTCTTGAGAAATTCGCTTGAATTCTTTAATCAACACGTCAGTAAGCTGCTGCGGTGTCAGAGGTGTAAAAGGACGGTTCCGGATGCGCCCGTCGAGGTGTTCAAGTAGATTTAGGTCAGGGCTCGTGTGTGTAGGCTGTTTCCCTCGGGGTGACGGGCTAGAATGTCACCTCCTCCCGTGGGTGTCGTAAGAGGCGACTAAGCGTAATACACCAGAAGGGCAGCAGCGCTTGCTTAAAAACTGATTTCTCACACTGCGATCCTCAAGATGCCTGCCATGCGTGGGGATTATGACAACCCCCCCTATAATGGAGAAGGTTGTGTTCAGCAGTAGACAATCCGGCTGATAAAATACAGTGTGTAGGCTGAAGCATGTGACATCGTAAGTGATGACATGGTTGATGATGTTGTTCAGACTAACCTAGAATTACTGGCTCTCAAGGACATCTGCCGGAACACACTGTTAGATGTTTAACGACAGAGTTTCTACATGAGGGTGGTAGCAGCTAGCCAGGCGTGCTAGCATTGCAATACATCTAACAATCTTTTATGGCAGCTTTCCTAGAGGGTCATCGCTTAATGGTTTATTATACGTATTGCTTATGCTTGTAATTATCTATAACTAGAGCATCACTTACCTACAGGTAAGATATTGATAGCTAAAGACTTGCCTACCAGTGAAAAAATACATAAAAGAATAATAATTATCATAAACAAAGTCGATGCCGCATATCATCAAAATCTGTTTAGTGGTTTCGGAGTGAAGAAATCCCTTTTTTTAAGAAAAATATATGTACCTATTTACTATATTAATTTATACCAAAGAAGTTAGTAGTGTACATGAAAACATGGTATGTTATTTTAATTTTGACCGTACTCATCGTAATGTCCTTGTCGATATGTCTAGCAACAACTGGCACGGTAGGATATAAACGCAGCGTTTCTTTTAGTACTGCTTCTGTGAATAATAATTTTGGCAAGTCATCTTTGTCTGGATCCCGGTCTGATTTTTCAAATACCTCAATAATTCTGAGAGTAAATTGTTTTATTGTTTTATTAATAACATTTAAGTTTGGTAGGTAATACAAAAAGTTGCGCACTGATATCAAATTATGAAGCGAATACACAAGTAAATAGTTATATTCAATGCAAAATCTGCACTTAGTGATACGTGTCGATAATACTCACTCATTAAATACTTTCTGTTGTACATCAGGATTAGATCCCAATATAAGAAATAATATATTTAGTGACATCGCCGTAGTGTCAAAACCAGCGGTTATTATGGTATCAACTTCTTCTCGTATGTGTTCATCAGTAAAACAATTATTTTTGATACGCAGGAGATAATCAAGAAATGTTTTTGGTGTTCCTTTAAAAAATTGAAATAAATGTGTAAATACATTTGTAGTATTATTATTAGTATTATTTTATATCGGCCCATGCCAGAAAAATCCGTTACTTTTAAATTGAAAATAAATGATCGTCAATGAAAATGTCTATTATTCAATAGAAAGAAGATATTATTATGTTTTAGAGTGATGGCAAAAATGATCAAGAGAAAATTCTATTCAGCCAATTGTTTCAATCATTGTTATCTTTACTTATGAGCAATGAAAATTTCAAGGGTTAGTTGTTACGTGTTTCAGAAGAATAGCCGTAGTTACCTGTCTCAGGTTTTGTAGTTTTAATTTCGCGTTCCTTTTTATCAATTATCTGTGACACACATAAAACAATTTTATTGAAACTACAACCGATTATATATGTTACGCAGAGTCATGTAACGTACCTAGGGACGCTTGTACCTTTGGACATAGATAATATTTGAAAAACTACCAACATTAAAATTACGAAATTCTGCCAAACGGGTAGTATTTTTCCTACTTGGCAACACCAGTAAATGGCGTGATTGTGTCGGCATCGGGTGAAACGTGAAGTTGTTGTGAAGTTTTTTGAGTACAAAAGTAAGTATTTTGATGTTTTGATTATAGATTTATATATGACATGCATGCATATATTGCTCACAATAAATAAATTTACATATATTTAGCTAGTTGCGTATACAATTCCATAATGAACAATATCGCATTCTAACCTACAAATCAACATAATTCGTTTTTATTTTATATTGCTTTGGTTGTACCTTTGGACACGTTTCTGTCTGTGCCTTGGGACACGTCCCGAGGTTCAAACAATGTTTGTACCTACGGACACTACTTGATGATGTTGCATTTTTTTTTGCCTGCAGTGCCAAGGAGTAAAACTGTTGTGAAAAGAAAAGGAGTTAGCCCAGAACGATTAAAACTAGCATTACACTCTGTAAAAAATGGAGGAAAAGTGCTTACAGTAGCAAGAGAATTCGGATTGAAAAAGTCAACTTTACACAGATATGTCAAGTCTATTGAAAGTGATTTTACTATAGAAACAATAAGTAGCCCAAATTATGCAGTAAAACAAGTATTTTCTGAGGAAGAAGAAAAGATGTTATTGGAATATATAACAAAAGCAGCAAAAATGAACTACGGATTATCAGCAAAGCAAACATGTATTTTAGCGTATCCTTATTATGGATAACCATGAAACCCACATATCATACGAAATTATTAACATCACCAAAAACAATGGAATTCACATGCTTACATTGCCTCCACACACGTCACATCGTTTACAACCACTTGATAAGACCGTATTTGGGCCTTTTAAAACAGCATATAATAAGGCGGCTGATTTGCATATGATTAATCATCCTGGGATTCCTATTACAATTTATGACTCGGCAGAACTAATAAAAAAAGCATTTGAAGCTTCATTTCTTCCAAAAAATATTATACACGGATTTGAATCGACAGGAATTTATCCGTATAATGACAACATCTTTACTGAAGATGATTTTGCCGCTTCTTCAGTCACAGACCAACCAGAACCACCAGCAACCAGCATAGTTGAAGAAAATTTAGAGTCAGTTTTTCCTAATGTTGAGAAGTCTCAAGAGAAAAAAAAAATTATGAACCAAATGCAACTAAACATTCAATTACTCCTGAAATGATACGGCCATTACCAAAATGTGTTAGAAAAGAAAGTAAAAGAGGAAGGAAGAAAGGCAGTTCTCGAATTTTAACTAGCACATCGGAAAAGGAAGCGATTTTAAAGCAAATGATGGAGAAAATAATAAAGGAAAAGGCAAAGGAAAGACGTCTTGTATTCCTCAGCTGAACCTAGACGCTCCTGCAGCTGTTAAAGCAACGAAAGTTCCTGCAACAAAAATTTCCATTCTCAGCGAAAAAATATATGTCACTTGCCAGTCTTGTAATAGAATGGATCTTAAAGAAAAGTTCCTACAATGCAGCTCATGCAAGTTTTATTACCATCAAAGATGTTGTCCTAAGAACTACAGAGAAAACATTCCAGATCTTGAAGATTCTGAGTTGTTTATGTGTGCAGACTGTTTTAAATTGGATGACAGTGATGATGAATCTGCTGAAGAATTATTTGAAATTGTTAAAGCATCCAAGTAAATATTTTGGGTGATATTGATCTCATTTTTATTACTAATTTAATTAAAATGGTCCTATTATTACCTAAGACCAACTACACATGTGATTTTGTTTTAAAACTAGAAGAGGATATTTTTGTTACATTTGATATAAATAATTATTAATAATAAGGAGATTAAAAGACTTATTACACAGAAAACATTGTCTTTCATTTCGTCCCAAGGTGCAAACAGTGCTGTCCAAAGGTACAAATAAGTAACGTACCTGAGGACAAAAGAACATATTTAAAACTAAGGTGATAAAATAAAAAATGGTAACACTGAATACATGATAAAAAAAACCCAGTAATATTAGACCGTATGCCCTACAACATAAGATTTTAACTATTTTTATATTTTGGGCATAAGCAAAGATACGTCGTTTCAAATATGAGGCTACCAAAATGTCCATAGGTACGTTACATGACCCTACAAGAAGACCAATTGACACTTGAAATTGCCACCCACTTGACCCGGGGCTTCTTGTAGGATCTTGAGAGTAAACCTACGGGCGGGGATAATTCTAGCGCCACATTATCACTTCAAATCTGTTTGAGAGAAATACCAGGTGCCACCTGAGATTCTTGTGCTAAGTAAACAAAGCGGTGCAAACATGTATAAATTTTAGTCCCATTATTTAAGTTTAAGCCAATGCTTGAATAAAAGTTTTGGTTTATGAGAACGAGCAGTTCAGTGTTCCTCAAATCTTAGATCTTTTTGTCCAAAACTAATCAGTGTGTATTGCCGATTCGTCAAATGACTATTACTCTCACATAGAAAGTTGATACAAAGCATTTCATTTCAAAAATGCTGACTAGCTACTATATCTATATAGATATCAACTCGTACTGAGCTGAAGTTTTTTGGATGTACATATTCTACCAGTTTTTATACGTCCACGTTTCTTTAAACTTTCGGGAACTGAACTCATGTTTCTAAATCATAAACGGGCAAATCTTAAATCACTCCCGCCGCTCTTCAAGACGATGATACCCGCTTCTTCAGTCTACTCGTGGCCACGGCCAATGCAACTTGATCGAAACGTCGAGGTAGTAATTAATATTTTGATGTTAATTCGTGCATTTATAGACCCGTTTATAATTTGTAAAGATGGATTTTATACTTCTACTCAAAAATACATACCGATTTTGAAAATTCAATAAATTCCTTTACACTTTTCTTTCCTTCCTTTTTCAAGTTGGACATGTTGTAAATAAAATCGATGTGTAACCAAATCATTCTAATTCTCTCTTCAACTATGTGCAGTAATTTATCTTCGTGATACAAATACTTATCTCGAAGATCGTTATTGGCATTACTTTGCAAGCCAGTGGTTGTTACTAAAAAAAAATATACCTAGGTAATAAATTGTAGTTTTCAGTATTGTAATCAAAAGAGTATTTAGAACATATGGATAATTTTACCAAAATTACAATAAATTGGTTACATTCTGGGCTAGATACCGAATTATAATGGTCTTAAATTAAACACTGATGGGCCACCTTTTGGATGGACTTTTATAAATAAAAATATACCATTGTGTATAATAAAAACATGAGCAGTGTCATTAAAATGTCTCTGTTCTTTAGGTAATAATGAGTTACAACATAAAAAAGGTTTAAACAGAGAAGGTATTCACTAATGTGTTTCCATGAATAATTCAAAATTTTCTTACAACAGCGGGGCGATCACGTATCTTCTGTAGCAATGAACTGCTGATTGCAACAATCAAAAATGACAGTTTTCCGATTACGTATCCATAATTTGACAGATCTTGTAGCAAAGAAATCTTGATGGCTACAGAACCTCGTTTGACGTATCTTGTATCTATCGATAGATACTGTTTTGTATGAAATAGCGATCACGTACAGTCAATATCAATTAGAATGACAGTTTCTGTAGCAATCTTCATTGATACAAGTATTGGGTTGTATCAAAGTATAGAAATCATTAGCTACAGCCAAAAGTAAATTACAAAATTAAGATTTTGCAGTGATTATGCTGAATATAAATAAGAAATTACTGCATAAGTTAACGTAGGTATTTAAATTCCTACTGTAGAAAAAATAATATTGTTATATTTTCCGCTTTAGCTAAATTATGTCGAGAACTTTTTGTTGGCAGTGGCGGACGAAGAGCGGCGCAAAAAGCTCCTCAAAATCTCGAGACGAACAATGAGAGACTAGCAACCCGACAACGAGTTTGTCTCTCATAGACCCCCATCTTGAGAGCAGCAGAAGGATCCTCTGAAGAGCACTACACTCATTTATACTGCCGTGCACGCATTGTTGTGGAATGGTGCTTTTGGGTTCTGAAAGCTCGATGGCGGTGTTTGTTATCACATCGTGTGCTTCACTATACTCCTAGGAAAGCTAGTGAATGCATGTGTTGTACTACATAACATTGCCAATGCGCACAATGGCCCAGTACCCCAGCTCTCCCATGATGATTGAGAGGCCCTACAACGCAGTCAGCAAGATTTGACTAATGCTGAATCAGACACAAGGACCATGCTGGTTCAAAGGTTGTGGGCAGCAAGACGGCAGCAGTGAATGATTCATAGCCTCTAAATACACAGTAATGCGAGCATTACTACTTGGCTGTACAAATAGGTATAGTGGCAGTCTTCCTGCGGACAAACTTGTTTCCAGTAGAGTTCTACTATATTTGTATAACAAGCTTCCAAGAGTTTTTATTATTAGGACATACATTTAAGAAATGTATAAGTGACTGGCTCTTGCATAATTGTTTTTATGACATTAAGGAATTAGTAAGTTATTGTGACAAACTTGTATAAATATATTTGCACGTCAGCATGCAGACTGATTACAATGACTGATGTACTCTATAAGACCATTCCATGAATATTGTTTACTGTGTGTTTAGGCTGTTGGGAAAGCTATCTTGAAAATAAGTATATTTTTTATGTAAGATGTTCTTGAAATAAAACCAATATAAAATTAATATTTTTAAGTTTTATTAGGTATAATATAATCTATCATCTAAAAAGACATATAACTGGCTTAGTGTCATATAAATTTTAAATTTCCTGTTGTGTGACTTTGTAAGACCTAACAAACAATAATAACAAATTACTTAACCCATTGGCATCGGCTATAATTATAACAATAGAATTTCATTCATAAATTGGCCATAGTGGTCCAGTCCGATGCCAACTTAATAATAAGGACCTCAGAGTTACTATACATATATATATAGAGATTTTTAAGTATACATTAAGTATTAATTAACAGTAATGTTATTAGAACTTTATATTAAACAATTATATGCAGCTTTGCAAGCACAACTTAAAACTTCACATCACATATAGTTTGTAAACACCAGCACATTTCCATAATTATGGAATATTTTCATTAAATATAAGTATATATTTTAATAATATTAACAACTTGTTACAATAAGTTTATAATAATCTTGTATCTTTAACATGACAGCGACATGTTACTTTACAGAAGTAGAATTTTGGCAAGCATTTGTAGACTAAATTACAAACCTTGCCATATGCCTAATAAAAAGCCCAATGCAAATTGAATTTTCTTTCTGTAAACAGACTTGTATTTTTAATGAACACACACTATGAAAGATGCCAAAACATACAAAAGGCAGGTTTTGTTGTGTTGGTTACATCCTAGAAAACGCGTTTGGCTCTGTACAAAATTAAGTGCTAATGGCTTTGAAATTGTATCACTGTCCATCTGCGGTTAGCAACAATATTGCTACCTATTATTCTCAATATTTTTTTAGCCAGTTTCCTGTAGGTATACTAACTTCAAACACATCATCACTTATGAATGAAGGTCATGAGTGCAGCTCATGATTGCTGACCACCCCGTAGTAACTGTAATATTAAGTTCATCTTGTGACGCGGCAATTTTCTGCAACCAGCCCTCTATCCTCTCAACCACAGCACTTGCAATATGTTCTTCAGTGGCAATCCGGCGTTCTTCTAGGTCGTATGCCCACTGAGGAACGTTTGCATCGTGACCTGTAATAAAGTTATTAACATAAATACAATTTTAAATAAGTACTTGGATTAAAAAGTACATAAAATAATCTTTGGTATGAGGAATAAATTTTCCTAATTAATAAACCATTCTTAGTTACTGATTCTTGGGGTACCACAGCTTGGTTTTTGACCAGAGACTGAGGGCTGGGGGCGGCTGATCCCTCTTTTTTGAGATGATACTGCAAAATGTATTAAGTATATATTATTATCACAATTAAAAATTTGTATAATATTTTGTTTTTGTATTTTTTTCTTTAAAAAACATTAAGATTTGCTCTGTAGTGTACAATATACTAACTGCACTAAATTTCACTAGATACTTCTTTATACCTAGGAACTTGTACTTGATAATTCCAGTTATAATCCATTTTAAAACTAACAATTCAGAAATACTAATCTTGAGGTAGTAGGTGGTATGGAAGTAGAATAGAATGGATGGTATTGTCTACCATCCAAGTATTCTACTTAATGAGTTGAATATCTTAACAGCCAATGTAATATTTGCCTAGTGTCAGCTCAGCTGGTTGTATGGGTATGGTTGTTGGCATCTCTATCAGTATTTCTGATTCTGTATGTGAAATATGTCATCAGTTACTTAGGTCAAAATTACTAGGCATCAATTATGGTAGACTGTGAGAATGCTTTGTGAATTCAATAAATAGTTTTTAACCTCTGACTGATTTTTATTCAAGTATATATTGTAACACAACTTAAACTGAGTGTTAACATTTTTGAATTTTCTTTCAATGCTATATTCTATCCTAAGCTAAGGGGCATATGATTGATGAAGCTGCCTTCACTCTACTCATAGTTTTAAAATTTATATTCATTGTAATTTTTGTAAGCATATTTCGCTTAGTAGCAGCACTGAATAAAGATAATATGTAGTAGCAGTTTGTTCAAAAGGAACATTATTATTTTAAAACAATGTTTACTGTAGATATTTTGATAATTAACTGATTTGGATAAATTCTAAGAAACTTACTTGTGCTGTCTTCTTCCACGGCATGCAATGGTTCTACCACCATCTCTATTTGAGAGGAAGGCCCAAGATAATTATGGTCATCATGTAGCTGAAAATGACATGCACAACTATTGGTTCAAATAAGTTGATTACTTAGATCCTAATAAAACCATAAATAGTCCACACTGTATTATCTTATAGTAACAATGTTCAGAGTTTAACGGCTGAAACAATCTAAACTAATATTAATAATGAGGAAAGATTTGATTGTTTGTTTGCATTGAATAGGCTCTGAAACTATTGGACCGATTAGGATGAAATTTGGTATGGAAATAGTTTGAGACACGGGGACGGACATAAAATTGCCGCTGGTGACCAAGAGGTCCGCTACCACGGCAGGAGTTTAACGCCACTTTGGTGTTTCGCACCGCCAACTCCACCAACAGTTGCAGCTGGCGGTTCGAAACCTTTCGAATTGGCGCCATAGCTTTGAAAGAATATTACTTACCTTAATTATCTACCTGTTAGTTAGTAAGTGATTAATTTGTGACACCCTTACAGGGTAAATGTACTTACCTAATGCTATCTATAAGACCTTTATATATTGATGAAATGTACATTTGGACAAAATAAATGAATACTGAATACTGCTTATTCAGTAAAACGCACATAAAGAATCACAAGTACGGTCACACTTATCCTGCGTCATTATTCTATTGAGAAAAATGTTTAATGATCCATGATAAGAACATACCTCTTCACAATACAAGTTCTTTCTTGAATTGAAGTCAAAGCTCACAAGCACAACATTATATTGCTATTTACAATTTCAATTCGCTTCGCGGGAATAGGTTATATCGTTTTTGACAGTTTCTGTATCAATCACCGATTAGAAAGAGACATAAAAGTATTATACTATTGAATAAAGTTGTGCCTTGGTTATTTTGACATTCATAGTAGATGGCGCCATTTAAATTGGTCAGATAGCCAATGATTCGCATCAACTTCACTTTGTAATTTATCGATAGATACACATTGATATTTGGATGCTACAAGATACATGATCGCAAAATATCGATTGCTACAAAACTTTGATAGCATCAACTGTCTGATAGCTACAGAAATACGTGATCGGCCCGCAGATCGTCTCTAAATTCCAAGCTCTGATCAAAGCCATATGATTGAGAGGTTCATCAAGCTGGCGGGAAAATAACTCCACGAGTGTCCTTGTTCGATCGTTGAAGATTTCTATTAAGCCATTTATAACTTGAACACTAAAACTTGGGTTCAATAGCTTGCGGTTTCTTTTCCAGGTCGTCACTGAAAACATAAAAAAATATATCACGACCTTCTTTTTATCACCACCACGTCTTTTACGCTGTGTAGTCAATACCGTTCTTTTTGGATTCATGTAGATATACAGGGTTATTGGTAAATGGCTAACAACCTATTAGGGTTGACTTTTGCTGGTCCTAAGAAACATTTGAGATGAATTTATTTTTATCTTTTTTTGCCTACTCTGAGCCAAGAGCGCCCTCCCTGGCATCACTGGACCGCGCCCCGTGGTCCCTTTGAATATAGTTTTGAATATTTACATCGAACAAATAAACAAAAAATACGCAATAATACATTACAGGCACAAGAGACTTTTGACATCAGGTGGTCCGCGTGCTTATGCTGTCAAAAACACATAAACAAATGCAAAAGAAAGTTGTAAAAAAACATTCCAAAATGTTTGTAAGGACTAGTAGAAGTCAACCCTAAGAGATTGATAGCCATTAACCAATAACCTTGTATATTGTTAACACTAAATTATAGCATCATCATAGTATGTGTTATACACAAAAATAACACCGTTCTGCGATGCAGGTGGCAGCTGCCTAAGTAGTAGGATAGTAATCATCCGACTACGGATGTGTATGAAAAAGCCAATGTTTTAAGCGTCAGGAAACTATTTATTTGTGGAAGGCAAACGGCGCTATCATAGAAAAGTTATACCCAAGCTGGCAGAATTAAATAAGCGAATAAATAGATGTCCTGTACCTCGTGCAAAGAGTATGTTTGCAAAAAAGCATTATAAAGTTGGTGTCCCTCACATATATAATAAATTTAACAAAACATATAAAGTTAAAAAGTTAAGTAACAATGATATAAAGAAGACACTACTTACCTGGATCTGCCAATTTGGTTATGAAGGCACAGAAGAGATGCTTTATAGTTTTCACGTATGATATTATGTATTACTTTAAATTATCACATTAACACACACACACACACACACCCTCACACACCCTCACACGCACATTCACACACACACCCTCGGCTTAAATGAGCATGTTCCGATGGCAGATGGCTTGGGTACTCGGCACAAAATCGGGGGACGCGGGTTTTATTTCCACCCAGGACAAAAATATTATGCTCATGTAATTTGTAATTACATTAAAAAAGACGCAGTAACGCCGATACAACAAATGCTACCTAGATGCGAGTTGCTGAAATGAAGTGACAAGCGTGATATTTCAAAAAGGCATTAAAAGTTCTACTATTCATCGATAGATGGCAGCTGATTACGTATTCGTCCGATTTCGGAGTAGCTCGTTTCGATTCGTGCGAGTTTCGTAGAGTCGTACCATGAAGTAAATACAAAGAGTAGGTGCCCTAACGCCGAAACTCTAAGCAGGCATGAGTCACCAGATTGCAGAGCGAAAAGGGGGATAACGCATGCGCAGTAACGCCGATACATCCAATGCCACTAAGAGGCGAGTTGCTGAACTAAAGCGACATGCGTGATATTTCAAAAAGTCATTAAAAGTTCTGCTATTCATCGATAGATGGCAAAATTAAAAAGTATCACCGCTGTGCCAGTCGAAGTGGGGGGTGTTATGTTATTTTCGTTATGGAATTTCTGGATTCGGTCTCCACGCTCAAGGCCCGTGATAGAAGCTATGCAATGGCTTAAAACTAAAAATAAATATATTACTTATTTAAGCTCCTAGTGGTAGTGCCATGCTGTAGCTCTATGGGCTACAGCTGCATGGGCCGGCAAGGCCGGGGAAGTACCATTCTCCCACATGATATCTACGTGAAGTAGTGGCTTTGCCATTGCGTTTCGATCGATTTGAGGGAGACCTGAAGGCCCAACCCCCCTCCCCCTCCCCCCTAAAGAATATGGTGGCACAGTTTCAAGAGAAAGTACTCCAGGAGCGTACCAGCCGCGACAGAAGACTGGAGAATCCCTCCCCGGGCATCCACCTCCAGGATCTGAACCTGAAGGTGGATGCTCGGGCTGCCCTGCATATTCTGGAGGGGGCAAAACCGTCCTCAATTATATTTCTGCTTCTCGAGGCAAACGAAGCAGGCAGCTTAAGTCACCACACCACGCTAGCCGTGAATTTGGGGTCTCCGTTCAAACCTGAACGATGTCCACTACCACCTGGAGACTGCTAAGCCGGCCTTGCTCTTTTTAACTGAAACACACATGTTCTCCAACAGACACCTCATTCCTCACATACCCAGGGTTCAAACTGGAGCATTCCTGTTTGCCGCGGGCGGGGGTGTGTGTTTACGTTAGTGAGGATATCTGTGCTCGTCGTCTCAGTAGCCTTGAAGGACGGGGCCTATCTGACATTTGGTTGCGCGTAGACTGCGATGACCATCCGCGAATCTCCGTGCTTGAGCAGATCCCCACCGCAGAGATCGTGATACTAGGCGATTTCAACACCCACCATGCCGAATGGCTTGGTTCGGGCACGACCGATCATGCGGGGAGATCTGTTCACGACTTCGCTTTAGCGTATGATGTTACACAACTGGCCACCTTGACCACCTTGCCTTAGCGTATCCCAGATATGGATGACCATACACCTTCCCTGTTGGACCTTCTGCTGACCTCTCACCCGGACAACTACTCAGTATCCGTTACGCTCCTCTCGGATCGTCGGACCACTGCCTAATCCGGAGTTCATTGCTGGTTACACGCCCAACTCGACCCCGTTTTGTAGGTTGTCGTCGCGTGTGGCACTATAGGACTGCAGATTGGGACCGGTTGCGGTCCTTTTGTGCATCATACCCATGGGAACCAGTTTGCTTCTTGTCGGATGATCCAGATGTCACTGCCGACCTTGTTGCTGATGTAGTGCTTCAACGTATGGAATATTTTTTTTTCATACTCTGCAGTTCCCATCCGTGGCAGGTCCCAGCCCTGGTTTGGTTGCGCTTGTAAAATGGCCTCTGGCCAAAAACGAGAGTGTTACCAAGCTTAGGCTGATTCAGTGGCATCTAAAGATTTAAATACCAGCAATTTCAACAAGGAATATAACTTTGCCTCCAGGTCAAGAGTAATCGTAGAAGCGAAGTTGGAGCATATCGGCAGAAATGGCGAAAGATTAACTCGCCTTTCTTCGGGAACACGTGCGTTCTGGTCTCTTGCCAGGGCTGTCCAGGAGAATTTTTGCCAGTCCTCTCTACTGTCCCTGCACATAGCAAATGATACACTGGCCCACACCGCAAAGGAGAAGGCCGATCATCTGGGCTCTCTATTTGCGTCTAACTTGACTTTGCATGACCAAGGGAACTTACCACCGACCATAACACGGTGTGATACCAAGATGCCGGATACGGACTGCTTTGGTGCACCCGATCCCTAAAACAAGTGACCACTCAGATCCGTCCAACTACCTCCCTATAGCCATAACGTCTCTGTTATCCAAAATAATGGAATCCATTATCAACAATCAGCTCTTGCAGTATCTAGAGGAGCACCAGCTGATTAGTGATCGACAGTATGGTTTTCGTCGCGGTCGCTCAGCTGGTGATCTTTAAGTATACCTTACGCATCGATGGGCGGAGGTGGTGGATTCTAAGTGAGGCGATGGCGGCTAGTTGGAAATAGCGAAGGCCTTTGATCGGGTATGGCATATCTTTCGAAGCTTCCTTCCTATGGGCTTTCTGAGAAATTGTGCGCGTGGATCTCCAGTTTTTTGGCATATCGGAGTATCAAGGCCGTTTTCGACGGTGCATGCTCCGACTTGAAGCCAATTAATGCTGGCGTTCCTCAAGGCCGTGTGCTATCTCCGACTTTATTTCTCTTGCACAGTGACATGCTGCAGCTCAGCGATATTCATTGTTATGCGGATGACAGTACCAAAGATGCCTCTTACACTGGCAGTGCTAAAATTTCTCGGGAAAACGTTGTCAAGAGTCGGTACAAACTTGTGTCTGAAGTCGAGACCATGTTGTTAAATGTTTCGAAATGGGGCCGAATGAACTTAGTCCAATTTAATCCCAAGAAGACACAAGTTTGCGCGTTTACCGCTAAATTATCCCCCTTTGTCTCTGTCCCTCCCTCTGTTATGAAGACTCCCACTCCTCTTGCCACCTCCACTAGCATCGGAGTACTTGGCGTCGACATATCAAGCGTCGTTCAATTTCGCTGTCACGGAAGATAAGTCTAAATTAGCCTTTTAATAGCTTGGTGTGCTCGGAAAGGCAAGACGGTACTTCACGTCGGCCCATCGATTGCAACTTTATAAGGCTCAGGTTCGGCCCCACATGGAGTATTGCTCTCACGTCTGGGCGGGAGCTTCTCAGTACAAGCTTCTTCCATTTGACCGCATTCAACGCAGATCAACTTGCATCGTCGACGACCAAGTTCTCTGCGGTCGGCTCGACCCTTTGGCACTGCGTAGAGATGTTGGATCACTCTGCATCTTTTACTGTATCTATCACGGGGAGTGTTCCGAGGAACTGTTCGATTTACTACCTGCAGCTCAATTTCGCCATCGGACGTCCCGACAAAGCATGATGTTTCATCAATTTTATGTCGTACCTCTGGTCTGTCTGGAAGTCCACAAACTTGCAATTTTCACGGCATTTCCTACCTCGCACTGCCAAAATTTGGAACCAGCTATCTGGTGAAGTGTTTCCGAACAGATACGACTTAAGGGCATTCAAGACGAGAGCATATTCCCTCCTCAAAGGCTGGCGACGCATCCTCGAGACCTCTGGTGTTTCGGATGTTTGTGGGCGGCGGTAATCACTTACCAACAGGTGAGCCGCCAGCTCGTATGCCCTCCTATCCCATAAAAAAATGTAAATGCAATGAGCAAAAATAACATAACACAAACTATATTTTCAGATACGTATTTACTACTCATCAACTACATTCTTCCTAGTAGAATATTGTGAGGTTATGTATGTGGAGCGGTTGGACCTCTGTAGTTAGTCTCCTTAGCTTATATTGTTTATTATTGGTTATTTTTTGTTTCCATGGCAACGCTGACTGATGCCGATGCACTACGGGTTCTAATCATTTAAGGAGGTTTTAAGCTCAAACAATAATACTGTTCCTTTATTAAAACGCATACCTCGGGTAGCGAGAATTTCTGTGAAAATCTGTGTGTGTTCTCAATCTTTATCTTGTTCGATGAAAAACGTTTTGGCCACTAATACCACCCAAGCCTAGAACGAGCGTCTATCATTTCCGTACCATATACTTCATGTCAATTTAAATCCTTCGAACAAATAATCACTTACTAAAGTAAAGGAAAGGAAAGCTGCGAATTCAAATAATTCTTGTCGATTCAGCTACTATTAACATAGAAGAAGAAAAAGTGTAATGATACTGTTATTACAAGCGCGGCACGGATCTTGTTTTCGAGTGATACAATCCCCTGTTTTCCATTTGATACGTTTATTTCCCTAATAGAAAAGCATCCGCCTGCAACTGCAGGTCTTCACCTTCCCGAACCTTCTGATCAAAACAATGATATTGTAAAGGTGACCCCACAGGATGTTTCTGCAGCCATGGCATCTTTTAAACGTGAATCAAAACAACTGATTCCGCACCAAACAATAAAGGAAAATCTGACCTGATTGTTTGTTTTGCCTATCGAATTTTGTAATGTTTTCCAGGAACATGAGTTATTGCAAAAATATAAATATTAAAGTCATAGGGTTGCGTTGTCGTTAACAAATTACTAATCTTATTGGAAATTTTACTCTTGTTTGTAGTACAACATAAGGTGAACTATAGGTGTCACTCCATTCCCATAAGATGGAAAAAGAACAAGAGGACATTTTAGAGTTATGAGTCATGTCATGTTAGCTTAAACGGTCAAAGCATGCCCCTATAGGGATTGATGGCGCGGGTTCGAACCCTGGACATGCCTATAATTTTTCCTCTCGTAATTTTGTAAGTTTGTAGTGGCATTTGTCTATCTGGTATTTTTCACCATACCTCTGAATAGCCAATTTGCAATTATTGTTGTTTGAAAATTAAGCTTCTGGTAAATCTAATTGTTTTTGAGACGCCATTTAGATTATTAGATGGTTACAGAATGGATGTAAATTAAAACAAAATCGGTAAAACTGCTATCTAAATTAAACGTTATATTTCTTAACATTTCCTTAGAACGCCGAGTCTATGGAGGAAATGTGCATGGAATTATTAAATACCAATGAAACAATAGGACTTTCATAAAATATAAACAAAATATGTTAGCGGTAGGGTAGCTTGAAGTTGAACATTACTTTTTGCCTATTTTAATTCACGAGCAGTTTTCTCGTACGAATATACCAAAAAATTGATATGTCGTATATACCTACGGTTATTATAAAATCCTTTATAAATAATCAAATAAGAACCAAGTAAGTCTAATAAGAAACTAATTTAACATATAATAAAAAAATTTTTTTAAATGAAATGACATTTATTTACTTGTGGTTCTAGGTATTATAATATACCAATAGTCTCGCTAGGGCACGCTTTACGCATACAAGATTTACCTATGCCTATACAGGTAGGTATTTTGTCAAAATAGTCACAAACATTAGGAAGTCAACACATTTTTCTCATCTAAGAATTCATTAATTGTATAGTAAGCCTTGAAAACAAGGAAGTCATGTAACTTTTTTTTGAAAATTATTATATTATTAAAATCACGTATAACGTTCGGAATTTTATTATAGAAAATTGGAGCCATACAGAACACACTTTTATTTAGTAGTAACGTATTTGTGGCAAAGTGTCGTTAGGCAAGTTTTTGCATTTTAAGAATCCGTATAATTTTTTTATTTGATAATTAAAATACTTACCACCAGCAGTAATTAAGCCATCTCCAAGAACTGGCTTAATAAAACTGTATATGTAATGTTTTTCTCAACAAATGTTTGAGATCGCCAAACTAGCTTCAGGATCAGTGATAACTAAAAATAAAGTACATAATTAATGAGATCGATTAGGTACGATACGATAATACGATAGTGTTTACTGTTTACTAATAAAAGTAAATTTTATTACCTTGCATGACTACTAATATTGCGTTTAGTTTATTTTTCAAAACTTTCAAGTAATCGGTAGATTGATGGCAACAATTTAAATTCGTTATTTTTACCTAAAAGTTACCGAAGTATCTCACCTGGAAGTGAAGCTTGGCGTAATTACGGTTCCTATCGTTAGTTGTTTTTCATCATCATCATCATCATATCAACCGGAACGTCCACTGTTGAACAAGGTCTCCCCTATTAGGGGGTTTTGCCATAATCCCCACGCTTGGCAGGCGTCTTGGGATCGCAGTAGATTTATCAATACTTCAGAAGGCGCTGCTTCCCACCTTCCGGTATTTTCCCCTTAGATGCCTCCTACGACACCCACGGGAAGAAAGGGGGAGAGGACATTCTAACCCGACACTCCAAGAGCCAAAAAGGGCAATAAGGGCACGAGGCAAAGCTTTACTTTATGCTAGCTTTTGACTACTATCTCGACTTAGTGCTGATGATGAAAAAACGAACAGGAAAGGTCCACTACGAGCGCTGCAAAACTTTTTTTAGCTTTAAACTTTTCTCTTTGTCATCATATATGTTTTTAAACAAACTGAACTTACAATACAATTTTTCAAAGCCAATCCTGCATGTAGCTAAACCGCCTTTCTTCAAACATTCTTTGGAAACATCATTTATAACTGTATTAGTGTCTGAAAATGAGAAGGACAGAATATTGTAGTGTTATATGCTTTAATAATACAAAATTACAGTTAATAGGTATAAGTTTGATAAATGTGTTTCGTAAAGATATGTGGTAAAAGTTTTTAGAGCTGTTTTTTATAGGGTTTGGACAAGGGCAAAATAATAATACATCAGTTGAGATGCTGTGCCACAGCATAAATAAAACTGAATATTTTTTAGTTAAAAAAGCATGATTATTATAACCTAACTAGAGTTCGTCCAAAGACAATGGCAAGAAGCGGGTGCCATTTAAGTGTAAAGTCATCTACACTACACACAAGTGCCAAGTATCACAATGATACAACATTAGAAGCGGATAAAACTCCGTTTTTGTAGATTCTATTACATCAAAACAGACGAACCTAACGAAAAAGTCAATGTAGGGCCAACCATCTGTTAACTGGGAAAGCCAAACCCATGTTGTTTACTTTTGACAATCGTTGTAGAGCTTTGATTTCCGTATTTTCAGGATGGATTTTACACTGAATAAAAACTTTTTTTTTGTAATAATTGCCTGTAATAATAATCTTTATTGCCTTGTTGATTTTATTGGATACTCGAATTCCTGTGTTCATTCCCGTGCTTAGTTAGTTGGGATTTTCGAACATCTGGATCTGGATTTGAGAATAACATCCGGAAGTTGGCTATTGTTCTGCATCCTATTACAGGAACGGAACATTTTTATATTTAAGTTGTTTATCACGTTACAACGAACAAAGAATAGGTTGATATTTATAAATATAAATAAATACCACTACTAAAACCTTCTTCAGATAAACCATTCACCAAGAAAGGATTATTCTGCATTAGGATTATTTTTATTTCCATTAGGTACAGACTTCGTATTGGTTTTTTATTAAACACATAAATATAAAAAAGCAAAAATTACCTCCTTGGATCAATCTGAGTCCATTACCGATAAGAGAAAGCCAACCTGATACATCAGGAGGTTCCATATTCTTATTTTCATTGAACCATAATTTCCAACAGGCACAACAAAATGACAAAAGAATAAATGATAATAAAATAATGTGTAACATTTTATGTTATTCCAATAATAAAGACGTTATATCTGTTCACAGAATGTAATACGATTGTGACTAAGTTATACAATTGTTATTTATACGCATCAAACTCATCATACAGGTAATGTAAATAATATAATAATTTTCAGAAAAATGTTTCATGACTTCCTGGTTTTCAAGGCCTACTATACAATTAATGAATTCTTAAATGATAAAAATATGTTAATTTTCTAATGTCTGTGACTATTTTGACATTATACCTACTTGTATATGCATAGGTAATACTTGTATGCGTAAATCGGGCCCTAGCGAGACTATTTTGTATATTATAATACCTAACACTGTAACCTAGGGCCACTAGTAAATAGATTTAATTTAATTTCATTTTCATTTCATTATATTTTTTGTGTTTTAATGCCAACTTCAAGCCAAGAGTGCCCGCCGCGGCAGCACTGGACCGCATCGTGGCCTCTTTGAATAGAGTTTTGAATATTTACATCGAGCAATGTAATAAAAAATATGAAATAATACATTACAGGCACAGGAGACTTTTGGCATCTGTTGGTTCGCGTGCTTATTCAGTCAAAAACACAAATGATTCTTAGGACTAGCAGAAGACAACCCTAAGAGGTTGGTAGCAATTTACCAATAACCCTGTATACAATATCGTTAACACTATTTTTTTTTCTCTGAACATGATCACAAGCGCTATCCCGTCGTCCCCTATGAAGGTTAAAGCAATACCAATTGTAGCTCAAAGTTGCGGCTCAAACGAATAAGGTTCTTGTTGCCGACTGGAATCCGGCGCGAAATTGAAAGATGCTGGTTCGATTCCGGAACAAAAAATGTTTTGCTCCAATAATGTGTAAATGTGATTTACACATTGTTGTGACTACCTTTCTATATTTAGAAATGAAGAAGGTTAAAGTCAAAGTCAAAATCATTTATAAAATTAGGGCGTCTACGACGCTTTTATGAAGGTCAATTACAAATTTTAGTATTGAAATATTCTACATGGTACTGCCACGTTCAGCCAATAAATTGTCGCTGCGAGAAGAACGGGCAAGAAACTCGGGGCCATTCTTTTAAACATCTTTTAACAATGTGTTACAAACGTACTATATAATACAGTTATTACAATATTTGTTTAAATTATGTAGGTGACAGGCAATAGCTTGGCAGAGGCGGAATTGTCCAGGCATTTTTATTGTTTAAGTAATCAGAAACTGTGTAGTAGGATTTTTTAATCAATATGTTTTTCACGTGCAACTTGAGTTTCCCTTCTGTGAAAGTTGTTATATGTTTGGGAACTTAATTATACGGCACACAATTACCTAAGAAGAACCTTTTATTTGTCTTTGCTAATCTAAAACCTGGCACCGCTATTTTATCTTTATGCCTTGTATTGTAATCGTGATTGTCACTGTTTAATTTAAATTTACTAAAGATTTTACGATCATACATAATATTTTCAAATATATACAGACTTGGTAAAGTTAAAATATCAATTTCTTTAAAAGGATCCCTCACAGATTCCCTAGGACCCATTTTATATATGGCTCAAATTGCACGCTTTTGTATGATAAAGATTGTCTCTATCTCAGCAGCAGTTCCCCACAGCAATACGCCATACGACATAATACTGTGGAAGTACGCGAAATAAACTAGGCGAGCAGTAGCTACGTTTGTTTACTGTCTTATCCTAAGAACTGCATATGCAGCAGAACTAAGTCTTCCGGAGAGATCATGTATAGTGGGATCCACCCACTGTAAAGTGGAATCCATTTTGATTCCCAGGAAGACTGTCGCTTTGTCAATAGGGAGTTTATCTGGGCCAAGCTTTATGTTTGGTTCAACATAAGTAACATTTGGTAAAGAAAACTTTAAACATTTCGTCTTTTTTGAATTTAGGAGAAGATTATTAGCGGCGAACCATTTACAAATCTTAGATAATACATTATTTACATGCGTCAGTTCACTGTCTTTCCTATCTACTTTAAAAATCAGAGAGTTATCATCTGCGAATAAAACAATATCGCAGAAATCTTTGACCATGCAAGGCAGATTATTAATATATGTTAGAAACAAAAAAGGTCCCAAAATTGATCCCTGTGGTACTACCATTTTTACCAATGACCCGGAAGAAGTATTGCCACTTATTCTAACCCTCTGTAGCCTGTCTGACAGATATGACTCTATAAGATTCAGAGCTTTTTCACGAATACATAGTGGGAAAGTTTACGAATCAGAGTACAGTGCTCTACACAGTCAAATGCCTTGGAAAGATCACAAA
Source organism: Plagodis pulveraria (assembly GCA_963890685.1). Lineage (NCBI taxonomy): Eukaryota > Metazoa > Arthropoda > Insecta > Lepidoptera > Geometridae > Plagodis > Plagodis pulveraria. The sequence goes on along the minus strand of OY982963.1, from coordinate 2,906,965 downwards.
ATACGCCAATAGCATCATGTGAACTCTCCCAGGCTTCCAGTTTATGCGGCATCAATTGAACACCTGCATTCGTTGTGGATTTGCTTTTTGTGAAACCAAACTGATTCTCATTCAAAAAATTATGCTCATTAAAATGGGTAATCACATCATTGCGAGAGTTCTCCATTTATTTATGTATAACAATCCTCAACTTTTATAATGATTATCAGACAGTGTAGAAGTGCTTTTTTAAAAACTTCTTTCCATCAAATGAAGTCTACTGGTGGAACCACACTACTGGTAGTCATGAACCACACAACTAGATCGCACCGTCCCCTATGACGGTTAAAGAGATATAATAATAGCACAAAGTTCTGCTTGAAAGTTTAAAATTTCGATGGCTGAGTGGTATAGGCAAAAGAAGATTAGTATCGTCATTAATAATAATAATATTTATTTGCTCAAATATATGCACTACAAAATACATCTATTCATCTATATATTGTCTTTTTACGTTTCCACTCTAGGCGGGTATGTACATATGTACATTATTAACTTAGTGATAAAAAGTAGTCCCTAGTCCTCACTATAGGATTCCCTGAATTTGTGAGGACTAGTTCACTTCCAGGGTGCTAGTTACATAACGTTAGTTCGTGAGCAGTGTTCTAAGCATGATTCGTGAAGTGTATCGTATTTGTGTATAATTTAAATATTTACTAAAGCAGTGATCAAGAAAAGTGAATCAGATTAAGGTTATGTTTCTTTTTGTATATTTAATTATGGTGTAGGGTTAACTCGGCCACCCTGTCGGGCAAATCTGGAGAGGCAGCTGTCTTTTTACCGCAGCTGCAGTGGACCTCCGGCTCGTGGGATGGCGGGCCTTCAAGGCTCGCGGCAAGGCAGGTCAACTCGGCCACCCTGTCGGGCATTATGTGTCTCCAAACCCCGTTGTTTGGTGCCCGCACAGGGGATGTATAGTCGGGGGGAACTCGGCGACGAGGGCACCACAAGGGGACCTCACCCCTTCAAAAAGGAAAAACCAACATGACAGACAAAGCGATTGATAATGATCCCCAGGTGGGTAAATCCCACCCTTCGCAAGAAGGCTGCCTCACCGTATCTGGGGGGGGGCAACAAACGCTTCGCGGGCTCCGGCCCGTGCACCGACAACTCTGGCACTCGTAAAAAGGACACCGATTCTACAACACACAATGACATTGGCAAGAAAATGGATATGAGCGAGAAGGAGGTAGCACCATCTCATTCTGGAGCGCTTGTGCAGCGCCAAACCAGGCACTCAGAAATTGGCCGCCGCGGCAGGGCGTGAGCGCAATCTAAGCACCGCGTCAATGGACGTGAGCGAGGAGGAGGCAGCGGGTGTCTCTTCTGCGTCTGAAGCGGGCGCACTTTACGAAGTGCTTCGGATTCCGTCTCCGAATTTATCGGAAACGGACTCCGACGCAATGACATGGGAGAGCGTTTCTTCGCGCGGCACTCCCAAAAGGCGAAAACGGCGTGCGGAAGAGGTCGATGGGGACCTTAGTGACCCCTCACCGTCACTAAAGGTCCCAACCGCGCAACGCGGGAAAGGACGCGCCAAAGGGAGGGCGCCCACGACCGGCCATTATGTCGGCGTCGTTGACGCCATAAAAATGCATATTTTGATGTGTGAGATTGTGAGTGACAAGTGTATCATATAAGTCTGCCCAAACAGACATAAGTATGAGTAACTATATCTAACAATATACTGTAAAGAAGTGCACTATCACAGAACTTCAGTTTGCATGAGACATGCTGCGGTGCGGTCACATCTAAAAATAGATAAGTGAGTGTTATATTAATGTTCAGTAACTTAAACGTTTGAAGTTTAATAACTGCATTAGTGTTCATTACATTACCGAAGAATAAAAGTAATTGTGATGATAGTGTGAAATAGTTTATAGGTAAACAAAAATTCCAATGTGAGCCAACAGAGATTGTACTAGTATTAAATGGTATAAGCGAAACCCGTTTCAGAAATTGGTAAGTGCTGTATGGGTGTGGATAAGTATATCCCTGACTAGGTAATTTTATATACACCACAACTTAACCTTAATACTTTTTTTGTTATGGATTGGCAAGCAAGCAGATGGCCCACCTGATGGTAAGCGGTTACCGTCGCCTATGGACATTTGCAACACCAGGGGCGTTACCGAGCTTTGCCGACCCTGTAGTTCTCTTTTGACACCCTTTTTGAAGGAATCCATACTGTAGCTCTGCGGAAAAACGTTGCATGGAAGATCATTCCACATTTTGCAGGTATGCGGTAAGAAGGAACGCATAAATCGAGCGGTGTGAGACTTCCAGGACTCAATTATGTGGTAAAACGGTATAAGATCAAACAGCTCTTGAGAGGACCGCTCGACGCTGAATAGCATCGAGAGACTGGAGTTGGTACTTTGGTGCGCCATTCCAGAGGTGAGAGCAGTACTCCATGTGAGGGCGAACTTGTGCTTTATAAAGCAAAAGTAGCTGACTTGACGTGAAGTACCGCTTTGCCTTATTCAGCACACTTTGATGCCAATCCAGCCTTATTCGCAGCGAAACTGGACATCTTTGGAAATGTCAATACTCAATACTCAATTATTTATTGCAACATATGTAGCTACATGCAGGTCTTATTTAACATGTTTGTTTGTGTTATACATTTGACCCTATAAGGGTATGGCAATGGTAGGAATGGAACGATCTATTCTTATATCATTCAATTTATCATTGAAGAATTCGTCTAAGGTATAATAACATTTAGATACAAGTAAAGATTTTAGGTTTTTAATAAAACATTCTACCTTTTCAATGTCTTTTAGCGTATTAGGCAGCTAATTATATATATCTATAGCCATTGAGTTAGGACCGGATCTGTACATTTCTAGACTGGACTTTGGTTTTATAAGTTTATGTCTATATTGTGATCGAATATCACGTCGTTGGTCGGCATATTTTTGGAATAATGTTGGGTATTTTTTTACAAATTTGCTAATTTCTAGTATATAAATAGATACTAAGGATAGAATTTTAAATTTAATAAAATATGGTTTGTGAAAATTGGGTATATTGATGTTAGGTGCTTTTATGTTGGCAAGTATCCGAATACATTTTTTTTGAGCGATAAAGAGGTCACTGGCGTCTACACTGTTGCCCCACATTATGATGCCATAACTAAGCCACGAATCCGTAGTAAGCAGACATAGCTGTATTTTGGTTAGTGGCTCGCCTAAGTTCCCAGTTTCCAGTTAATGTGCGTATCAAGTTCTAGGCCTAGAAGTGTCGCTGCATCAACACAAGCTAATTTATTATTATTGTAAGTAAAGTTGATGTCAAGAGGTGGTTTTTGATATGGTCTAAATTGTATTATTTTTGTTTTTGCTAAATTTAAGTCAAAATAATGGTTAGTCATCCAATTTAATACGTTTTTTTAAAATGTCAGTTAAATGATTATTTAAATTCAGATTATTTTTAAATGGTGTCAGTATCGAAATATCATCCGCAAAAAGTATACAGGAATCGTCAATTTCATTTTCTAAGGTCATTTATGTAAATTAAAAAAATAGTACACCCAATGACGCTACCTTGGGGTATAGCGTGGTTCATTTCCGTAATCGTCGATTTTATTGTTTTTATAGTTTTTTTGTCATGATCAAAATGTTCTATTTCAACATACTGGTTTCGATTCCTTAAATATGATTTAAACCACTCGTGAGATTGTCCGCGTATTCCAATGTCGTATAATTTCTGTAGTAATTATACGACAACGCCAAGAACTCCAATACTCTCTGCAATTTCTAGGGGAACACCCTGAAATTGCGGAGCAGTGATGAAGGGGGTCTTTTTCGCGGTGAAAACGCATGTCTGAGTTTTTTTGGGGTTAAATTGGACAAGATTCTGCTGTCCCCAATGTGAGACAAGTTCCAATGAACCCTCAACTTCAGATACAAGACCAGTTCTGCTTCCTTCTATTTCAACGCGAGGGGCATTAACACGGCCAGAATATTGCGCATCGCCCCTGCTATCGTCCGCATAGCAATACATGTTACGGACTTGTCACATGGCATTGATATGCAGAATAATTAGCGTAGGTGAAAACACTGATCCCTGTGGGACACCAGCATTAATCGGCATAGGATCGGAGCAGGCTCCGTCGACAACGACACGAATGCTCCGTCTAGATAAGAAACTGGCGACCCAAGTGCAGAACCCCTCGGAAAAAGACCGTAAGATGGTAACTTCGAAAGAAGTGCCCTGTGCCAAACCCGATCAAAAGCCTTAGCAATATCTAAGTTGACAGCTAAAGCTTCCCTCTACTCTCGACTGCGTCAGCCCAATGGTGAGTGAGGTAGACCAGAAGATCACCAGCCGATCTGCCTCGACGGAAACCGTAATTACGGTCGCTGATCAGTTGGTGATCCTCTAAGTAACCTAGGAGCTGGTTGTTAACTACTTGCTCCATCACCTTACAGAGTAGAGAAGTAATTGCTATAGGCCTGGAGTTGACTGGTACCTGGTACTGATCCGGGTGAGAAGTCAGCATCAAATCTAATAGAGTGGGTGTATGATTCTTGACGTCTGGTATTCTGGTTGGTGAATTAAACAACTGTGAGAGACCTTACGCCAAAGCGAAATCGAGAGCAGTACGCCCGGCGTGATCCGCAGCTTTGGAGCCCAACCACTTGATATGATGAGCGTTAAAATCTCCAAGTACCACTAACTCCGCCGAAGGGTACTGCTCGCCGACCTTATCAGCTCTTCTAGCAAGGTGCTCGAAAAGATAGGTAGATTCCATATCGCCGCTATGTGACCTATAGAGGCAAGCGTACATTAGAGTTTTGCCATTGTAATCCACGCAAACCCACAGTATGGATAGGTTTTTGTCTTCAAAACCATTTAGACGCCGACAGCAAATATCTTCCCGGATGTAAAGACAAACCCCAGCACGACGAATAAACGCGTGCTCGAGCGTGTAACCTGGATATGACAGGTACGCAGTATTCGCCGGGTTCAGTGTTTGTGTCTCCGTTATAAAGAGAAGGGCCGGCTTAACCATTTCAATGTGGTGGTGATGAACGGCATCTAGGTTGGAGTGTAGGCCCAGAATGTTACAAAAATCCACAGATAAAGTGGAATTGGAAGCCGCTGAAAAACATCTCTTTTTAGTTTTATTAGTCATGAGTGAAAATATAAGAGTTGGGTGGTGTGACTTATACTTATATTATTAATTGATCCAATAATAAATAAATTATGCATTACAAGTAAACGACTACACAGACTATATTTATGCAAAAACAAATCATACATCGTATCACTAGCCAGTATTAGGCACGCAAAATCATAACAATACTCGTTTCGCAGTAATTTACAAGATAATTTTATGTGGGTAATATTATTTATTCTTTCATTACAAATTATGATATTTTTTTTGTTTTGAGCTGGGAATAAAATGGCTGTGGTTACAACAAATAAGACTGGTATCATGTTTATAACTAGTAGGTGAGATGTTGAAAGTGTGAGATAATAAAATAGATTTGCGCTGCAGCGACAGTGAGTTTTAAAAATATAATTCATAATGATAGTATGTTTATACTCTTATATGTAGGTCGTTAAGACAATATGCATTTTCATATACCAAGGAGTGGGCAGTTAAAATATTGATTGTAAACCAAAGAGTGAGTAGTGTGCATATTGTCAGAAATATACCTACGTTTATAAAGGTTACTAAAAGCAGTAACTCGCTCGAATATTAATTTTTCAAGTTTTTTTTTTCCCTGTATAAATAAAAAAATATAATTTGTAATTTTGTAACTATGCTAATAATAATAATAATAATAAAAATCTTTATTTGGAACCATAACAATATTATATACTAATAACATATGAGACTCGATGACATTGAACAAAGTATTATTTAAATTTAAAGCTTAATTCGTAGATAAAATAGGATTCGAAAACAATGAATATACAATGAAATAGAACGGGGAAAGTACAAGCCGAAAAAGCAGTTTGACTCTGTGAAGTAGTCAAAACTTAGGGAAATTAGCTAAGAGTTACTTCTGCTAGCCATAGGTACACCAAGACACCTGGCCTTTTTCATCAGGAATCTCTATGAAGAAAACACAGTAGGTATTTATCGGAATTGACGACATACTATCGCGCCACTTTTATTCCAGTACGGGAGTTCGTCAAAGGTGTATTATTTGCTGCTGTTCAACATTCACAAGTAACGTATAACCATAGTAGAAAGAGAGGAAGTAGGCCATCTCCGGCCCAATCCGCGATATAATAACCTACCACACTTGTCTGTCTCAGGGTTGTCACTTTTAGCAAAATTTTAATTCAGTGCCTAGAAATTGGCAACGGCCGGGAAGATGTGTTTTTTACTTATGTTGTGTGGGTTCAGGGTAAGTGAGGTCGGTTTTACCTAAACCATGATGAAGCCTTTCACGATGATAGAAAGAGTGACAGAAGATACCTATGTGGTTGCGGGGCCAGAGACGGGCGACACGGGGCGGTGATGTGTACGAGTACCTACGGTAGTTTACGTGAGTTTACTGATAGTACTGTCAACCAATTCACTAGTTTAAAGCCCGGCCCTTGCCAAAGATGACACATCTCTGTATAGCTAATTTAGTGATTCAATAAAGTTCAACAATAGTTTTCCTAACAAATACAGAAATGTTCAAGATTCAGAACAGTACTATTTATAAAAAAAGTGCCGTTCGGGCACGCCCATATGTAAGGTTTCGTAGTTCATGTGTAGTTATTGCGTTAGTTTTTTGTTTTTAAGTTTTGTTTGTTTTCGCATACATTTTATATGAAAAAACCAAAATAACTTTGCTTCTGTAATTTGATGCTAAATGCCTTTACATTTCGAAAACTATAACTTACATTTTTAAAAGTTGTACTATGGGAGTTATTGGTGGAACTAAAAATATGTCAAAAATGGGGCTTTGATAGCAATATCTCGAGACTGACACATTCAATTAACTTTGTTTCAATCTTACTACTTACTACTACCTACCGACTAAATGTAAACAAAGCAATAGCGGCATATCAATTGACAGATCAAATATACCTACAGGTAATACATTGTAGTAGGAAAGTAGGCCTGCCTACTTCGTCTGCCTGATAGAAAACTACCAAATAAAATCTATAGGTATCTCACTCATCATCAATTAAAAATTATAGGTATGCTAGAATAACTTGCTTACCTTTCCTGTTCAGTAGGTAATCTGAACAGAGACAACTCTGAAATAGATGAACTGTTTAAACAGCCAAACACAGCAATAAGTTCTCCTGCGATTATCACACATTTTTAATTTATTTAGAGGTAGGAGGACGAAAAGCCGTGACGCTCAAACTTTGTGCGATGTTAGCCCCTACTGGCGCACGGTCGAAACGGGTCGAGATTTTGTTAGAGTGTGCGTGCGGGACGCATAGATATTATGGCGCACACATACAAGCCGCGCGCGGTGAGTTTGTATGAAGATAACTTACTTCCCACTCTTTCTACTATGGTATAACCCTTACAAGCTGGACTGAGAAGATCAGTGTAGGTGAAGTAAAAAATTCAAATCTACATTATGCTGATTATACAACTTTGTTCGCAACAAGTATCAGCCATATGGAAGAGCTCCTGTTTGAATTTTCCCCTTTCCATAAAAGCTCCTGCATGGGAGAGCTCCTCAATGAAATGGAAAGTCAGTTTTTCCATTTTATTAGTAGGTAATATTAGCAATTACTACTGAGCTCTTCCGTGCTTTGCAAGGTACATTGGGCCGGTTTGTCCGGGTTTTTGTCTTAGAAAGGCAGTTGTTAAGCATTATGATAGAAAATTTAGCGAATTCCTGCCTGGCTATCTACCACTTTCATGAAGAAGATCTGTCGCCATGTACCAAACGGTGTATTCCGGCAGCTGTCCTTGAGAGCCAGTGTTTCTAGGTTAGCTTAAACAGCTCTTTGACTACACTAATCATCAGGTGACTATACTAAGATTGAGACGAGTTTAGGAAAAGTTACAAAATCATGTATTGATCACTTGTTTACGAAGTTAACTTCATTGAATCCATGCAAGAGCGCAGTCGACACAACTCTGGCGGACTACCGCGTCAATCTGTTGGCATGTGAAGCGATGCATCATATATAGGGTGTGTCGAAAAATTGTAAAACTCAATACTTTGATCATAAAATTCTAAATGAGGAATTAAATAGTACTGATTGGTCGTGTACAAGAGACACCTCGTGTCTAGAAAGTATTTATAAATTTATAAAAAACTAGTTTTACCTCTGCAAATCCGTTTTTTTTTTTTTTTTTTATGCATGATAGGTAAGCCTTTGACCACTATCTCACCTGATGGTAAGTGATGATGTGGTCGAAGATGTTATTCAGGCTAACCTAGAAGTACTGGCTCTCAAGGACAGCTGCCGGAACACACCGTTAGGTGCTTGGCGACAGATTTTCTACTTGAGGGTGGTAGCTAGCCAGGTGGGCATTCGCAAAATGCCCTACCACCATGCTATAACGACTGCCATCCTAAGACAACAACCGGGACCGACGGCTTAACGTGCCCTCCGAAGCACGGAAACGCTCAGTAGTAATGTCACTAGCGGTCACCCATCCAACTCATGACCGCGCGCGACGTTGCTTAACTTTGCTGATACGGGTTTTTTTTGCGTAGAGTATATGTGGATTATAGAAAAAAAAATGTACCTGTATGGTACACCTAACACATAATCAATGAATGTCAAATTGCAAAAATCAATGATTATAATAAAATTCTATGACAAAAATAAAGTTAATGATAAATAAAATCCGTTTAATGTCATTGGACATCAATGATAAACATAATGATATTTTTGGGTCATCCATCAACAACCTTCGCCCTTGTTAGTCTTCCTTTATTGTATATTATTTTCTTCTTTTTAATAATCTGGCTTTGGTGCTTTTTTTTCGTGCTTTGGAGTCTGCACGATGTCCTATGGCCGAATGTTATGTTTTCATTCGATATTATGGTGTTAGTGAAGCGCAATAAATATTTAACACTAATCAGTTGGCGGATGTGGTAATGGCAACACCAAAGCGACGGTAGCGCCGCCATTTGATGGGAAAAAACATACGACAGGCTCTGTGATTGGCAGAGTAATTTCCCGCTAAAACGAGTATTGACACGATGTGCAGAGTGGAGTGGGGATTCTTGATACGACCACCAGACTGGAAAAATTGGAGCCGAAAGACTGTTCTGTTCATTACACATGTTACAATTAAATTTAACTCTACAGTACAGTCATCGTCAAATATTTAAGAAATAATAACAGTAATAATGATCAAAAGTAACATAATTCATATTATTAATCAAGTAGAAAGTCTGTCGCCAAGCACTTAACGGTGTGTTCCGGCAGTAGTCCTTGAGAGCCAGTGAAATTACAGGCATATGAGACTTAACAACTATGTCTCATGGTGACGGGCGCAGTACAATTCGTGACTTGTGACGAAATGCATCTGTTATAGGCAGAGGTTAGTCCGCTTAACATCAGGTGGGCCTCGAGCTTGATCCGTCACAATAACATAAAAAAAATAAAAATAAAAATTTCAAAGAGAGTAATAAATAACAAATTAAAATGTATCATGAGTTCGTCTCCCTATAGGCTAGACATTAATGTTCTTGTGACGGAACAAGCACGAGGCCTACCTGATATTAGGCGGTATCCTCTGCCTGTAACAAATGCATTTCGTCACAAGTCGAAATGCAATGCGCCCGTTACCCTGAGGCATACAGTTGTGAAGTCTCATCTGTGCCTGTAATTTTACTGGCTCTCAATGACTGCTGCCGGAACAACTGGTAGGTGCTTGGCGACAGATTTTGACTACTTGAGGGTGGTAGTTAGCCAGTGTGCGTATGCATTGAGTGAGCACCCTCAGAAACAATTTAATAAAATCGGATAATTTAGTAAAAGTTCTAAAACAATTGTAAAACTAATATCCCTTTTTGTAAAAAGGTAAAACAGAAGATAAATCGTTTACAATCTGCTCACTCAGTCCTCACAGAAAACCGTCAATATCTTCAAATCTATTGAGTTTACAAAAATAAATTGTATACTAGTTTTTAGTAAAACTTGTGAAGAGTATAAATATCAATGGACAGATTGCCTAGTGCCGTATTTAAAAATTTACAAATAAATAATTATGCTCACTCAATCCTCCATTTTCGCAAGGGCCGATTGCTCTCTAATAAACTATAAAATTGAACTTCGCTATATTACCCGTGTCTGGTAATTATTTTATTGTCTATTTTTATTTTATCAATGTTTCCTCTGGGCAAATTTTGCTTAGCGCTATTTATTATATGCCATGTCATTTTTGCTTTATTTGATGAGCAATGAATCCTATGATTATTTTGTGCCTTTTGGGTAAGTTTGATTATTTGTTTTAATTTATTTGAGTATAATTTATATAGAAAGTTATTAGATTTAGTAGGTTTTTTCCTATATTGCCAGAGAAGTTGTCTTTTTCTCTTACAACACACTTTGATCCCACGTTACGTTACTATCCAAGTTATTACCTCAGCTATCGTATTTTCCAGAAATGGCCATGTCTGGCGAAGTGAGCGAGTTTTTCCTCTTCCCAAAGGTAAAAAAAACTGTAAAACGGCGTTATTTATTGACCATCGATGTGACCTAGACTTTTTTTTTATGTAATCGTAACGGAACAAGCCCCAGTCCCATCTGATGTTAAGTGGACTTACATCTGCCTATAACAGATGCATTTCATCACAAGTCAGGATATGCACTGCACCCGTCACCTTGAGACATAGTTGTTAAGTCTCATGTGCCTGTAATTTCACTGGCTCTCAAGGACAACTGCTGCAACACACCGTTAGGTGCTTGGTGACAGATTTTCTACTTGAGGGTGGTAGCTAGCCAGGCGGGTATTCGCAAAATGCCCTACCACCATGCAAAATTACTGGATCTCAAGGTCACATAGCGGCATACGCAGTTAGGTGCTTAGCGACAGATTTTCTGGTCGCTACGGCCCGTGTCTAGCACCTGAGTGAACGAGATATAAGAGTTCTATCTCGGAGCTTTGAGAACCTAACCTCTGTATGTATCGGAAAAACGAGTGCATTTTGCGTGATATTTTTTTATCAATAATAAATACAAGCAAATGTACAATATATTATATAAAAAGAAAACTGCTCAGTGTACACACAAAAGTAAAGAATTAAGTATTATAATAGTATTATTAGAGAAAAGAAATAAAGTATATATGTATACAAGCTTAATAAAGATAAGCACGCACCAAAATACCAGGCAATGAAAATATTTAATGAATTGCCTCATAATTTAAAGGAAGAAATCTACCAACTGAATATGTTTAAACGAAACCTTAAAGTATTTCTTATGAAAAATAATTATTTTAATAATAACGAAATTTTGACATAATATTAGGTGCTTACCAGTGCTAGTGGCAGTATGTTAATATATTTTTATCGTAACATAAATAAATTTGTGTTATCAATTTTAAATGTAATCTGGGTATATATTATTTAAGAACATAATTAATATTCAAATACAATGTATTTTGTTTATGAATACAGGGTTATTGGTAAATTGCTAACAACCTCTTAGGGTTGACTTCTGCTAGTCCTTACAAATATTATGAGATGATTTTTTTTATATATTTTTTTGTTTTAATGCCTACTCCGAGCTAAGAACGCCCGCCGCGGCAACACTGGACCGCGCCGCTGTGGTCCCTTTGAATAGAGTTATGAATATTTACATCGAGCAAAGTAATAAAAATTATGAAATAATACATTACAGGCACAAGAGACTTTTGACGTATTGTGGTCCTCGGTGGTGCTTATTCAGTCAAAAACATAAAAAACACAAAAGTTTTTTTTTCTTCTCTAAACAAAAATAATCATCTCAAAATGATTCATAGGACTAGCATAAGTCAACCATAAGAGGTTGTTATCATTTCACTAATAAACCTGTATATAACTGAACTGAAATGTGTGAAGAGGATTAGCATTTAAAGCGCTCGTAGCAAAGTTTGCTTAGCCGTTCTGAACCGATCAGCAAAGTTAAGCAACGTCCGCCGCGGCAGCAACGTCACCCATGCAAGTCATGAACTTGGATGTGTGATCGCTCGTGACAATACTACTGAGCGTATCCGTGATTCGGAGGGCACATTAAGCTGTCAGTCCAGTTGTTGTCTTAGGAGTCTGGCAGTCTTTACAGCGTGGTGGTAGGACAGTTTGCAAATGCCTAGGCTAGGTGCCACCCTCAAGTAAAAAATCTGCCGCCAAGCACCTAACGGTGTGTTCCGGCAGCTCACCTTGAGAGCCAGTAATTCTAGGTTTACTTGAACATCTTCGACCACATCAGCACTTACCATCAGGTGAGATTGTAAAAGAAGTAGAGATAGTAAATCTGTCACTAAGCACCTAACGGTGTTTTTCGGCACTGTCCTTGAGAACCAGTAATTCTTGGTTAGTCTGAACAACACCTTCGACCACATCATCACTTACCATCAGGTGAGATAGTGGTCAACTGCAACGCACAACCTCGTGTATAATGAGCAACTTAGCCCACTTGTATCATAATGTACTATTCTCAAACAATTGAAATTATTATTATAGGTCTGTAGCTTGCAGGGCACGGGTTGCACTTTAGCAGTTTGTAGAAAGAAAAGCGCAAGAGATATTACACGTTAAGATTGCGAATTGAGATTGAGGAAGGCAAAAAAAAAAGACTAAATGGGTCACTATTTTTTCTGAGAATTTCCTTCCTAATAGTCATACTAATAGGTACGCAAACCCTATAAATAGATAAATGTAAAGAGACTCGTAGACTACTAGAACTTGTGACCACTGTCTTACCTGATGGTTAGTGTAGTCAAAGAGCTGTTTAAGCTAAACTAGAAACACTGGCTCTCAAGGACAGCTGCCGGAATACACCGTTTGGTACATGGCGACAGATCTTTTTCATGAAAGTGGTAGATAGCCAGGCAGGAATTCAATAATAACAAATATTTATGAATATTTTATGAAAACATCAAATTAATATTTAAATGAAACACTTAAAAAATACAAAAATATATCTAGTGACAATTCCGCCTAATTTACCTGTTAAGGGGACGTGACGTCAAAAATCAAGAAAATCTTGATCGTGCGCTCGTAGAGTCAAGACCTCCTGAGGATGCTTCGTGTACCAGCGAAACGCGTCGAAAATTCTTCCGGTTTGGCTGCGTGGCGTTTGTGACGTCACGTCGCCTTAACAGGAAAATTAGGCGGAATTGTCACTAGATATATTTTTGTATTTTTTAAGTGTTTCATTTAAATATTAATTTGATGATTTCATAAAATATTTAAAAATATTTGTTATTATTAAATATGGATTTCCGCAAAGTAACGCCTGAATCTATTTATTATCTTAAGGCAGGAATTTGCTGAATTTTTTATCATAATGCTTAACAACTGCCATTCTAAGACAAAAACCCGGACAAACCGGTCCAATGTCCGTTGCAAAGCACGGAAGTGCTCAGTAGTAATTGCTAACATTACCTACTAATAAAATGGCAAGACTGACTTTCCATTTGATTGAGGAGCTCTCCCATAGAGGAGCTTTTATGGAAAGGAGAAAATTCATGGAGGAGCTCTTCCATATGGCTGATACTTGCAGCGAACAAAGTTGTCTAATCATTATAATATAGATTTGAATTTTTTATTTCACCTACACTGATCCCCTTAGTCCAGCTGTCAAACTGCTCTTTCGGCTTGTACTTTCCCCGTTCTATTTCATTGTATATTCATTGTTTTCGAATCCTATTTTATCTACGAATTAAGGTTTAAATTTAAATAATACTTTGTTCAATGTTTGTAAGTGTAAGGAACTTTGTCTAGCTTCCGGTGGAGGGCGTTGACATCTGCGACACAGTTATCACACTTCTGCAGGTGTCATCGATTCTCATATGTTATTAGTATAATATTGTTATGGTTCCAAATAAAGTTTTTTATTATTATTATTATTAGCATAGTTACAAAATAAAAAATTATATTTATTTACTTATCCCGAAAAAAAACAATTAAAAAAAAACACTTGAAAAATGAATATTCGAGCGAATTACTGCTTCTAGTAACCTTTACAAACGTAGGTATATTTCTGACAATATGCACACTACTCACTCTTTGGTTTACAATCAATATTTTAACTGCTCACCCCTTGGTTATCTATGGATTGTCAATATCTCATGAAAATGCATATTGTCTTTACGACCTACATAGAAGAGTATAGACATACTATCATTATGAATTATATTTTTAAAACCCACTGTCGCTCCAACGCAAATCTATTTTATTATCTTACATTTTCAACATCTCACCTACTAGTTATAAACATGATACCAGTCTTATTTGTTGTAACCACAGCCATTTTATTCCCAGCTCAAAACAAAAAAAATTTGATAATTTGTAATGAAAGGATAAATAATATTTCCCACATAAAATTATCTTGTAAATTACTGCGAAACAAGTATTGTTATGTTTTTGCGTGCCTAATACTGGCTTGTGATACGATGTATGATTTGTTTTTGCATAAATATAGTCTGTGTAGTCGTTTACTTGAATTGCATAATTTAATTATTATTGGATCAATGAGTAGTATAAATTTGATAAATTGTAACCATGTTTTTTATTTCCAATTTTATAAAAAAGTTCTTATATATGTTCTGCTTGATTGCTATTTTACTTACACTTGTGAATATTACTGTAAACCTGAAAATATAACCATCAATGTATGTATATTCCCTAAGTGACTTATACTTATCCAAACTTTTAGGGCCGTACTATGAGTTAAGCAGCAGTTAACTGCTGAACAGTCGTGAGAGGTTGGCGCGGGGTCCAGGGAGACCCGGTGAAACGGCTGACCGCTGGCTGCCCGCGGGTCAGTAGGGGACCCGAACCCTGGGATTGCTTATAATCTCCGCCCGAGGAGGCTGTCCCGCCAACCGGCGCATAATCCTAAAAATCAGCTGACGTGCCGGAGTAGGAGACCGGAGTGGATCCCATGAGCTGGTTCCAGGGGGGAAAGGGTGCCCTTCCGTCACCCGCACCAGCCATTCACACCGCTGTTTGTTGTTATTGTTGCAACTTCAAGTCTATTTTTTGTCCTATCGTTGGGATTGGTATAAGTCAGACCACCCAACTCTTATATTTTCACGCATGACTAATAAAACTAAAAAGAGATGTTTTTCAGCGGCTTCCAATTCCACTTTATCTGTGGACTTTTGTAACATTCTGGGCCTACACTCCAACCTAGATGCCGTTCATCACCACCTTGAAACGGTTAAGCCGGCTCTTCTCTTTTTAACGGAGACACAAATACTAAACCCGGCGAATACTGCGTACCTATCATATTCAGGTTACACGCTCGAGCACGCGTTTATTCGTCGTGCTGGGGTTTGTCTTTACATCCGGGAAGACATTTGCTTACGCTTGCCTCTATAGGTCACATAGCGGCGATATGGAAACTATCTTTTCGAGCACCTTGCTAGAGGAGCTGATAAGGTCGGCGAGCAGTACCTTTCGGCGGAGTTAGTGGTACTTGGAGATTTTAACGCTCATCATATTAAGTGATTGGGCTCCAAAGCTGCGGATCACGCCGGGCGTACTGCTCTCAATTTCGCTTTGGCGTATGGTCTCTCACAGTTGGTTTACTCACCAACCAGAATACCAGACGTCAAGAACCATATACCCACTCTATTAGATTTGATGCTGACTTCTCACCCGGATCAGTACCAGGTATCAGTGAAAGTACCACTAGGTTCTTCGGATCACTGCTTGGTACGATCTAAGGTAGCTATCGTGCGCAACCACCGTAACGTGCCTCTTGAGAGTCGTACGGTGTGGCACTACCAGTCTGCTGATTGGGATGGACTGAGAAAATGTTTTTCGTCCTACCCTTGGGGGCAGATTTGCTTCTCCTCGGAAGATCCAAACGTGTGTGCAGACTCCATCACTGACGTCGCACTTCAGGGTATGGAATGCTACATTCCTAAATCTATTGTGCGCGTTGGTGGTCGGAGCCATCCATGGTTTAATAAGTCTTGCGCTGACTCTTCTAGTCAGAAAACCGCTGTTATAAAACCTGGACCGAAGCACATGCGCGTAAAGATACCGCTGAGTTGAAGAAGAAATTGAATGCTGCCTCCAGATCTAATAAGAGGACAATTGCTAAGGCAAGGTCTGAGCACATCAGCAGAATAGGCGACCAGCTAGCAACTATTCCCTCAGGAAATCGTGTTTTCAGGTCCTTTGCTAAAGCTGCTGAAGGTAATTTCTGCTAAACCTCCTTACCAGTATTACGTAAGCCGGATGACTCTCTGGCCCACAGTGCTAAAGAGAAAGCCGACCTTTTAGGTACACTCTTTGCCTCTAACTCGACTCTCGACGATAGAGACGAAACACCTCCGGTAATTCACGGATGTGGGAGTTCCATGCCAGATGTACGTTTCTCGCAGAGAGCGGTAAGGTAGAAACTCTTACCACTTGATGTACGAAAGTCGAGCGGGCCTGGATCCATCCCGGCTATTGTCCTCAAATCATGTGCTCCTGAACTGAATCCAGTGTTAACGCGCCTTTTCCTGCTCTTCTACTCCAAAGGATGCGTCCCGTCTTCGTGGAAGGTTGCTCTCGTTCACCCCATTCCCAAGAAGGGTGACCGTACAGACCCATCCAACTACAGGCCTATAGCAATTACTTCTCTACTATGTAAGGTGATGGAGCGAGTAGTAAACAACCAGCTCCTAACTTCTTACAACTTAATCTTACTTCATCCAAACTAACCGGCCGCCTCGGCCAACTTCAACCAACAGAATGCGGCCAACCGCCCGCGCTCGGTCGCACGCACACATTTACAAAATCCATCGCAGATAAAACAAACATAATTCGCGTCCGCGCGCGCTCAGAAATAGACTGCATTGTTTACCTTTATTTACCGAACATATAACATTAAATTAAATTATATTAATGATTTTCTAATATCCGTATACATAAATAATTTGCAATAAAATCTAATTATTTACAATAATATCAACCCAATTATAATAAGCTTGATTTGGTATGACTTAGGAAAATGTTTTTTTTTTTAAATTAACAGAATAGTACATGCTTCTTTCATTGCATAATTAAATATACAAAAAGAAACATAACTTTACTCTGATTCACTTTTCTTGATTACTGCTTTAGTACATATTTAAATTATACACAAATACGATACACTTCACGAATCATGCTTAGAACACTGCTCACGAACTAACGTTATGTAACTAGCACCCTGGAAGTGAACTAGTCCTCACAAATTCAGGGAATCCTATAGTGAGGACTAAGTACTACCTCTTATCACTAAGTTAATAATGTACAGATGTACATACCCGCCTAGAGTGGAAACGTAAAAAGACAATATATACATGAATAGATGTATTTTGTAGTGCATATAATTGAGCAAATAAATATTATTATTATTAAGGACGATACTAATCTCCATTTGCCTATTCCACTCAGCCATCAAAATTTTAAACCTTTAAGCCGAACTTTGTGCTATTATTATATTACTTTAACCGTCATAGGGGACGGTGCGATCTAGTTGTGTGGTTCATGACTACCAGTAGTGTGGTTCCACCAGTAGACTTCATTTGATGGAAAGAAATGTTTAAAAAAGCACTTCTACACTGTCTGATTATCATTAAAAAAGTTGAGGATTGTTATACATAAATAAATGGAGAACTCTCGCAATGATGTGATTACCCATTTTAATGAGCATAATTTATTGAATGAGAATCAGTTTGGTTTCACAAAGAGCAAATCCACAACGAATGCAGGTGTTCAATTGACGCCGCATATACTGGAAGCCTGGGAGAGTTCACATAATGCTATTGGCGTATTTTGTGATCTTTCCAAGGCATTTGACTGTGTAGAGCACTGCACTCTGATTCGTAAACTTTCCCACTATGGTATTCGTGGAAAAGCTCTGAATCTTATAGAGTCATATCTATCAGACAGGATACAGAAGGTTGGGATAAATCGCAATACTTCTTCCGGGTCACTGGTAAAAATGGGAGTACCACAGGGATCAATTTTGGGACCTTTTCTGTTTCTAACATATATGAATGATCTCCCTGGCATGGTCAAAGATTTCTGCGAAATTCTTTTATTCGCAGATGATACCTCTCTGATTTTTAAACTAGATAGGAAAGACATGAACCGACTCATGTAAACCATGTATTATCTAAGATTTGTAAATGGTTCGCCGCTAATAATCTTCTCCTTAATTTAAAAAAAGATGAAATGTTTAAAGTTTTCTTTACCAAATGTTCCTTATGTTGAACCCACAGACCTAGGATTTTTTCGCTACGCTCAATAAACCTACGAAGTGTGTGAGTGAAAGGTAAGCTGCTACAAACCGTCGGGAGAAAAAAAGATATAGTTAAACAAGAAGACGGTATGTCATTTTTTACGCGAGTAAGAGGCCATAGCCTCCCGGCCTCTTCCAAGTCGGCGCGAATTTTGTGTATTTGCTCAAATATCTTACGATTATAATATAAAATATGTATTCTGCAAGCATGGTGTCTTGTTCAGTGAGTGAATGTGAGGTTACAAGACACAGTAACCCGAATATATACACGTTTCATAGGTAATTTATGTTTATTTGTACTACTTTTTGGATAATCATTATTTTGTCATTTTGTTTTAAAATTAGTTATAAGAACTATGGATATATTAGATAATACGTTTCTCTTCATACTTATCATCAAATTATATTGCTAAATGAAGAATTAGTTGGTATTTTACGAAAAATACAAAACATTTGTTTACGATAGGGCTTGACAAAGTCCTGACGTCACAAGTATCGATAAAGTCGATAGTTTATGTCTGACCTGTAGCTTCGACGTGAATGCTCGGGTACATATTCGAACATCAAAAATAACCGGTAGTTAGTTTAATCATAAATTAGTTTAAAAAATAATATAATTTCAAAACAATTAGCGAGAAGTTGACAGATCAGTTTATAGCTTATTGAGTATTTACGAATAAGGGAGTAAATATTATCTTAAGATATATTATTCAAAATTTATTATGATGTTTTCTGTGAAAAGTTCCCCTAACTCTCAATAAATAATTGGAAATATCTCTTACTAGTGTCATAAAATATTAGTATCTTTATACAAATGGCTATTTACAGAATTTGAGATAACTATATGCACGCGTATAATAATGTTTGTGTTCTTACAGATTACCAACAAATTTTCAGTATATGATAAAAAGGGTTCGGATTATTGACGCAATCTAAATAAAAACTCTACAGTTTGTAGTAAACTTTGAATCAAAATGCTTCATACAAAGAAAACATCGATGTATACTAATGAAAGACTCAATACCAAATTTTAATGTCCCTGAATGCATAAAGCTGTGGAAATGGTAGTCAATGGCTTTAGGAAATGATGACACAAGTAACAGTTTAATTCGTAGTAAAAAACATCGTCAAATCATTTTTTTTCATGAAAAGACTGTAGGATATGTTGAGTCAATCTAGTAACCCTTGCCTTAGCGTCCCTGGTGCAATAACATCTACAATACTCGCTTCATTGCAGCGCTGGATAGCTATGGCTGTCCTGACACAAAATAATTTTTATTTTTCCTTTTAGATCAAATTGAAAATAAGACGGGAGGGCCCTTACTTAAATAGAGATATATTACCACCGTTAGCCATTACCTGGCCCTTCAAATCAAGTACTGTCCCCAAGGAAAAAAACTTACTAACTAATGTTCTAAATTGTGACAAAAATGACGGAAAAAAAAATTAGCTCTTAAGAAGTTTTAAAGCTGAAACAAAAATAATGTTAAAACGGCTTTTAGACTTAAAAACAGACTTTAAAGAATTATATGTTTTGTAGGCCAGTTAGTAAAGATCATCGAAATTATGTACACATCGTCATTTCTACAGCCCAAGGAGCTATGTTTACACCAGGGACAAATTCGACCTTTGCTTACCACATGTGAATGCTTTACGCACATGGTATTCAGATAAATGTAATTAAAAAATTTACAATATGTGTATATTTGCAGCTTAATGATTTTGTTAATGGTAATCATAATACTTAGTAATGCTAAGTACAATAAATGCATTTGACTTCAACTTTGATTGAGTTTTATTTTTAACAGAACAAAAAGGGAGCAGTTTCTCAATAAGGTTGTATTCATGTTATGATATTTGGATTTATTTTCATTTAAAAACATCGTATTTTGTTTGAAAGGATATACTTTAGGATTCATCCCTTTGAAATCTCATCATAATCAGTTAAGTAGTTTGGTTTTTAAATCATAATGACTTGAAAAATAAGTTGTTCAAGTTATTGAAATTGCATATATTGCATTTCTGTGATTTCAGTGTTGTTTACGATCATTACAATAGTCTCAATGAACTATATAGGGCATTTCAAACGAATGTGTCCTAAGATTTAACCAGTAAAACTGTCGATAGTATTACGCTCGCGTCATTACAACACTATGTCACTCACACATTTACATTTCATTTTTTGTTATACCATTCATCCATCACTGTTGCTCTTGTACATCCTAAGCCTATGGTTGAACCAAACATTAAGCTTGGCCCAGATAAACTCCCTATTGACAAAGCGACAGTCTTCCTGGGAATCAAAATGGATTCCACTTTACAGTGGATGGATCCCAGTATACATGATCTCTCCGGAAGACTTAGTTTTGCTGCATATGCAGTTCTTGGGATAAGACAGTTAACAGACGTAGCTACTGCTCATTTAGTTTATTTCACGTACTTCCACATTATTATGTCCTATGGTGTATTGCTGTAGGGAACTGTTGCTGAGATAGAGACAATCTTTATCATACAAAAGCGTGCAATTCGAGCCATTTATAAAATGGGTCCTAGGGAATCTCTGAGGGATCTTTTTACAGTAATTGATATTTTAACTTTACCAAGACTAAGAAGTAGTAAATTTAAATTAAACAGTGACGATAACAATACAAGGAATAAAGATAAAATAGCGGTGCCAGGTTTTAGATTAGCAAAGACAAATAAAAGGTCCTTCTTAGGTAATTGTGTGCGGTTTTATAATAAAGTTCCCAAACATATTACAACGTTCACAGAAGGGAAATTCAAGTTGCACGTGAAAAACATATTGATTCCTACTACACAGTTTCTGATTACTTAAACGACAAAAATGCCTGGATTATTAAAAGATGTTTAAAAGAATGGCCCCGAGTTTCTTGCCCGTTCTTCTCACAGCGACAATTTATTTGCTGAACGTGGCAGTACCATGTAGAATATTTCAATACTAAAATTTGTAATTGACCTTCATAAGAGCGTCGTAGACGCCCTAATTGAATAAATGCTTTTGACTTTGACTTTGACTTTACCCTTCTTCATTTCTAAATATAGAAAGGTAGTCACAACAATGTGTAAATCACATTTACACATTATTGGAGCAAAACATTTTTTGTTCCGGACTGGAATCGAACCAGCACACTGAGAAAAATCTAAAGTCAAAAGCGCCCTAATGACGGCCAATTTATATGGTATAAGGCAAAAAACCGACCAAACGTAAATACGTACAAAAACGCCTTCCAACTAGAAGGCGTTAAACGAGGTCAGTGAAGGCGAATGTTTCATTTCGTCTTCATTTAAGGTGTATTTTGTGGTCTTTCTTAAATATTGACTTTTCGATGAGGCTGATAAGTCGTACGTTATAGTGATACTCACCGTATATAAACCTCTGTAAAAGTAAGGTATATTTTATGGTCAATACTGCAATTATTATCGTATAACAAGTTCAATTCTGAAAATACTTTACGGACGGCGTTTTTGACTGTTGTGTTTATTATAAAACTTGGTACATTTTTATTGATTGGTGAAAATCATCTTAAGACTTGTGAATTCATCTTACGTAGTTACAATTCAACGGTAAAAGGTCAAATTTGATTTAAGCCTTTAAGTCGTTTTTCTCAGTACATATTTCGATTTCGCGCCGGATGCCAGTCGGCCACATGAACCTTATTCGTTTGAGCCGCAACTTTGAGCTACAATTTGTATTGCATTAACCTTCATAGGGGACGACGCGATAGCGCTTGTGATCATATTCAGAGAAAAAAAAATAGTGTTAACATATTTTTTATTACTTTGCGCGATGTACTTGTGGCCGTAGGTTACAGTGTTAGGTATTATAATATACAAAATAGTCTCGCTAGGGCCTGCTTTACGCATACAAGTATTACCTATGCATAAACAAGTAGGTATAAAGTTAAAATAGTCTCAGACATTAGGAAATTAACATATTTTTCTCATCTAAGAATTAATTAATTGTATAGTAGGCCTTAAAAACCAGGAAGTCATAAAACATTTTTCTCAATTATTATATTATTTACATTACGTGTATGATGAGTTTGATGCATATAAATAACAATTGCATAACTTAGTCGCAATCGTATTACATTCTGTGAACAGATATAACGTGTTTATTATTGGAATAACATAAAATGTTACACATAATTTTATTATCATTTATTCTTTTGTCATTTTGTTGTGCCTGTTGGAAATTATGGTTCAATGAAAATAAGAATATGGAACCTCCTGATGTGTCAGGTAGGCTTCCTTTTATCGGTCATGGACTCAGATTGATCCAAGGAGGTAATTTTTGCTTTTATATATTTATGTGTTTAATAAAAAATCAATCCGAAGTCTGTACCTAATGGAAATAAAAATAATCCTAATGCAGAATAATCCTTTCTTGGTGAATGTTTTATCTGAAGAAGTTTTAATAGTGGTATTTATTTATATTTATAAATATCAACCTATTCTATGTTCGTTGTAACGTAATAAAAAACTTAAATATGAAAATGTTTCGTTCCTGTAATAGGGTGTAGAACAATAGCCAACTTCCAGGTATTATTCTCAAATTCAGATTATTTTTAAAATTTAGTTCGAAAATCACAACTAACTAAGCACGGGAATAAACACATGAACTCGAGTATCCAATGAAATCATTAAGGCAATTTAGATTTATATCATAAAAAAAGTTTTTATCGAATGTGAAATCCATCCTAAAAATACTGAAGTCAAAGCTCTGGAACGATTCTCAAAAGTAAACAAAATGGATTTGGCTTTCTCGGTTAACAGATCATTGGCATTACATTGGCTTTTTCGTTGGGTTTGCCTGTTTTAATGTAATAGAATCCACAAAACGGAATTTTATCCGCTTCTAATGTTGTATCATTGTGATACTTGGCAATTGTATGTAGTTAAGATAACTTTACACTTAAATGGCACCCGCTTCTTGCCATTGTCTTTGGACGAACTCTAGTTAGGTTATAACAATTATGCTTTTTTAACCAAAAAATATTCAGTTTTAAATATGCTGTGGCACAGTATCTCATCAGGTATATTATTATTTTGCCTGTGTCCAAACCCTTTAAAAACAGCTCTTAAAACGTTTACCACATATTTTTACGAAACAAATTTTTTAAACTTATACCTAATTACTGATATTTTGCATTATTAAAGCATATAACACTACAATATTCTGTCCTTCTCATTTTCAGACACAAATACATTTATAAATGATGTTTCCAAGGAATGTTTGAAGAAAGGCGGTTTAGCTACATTCAGGATTGGCTTTGAAAAATTGTATTGTAAGTTCAGTTTGTTTAAAAACATATATAATAACAAAGAGAAAAGTTTAAAGTTAAAAAAAAGTTTTGCAGCGCTCGTAGTGGACGTTTCCTAGTCGTTTTTTCATCATCAGCACTGAGTGGAGATAGTAGTCAAAAGCTGGCATAAAGTAATGTTAACTTGATGCTTTGCCCCGTGCCCTTATTGCCCTTTTTGGCCCGTGGAGTGTCGGGTTAGAATGTCATCTCCCCCTTTCTTCCCGTGGGTGTCGTAGGAGGCATCTAAGGGGAAAATACCGGAAGGTGGGAAGCAGCGCCTTCTGAAGTATTGATAAATCTACTGCGATCCCCATGACGCCTGCGTGTGTGGGGATTATGGCAACCCCCCCCCCCCCTTTAATAGGGGAGACCAACAGTGGACGTTCCGGTTGATATGATGATGATAGCCAACTAACGATAGGAACCGTATTTACGCCAAGCTTCACTTCCAGGTGAGATACTTCGGTAACTTTTAGGTAAAAATAACGAATTTAAATAGATGCAATCAATCTGCCGATTACTTGAAAGTTTTGAAAAATAAACTAAACGCAATATTAGTCGTCATGCAAAGTAAAAAAAATTACTTTTATTAGTAAACAGTAAACACTATCGTATTATCGTATCGTACCTAATCTATCTCATTAATTATGTACTTTATTTTTAGTTATCACTGATCCTGAAGCTATTTTGGCGATCTCAAACATTTGTTTAGAAAAACCTTACATGTACAGTTTCATTAAACCAATTTTTGGAAATGGCTTAATTACTGCTGGTGGTAAGTATTTTTATTATCAAATAAAAAATTCATACGGATTCCTAAAATGCAAAAATTTGCCTAACGACATTTTGCCTCAAATACGTTACTACTAAATAAAAGTGTGTTCTGTATGGCTCCAATTGTCTATAATAAAATTCCTAACGTAATATGTGATGTAAATAATATAATAATTTTCAAAAAAAAGTTACATGACTTCCTGGTTTTCAAGGCCTACTATACAATTAATTAATTCTTAGATGAGACAAAATATGTTAATTTCCTGATGTTTGTGACTATTTTGACAATATACCTACCTGTATATGCATGGGTAATACTTGTATGAGTAAAGCGGGCCCGACGCGGGGCGAGACTATTTTGTATATTATAATACCTAACACTGTAACTAGGGCCATAAGAAAATAAATTTCATTTTATTTTAAAAAATTGTTTATTCCTATTTAATTAGTTTCTTATGAGACTTACTTGGTTCTTATTTGATTATTTATAATGGATTTTATAATAAAACTAGGTATTAACGACATATCAATTTCTTGGTATATTCTTACGAGAAAACTGCTCGTGAATTAAAATAGGCAAAAAGTGATGTTCAACTTTAAGCTACCCTACCGCTTACACATTTTGTTTATATATTATGAAAGTTCTTTGATTACGTTGAAATTTGACATCTACGAGTTCATTATACTTTACTTTAAGCATACAAGGGGAAAATATTTAATGGGCCCTGAAGGGAAACTACTTTAAATCCTTAAGATTATTTATTTTATTAAAAGGAAACATTCCTTTAATCGAAATCTGTCTGAACGGGGAAATGCCAGCTAAAAATTCAATACACGCTATTTTATTGCACTTGTCGATATTGAGTTATATTAAATATGAAATTTCTCCAAGAAATGTTAGGTATTTTACTGATCTGTCGAAAAAGATATCCATGCAATCATAGTAAGTACACAAGGGCTTTAATCAATATTACTTTCGTAGACTAAAATTGTTCACTTTTAACAGGTAAAATGCTAGTGGTATACTTATACCTCAGAGGGCCAAAGACATTCTATGAATAGCTAATGATACTTATACTATTAAAAATGTGTTATATAAGCTTGCAAATTTGTATCTAAGTACCTTGTTATAGAAATAGGAAAGAAAACTGTTTCATTGGTATTTAATAATTCCATGCACATTTTCCTCCTTAGACACGGCGTTCTGAGGAAATGTTTAAAAATGTAACGTTTAATTTAGATAGCAGTTTCACCGATTTAGTTTTAATTTGCATCCATTCTGTAACCATCTAATAATCTAAATGGCGTCTCAAAAACAATTAGATTTACCAGAAGCTTAATTTTCAAACAACAATAATTGCAAATTGGCTATTCAGAGGTATGGTGAAAAATACCAGATAGACAAATGCCATTACAAACTTACAAAATTACGAGAGGAAAAATTATAGTCATGTCCAGGGTTCGAACTCGTGCCTTCCATCCCTATAGGGGCATGCTCGGACCGTTTAAGCTAACATGACATGACTCATAACTCTAAAATGTTCTCTTGTTCTTTAACCATCTTATGGGAATGGAGTGACACCTATAGTTCACCTTACGTTGTACTACAAACAAGAGTAAAATTTGCAATAAGATTTTAATTTGTTAACGACAACGCAACCCTATGACTTTAATATTTATATTTTTGCAATAACGCATGCTCCTGGATAACATTACAAAATTCGATAGGCAAAACAAACAATCAGGTCAGATTTTCCTTTTATGTTTGGTGCGGAATCAGTTGTTTTGATTCACGTTTAAAAGATGCCATAGCGGCAGAAACATCCTGTGGGGTCACCTTTACAATATCATTGTTTTGATCAGAAGGTTCGGGAAGGTGAAGACCTGCAGTTGCAGGCGGATGCTTTTCTATTAGGGAAATAAACGTTTTAAATGGAAAACAGGGGATTGTATCACTCGAAAACAAAATCCGTGCCGCGCTTGTAATAACACTATCATTACATTTTTTCTTCTTCTATTTTAATAGTAGCTGAATCGACATGAATTATATAAATTTGCAGCTTTCCTTTCCTTTACTTTATTAAGTGATAATTTGTTCGAAGGATTTGAATTGACATGAAGTATATGGTACGGGAATGATAGACGCTGGTTCTAGGCTTAGGTGGTATTAGTGGCCAAAACGTTTTTCATCGAACAAGATAACGATTGAGAACACACATAGATTTTCACAGAAATTCTCGCTACCCGAGGTATGCGTTTTATTAAAGAAACAGTATTATTGTATGAGCTCAAAACCTCCTAAAATGGTTGGAACCCGTAGTGCATCGGCATCAGTCAGCGTTGCCATGGAAACAAAAAATAACCAATAATAAACAATATAAGCTAGGGAGACTAACTACAGAGGCCCAAACGCCCCACATACATAACCTCACAAAATTCTACTAAGAGGAATGTAGTTGATGAGTAGTAAATGCGTATCTGAAAATATAGTTTATGTTATGTTGTTTTTGCTCATTGCATTTACATTTTTTTTATGGGATAGGAGAGCATACGAGCTGGCGGCACACCTGGTGGTAAGTGATTACCGCAGCCCACAAACATCCGCAACACCAGAGGTCTCGAGGATGCGTTGCCAGCCTTTGAGGAGGGAATATGCTCTCTTCTTGAATGCCCTTAAGTCGTATCTGTTCGGAAACACTTCACCAGGCAGCTGGTTCCAAATTTTGGCAGTGCGAGGTAGGAAATGCCGTGAAAATTGCAAGTTTGTGGACTTCCAGACAGACCAGAGGTACGACATAAAATTGATGAAACATCATGCTTTGTCGGGACGTCCGATGGCGAAATTGAGCTGCAGGCAGTAAATCGAACAGCTCCTCGGAACACTCTCCGTGATAGATACAGTAAAAGATGCAGAGTGATCCAACATCTCTACGCAGTGCCAAAGGGTAAAGCCGACCGGAGAGAACTTGGTCGTCGACGATGCGAGTTGCTCTGCGTTGAATGCGGTCAAATGGAAGAAGCTTGTACTGGGGAGCTCCCGCCCAGACGTGAGAGCAGTACTCCATGTGGGGCCAAACCTAAGCCTTATAAAGTTGCAATCGATGGGCCGACGTGAAGTACCTTGCCTAAGTGTCTTGCCTTTCCGAGCACACCAAGCTTTTTAGAGGCTGATTTAGACTTATCTTCCAAGTGTCAGCGAAATTGAACGACGCTTGATATGTCGACGCCAAGTACTCCGATGCTAGTGGAGGTGGCAAGGGGAGTGGGAGTCTTCAAAACGGAGGGAGGGACAGAGACCAAGGGGGATAATTTAGCGGTGAACGCGCAAACTTGTGTCTTTTTGGGATTAAATTGGACTAAGTTTAGTCGGCCCCATTTCGAAACATTTGACAACATGGTCTAAACTTCAGACACAAGTATGTACCGACTCTCAACAACGTTTTCCCGAGAAATTTTAGCACGGCCAGTGTAAGAGGCATCTCCGGTACTGTTATCCGCATAACAATGAATATCGCTGAGCTGCAGCATGTCACTGATGTGCAAGAGAAATAAAGTCGGAGATAGCTCACGGCCTTGAGGAACGCCAGCATTAATTGGCTTCAAGTTGGAGCATGCACCGTCGAAAACGGCCTTGATACTCCGATATGCCAAAAAAACTGGAGATTTACGCGCACAATTTCTCAGAAAGCCCATAGCAAGGAAGCTTCGAAAGATATGCCATACCCGATCAAAGGCCTTCGCTATGTCCAACTAGCCGCCATCGCCTCACTTGGAATCCATCACCTCCGCCCATCGATGCGTAAGGTAAACTAAAAGATCACCAGCTGAGCGACCGCGACGAAAACCGTACTGTCGATCGCTAATCAGCTGGTGCTCCTCTAGATACTGCAAGAGCTGATTGTTGATAATGCATTCCATTATTTTGGATAAAAGAGACGTTATGGCTATAGGGAGGTAGTTGGACGGACCTGAGCGGTCACTTGTTTAAGGGATTGGGTGCACCAAAGCAGTCGTATCCGGCATCTTGGTATCACACCGTGGTATGGTCGGTAGTAAGTTCCCTTGGTCATGCAAAGTCAAGTTAGACGCAAATAGAGAGCCCAGATGATCGGCCTTCTCCTTTGCGGTGTGGGCCAGTGTATCATTTGCTCTGCTCTTTTCTTTGCTCTTCTCTTTGTCCTACAGTCCCTGCAGGGACGGTAGAGAGGACTGGCAAAAATTCCCCTGGACAGCCCTGGCAAGAGACCAGAACGCACGTGATCCCGAAGAAAGGCGGGTTAATCTCTCGCCATTTCTGCCGATATGCTCCAATTTTGCTTTTACGATATCTCTTTTAAAGGACCTGAAAGCGAAATTATATTCCTTTTTGAAATCGCTGGTATTTAAATCTTTAGATGCCACTGAATCAGCCCAAGCTTGGTAACACTCTCATTTTTGGCCAGAGGCCATTTTACAAGAGCAACCAAACCAGGGCTGGGACCTGCCACCGATAGGAACTGCAGAGTTTGAAAAAAAATTATTCCATACGTTGAAGCACTACATCAGCAACAAGGTCGGCAGTGACATCTGGATCATCCGACAAGAAGCAAACTGGTTCCCATGGGTAGGATGCACAAAAGGACCGCAACCGGTCCCAATCTGCAGACCTATAGCCAATGCCACACGCGACGACATCCTACAAAACGGGGTCGAGTTGGGCGTGTAACCAGCAATGAACTCCGGTTTAGGCAGTGGTCCGACGATCCGAGAGGAGTGTAACGGATACTGAGTAGTTGTCCGGGTGAGAGGTCAGCAAAAGGTCCAACAGGGAAGGTATATGGTCATCCATATCTGGGATACGCGTAGGCAAGGTGGTCAAGGTGGCCAGTTGTGGTACATCATACGCAAAAGCAAAGTCGTGAACAGATCTCCCCGCATGATCGGTCGTGCCCGAACCAAGCCATTCGGCATGGTGGGTGTTGAAATCGCCTAATATCACGATCTCTGCGGTGGGGATCTGCTCAAGCACGGAGTCTGTAGCCATCTGTAGGTGCTCCATGAATTGATCTATTTCGGCATTACCGTTGCTATGGGACCTATAACGCGCGTTACACGCGTAGATTCGCGGATGGTCATCGCAGTCTACGCGCAACCAAATGTCAGATAGGCCCCGTCCTTCAAGGCTACTGAGACGACGAGCACAGATATCCTCACTAACGTAAACACACACTCCGCCCGCGGCAAACAGGAATGCTCCAGTTTGAACCCTGGGTATGTGAGGAATGAGGTGTTTGTTGGAGAGCATATCTATATTTCGGTCAAAAAAAGCAAGGCCGGCTTAGCAGTCTCCAGGTGGTAGTTGACATCGTTCAGGTTAAAACGGAGACCCCGAATATTGCAAAAGTCCACGGCTAGCGTGGTGTGGGGTGGGGTGATTTAAGCCGCCTGCTTTGTTTACCTCGAGTAGCAGAAATATAATTGAGGACGGTTTTGCCCCCTCCAGAATATGTAGGGCAGCCCGAGCATCCACCTTCAGATTCAGGTCCTGGAGGTGGATGCCTGGGGAGTGATTCTCCAGTGCTGTCGCGGCTGGTACGCTCCTGGAGTACTATCTCTTGAAACTGTGCCACCATATTCCTTAGGAAGGAGGGGGAGGGGGGTTGGGCCTTCGGGTCTCCCTCAAATCGATCAAAACGCAATGGTAAAGCCACTACTTCACGTAGATATCATGTGGGAGAATGGTACTTCCCCGGCCTTGCCAGCCCATGCAGCTGTAGCCCATAGAGCTACAGCATGGCAGGAGCCCAAATAAGTAATATTTTTATTTTTAGTTTTAAGCCATTGCATAGCTTCTATCGCGGGCTTTGAGCGTGGAGACCGAATCAAGAAATTCCGTAACGAAAATAACCTAACACCCCCCACTCCGACTGGCACAGCGGTGATACTTTTTAGTTTTGCCATCTATCGATGAATAGCAGAACTTTTAATGACTTTTTGAAATATCACGCTTGTCTCTTTAGTTCAGCAACTCGCCTCTTAGTGGCATTGGTTGTATCGGCGTTACTGCGCATGCGTTATTCCCCTTTTCGTTCTGCAATCTGGTGACTCATGCCTGCTTAGAGTTTCGGCGTTAGGGCGGGCACCTACTCTTTGTATTTACTTCATGGTACGACTCTACAAAGCTCGCACAAATCCAGACGAGCTGCTCCGAAATCGGACGAATACGTAATCAGCTGCCATCTATCGATGAATAGCAGACCTTTTAATGACTTTTTGAAATATCACGCTTGTCACTTCATTTCAGCAACTCGCCTCTAGGTGGCATTGGTTGTATCGGCGTTACTGCGCATGCGTTATCCCCTTTATGTCAGATCTTTGCCCATGTATGTAAGATAAAAAATGCTATGCAATAGATTTACCGCGGCAGTCACCGAGTGCCACACGTCTTTTTTATTATAATTACAATTAGTTTGTGCGTGTGAGGGGGTGTGTGTGTGTTTGTGTCGTGTGTGTGTGTATGTGTGTGGTAGTGTGATAATTTACAGTAATACATAATATCATACGTGAAAACTATTAAGCATCTCTTCTATGCCTTCATAACCAAATTGTCAGATCTAGGTACGTAGTGTCTTCTTGATATCATTGTTACTTAACTTTTTAACTTTATATGTTTTGTAAAATTTATTATATATGTGAGGGACACCAACTTTATAATGCTTTTTTGCAAACATGCTCTTTGCACGAGGTACAGGACATCTATTTATTCGCTTATTTAATTCTGCCAGCGTGGGTATAACTTTTCTATGATAGCGCCGTTTGCCTTCCCAAATAAATAGTTTCCTGACGCTTAAAACATTGGCTTTTTCATATACATCCGTAGTCGGATGATTACTATCCTACTACTTAGGCGATGCAGCTACCACCTGTATCACAGAACGGTGTTATTTTTGTGTATAACACATACTATGATGATGCTATAATTTAGTGTTAACAATATACAAGGTTATTGGTTAATGGCTATCAATCTCTTAGGGTTGACTTCTACTAGTCCTTACAAACATTTAAGGATGTTTTTTACAACTTTCTTTTGTATTTGTTTATGTGTTTCTGACTGCATAAGCACGCGGACCACCTGATGTCAAAAGTCTCTTGTGCCTGTAATGTATTATTGCGTATTTTTTGTTAATTTGTTCGATGTAAATATTCAAAACTCTATTCAAAGGGACCACGGGGCGCGGTCCAGTGATGCCACGGAGGGCGCTCTTGGCTCAGAGAAGGCAAAAAAAGATAAAATAAATTCATCTCAAAATGTTTCATAGGACCAGCAAAAGTCAACCCTAATAGGTCGTAAATCCAAAAAGAACGATATTGACTACACAGCGTCAAAGACGTGGCGGTGATAAAAAGAAGGTCGTGATATATTTTTTTCTGTTTTCAGTGACGACCTGGAAAAGAAACCGCAAGCTATTGAACCCAAGTTTTAGTGTTCAAGTTATAAATGGATTAATAGAAATCTTCAACGATCGATCAAGGACACTCGTGGAGTTATTTTCTCGCCAGCTTGATGAACCTCTCAATCATATGGCTTTGATCAGAGCTTGGAATTTAGAGACGATCTGTTGTAAGAAAATTTTGAATTAATAATGGAAACACATTTGTTAATACCTTCTCTGTTTAAACCTTTTTTATGATATAACTTATTATTACCTAAAGAACAGAGACATTTTAATGACACTGCTCTTGTATTTATTATAAACATTGGTATATTTTATTTATAAAAGTCTATCCAAAAGGTGGCCCATCAAAGTGTTTAATTTAAGACCATTATAATTCGGTTTCTAGCCCAAAAAGTAACCAATTTATTGTAATATTGGTATACTTATCCATATGTTCTAAAAACTCTTTTGATTACGATACTGAAAACTACAATTTATTACCTAGGTATATTTTTTTTTTTAGTAACAGCTACTGGCTTGCAATGTTATGCCAATAACGATCTTCGAGCTGAGTATTTGTATCACGTAGATAAATTACTGCACATAGTTGATGAGAGAATTAGAATGATTTGGTTTCACATCGATTTTATTTACAAGATGTCCAACTTGAAAAAGGAAGAAAATAAAAGTGTAAAGGAATTTATTGAATTTTCAAAATCGGTATGTATTTTTAAATAGAAGTATAAAATCCATCTTTCTAAATTATAAACGGGTCTATAAATGCACGAATTAACATCAAAATATTAATATTTTGACTAACCTCGACGTTTCGATCAAGTTGCATTGACCGTGGCCACGAGTAGACTGAAGAAGCGGGTATCATCGTCTTGAAGAGCGGCGGGAGCGATTTAAGATTTGCCCGTTTATGATTTAGAAACATGAGTTCAGTTCCCGAAAGTTTAAATAATCGTGGACGTATAAAAACTGGTAGAATATGTACATCCAAAAAGCTTCAGCTCAGTACGAGTTGAAAGATATATCTAGCTAGTCAGCATTTTTAAAATGAAATGCTTTGTATCAACTTTCTAAGTGAGAGTAATAGTCATTCATCGCATCGGCAATACACTCTGATTAGTTTTGGACAAAAAGATCTAAGATTGGAGGAGCATTGGACTTCTAGTTCTCATAAACCAAAACTTTTATTCAAGCATTGGCTTAAACTTACATAATGTGACTAAAATTTAAACATGTTTGCACCGCTTTATTTACTTTGCACAAGAATATCAGGTGGCACCTGGTATTTCTCTCTGGTATTGCGCTAGAATTATCCCCGCCCGTAGGTTTACTCCCAAGATCCTACAAGAAGCCCCGGGTCAAGTGGGTGGCAATTTCAAGTGTCAATTGGTCTTCTTGTACTTGCTGCGTAACATATTTAATCGGTTGTAGTTTTAATAAAATTGTTTTATGTGTGTCACAGATAATTGATAAAAAGGAACGCGAAATTAAAACTACAAAACCTGAGACAGGTAACTACGGCTATTCTTTTGATTCGCGTAATAACTAACCTTTGAAGCTTTCATTGCTCATAAGTAAAGATAACAGTGATTGAAATAAATGGCTGAATAGAATTTTCTCTTGATCATTATTGCGAACACTCTAAAACATATCTTCTTTCTATTGAATTATAGACATTTTCATTGACGATCATTTATTTTCAATTTTAAAGTAACGAATTTTTCTGGCATGGGCCGATATAAAATAATACTAATAATAATACTACAAATGTATTTACACATTAATTTCAATTTTTTAAAGGAACACCTAAAACATTTCTTGATTATCTCCTGCGTATCAAAAATAATTGTTTTACTGATGAACACATACGAGAAGAAGTTGATACCATAATAACCGCTGGTTTTGACACTACGGCGATTTCACTAAATATGCTATTTCTTATATTGGGATCATATCCTGATGTACAACAGAAAGTATTCAATGAGTAAGTATTATTGAACCGTGACACAAAGTGCAGCTTTTGGATTGAATATATCTTTTTACTTGTCTATTCGCTTCATATTTTATAGATATCTGTAACTTTTTGTATTACCTAGCAAAATAAAATGTTGTTAATAAAAAAATAAAAATATTTTCAGAGTATCTGAGGTATTTGAAAAGTCAGACCGGGATCCAGACAAAGATGACTTGCCAAAATTAGTATTCACAGAAGCAGTACTAAAAGAAACGCTGCGTTTATATCCTACCATACCAGTTGTTGGTAGACATATCGACAAGGATATTAAGATGAGTACGTTCAAAATTAAAATAACATACCCTTTTTTCATGAACACTACTAACTTTGATATAAATTAGTGTAGTAAATAGGTACATATATTTTTCTTTAAAAAAGGGATTTCTTCTCTCCGAAACCACTAAACAGATTTTGATGATATGCGGCATAGAGTTCGTTTCTGATAATTAATATTCTTTTTTGTATTTTTTACTGGTGGGCAATTCTTTAGCTATCAATTTTATTACAAGCTTAAGCAATACGTATAATAAACCATTAATAGATGACCCTCTAGGAAAGCTGCCATAAAAGATTGTTAGATGTATTGCAACGCTAGCACGCCTGGCTAGCTACCACCCTCATGTAGAAACTATGTCGTCAAACACCTAACAGTGTATTCCGGCAGATGTCCTTGAGAGCCAGTCATTCAAGGTTAGTCTGAACAACATCATCAACCATGTCATCACTTACCATGTCACATGCTACAGCCTACACACTTGATTGTATCAGCCGGATTGTCCACTGCTGAACACAACCTTTCCCATTATAAAGGGGTTTGTCATAATCCCCACGCATGGCAGGCATCTTGAGGATCGTAGTGTGAGAAATCAGTTTCTAAGCAAGCGCTGCTGCCCACCTTCTGGTGTGTTACGCTTAGTCGCCTCTTACGACACCCATGGGTAGAGATGAGGAAGTGATATTCTAGCCCGTAACCCCACGGGAAACAGCCTACACACACGAGTCCTGACCTAAATCACCATGAACACGTCGACGGGCGCATCCGGAACCGTCCTTTTACACCTCTGACACCGCAGCAGCTTACTGACGTGTTGATTAAGGAGTTCAAGCGAATTTCTCAAGAAAATTTTCGGAGGATCATACAAACGAGAAACATGCCTCGTTTTTGTCAAGCTGTGGGCTCTTGAAGGCGTATACGTAACTAAAAGTCACTTAAGAAAGATATTTAACGATATAAGAATATGTCGTTGACGGCCCTTGTTTATCGCCAATTAGTTTATCGCCATCGGACAAACGTGGACTTTGGTTGTTAAAACATGGCAGTTTCAAAATTATTATTAATTGTGAATGCTTTCTTAAGGCCATATTAAATGTTTAACTAATCATGCATCCATAAGTTCGTAAACCAAGGTGAGGTAATTTAAATATTAAACTTGTACTATTTAAACCTGTCTTAAATCATGTTTTTTTTTAATCTATTCATTATAAACACTGTAATAAAATTAATAACATAATTACAGAAAACTACACCCTTAAGAAAAATGGGACTTGCATCTTATCAATATATGGTCTAAATCGTAATTCGAATTGGGGCCCTGATGCAGACCAGTTCCGACCAGAGAGATGGCTGGATGCAGAAACATTACCTGATCACAATAACTTTGGGACCTTTTCAATTGGAAAACGGAACTGTATTGGTACGTTTTAATGTTTATTATTTTTTTTAGTACAAAACACGCAAAAGGCATTTTGGCGGGTTTATTATTGTAAGCGTCGTAAAAAACATAACTTTTACTGGTATCCAGCTGTTTAGTCATATATCAGATATGTACTGTACTGTATCAGCCGGATCGTCCACTGCTGAACACAGCCTCCCCTATTAGAGGGGTATAGGATCCTTACGCTTGGCAGGCGGCTTGGGGATCGTGGAGTACAGTAGTACTTTGGAAGGTGCTGCTGCCCACCTTCCAGTATTTTTCGCTTAGCCGCCTTTTACGACACCCACGGGAAGATATGGGGAGGCTTCTGGGCTAGCCTGAACAACATCTCCGACCACATCATCCCTTACCATCAGGTGAGAAAGTGGTCAAAGGCTACCCTATCAGGCATAAAAAGAAAAAAAGAAAAATAAAAGGTGCAATTCTAACCAGGCACCCCACGTGGGAGACATGTAAGATCACTGTTTGGGATTTGGTCCTCATAATATTTTCTCTGGCGCATTTCTGGTTACAATAATGTTTTAAAGCTGATCAGCTAGTTACAGTTCCGTGCTACGTAGCAAAATTTTGTAGAACTCTACGAGGACAAACGGTGGATAGAATCTAAATTACATTAAGTTCTAATCGATTAACAACACCTGGTGTCAAAATATCAAAAATTATAATATCATCATCATTTCAGCCGCAAGAGGTCCACTGCTGGATATAAACCTCCCCATAGATTTCCAAATAGAACGGTTGGAAGCAGTTGGCTGTACCTTATGGGTGGTCTTCCGACGCTGCGCTTGCTTGTTTGTGGCCTTCATACGAAAACCTTTCAGCCCCATCGACCATCATTTCTGCGTGCTATGTGCCCTACCCACTGCCATTTCAGCTTGCTTATCAAAATACTCAATTGTTTTGTTTGTGATCAAGAGAATACGCAATATTTGTCGCCAACACCGTACACAAATGCATCAACACAGTAACAGTCAAGGGTTCAAAAATTTCTAAATCGAGATCAAAAATACTAAATTCACTACAACCTTCATCGTTGTCTTGATTTGTTTGTTTGTAGGAATATACTTTTTTCTATACTTTTTTCGAATGATTCATCACTGACATATTGTTTCCGCGTAGTTGATAGGTAAAACGGACAGATGGAATGCTGACTCTCTTTTGTGGTTTCCTGTTTATATGGTTTTCCTAATATTGGTGTCGCGAATTCACATCGCCAAAGAAATGTCATGGCTGTTAATCCAGGTCAATAATGGTGGGACATACATACATTCCCCTCAGTGAGCCGTGGCACTTTATATAACGTCACATTTTATAGCGCGAACAGACTTTTTCTGCTTGTGGGTTTTCTGTGAGAGTCTGTTGATAGTTCAATATATTTAACACTTTCGTGTTCCACACTTTAATGGAGGTATATTGCAGTGAGTCCAAGCTTTTGAATATTAACATTTTTACCTTTTTCAGGCACATAGTTGCACAACAAATTTAGATATTCTGTTTTTGCCTAGTTTTATTCATTGTCCGCTTTGTTCTTTTATGACAATTACCCTTTTAAGTGGGAATTTAAAAAAAAATGCTTTAAGTTCTTGCTTAGTGTCAGGCTTTATACCTTCCGTGATGGTTTTCGGCTTAGTCATACCAAAGTAGCTCTACATTGTACTACTCTGACATTTTCTACTCCGCAACTTTTGCAGCCTCAATATTTTTATCAACCTTATCCTTGACTTAACTACTTTTTGTAGGATGGTTTTTGTAAAAGTAATGAGGCCAACAGCTGAAGAAATATATTTTATCATTGGTCAGCCAATTCAATCAATTTAATACTGAGCTTTATGAAAATTGTGCATGTGTTTCTAAATTATTATACCACTTTGATTCTAGTACTTGTAAATTCACTTAGAGGGTGTACGAACAAACGTTACAGGGAATCCAGAAGTTAGTCAAATATATCAATAAAAAGAATTATGAATGGCCGCCATACAAAGTGCTCCAACCCTAATGAAACAATGCTATACTCATTCTCTTGGCCTCTACCTGCGGGCCTTATAAGTAAGCTCAAAGTGGCGCAACAAACTATGGAGAGGGCCATGCTCGGTGTTTCTCTACGAGATCGAATCGCAGGCAGAACTGGTGGTCGATGTGGCTGAAAAGTTCTCGAATGGAGGCCACAAACAAGCAAGCGCAGCGTCGATAGACCACCCGCAAGGTGCTTGTTACCAACTGCTTCCATCCATTCTTTTTGGAAATCTATGGGGAGGTCTATATACAGCAGTGGATTTCTTGCGGCTGAAATGATGATGATGATATACTTTCTGATATTTCTAAAATTATTTATACACTGCGTTTATTATTTATTATAATGACATTAAGGTCCTTATAATTGATTATTACAGTTGGCATTGGCAACATCTTAGGAATAAAATGAGATTTAAAATAATCATCATTACGGACATCAATTAGGGTTTTAATACCATTCTAAATCATCAATGAAATTGCAAGAATGAAAGATTATTGAATATAGATATTTTAGATACGGTGTTTCAATCATCAGATGAGAAATTGATTATGAAAACGCTAGAATGATAAAATGCTAAGCGATTAATGTGAACTTTTACTTTAGCCAAATATGTCGATAAATATCTTGTACTGATATTCACACCCCATGTTTAAGGGACAACCAAAATTCGTTAATGTTATGTAAACTCACAGCTTGTATTCACCTTACTATAACTTCACAATCACCTAAGCAGGGAACCTTAATGCTAAATGTTAATAAAACTGTATGATTACCTTAAGATTCCTTTAATTTATTATCCAGTATCGACTAATTACAATCCTTCAATCCTTTTTTTACCATTTTTCCATAACCGTCTGTACTCAGAACAACTTTTCCTACACTTGTTTCACAGTTAATTTGATACCGTCTGTACTTTTCAAGTCTGCCTCCGTTACGACTGTGTTACTTGCTAGCTGTAAACCGAATGCCCCAAATCCACGTATTCCCCTACCCACATAACCCATTTGTGTTGCCAGTCGAGTAGAATTTATTCCTTCAGCAAATTAATTTTAAAAAAGTAATCGATTAATAAGAAATCTAACAGTTATATTAGTGGTGTATACGTTTATTCATATAAAAAATAAATATCTTACGATGTGAAAACCGGATACAAGTGAATATTTGATGATATTACAGGCAAAACGTACGCAATGGTTTTCATGTTAAATGAATGTTTCAGGCAAAACGTATGAAATGGTTTTCATGTTAAAATAATGTTTCAGGCAAAACTTACGCAATGGTTTTTATGTTAAATAAATGTTTCAGGCAAAACTTACGCAATGATTTTCATGAAAATAGTATTGGTACACGTGATACGAAGATATCAAATTTCCGCAGACATCAATAAGGTGGTGTTTAAATGGGCCATATCTGTATCACCTACGTCGGGGAATCTATATACACTAAAACGGAGGGATGTTAAAACACTATAAATATTTTTGAAGGTTTAGTCAGTAAAATTATATATTGAAAGAGACGGTAAAATTTTACTTGGTGAAAAGAAATAATGTAATTTATTGTTATTTTGTATGGAATTTATATCATAATAAAAATATCCTTTTATTTTCTTTTAATGCCTTTATTTTTTTAATAACTTATGCTCCGCGGATTATAATTCATTATACAATTACGAGAGGAAAAGTTAAAGTTATGTACAGGGATCTAACTTGACCCATCCACCTCTTTAGCCAGGGTATGCTCTGACTTCTAAGTTAATATGACTCATAACTCTAATTTATCCTCTCGTTCTTAACCATAGTATGGTTTGGAGCGAAACCTATAGTTCAACTTCCCCTTTGTAATTTATAATTTAATAATATAACCTTGAATACAGAATTAACATTAACCGGTTTTTAATGTAATAACTGACATCTATCTGCTCAATATATTGATTTTGGCAAAGACTGGTTTAAATCCAAACAGTACTTTTATTTGTTTCAAGCAAAATATTACGTTTGAAGCAATATTTACCGTGCGGCAATAGCTAAAGACTGCAGTGCCACTGGTCCACGGTTCGATACCCACCGCCGGCTTGAGCTTCACCGCACGGTGGAAGAACATGTTGCGAATGCTCACCTGGCTAGCTACCCTCAACTAAGAAAATCTGTCGCCAAGCGCCTAACACTGTGTTCCGGCAGCAGTCTTTGAAAGCCAGTAAAATTACAGGCACATGAGAATTTACAACTGTATGTTTCGGAGTGACGGGCGGAGGGTAATTCGTCACTTGATTCGAAATCAGCTGTTATCGGCAGTCGTTAATCCGTTTAACGTCAGGTGTGCCTTGTGCTTGATCAGCCACAATCCTGAATATTATAAACACAGCTGGCTTTAAGAAGAGCTTTTAGAGAATTGGCTTTTACGGCTGAACTGATAGACACCATGTTAATTTCCTTATTTAACAGCACCACCGCTGCATATCGTCGTTGTGCCTATGCGACATACCCAATAGCAACAAGTTCGTTATCGTTCAGCATGGTGTGGTTTCCCGTCGTGAACTTCACACGGTTCTCACAGATGGCGCAATAATGAAAAGTAGCTCGCTCTGACGTCTTGTACACTGTTTACTTTTATTACCATATCATACGATATGGTTAAATAAAAATAATAAGCTACGTACATATTATTAAGGTAATTTATTTTTAATAATTTGTATCACTTACTGTTCGTGACCACATACTAATATGTATCAATACAATATTAACTTATTAAAAAAAATATGATGACAAATATATGCATAAAGATTTGGTAATAATCCAAACATCTCGTTGAAGATGATAACTCTTAGGATGTAGTAAAACCTCTGAGTTTGGTTTAAAATCGCCTTCTAATCAAGAATGTCTACTCATTTTAGTAAATAATACGAGATAACTCACGTGAATAAGTCAAATAGCTCCGACTATAGTTTCAACCACATTCGGTGCTCTTTTTCAAGGAGAGCTCGGGACGCCCGCATTGACGTTTTTATAATAAAATGTAAATGCGTAATACATATTTAAAACCAATCCAGCTGTGTCTGTATTATGTAGAACCTAACAACCTTATTCGGCATCTTCGTGATGAGGCTTTTAAAAATATATTAGTGACGGGACCAGTATCTTCAAAACCTCCTCTTAATACCTAGCTATAATAATATTGTTAACGAAACAATAACGCTTAATATCAAACAGAGAGAAACCTATTTTGACAGTTGGCTAAAAAACACCTTCAAGGACAACATCTGTCACCAAGCATCTAAAGGTGTTTTCTAGCAGCTGCCGTCAAGAGCCAGATAGTATACTGATAAGCATGCTGATGAAATAAGGACGTCGGTGTCGTTAGAAGTCACTTGAAAATAATTATGAAAACTGAATGAAGGTACTGTATTGTAACAGCTGAATCGTCCACTGCTGAACACAGCCTCCTCTTTACAGGAGGTATTTGCCATAATCCATACGCTTGGCAGGCGTCATAGGGATCGCTGTGTAAGATGGCAGTTTTTTAGAAGGTGGTGCTGCCACTTTCCAGTATTTTTTCGTTAGTCGCCTCTTGCGGGGTGATATGGGGAGGTGCAATTCTAACCCGGCAATCCACGGGGAATGAAGGTAATCGGATGGGTGCCCGCTGTGACATTACTATTAAGCGCTTTCATGATTCGGAGGGCGCGTCAAGCCATCTGTCCCGGTTAGTGCCTTAGGATGGCGGTCATTACAGCTTGGTGGTAGGGCACTTTGTGAATGCCAATCTAGCTATCAGTATGTTCCGGCAGCTGAGTAAGTAATTCCCCGGATAAATATTGAAAAATATTTAAAAGTAGGTGATTCACTCACGTACCTAACCCGTAGCAGTGGTAAGCTGGCGGCCTTGAGCCGTTCCCTCACCAAATCTACGA
Source organism: Plagodis pulveraria (assembly GCA_963890685.1). Lineage (NCBI taxonomy): Eukaryota > Metazoa > Arthropoda > Insecta > Lepidoptera > Geometridae > Plagodis > Plagodis pulveraria. The sequence goes on along the minus strand of OY982963.1, from coordinate 2,865,367 downwards.
ATTTGACTCACGTTATGGCACCGACCGTCTATAACAAACTACCTAACAACACAATTTAGAATCATCAAGTCCAGCTCTCTTTAAATCACGATTAAAGAGCTGGCCTAAGTGACCAAACCTTTTACATTATTTTATTATAACGTTGATTATTTTTTATTTAACAATATTATTATTGTTATTGATTGTTATTGAATTCATTATTTCTTTATTTATTTTTTAATATACCTAGTTATATTATATTAATCTATTTTTGTATTGAAAGCTGTAAATTATTACCTTACGTAAATGTGACATAATTATGATATAAAATTATTAATTATAAATAAGTTGACCTGTTTATATTTATACTCATAAATACTTTGAACTATTTTTTATATGAACTATTATTTATAGTGGTCAAAGGCTAAGCTATCAGTCAAAAGAAATATGGCATAGATATATTTGATTTACACATCGTCTAGGAGAAATATAGCAAATCTTTTTGTTTCAACATAGGTAATGTATTTAATTAGCTCAACAATTCGTAGCGGAGCTTCATGAGTAATTCACTAATGTAAGCAATACGCTCCGGTCACTCGGATGACCGCTAGCGGCATAATATTGATTGCTTCCGTGCTTCGGAGGGTATATAATGCGTTCGGTCCTGGTTGTTGTCCGATGATGGCAGTTGTTATAACATGGTGGTAGGACATTTTGCGCAGGTGTTATAGCATGTTGGTATGGCATTTTGCGCGTGCCCGTCTGGCTAGGTACCACTCTCAAGTAGAAAATCTGTCGCCAAGTACCTACCTAGCGGTGTATTCCGGCAGCTGTCTTTAAGAGCCAGAAATTCCAGGCTAGCCTGTAAAACACCTTCGACTTACCATCAGGTGAGATAATGGTCAAAGGCTACCCTATCAGCTATAAATAAATAAATTATAACTATGAGCTTGTCCCTTATATTTTTTTTGGTATTTTGACAGAACAAGCTCGCGGCCTTGATATTAAGCACACAAACATCCACCTATGAGAGATCATTTCAGCACAAGTGACGCTTGCACTGCACCCGTCACACTGAGACATACAGATGTTACGTCTTATGTGACTGTAATTTTACTGTCTCTCAAGGACAACTGTTGGAACACACTGGTGCTTGGCGACAGATTTTAGGGTGAGTGATATTTGAGAGTAGTAACTAGCCAGGTAAGCATTTGCATCGCACTTTCACCATGCGGTGAAGCACAAGGAGGCGTTGGGAATCGAACCATGGACCTTCGGCACGGCAGTCCAAACCTATTACCGCTCAGCCATCATTGCTTCAAAGATATAATGTATCGACAGTAAAAGCAACTTGAATAATATGACTAAGTTTAAAAAGCCGATTCTAATGCAACGCGTTTCTGCAGCAATCCTTCAATAAAAAATCGAAAAAACTTTAAAAAACAAAACTTTGTTTCAAAAACGTTGTCACAGGTCGTTCATGTGTTTGAAAACATTTTTTTGTTTCAAATGCCTAGATATTGACTTGAAATCATTAAGTACAGGACAATAGTATCCCATACCTATATTTTTATCTTAATAAAGAAAATAACCTTACCTATTTACATCGGTCAGTCGAAGTTGTTAATTTTTAGACAACTTTGCAACAGGGTATATCTTAAGCAGTTATGAATATGAAATTTCAGTAGGTATATTATGTACTTATTTCCTCTATTTAATAACTCTAGTATGAATTACTATGAATATATATACATATATATATATATGTATATATACATATACCTAACACAGGGCTCCTAGTTTGGGTACCAATGTTTTCTAATCAGTAAGAAAGTATTATGTTCTGTAATTATATGATTGTGTATGTATTTTACGATGTTTGTGGGAATACAATAAATTATTATTATATATTTTGTTCTAAATTTTAACAGGTTCTTATACTGCGGAACCAGTAAAGAACAAGGCTCATTTGCACGCTATTTCTTCAATAAAAATAAAATTATTGTATTATTTGAGAAAACAATCATTATACTAATCCATCTAAATCGCACAGCCAGACAGTAGTTTAGCCACATTTTTTTTAATGTAATTGTGATGGATCAATCGAGGCCCACCTGATGTTAAGCGGACTAACCTATGCCAGTAACAGATGCGTTTCTTCACAAGTCACTGTCGCCCGTCACTTTGAGACATAGTTGTTAAGTCTCATGTGCCTGTAATTTCACTGGCTCTCAAGGACTGCTGCCGGAACACACCATTAGGTGCTTGGCGACAGATTTTCTACTTGAGTGTGGTCGCTAGCCAGGCGAGCATTCGCAAAATGCCCTTCCACTATGCGGTGAAGCTCAAGCCCGCGGCGGGATTCAAACCATGGACCTGCGGCACGGCAGTCCATAGCCAATGCCACTGAGACATCACTGCTTCAAAACATTCACTATACTTTTGCGGTTATACTCATAAAAACATGTAAACAGATTGTTCGGACCGATCAATTTCGCGGGCAATTGGAACATGCCGCTTTGGTAGTCGTCTATTTGTGATCTATGGAATTTATGTACATGAAATTATCTTGGTAAAATTTTTGAAAAATCATTCTACTTTCTCGCCCTTTTTATTGTTTTTTTTTGTTTTCTTGATTTAACTTGTTTGTTGTAAAGATTTGGCCCCTTACTTATAAAAAGTCCGCTATGTAGCTGCTAAGTAACGCATAACTAAACAGTGTTTAAGTAATGTTTAAATATTTTTTACTTATAAACGATACTTAGCAACTATTTAGCTAAGCAATTGATAATGGGGTCGAACTTATTTTAAACTGACAACATTGAACTAAAAGGTATTATGAAAGACCCAAATTGTCAAAAAGCGTGTATCTAGTGCTAAATATCTTAAAATAAAAAATAAAAAAAACAGAATATATTTTTGTGTTCCTACTCAACAATAAGCTCATTAGTAACTAAATCAGCTGATCAGAAATATGGGCGCCATCGGTGTTTAAATTAACAGCTGATTTAAGCAGTACTTAGGTACTGGATAAAGTTATGTAGCGTTTATGAGTGAGAAATTTTGCTAATCAGCGGCTAAGTATTGCTTAAAATTTAAGGGCTTCTTATACCGCAAATGCCGTTTTTAAAATCAATATGAATCAGTCAAAAATTGACGTAAATTTCTGAAAGAAATATATGTTTCAGTTAAGGATCTTACAGAGTACAATTCGCTTACATTTACACAATCAGATGAACTTCGCTCGATAGAAAAAAATACCAAAGTTGCCTCTTTTTCAAATACATTTACAATACTGTGCCTAAAATAATAAACTTATTGACCTTATTTTTACACCAATCTTTAGATAAATCATTTTTCTAGTACAAATCGCTGAGGTGGAGGTTGTAGTGTTATTTTCCTATTAATGATGCCTAAATACCTACAAAACCGCGAGCGGCGCAACGCCCGCGGGCTTCGTCAGTCGCGCGGTGGCGCTTACCGACGACGGACCTGTGCCAGTGCTCTTTCCGCCCGACGCGCGACGTGCGACGAGCAGTGATTTACGAAAATAAACTAAAATTGATCTGGCCAAGTCGTCACTATGGCTAACAAACGCAATAAACGAAAAAAGTCACTACGAGCTATATCAAAGACAAACAGGACGAATGCATTACAAAGAAATGCTAAGTAAGTACAGTACTTGCACGTAGGTACGTGTTTATTTATTTCTTATTATTATCTTATTTATTAAGTAGGAACCTATATTGTTCTCTTGAAATATTACCTACTTTAGTCTATACACAGTATAGTTAAAGCAGTATATGTACGGAACGAAATATGGAATTATAAACTAGTAACGTTTGAAAGGAGATACTTTGGCATAATGGATGGGACACAGTCTACCAAAATCAGTATAACCATATTATTTTTATAATACTTAGTTGGTACTAAGGTAAATCTGGCATTTTAGGAAGATTATTAGTCAGGTATCACAGTATTTGTTACTTTTATCACCAATATTTGTTGAAATGAAATGTAAGGTATTTTTTCCACTTATTTCAGTGCATTGAGGTCTTGTACCAAAGAAGGTACTTTCACGTCGAATAAATGTACCGATGACCAGAACGCGTAAGTACAATACATACTTATTACCTATACTTACCTGTTTGTTTATAGCTAATCTAACTGCTATTGTACTCCTTAGCCACAGATTAACCAATTAAATTAGTAGGAATAATAATTTAATAAACTAATTATAGTTATTATAACAAATACTTCCACAATTAAACGCTTTATTGGCAAACAATACCATTTTGTTTTATGCCTGATAGGTTAGCTTTTGACCACTATCTCACCTGATGGTAAGTGATGATGTGGTCGAAGATGTTATTTAGGCTAACCTAGAAGTACTGGCTCTCAAGGACAGCTGCCGGAACACACCGTTAGGTGCTTGGCGACAGATTTTCTACTTGAGGGTGGTAGCTAGCCAGGCGGGCATTCGCAAAATGCCCTACCACCATGCAATATGTTATTATATTGAAGTTCGTTGCGAAAAATTTATTACGATTTTAGACTTCCATGTACCAATTTCATTTTAGAATTATACCTTGCATTTATTTTTTAGAGAAATGAATCATGGAAGTGAATCAAATTCTGTTGTGGACCAACATAACATCAGCCTAGCAGCAGGTGAATTTGATGATACTGAGTAAGTTTCGAGAGCGCTCCTTTGTAATTAACTTATGGTCCCGTATGGCTGACCTAAATGACCTCAAATCTTACAAATTATCTAAAGTCACTTATTGTTGCAGAAAATCTAGTCAAGATGACCCTCTTCTCGTAGAGTCTGAAAATCAAGAACACGAGTTTCAACCAGTTTCAGGGAGACGCATCATTGACATCAATTACTTGTTTACTCAATTACAGGAAAAAGCACGTCACAATAATTTATTTGACTGCAAAGTGGGAAATTTTCGGCTAATTAGTGAAAAAAGGATTGGTCTACTGTCCGTATTTAAATTTGAATGCAATATGTGCAAACAGCTTTGCCTTATAAAATCCGAAAATACAGAGACAGCAAATATAGACGTAAATATTGCGGCAACCACTGGTATGGTAGCTTCAGGGATTGGTTATTCTCAGTTCGAAGAGCTTTTTTCCTCCATGAATATTCACATATTTTCTACAAAATTTCACAACAAACTGCAGGGACAAGTTTACGATAGTTTTGAAAACACAGCAGCTGAATCCATGAAAGCTGCTGCTGAAGAAGAAAAAGAGTTGGCAATCGCAGAAGGTCGCACCAAAAATGGCATACCAGTGGTTGATGTTTACGTTGACGCTTCTTGGTGTGCTCGATCGTACGGATCCAACTATAAGGCTGCGTCTGGGACTGCAGCAATTATTGGAAGAAGAACCGGCAAAATTATTTTTCTGGCGGTAAAAAATAAATACTGCCTTGTGTGCGCTCGCGCGGAAAGCAAGAATTCTCCACCCAATGAGCACAAATGTTACAAGAATTTTGATGGTTCATCATGTTCTATGGAAGGTGACATAATAACTGAAGGGTTTCAGCAATCAATTCCAATGTATGGCATTATTTATAAAAGAATGATTGCAGATGGAGATGCCTCGACATATGCAAAGGTGCTAAAAGTAGATCCATATAAATCCCAGAGTATAACAGTGGAAAAAATTGAGTGCAAAAATCACATTTTGCGAAATCTGTGCAAAAAAATGCGGAGTCTGGTTACAGAGACAAAATTTCCCCTGGCTTGTAGAAAAACTCTGACGAACCTAAGAATAATGTCCTTGAGAAAAGCAATAGTCAGATCAATAAAACACCATAGTACATCAAAAAATACGAAAGATATTGCTATAAAGTTGCTTCACAAAGATATCATCAATTCCCTATCACATGCATACGGAGATCACAGAATGTGTCAGGATTACAACTGTGATAAAGAAAATGTTTTTAGTGACGGGTTGAAATTTATTAAAAACTCATCATTTCTTTTCCGACTTAACTCGATCATTTCAAATGTAGCTGCAAAATCACGAAGTTTAGTAGAAAATGTAAATACAAACATTGTCGAATGCTTCAACAATGTCATAGCAAAATTTATAGGAGGTAAACGCATAAATTTTGCCTTGAAACAAGGCTACCAAGGGAGGGTCTCCGCTGCGGTGTTATCGTTTAATGACAAGGCAGCAATATCGGCTGTCTTTAAAACGCTGACGAATAAAAATCTGTCAGCAGCCGGCCTAGCAGGAGTGGCGGAAGTTGCGGCAGCAGCGTTGGTGGAAGTTGTGGAAAGTAAAAGAGAAAGAGAGAGGGCCCAGAAAAGAAAAAGCAGTTTGGAACATCCAGCAAAAAAAATCAAGAAAGCGGCAGTATCAAAACAAAATGATTATGGCTCTGCCAGTTCCGCTCCAGATATGTCTGAATGTGATCTAGAAATAGCCAAAAAAGAATTTCTTAAAAATTTAGAAACTCTAACTGCTGACAGAGACGGAATCGAGCGAAATACGATATTACAAAGAGACAGTAGTGAGTGGCTAGAAATTCGGAAAAACCTAATTACTGCCTCTAATTTTGGCCCTGTTTGCAAACGACAAGTATCAAAAGATACCGCCCCTTTAGTAAAAAACATGTTGTATAAATCAAATATAAGCCATGTTGTATCTATTGCCCATGGTGTTGAAGATGAGCAGCTAGCGTTGCAAAATATACAACAACAAGAAAATGTGTCTATTGAGCCTTGTGGACTGTTTATAGATAAAAATTTCCCATTTATTGGTGCGACGCCTGACGGGCTTATTGGAAATGATGTTCTGGTAGAAGTTAAATGTCCTTTTTCGGCGTCAAAAATTGGCTTGACAAAGGCTATAGAAGAAAATAAAATCCAGATATTAAAATATAATAAAAAGACGCGGACTACAACAATAAATAAAAACAGTAATTGGTTTTTTCAAGTGCAAGGACAACTGCATGTAACAGGACGACGGCAATGTCTATTTGGTATTTGGGCCGGGGAAAAAGAACCAGTACATATCGAAAGAATCGAAAAAGATGATGAATTTTGGAAATCAAAGATGGAATCAAAGTTATCACACTTTTACCACAAATGTCTGCTGCCAGAAATCGTCAACCCCAGACATACTCGTGGTATGCCCATACGGAATCTGACACTTGAATGCGAATCCACCGACTCCGAAAATAAAGAAAATGAGAGTTTTTTATCGCAAAACATTATTAATTTGCAATCAGGTCCTATTCCGTCACCCGCGGGGCAGTTCAGTGAGGACCTAGACTATAATCTTAATAAAGATCCAAATGCAGCTTTGGGTCATAATATGACCATATCGATCAATGAAAATGAGCCTGGACCTAGAACTAGAACTCTAAATTATAATGAATTTTAATTTAAAATAAGCATTTTATTCCTCATATTTAATCCACCTGTATGTATAATAAATGAGAATAAATATTGTACATAACAATTATGTTTGTTTTTATTTGTTGTTTGTATTCTTAAGGTAGGTATGTACCACAAACTCTTCTACAATCATCATTATCACCTCACTAATTCAAAAAGTTTAGTAAGAGTAATTATGTTTACAGTCAATACCTACATAAGTCCAATAAACTTCCATTTTCAAATAAAAGAATATACTAAGGGAATATACTCAATAAAATAATCAATATACTAAAAGAATACAGTCAATAAAATTAAACTCATCGTACCTATTGCATTATGTTATACTGTGGCGTTCTCGCCCGCCGACAACGGTCACTGGAGTTCATATCAAGTCGGCTCCCGCGTAACGCGGATGCAAGTCGACTGGGCGAGTAAAATGCCTAAATCTTCGAAACAAGGTGGCCTTAAGTAGCGTTTATAAGTAAGACAGTTGATCTATAAGATTGACAATATTGAATTTGTGATAGTGTTGTTTATTTATTTATTTAACAAAAGTTCACAGCTGTAACATTGGTTTCTTATAACTATTAAAATATATTCTACACATGAGCCAAATAGAACCTTCACTTTGTAGGAATAGGTACATTTATAATATTACAACATGATTTGACGGGTAGTTAGTCACATTAATGAGTTTATAAACACTTAATTACGTAACTGTTGACAGGGAATATATAAACAATTTTTGGTGTAACAATAAAAGCAAATTAAAAGAACTAGAAAAGGAACATTAAAATTACAGAAAAATCTAACATTAATCCTTCAAGCAGAAAGTATTAACGAATGCTATAACAATAAATATCATGTTTTGTATGTGTGGGCTACTCCCACATAATAACGTGCCGTTATTTAATATACACTTATTAAATATATAACTTCACATTCACAACAGTCAATTATAAACATCACTATATATAATATATATTTACTTATTTATTTATTATTTACACAGTACCTAATATTTATATCTGTACAAGTAATATATGTAATTAATTCAATCAGTATTAAACACTCATATATTATATATACATTACATTGACAATATTATTTACAGTTAACAATTGATAAAAGCACTAATGAATTAGTTTAATATTGACGGCTAAATGCCGTGCCAACAATGGACGAATGCATTGGAGCCGCGCGCCACCGCGCGCTGATAACGAGATCTCATACTCGTATAGATATAAGTACATCGGCGCGCGAGCACCTCAGCGCCGGCCGCCGGCCGTTCTCAAGCCAGTCGGTAACAAACGCTTACGCGACGCGGAGCCCACGTCGCTCTATGCAATTCCAGTCTCTCTTGCTTTGTTTACTTTCTACGTAATACTTCTAACTATCATTCATCTTTCATTGCTGTGCTTAATACATACTTACATCGCCTTCTAAACTATTTTAATTGTGGACTGTGTTTGGGTGTTAATAAACATTGGCTGTGAAGTGTACGGATTTATTTATTTGGACTATCATCAACTTCACCGCATCACCACCAATACTACTGGTAACAACACCCTCATCTCTCTCTCTCCATCACCCACAACTGGTGACCTCAACTGAAACGCCGTAAGAATACCTAAGCCATATATTTATGAAAATGAGTGACAGTTCCGACGACACAGTTAACTCGCAAAATGGCGCTGCAGCCGCACCTCGCCGCTGTCGTCGATCGGCAGAGCGCGTTTCCACTGCACCATCCGAGATTTGTCGAGTCGGTGTACGGGTACCACCTTTTTGGCCTGAAGAGCCCGAAATATGGTTTGCGCAGATAGAGGGACAGTTTGCGATCACAGGCATAACATCTGACGCGACAAAATTTAATTACGTCATCGGACACCTGGATCCTCAATATAGCAAGGAAGTTAAAGATATCATCATATCTCCGCCGGAAAACAACAGGTATGACAAATTAAAGTCAGAGCTTGTTAAACGTCTTTCTGCTTCAAAGGAGAAGAAGGTTCACCAGCTCCTCATGCACGAAGATCTTGGGGATAGGAAACCTTCACAATTTCTGAGGCACCTTCAAAGCCTGGCCGGATCCAACGTACCTGAAGACTTCCTGAGGACTATCTGGAGCAGTCGTCTACCGAGCAACATCCAAACTCTGTTGGCCTCTCAACCCCAAAGCAGTCTTGAAGCTTTGGCTGATCTGGCAGACCGCGTTCAGGACATCGTGTTGCCCGCACGACAGGTTGCAGCTACGTCATCATCAGCACCGGGTTCCGTCATCGACTCCATGGCTAGCGAGATTGCAGAACTGAAACGAGCTGTGAAGGCCCTAACACTGCAGCTAGGAAGACAGCCCCGCGCTCAGAACCGCTCCAGGAACAATACCAGCACTGGACGCAGTCGTTCTACATCCCGCTCAAACTCAGCGTACCGCAAGTATCCACTCTGCTGGTACCATTCTAAGTATGGTGCTAAGGCCACTAAATGTCAAAAGCCTTGCGATTTTGGCATGGCGGGAAACGCACAGGGCGGTCGATAATGGCGACGTCTGATTGCCCTCTCTCCACTGGTCGCCTTTTCGTCACCGACCGCAGCTCGAAGGTACCATTCCTTGTGGACACCGGAAGCGATCTCTGCGTTTTCCCTCGAACTGCGCTTCGTGAACGACGAGAGAAGACAAACTACCAGCTGTCAGCCGCCAACGGAAGCGCCATTAATACTTTTGGTTACATTCAGCTTAATCTGAATATTGGCCTCAGGCGTAATTTCCCTTGGAATTTTGTAGTTGCGGATGTAACCAAAGCTATTATTGGCGTTGACTTTCTAAATTTTTATAATTTAACTGTCGATATTCGTAACCGCCGCCTAATAGATAATACCACATCATTGTCAGCTACAGCTCAAATTGATAACAATGTAGACACTGTTTTGTCTGTTAAGGTTTTGACTGGAGATACGCAATATCACGCGATTTTAAATGAGTTTCCCGAAATCTTGCGCCCCGCTGGCACACCACGCGTTATCAAACATAACACGAAACACCACATTCGTACCACACCTGGCCCGCCAGTTTCTTGTGCACCCCGTAGGTTAGCTCCTGATAAGCTGAAGATTGCGCGAGAGGAGTTCCAGCTCATGTTGGATAATGGTACTGCACGTCCATCGGATAGTCCCTGGTCTTCGCCTCTTCATTTAGCGCCGAAGAAGGACAACGGCTGGCGCCCTTGCGGAGACTACCGTCAGCTCAACGCTCGGACCATTCCGGACCGCTATCCGATCCGTCATATCCACGACTTCACGCAGATCATTTCTGGTTGCAAGGTCTTCAGTACCATCGACCTGGTGAAGGCTTTTAACCAGATCCCAGTCTGCGAGGAGGATATCCCCAAAACTTCGATCACCACGCCGTTTGGAATGTTTGATTTTCCATTTATGACATTTGGATTAAGAAATGCAGCTCAAACGTTCCAACGGTTCGTGGATGAGATGATGCGAGGCCTGGACTTTACGTACTGCTATTTGGATGACTTCCTGGTCTTCAGCAGGGATGAGCAGGAGCACAAAAACCACCTACGGCAAGTTTTCGAAAGACTTCGTACCTATGGCATGGTTATCAATGTCTCCAAATGTGTTTTTGGTGCTCCAGAAATAACCTTCCTTGGTTATTCCATATCTGAGAGCGGAACCAAACCTTTGGACGATAAGGTACAAGCCATACGCGATTTCCCCCCACCTAAAGATGTAAGGACCCTCAGGCGATTTTTGGGCATGGCCAACTTCTATAGGCGATTTTTGCCGAATGCCGCTCAAATACAAGCGCCTCTCAACGCCTTGCTTGTGGGGGGTGTCAAAGGCTCCACACCAATTCATCTCACCGACGATGCTCTGAAGGCTTTTCATGAGACCAAGGAAAGCCTTTCCAATGCAGCTCTTCTGGCACATCCAGATTGCCATTCCAAGCTTGCATTGGTGACAGACGCATCAGACGTGGCAATTGGTGCTGTCTTACAACAGCTCCAAAAAGATGTGTGGCAGCCACTAGCTTTCTTTTCGCGAAAACTTAGCCCGAGTCAACAAAAGTACTCACCGTATGATCGCGAACTTTTGGCGATATACGAAAGTATCAAGTACTTCAGGCACATGGTGGAAGCGAGGCACTTTACTGTCTATACCGACCACAAACCTCTTTGCTTTGCATTCCACGAGAGGAAGCATAGCTGTTCGCCTAGACAGTTCAGGCACTTGGACTTTATATCCCAGTTCACGACCGACTTGAAGCACATTTCCGGCAAGGACAATGTCGTAGCCGACACTTTAAGTCGCATCGATGAACTGGAAGCTCCAATTTGCCTAGCCAAACTTGCTGATAGCCAGGAAAGTGACGCAGAACTTGCCCAATATTTGTCTGACGGATCCTCTCTTCGTCTCAAAAAGATGGAATATCCTGGATGTCGCACACCTTTGTTCTGTGACATCAGCACACCGACACCCAGGCCTTTCGTCACAAGAGAGTTCCGAAAGCAAGTCTTTAAAAGCATGCACTCACTTAGTCATCCCGGTCCTTCCGCGTCAGCCAAACTGGTTGCCGCGAGATTTGTATGGCCCGGAATTAGAAAAGACTGTCGTGAGTGGGCACGTACTTGCCTAGCATGCCAACGCGCAAAAGTAAGTCGTCATGTGTCCACCCCGTTGGGCACTTTCGAATTACCCCGCGAACGATTTAAGAAAGTCCATATCGACCTGATTGGCCCCCTTCCCATTTCGCAGGGATACAGGTACTGCCTGACGGCTATAGACCGATTTACGCGGTGGCCGGAAGCCATACCTATTCCCGACATCACTGCGGAAACGGTGGCCAAAGCATTAATTTCTGGCTGGATATCTAGATATGGTTGCCCCACAGATATTGTGACAGATCGCGGTCGTCAATTTGAGTCCGCACTGTTCCAATATCTGGCAAAAACTATCGGATTCCAGCACAGACGAACCACTGCTTATCATCCGGCATGTAATGGCTTGGTGGAAAGATTTCACCGCCAACTCAAATGTGCAATCACATGCCACGCTGATCAGAACTGGACTGAAGTATTGCCTCTGGTCTTACTAGGCATTCGTAGTGCCTATAAAGAGGACCTACAAACTTCATCGGCTGAATTGTTGTATGGCGAGCCTCTGAGACTTCCTGGAGAGTTTTTCGATCCAAGCGTGCCATGTACATCTGACACGTCAGATTTTACAGCGCGTCTTCGCTCATTTTCCGAAAAACTCAAACCAATCCCAGCGTCTCGCCATAGCAACCACAAAGTATTTGTGTACAAGGAGCTCCCTACTGCCGAACACGTCTTCCTTCGTGAAGACGCTTCGCGTGCCACATTTCAGCCTGCCTACACAGGTCCATATAAAGTACTGGAGAGACGAGATAAATTCTTTAAGCTTCTAATCAAAGGAAAACCTGTCACTGTCTCTCTGGACCGACTCAAGCCTGCGTACATATTATCCGACGCCAAGGACTTGTCAGGTGAAACTCATCAGTATCCGCCGATTGAACACTGTACTAATAATACACCAGACCTAACACCTGACAATGTAACTACAATGCCTACACCGGTACCTAAAACCACACGTTCCGGACGTATAGTCCGTTTACCAAATTTTTATCGCCCCTAACCAGGTCTCTGGGGGGGAGTGATGTGGGCTACTCCCACATAATAACGTGCCGTTATTTAATATACACTTATTAAATATATAACTTCACATTCACAACAGTCAATTATAAACATCACTATATATAATATATATTTACTTATTTATTTATTATTTACACAGTACCTAATATTTATATCTGTACAAGTAATATATGTTATTAATTCAATCAGTATTAAACACTCATATATTATATATACATTACATTGACAATATTATTTACAGTTAACAATTGATAAAAGCACTAATGAATTAGTTTAATATTGACGGCTAAATGCCGTGCCAACAATGGACGAATGCATTGGAGCCGCGCGCCACCGCGCGCTGATAACGAGATCTCATACTCGTATAGATATAAGTACATCGGCGCGCGAGCACCTCAGCGCCGGCCGCCGGCCGTTCTCAAGCCAGTCGGTAACAAACGCTTACGCGACGCGGAGCCCACGTCGCTCTATGCAATTCCAGTCTCTCTTGCTTTGTTTACTTTCTACGTAATACTTCTAACTATCATTCATCTTTCATTGCTGTGCTTAATACATACTTACATCGCCTTCTAAACTATTTTAATTGTGGACTGTGTTTGGGTGTTAATAAACATTGGCTGTGAAGTGTACGGATTTATTTATTTGGACTATCATCAACTTCACCGCATCACCACCAATACTACTGGTAACAACACCCTCATCTCTCTCTCTCCATCACCCACAGTATGTATGGATTGCGTGTCGTGTATGTAAAGAAATGTGTGTGTACGTATGTGTGTCAATGTGGGAGGCAAACGCTGTTGTATGTTTTAGTTATAAACAATAAAACTATGAAAAAATAAAATCCGCTAAATAAAAAAAGAAATTAAAAAAAAAAAAAAAAAATTGTGCCGCAACGTTGGGCAATCACAAGAAGAACGCAAGCCCAGCCATAGCAATGAGTAATTTACGTATATAAAATTGGCCAATTGTTATATTCGTGATGAAGGGCTAGGCTGGGTTCAAGGAAGGAGCGAAGAAAGCCCATCACATTGTATGTAATTGATACCATATTTTTGAACTTGTCCTTTTCAGCCTTTCTTTTCAGCCTTCCCGGTGTACTCGCCGGAGCAAACAGATTGTCTAGGCAGAAGAGCTCTGCCCTGCATGCCTGCCTAGGCAATCTGGAAGTTTAACAACGCAGAGCGTAGGTTAGATGCCTATTTTTTGTAATATTTGATGTTAAAAATAGCCTCTTTGTTCAATTCCATGCTTGTTTCAAGGTTATGAAAATCATTGAAATTTTTTATTTGAATTGTATTTAGAGCCTTTCGAATACACCTAAAATACAGTATATCCTCTAATTTACATAATTTGAACCGTTTTGTTAAATATTTGGGAATTTTTGAGCCACTTTTGCATTAAAATCAATTTTTCTCATGTACTGAGAAATTTTGAATTGCTAAATTGTTATAATTCTCATTAAATCTGTGCCTTATTAACAATATCTAGTCCACATGAGTTAGCTTAAATAGTTTCTTGCTGAACTTTGTGTATAAATCTTGAAGAATTCACCCGGCCAACCCAGGCTGACCCAATACCAGCGGTAGAAGGCTCCTTCTCCTCCAACTTTGAGGATGTCATCCGCAAGGTTGTCATGGAGGAAAGAGCCTTCATGAGAGCCTGCTTCGCCGGCATAGAAGACAGGCTTTTGCCGGAGAGAAGCCTCCGTCCGCCACTTGCGGCGGAGAAGAAGGTGAACGAGCCGGGGCCATCCTCCCAAACGGAGGACACGTTCCTACCTTCCTCCACCCCGTCCAACCAACCTTGGACGGAGGTGGTTAGGAGGGGTAAGGGCAAGGCCAAGTTGAAGGCGGCTGTCCCCCCTGCCATCCCCACAACCACCGTTCCCTGCCCGTCCCAGACGACCGGCAAGGGGAAAGGGAAGGGGAAAGGGAAGAAGTCGGCCCCGAAGTCCTCGTCCGCTGCTCCGACAGCCAAAAGGGCCCCTGCTGGTGTGAGGAAACCTAAGCCCCTGGTTCCTCCTAAAACCGCAGCCGTTGTGATAACACTCACCTTGGAGGCTGCGGACCGAGGCGAGACTTATGAGTCCATCCTCAAGCGGGTCCGTGCCAGCGCCGACCCGACCCAAATGGGGATCGGAGCAATCACGTGCCATCGGACCCAAGCTGGGGCTCGAATTTTCGAGTTCCCGGGGGCTCAGGGCGGTGCCAATGCGGACCTGTTTGCCTCCAAATTGAAGGAAGTCATCGCGGACGCGGCTAAGGTGGTCAGGCCCGTCAAGTCGGCGACCTTGGAGGTGACCAATCTGGATGATTCGGTCACCAAAGAGGAGTTGGTGGCGGCGGTAGCAGCAATAGGAGCGTGCGACGCCGCAGCGGTGCAGGGCACAGGCATCCGGCCTGGCCGGGGCGGTATGGGCACCATCCGCCTCGAGTGCCCAGTCACAGTGGCCAAAGCCGTCCTCGCCAAAGGACGGCTTACAGTGGGTTTCAGCTCCTGCGGAGTCCGAACACTTGAAGATCAGCCTCTGCGCTGCTTCAAGTGCTTCAAATCAACAACAAGAAGATGTTATAATTATTATAAATATAGGTTCAATGTATTCTGCCTTCATAAGGCGTGCAATGTTAATATTATTACAAATTTCATTAAATTAATGAGACTAATTTTATATCTAAATACACCAAATTAATTGTCAAAATAATTCTCAAAATATAGCCTATTAATTATTATCATTAGTCAAAAAAATTATACGTAAATATGTCTGTTAAATCAAATATATGAAATTAAATTACCTAATTAATAATAATCATAAAATAAACTAACACGAATACACAAATAGTCATCCAAATAAAAAGAAATACTGTTTTTAAAATGTCATGTTCTTGTCATTCAAGAATTCTTTAGATGTGTAGTAGCATTTATTTAATAAAAATGTTTTCAATTTTCTTTGAAATGCTCTAACAGGTAATTCTCTTATAGATTTTGGTAACTTATTATATACAGTGACAGACATGCGGAAGATACTCTTGCGTAACAATTTTGTTCTAGAGCCTTGAACGCATATTTTATGGTTGTCACGTCTTTTTCTAATCACTAGGTCTGATTGCCGATGGAATATATGTGGATTATTTTTAACGAACATCGAAGTTTCATAAATGTATAATGACGGAATTGTTAATAAGTTGTACTTTTTGAAAATAGGTGCACATGTGTCAGTCATTTTAAGCCGAAACATAGCTCTAATAGCTCGTTTTTGGCATTTAAATATTTTGTCGACATCAGTAGAATTGCCCCAAAATATAATCCCATATCTAATGTTTGAGGCGATAAGACCATGGTATGCAGTTAAAAGAGCTTGTGCACTAACTATTGTAGAGAGTTTATAAAGAGCATACATTTGACTATTTACTTTTTTGCACAATTTATTTATGTGTTCTTTCCAGTTAAGTTTTTTGTCAATTGTTAGTCCTAAAAATTTTATTGAGTCTACCTTTTCGATTTCATTATTTTCATATTGTATGTCTGGTATATATTGTGTATCATTATCGCGTTGTCTGAAATGAATTATTTTAGTTTTATTGAAATTAATTTTTAAGTTATTATTATTTAACCATGTAATCTCTGAGCGATACATCGATGTCAGTTTTGTATGAGTCAATATTGCTACATTCTATGGTCACGGCGCTATCATCTGCAAAGAGTGCAATGGGTTGTGCGGTGGCCTTTGGAAGGTCATTAATGTATGCTAGGAAAAGAAGCGGTCCTAGCACGCTGCCTTGTGGTACGCCGTATTGTGGGTTACGCTCGTTAGATGTGTAAGTTTATTCAATTTTAGTTTAAACATTTATTTTGTTTATTTGTGTATATTGTCGCCTGTTATCTAAATATGACTTTATTAATTGTAAAGCGTTACCTTTAATACCATAACCTTCAAGCTTTTGCAGTAGAGTGGTATGTCTTACATAATCAAATGCTTGGATCATGTCGCAAAATATGGTGCATACTGGTGTTCTTTTATCAACTTTTGTGATGACTCGTTGCAAAAAATCTTAAATTGCCATATTTATAGTTTTATTTCGCATAAATCCTTTTTGTTCCTTGCAGAATTTTTTTTTTTCGTAATAATTGTATAGTACATTATACATATACTTTTCGAATACTTTAGATATGACAGGAATGAGGGAGATTGGTCTGTAATTTTCCATTTGCTCCTTACTTTGTTTCTTGTGTAAAGGTTTAATTATCGAAACTTTTAGACTATCTGGAAATATTCCAGAACATATATTATACACAAGTTTATTATAAAACTGAGAGGTTCACATACCATATTAGCTACTGATTTTAATATTTTGGTAGAAATACCATCGTAGCCTACACTATTTGTGTTATTTAATGAGATAATAATATTTAGTATGTCATGTGGTGGAGATGGTTGAATAAATATAGAGCTTTGTTGGGGTAATATAAATGTCCTGTTATTGGAATTGCATTGTTTAGTTGGTTTAATTTTATTCACAAAAAGTCATTAAATGAATTAGCTATGTCAATTGGTCTGGTAATTATTTTATTGTCTATTTTTATTTTATCAATGTTTCCTCTGGGCAAATTTTGCTTAGCGCTATTTATTATATGCCATGTCATTTTTACTTTATTTGATGAGCAATGAATCCTATGATTATTTTGTGCCTTTTGGGTAAGTTTGATTATTTGTTTTAATTTATTTGAGTATAATTTATATAGAAAGTTATTAGATTTAGTAGGTTTTTTCCTATATTTCCAAAGAAGTTGTCTTTTCTCTTACAACACACTTTGATTCCACGTGATATCCACCGAACAGGTTTCGTTATTTTTATTGTTACTAATTTGTAGGGAAAACACAAGCCATAGAATAATTTAAAGATATTAATAAATTTTTCGTACGCAATATTAGGGTCCACTTCATTATAAATGTCAGCAAAACTTAAACTACTTATACATTTTTGAAACTTATTAATGTTTACTGTAGAAAAGTCACGTCTCCTAACCCGCCAATGTTTAGATGTAACAATATTTTTGACAGGACATTTAATCAATTGGGCTGTATGATCCGATAGACCAAGTTCAATGACCTCAGCACGGCATAGGTTCTTAAAGTTATGCGCAAAAATATCTATGCATGTCTGGCTCTTCATTCGTGTAGGCTGTCTCAAAGAAAGTTTTAAATTAAAGTTTAAAAGCAAACATTCAAAGTCAAGAGTCATATTTTTATTTTTAAGTATATCTATGTTAAAGTCGCCGGCTACTATGATATTATTATACCTTCTTTTTGACAGCTCATGCAATACTTTTCTCAGAGTATTCATAAATATTTCAAAATGTTGTGAATGAAACTTACTAGTAGGTACCATATAAACACACAATATAGCAACGTTTATAATCCAACAATTCTACAGCACAACACTCAACAAAACCTAATATTGAACAGTCCGATATATTCTTTAATTCCAACCATTTATGTTCCTTTCTTATCAGAATGCAGGATCCTCCTCGTTTGCTGTTAATGCGGGAAAAACATGAGGCTAATTGATAGTTTGGAATGGTAACATTATGTTCATCTCCTCTCATAATAAAATGTTCAGTGATACACAAGATGTCAATCTCTTTCTTACGTTCCAGTAGTTCTTCCAGGCATATTGATAATAAATCTGATTTATTTAATAGTCCAGCGATATTTTGATGGAGATCATAGATATTTTATTCAAGAAAAAAACTGGTTGTTTAATTGTTCATCATCACATATAATTAATTTATTATTAGAGCATGTATAATATATATTTCTGACTTTCTTCATTTTCTGTATACATGTAATAATATATTGAAAAATTGCACGTAGTCCATTATTTACTTTTCCTGATTTTATATGGAACATACTGTATCCGTATATCAGGTGGCGATTTGTATCAATCAAGTGGGCATAATTGTAGGTATGTACATCTTCGATTAAGAGATTGTTAAAGTTTTGTATCACTTGGTTAATTGTGTCTCTATTGTGTCCGTATTGATAGGATGGTGTGCATAATATAATATTTGTATGAGTTATGTCTTGTAGTACTTCTCTGATGTGAGTAATTGTTTTGAGGTTTTCATGTGATTCGTTTAAGTCTTCGTCACCAATTAATATGATACAATAATCTTCTCTTGTAAAGTCTGTCAATTTTGTATGAAGTCCTTTAAGTAACTGTTTCACATTACCATTCGGGGTAAAATAATGACAAAAATTGAATTGATTTTGCATACTATTTTCAGTTATGGATAACACCTTATTCTGTTTATTATTAATGATTAAGCACATCTTGGGTTACTGAATTACTTTTTCAGATTTATTTTCTATAGTATTTTGATGTTTTTTAGCAATATTGGTAATTTTATTTTCTGATATAAAGTTTGCTTGGGTTTCCTTATTTGTTTTATTTACTGAGCTTGTTTGTGTTTCTTGCTGTTTTTTATGCTGTTCCATTGTAGTAACTGTTTGAGTGGTTTTGTCGAGTAATTTTATAGATTTCTTATTTTTTTTGTGGTGTACATGACGTAGAACTTTTGTTTGGACTGTTCGTAATTTTCTTGAGCAAAACATTTTTTTTCTGCAGCTCAAAGTTCCAATTCTCTATTTTCAAGTGAGAGTCGCTCAATTTCTGAATGTGCGCTATTTACCAGTGTTTGTAACTCCTAATTTTTTTGTAGTAATTTGTTGATTTGTTCATTAGTGTCAATAGATAAATCTGGAAGGCTACTGCTAGTGACATCTAGATTATCAACGCTCATATCTGATTCATTTTTGCGCGATTCCGATAATGTGCGCATGCGCCTGTGTGTTACGTTGCCGTTGTCTCGGTAACTCATCATAGAAAGCAGTATAGTAAATCGTTAATAGATGGCAGTGTGATAATAGTTCCGCTACTAGTCGTGATTTTGAAGCGCTCGTAGCGAAGTTTACTTAGCTGTTCTCAACTGATCAGCAAAGTTAAGCAACTTCGCGCGCGGTCATGAGTTGGATGGGTGACCGCTAGTGACATTACTACTGAGCGTTTCCGTGCTTCGGAGGGCACGTTAAGCCGTCGGTCCCGGTTGTTGTCTTAGGATGGCAGTCGTTATAGCATGGTGGTAGGGCAATTTGCGAATGCCCGCCTGGCTAGCTACCACCCTCAAGTAGAAAATCTGTCGCCAAGCACTTAACGGTGTGTTCCGGCAGCTGTCCTTGAGAGCCAGTACTTCTAGAATAGCCTGAACAACATCATCGACCACATCATCACTTACGATCAGGTGAGATAGTGGTCAAAGGCTAATCTATCAGGCATAGAAAAAAAGATGGCGTTTATATTAACATAAGATATTTTAGTTATGGCCACATCGATTTTCATGTCACATAAATTCAAATTCAAAATTGTAGTTTCGATGATTTTTTACGTTTCTTCACTTTCTATAGAATTCCTTTCCAAATTCCCATAGATTTCTACTAAACTTGCACAGCACATACACAGTGTTTAAAACTTATGATTGTGTTCCGACAATTATGTTAATTTTACAGGAATTGAATAGTTTAGATGCAAGGTTTAGTTTTTCACTTCCACTGTTTCTTTACGTTGTTAATTTGCCTTGATAACACTTTCACTCATGAATTGGATGTAAATATGAGTTCTACTATATATTCTTTGTGAACTTTGCACTTATATAATTTTAATAATTTTTTAAACTATGAGCCGATGTGAATACACACAGCGCCCTCTGACGTGTGCCCAGAATCGGGTACACCCGGGCCCTCTGCCCGTCCGAGGTGGATAGGGCCGGCAGCTGCTACCGTTGCGGCAAAGAGGGGCACAAATCTGCCACCTGCACAAGGCCACCACACCACGCTGTGCGGTGTGTGCTGCCAGTGGCCGCCCGGCGGATCACGTCATGAAGGGGAGGAGCTGCAATCCTCCCCTTAAAAAGGGCAAAACGCAGGCGCCGACCCGGCCTACTGTAGCTACCGCCGTCTCTGAAACGGGAACTCCGGCGGCTGCTGAGGTGGGTGCAATGTCCGAATGATGGATAGGGCCGAGCATCGCATCCTCCAGGCGAACATCAACCACTGCAAAGCAGCCCAGGACCTGCTGATGCAGTCCATGGCTGAGTGGTTGGTGGACGTGGCGGTGGTTGCCGAGCCATACCTATTCCTAGCCGTTGGCTGGGTGATCGGGATGGCTTGGTGGCAATGGTGTCGCGGTCTTCTTAAGACTCCAATCCGCTCTCGCTCTTAGAGAGAGGACCGGGATATGTGGCCGCCGCGTGGGGAGATATAGCCTTCGTGGGCGTCTATTTCTCCCCAAACCGCCCTCTCTCGGATTCCGAGAATTATCTAGAAATCCTCACCGCCGTTGTCGGTAGGGCGGCGCCCCGCCAGGTCGCCGTTTTGGGCGACCTTAACGCCAAGTCGGTGGTCTGGGGTAACCCGGCCGCCTCTTGTAACGTCCGGGGAGTCGCTGTTCAATTCTGGGCGGCCACCTCCGGTGTGTCCCTCCTCAACAGAGGGACGGTACAGACGTGTGTGCGGCAACGGGGAGGGTCAGTGGTCGACGTCTCGTTTACCACCCCCGTTATCAACTGGCGGGTAGGAGATGGTGGACACTTTATCGGGCCACCAATATGTGCGGTTCGACATCTCCGCCCAGAGCCCCCGGAGGACGGTCCCCTCGGGGCGTTCTCCCTTTCCTCGGTGGGCTCTAACGCGCCTAGACCGAGAGGTGGCAATGCAGGCCGCATTCATAGACCGAGAGGTGGCAATGCAGGCCGCATTCATCCGCATTCATTCGGACTGGCTCACACCTTGTGTCGAAGTCCTGGATGTTGATTCAGCAGCGGTTCAGCTTAGCCCTTACTGAGGTTTGCAACGCCAACATGCCTCGGTCTCGCCGTCCTCCTCCCCGTCGCGCCGTCTATTGGTGGACGGAGGAATTAGCGGAGCTCCGGGCCACCTTTGTGGCAGCGAGGAGGGCTTACACGCGGAGCCGACGGCGCAGCCAGCGGGATGAGTCCAACGAGGACCTTCTTTACGCTTCGTACGTTGAGGCGAGGAGGGTCCTCAAGTCGGCCATTGGACCTCGACAGGGACCCGTATGGGAGACCATACAAGGCGGCGCGGAACAAACTGCGCCCCTTTGGTCCCCCACTGACGGAGTCTCTCGAGCCGGCATTGCTGGATGGGGTGGTTCGGTCCCTGTTTCCGTCCGGATCCAACCACGCCCCACCAGTGATGGATCCCCCGCAGGGGGCGGCACCACCGGAGGAGGAGGTTCCTCCAGCCACGCTGGCGGAATTCGAACGGGAGGTTCTCCGCCTCCGCGCCAAGAGGACTGCCCCGGGGCCGGACGGCGTACCCGCCCGGGTAGTGGCCATTGCCGCCCTACAAATGAAGGAGAGGTTTCGGGACCTATTCAGCGCGTGTTTCACGTCTGGGAGGTTCCCGAAGCCTTGGAAGGAGGGGCAATTGTGCCTCCTCCGAAAGGAAGGACGCCCGGTGGACTCCCCCTCGGCATACCGGTCCATCGTTCTGCTCGATGAGGTCGGTAAAATGTTCGAGGGCATCATCGCCGACCGGCTGAATGGCCACCTGCGGAGCGTCGGGCCAGACCTGTCGGACGCCCAATTCGGCTTTCGAAGGGGGCGTTCGACTGTGGACGCGCTGGTCCGACTCAAGGGCCAGGTGCAGGAGGCTACGGAGGCAGGGGACGGGGTTTTGGCTGTGTCATTTGACATAGCCAACGCCTTCAACTCTGTCCCCCACTCGACAATCTTGGAGGCGCTCCGCTACCATGGAGTGCCTCAGTACCTGCGCAGTCTCCTGGCCGACTACTTGGGAGACAGAGCTGTCCTCCTAGTGGATCGTGCGGGCCAGCTACGCCGGTATGATGCGGGTTCCGGTGTTTCTCAGGGGTCTGTCCTGGGACCACTCCTGTGGAACATTGAATTCGACTGGTTGCTGCGGAGAAGTCTCCTCCCTGGCACGAGTGTCATCTGCTATGCGGATGAAACTCTTCTCACCACCCGGGGAGGAGATTTTAGAGAGGCGGCGAGTCTGGCTTCGGCCAGCGGATCCCTAGTTGCGGGAAGGATCCACCGCCTGGGTCTGAAGGTGGCGCTGCACAAGACCGAGGCCGTGTTTTTCCACGGACCTCGGCAGCGAATTCCCCGTGACGCCCACATTGTCGTGGAGGGCGTCTAGATCGAGGTGAAGGCCCAGATGAAATATCTGGGCCTAGTCCTCGACAGCAGGTGGCGCTTCGGCCCGCACTTCAGCGGGCTGTCGACGCGCCTGCTGAAGGTTGCGGACGCCCTTTCGTGGCTCCTCCCAAATATGGGAGGGCCCAGTGCACGATGCCGGCGCTTGTACGCCGGCATCTTGAAGAGCATGGCCCTTTACTGGACTGGACTCCCTCTGTAGGAGGGAGAACGCAACCGCTCTCCGCAGGCCCCAAAGGGCCTACAATTTAAAAATTTTTTGGCCGCTGTAAAGGCGAGCGGTCGTCAACAAGGGACTGGATGTAAAGGCTCTGCCAGTCTCCCAGTCCTTCTCCACACAGACGATGCTGGAATGCCGCTGGGTCGTTTAGTGGGTGTTCAGTTTTTTGCGCCTAGAAAAATATTGCGGCAAATTGTATGTTATCCTTTTAAGACGTACCATTGTGAAGGCAGTTAGAAATAAAATTGTCAGTCAGCATTTAACCTTTGTTCTGATTTTATCTCCTTAAAGTTAATACCTGATTTCATCCTTGACATTGGTCCTTCGAGCCGGATTAAAGTTATTTTTATAAAGTTGGACCAGTCAAATAAAAGGATTTGGAGTGTAAATAGTGGAATTTACAAGTTTCAATAGCATTGGGTCAGTGGAAAGTCAAGCCCCTTAACACGGTGAAGATTTCCTCTCAGAAGCCTTTGGATATTGAAGCCTCATAGGAACATTTAGGAAGTGTTTTATATTATTTGAGAGTGCGCCTCAGCAACAGATAAGGAGTGGACGCGTTTTGTGTGCTACTAAAATTCCACCGAATTCCTCACGCGACTGTCAATTATAACACGGAAGTAATTAGTGCGATTGTAGAGTGCATCCAAATATTAAATAATTCCACTGCAAGTGCATAAAATCATATTAGCGCCACAGATTGCTACATAGTAGTTGTAGCACTGGCCGTTGCGGCAAGTTCCTCTACACCTCGGATAAACGGGACGGGCTGCGAATTTTAGTATTTTTGTCTCTGTTACACTCTTGTAACCGGCAAGACGACAAAGACACGTTTGGACCTTGGACTATACAAACCAGTAATTTGACTTTGTTGAGTGAAATAGGAACTGCTTTGCAAAATAAAAACTTGTTTAACTTTAAAAAATAAAAATAAAAAAATGGTCAACAGCTGTGCGGCTTGCACAAAACCAATACGTTTAAGCTCGCCAAACATAATATGCTCCAGATGCAGTGGATACTACCACTTAATGTGTGTCAATATCACGGACCGCAAGGTATCAGAAGACTTTAAATCGAACTGGGCTTGCCCTATGTGCCGTTGCAAAGAACCGCGGGTATATAATTCGAACACACCGATACGATGCTCGGTGGCGGTGGCTGCAACGACAGCGGCGACGGCGTTGCCGTTAACGACGACTAGTAAGCCAATTGCAGCCACCGTTGCGTTGGAAAGCGATAGCGGAAGTGCACTACTCCGCGACTGTGGCCGGCAAACTCCTACCGCGGCAAGTCCAATCGTCATTCGGCCCAGTGAATATGAGGATTTGTCCCTACTGACGTCAGAAATTAAGTTGCTGCGAGGAGATATAAACGAAATGAAAACGCACATGATAGGATTAACAGACCACGTAAAACAATGCTTTACCCGTATAGACGAGCAAGATAAAAAGCTGGAAGGTGCCTTGTCGCGGCTACGGGTGCTTGAAGAGCGGGAGAATGAAATATTTTTATGCCGTAGCAAAATAACGGAGCTGCAACATGAGCTCAGTTCACGTGCTCAAAATAGCCTGCGAAATGAGATTGAAATATTGGGATTAAATGAGTCTGCTGACGAAAATCCGATGCATTTGTTTAAGCTGATCGCCCAAAAAATCGGGTCATCTGTTGATCAAAATGACCTTGATTTTGTTTCCCGAGTGGGGTCGAAAAATCGGAATCGCGAAGGTGTCGTTGATCAAACTGGTGCTCATACCTCATCCACACCTAACTGGGCTCCACGCCCACTTGTTGTTCGCTTCCTTCGCCGCCACGATCGTGAAGATTTTTTGAAATCAAGCAAGGCTAGACGCAGTTTAACTTGTGCTGAAATACATGTCAGGGGACCTGCACGAAGCATTTACGTGAATGAGCGCCTCACACAGGAAACCCGAATCTTATTTCGCTCAGCAAGGCAGCAAGCAAAAACAGCTGATTACAAATACTGTTGGGTCAAAAATGGCACTATTTACGTCAGAAAGCGTGAAGGAAACCCAGCGATTCCCATCAGAACTATGGAAGATCTTCAAAAACAGTGCTATCCTCCGCCAACATAGTAGATTTTTTGGTTATAACTCTCCTTTCGCGCGTGAATTAATTAAATTTATAATATATTTTGATAAAGTTCTCTTAGTGACAAATAGTGTAACAATGGTTTTTGTATTAATTCTTATAATATCAAATTACAGTCTTATAAGCAAGTCCTCTCAACTACTCACTAAATACTTTAATAATAAAATAAACAAAAACCTTTTTTACTATTAAACTCACAGTTACTAAATCACACACTCATACACAACCAAGTCACACTTTATTTTGATACTGTTCTTGCTTACATGATAATTATTCATATAAGAATGACCACTGGGTCTCTAACACGATTAACTTTTAATTTTTGCCATTATAAAGATGGATTTAGTTAACGTTGCTAATGATATTGATGAAACTGTGGTTATTGAATGTCATTCGCTCGATTCCGTTGAACTTAGCAAGAACTTTTTTAGCAACTCTGATAACAAATTTAAAGCTAGCTAGCTTTCAACGTGAGAAGCTTTCAGCGCAATTTTGATGATTTTACTCTTGCCCTGCAGCGCTTAGGCACTGACGTAGACATAATAGTTCTGTCTGAATGTTGGCTTAAAGATGGATTAATAATAGACCATTTGCCAGGATATAACGCTTACCGCACTACAGTGCAAAAAAACAAAAACGGAGGAGTCATTATGTATGCCAAATGCTCTCTTAAAACACAGATCTCTGAACCAAAAATAATTGACGCTGACTCTCTTCTTATAACCATAGATAACTCATTTGCTGTATTAGGAATTTACAGGTCTCCTTCTACTAAAGTGACAAACCTTGAACCTTTTATTAACTCTTTAGATGACACCCTGAACAGCTTAAAAAGTTACTCTTTTCTTGCTATTGCAGGGGATATTAATATAGATATCTGTAATAAAACTGACACCCATCATTTAGAGTATCTTTGTTTACTAGCAACTCATGGCTTACTTCCGGCAATCTCCAAGCCTACTAGAGGTGATGCCTGTCTAGATCATATTTTTATCAAATCAATCAACGAGACAGTTGGAATAATCTGCGAATCCTCAATTACTGATCATAGTCTAGTTTTAACTGGAACCTGTCTGTCCAAAATTGTCAACCCAAAGCCATATTTTACTACCAAAACAGATATGGATATGGCTGTTTCTGAAATTACTACTGTTAACTGGTTTCCTGTTACCAACAACTACAATGTTAACTCGGCAATTGACACTTTCAACGAAATTATTATAACCATCCTTAATAAATACACACGTCAAGTTAAAATCGGTCGAAAATGGGTGACCATGAAACCATGGATAACACCAGGGCTATTACGGTATATGCGTCACCGTGACAAATTACACCTTGACTTGAAAAACCACCCGGAGGACCTTATACGGCGAAAGGTTTATGCAAGATATCCTAACTTCTGCAATAAACTTTTGAAAAAACTGAAAAATAATTATAACCGTCGACAGATAGAAGATAGCAGAAATGACCCTAAAAAGTTGTGGAAAGCTGTCAAAGGTATCTGTCACACATCGTCAAGCAGTCAAAACTCAAAAGAACTTTTAAACCTTATCAAGGACGATATTGATCAATCGCTACATAGCTGTAACCAACACTTTGTGTCAGTTGGCAATAGTCTGGCAGACTCGATACTCAATAAAATTGGTATGACTCAAGACACTGTTATTAAAGAATACAGACCCTTAACTTCATCCGTCCAGTCATTTTTTCTAAGCCCAACAGATCCCCAAGAAGTAACTAAAATAATATCCCAACTTAAAACTGATAGTTTACCCGGTCCTGACAAAATTACCGCTGTCTTACTCAAAAAATCACTTTCATCAATAGTCCTTCCTCTTACTCATATAATGAACTTAAGTCTGACGTCGGGTGTATTCCCAGACTGCTGGAAAATATCTTCTATTTCTCCAATTTATAAAAACGGTTCAAAAACTATGCCTGGGAACTACAGGCCTATAAGCTTACTAAGTGTCGTCTCCAAAGTCCTTGAAAAAATTGTAAACAGTCGTCTTGTATCATACATTGAAAAATATCACTTACTTTCGGATAGGCAATATGGATTCCGAAGAGGTAGGTCAACCGAGGACGCTACGTCACTCTTTGTAAATCTTGTATCTTCGCACATTGAAAATGATGAATGCTGCTTGGCGGTGTTTTTAGACCTGGCGAAGGCGTTTGACACAGTCTCGGTTGGCTTACTTCTAAAGAAAATGGAGTTTCAGGGTGTCAGGGGAGTAGCTCTAGACTGGTTCAGAAGTTATCTTTTCAATTAAATTCGGCGTCCCGCAGGGAAGCATATTAGGCCCCACACTGTTTACGCTATATGTAAATGATATAGTAAGTTGTTCTCTTCAAGGTGCAGAAATCGTGACGTATGCAGACGACACTGTTATTATTTTTTACCACAACAACTGGGAACAGGTTTACAGTCTTGCGCAAGATGGTCTCGAACATATAACTAAGTTACTAGATAGAAATCTTCTTACCCTTAATATAGAGAAAACTAACTATATTGCCTTCTCAAAAACTATCGTATCTAGTCCCAACTCCGACTTAGTTATAAAAACTCACTCTTGTAATCTTAGTTACGTGGACAAGAAACGGAATAACTGCGCATGTGCTGTAATCAGTCGAACAACATCCATTATATATTTAGGCATAATAATTGACGAAAATTTGACGTACAACACTCACATCATTGAGCTGGCAGGACGCGTAAGGAAACTTATCTTTATAATGAAGAAACTGAGAGACTGCATGCCATTTGATCTCATACGTCAAGTTTACTTGACTCTTTGTCAACCAATCTTGCAATACTGTGTCTCAAATTGGGGCAGTGCCGGAAAGACCAATTTTATCACCATAGAAAGAGCCCAGCGAGCTCTCCTAAAAGTATCTTTTAAAAAAGCCTTCCGATACCCTACTGACAAGCTCTATGAAGAATTGCAAGTGATGCGTGTTCGTCAATTATTCATTTCAAGAGCGGTTTTCAAAGCGCATAAAGCTCTTATAAATAGGCCAGACTATAACATCATTATGTCGAAGCGTACTTTTTACATTCCACTACCACGTGCTTCTTCCCTAATGGTGAAAAGGTGTCCAGATTATGCACATTTTAGAACATACAATAACGTAGCAAATCTGTGTAATATTAAAGATAGCTCTCTTTTCAATTGTAAAAAGTTAATTGTAGTAATATTTGATAAAAATATCGTATGATGCAACAGAAAATCTCATCTAAATAAGTGCCAGAAGGCTATATCACGAAGATAGACTTGCACATTTACGAATCCACACGCTTACTCACTCACAACTAACACACCCTACTCATATAACACACTCACACAAAACTCTAACTTAACTTGCTCTGCTGTAATTTTAATGTAATATTTATGTTTCTTTATAATTTTAACTCCTTTTGTATAAAAACACTTAGTTTCTCTTTCAAGCTCTTAGACTAAGATTTTGTTTCAATCGCCTAATTTCTGAATACAACCACTCATTGCTTTGTATAACTGGTAGGTATTTGCCTGTAATATCGCACTCTGAGTCTCAAGACACAGGTTCTCGCCTAGTTTGAGACTCACTGTTAACATAAGTTGCTTTATTATTATACCTTAAAGCAGTGTAACCGTAAATTAAGTCATGAGTTTGTAAATTTAGTTTTGGAAATAAACATTTATTATTATTATTATTAATTTTCACCCATAACTCTATTCAGGTATCAAATATATTAGAATAAATATGTTTGAACAAGGTTAGTAATTATCATATATGCACCTATTGTATTGTCATTATTCACCTTAGTGTTAAACCTACAGATTATGCACCATTAATGGTTAAGAATCAGCTATGTCGTTATCTCAAATTAATTAATGAACCCTTTTAAAAAGTACTGATTAGATTTATAAAGCATTTATTGTAACTACATTATCCTGCTAAAGTCAGTTATAGCTTAAGTGTAACTGGTTAGCTTGTGTAATCATTCATTTTTATTAGGTTGGATAATACTTACATGTGGAATCAGTAATGTAAAATTAAACATATATTATTACTATGATTGTTACAATTGCATTAACATACTAATAACTGGAGCATTAATATTAGGTTTTGGAATATATATGTTCCTAATATTGAGCAAGTTTGGTTATCTTGGTATATTAAGATAAATTTATTACTTACAACAACAACAAATAGTGAAACTTGTTATTGTTTAAATTCCAGGTTGACAACAATAGCTTCTAAAATGCCTGATGAGAAATCAGAAACGCTAATACTTATCAGAAAACGGGCCAGTTACAAAGGGCAATTAACTACATTTTCCACATATGTTAATTCGCTAAACGTTTCCTCGTTGGACCCCTCCGGAGTAAATGAATTGCAGCTACGCATCAGTCGGATGGAGACCATGTATGATAAGTATGACGAGGTACAGTTATCATTAGAGTGTAGTTCTGAAGATATGAACGATTTAATGAACGAACGTAACGACTTTGAATGCATGTACTTTAAACTACTTTCGAAAGCAAATAAATTACTTGATATTTTTAGGAAAACAGATCAGGCAGAGTCTGAAGTAAGTTCTCGTGGTTCTCACAGTCACAATTTGGTCAAATTGCCCACCATACAGCTGCCAAAATTCACTGGAGGGTTCTGCTGCGGTTGTTATTCAGTCGATAGAATTCCCTTTTACTAACTACCTTATCGCCTGGAAGCTACTATGCGATAGGTATGAAAACAAACGTCTTTTAACACAGAACCACGTCACTGCATTATTTAATTTAGAGATCCTTAATAAGGAGTCGTCTACGTCCTTAAAACGTCTTGTAGACCAAACAAACAAAAACTTACGTGCACTAGAGTCATTAGGAGAACCCACTACACATTGGGACACGCTTCTCATTTATATAATCAGTCACAAGCTTGATAACAAAATATATCGTGAATGGGAAGAATGTAAAGGAATGCTAACTAAAGATCAGAAAATAACTTTTGATGTTTTTCACAGTTTCCCGAGCAGACTTACTTGAAACTAACTTTGCTTAGACTATGCAGGACCCCTTATGTCGTCGTCGCCTCAAGGTCGTGGATGTAAGTTAGTGAAAGTCTATATCACCATTTTCGTTTGTTTCTCGACAAAGTGCATTAATCTGGAACTTGTGGGTGATTTGACCAGTAATACCTTTTTAATGGCTTTACGCAGATTCATTTCTAGGAGAGGAAAACCATCAAATATTTTCTCAGATAACGGTACCTCGTTCGTAGGTGGATATAATGATAGAACAAAATTTCTTAAATCTAACTGCAACTCATTGTCCGAGGAGATGGCTAACTAGGGAATTAATTTTCATTTTATCCCGGCATATTCTCCTCATTTCGCTGGCCTTGCAGAAGCTGCTGTGAAGTCAACCAAGCATCATTTAGTCAGTGTTGGGAAATTGTCACTTAACATATGAAGAGCTAAATACATCGTTAGTTCAAATTGAGGCTATCTTAAACTCTAGGCCGTTGACTCCACTCTCTTCAGACTCCGACGATTTGCTGCCGCTAACTCCTGGCCACTTTATTATTGGACGTCCACTGACCTCTTTGCCGTCACCGGACTACCAGGACCATTCCTCTCACTCTTTGACTCGGTTCCAACGGATTGAACAACTCCGCAAACATTTTTGGTCTCGTTGGAGCAAAGAATATGTCTCAGAGCTTCAACTTCGAACCAAATGGCGCTCAAGCAAGGGTGCAAGCCTCAAGCTCAACTCCCTCGTTCTTCTGAAAGAAGACAACTTGCCACCATTGAAATGGAAGTTAGGCCGCATAGTCGCGGTACATCCCGGAAATTACGGCATCGCCAGAGTAGCTGATATCAAGACTTCTAGCGGCGTGATTCGCAGGTCTTTCGCCAAGATTTTCTTACTCCCGGAGCCAGATGACATTAATTGTTGAAAGTGATCCTTTCAACGCCCGGGGGCATGTTCAGTTTTTAGCGCCTAGAAAAATATTGCGGCAAATTGTATGTTATCCTTTTAAGACGTACCATTGTGAAGGCAGTTAGAAATAAAATTGTCAGTCAGCATTTAACCTTTGTTCTGATTTTATCTCCTTAAAGTTAATACCTGATTTCATCCTTGACAGTAGCGTTTATAAGTAAGAAATATTTACACATTACTTAAACACTGTTTAGTTATCCATTACTTAGCAACTTCTTAGCGGATTTTTTATAAGTAAGGGGGTAAGTGTTTAAACTTGGCAATTTTTTTTATTCATATTGCTGAGCCTAATATTTATATTATATGTACCAAGACTGTTTTGATCAAGATCAAGGCGTAAGCTATTCCTAGAAGGAAAAAAATAGAAGTTGATTTTAATATTGTTATGTTTGCAATAACGCCTGCTATGCGGATTACATTACAAAATTACAAATATACGATAGGAAAAATTTAAGTCATGTGCCGAATTTGTGAATTGTTTTGTATATATATATCACCAACGACTATCTACCTTTTTTTTATAATATTATATTTTATTAATATTATATTATAATTTATATAATATTTTTAGCCAGAACTTTCAAACACCGATAAAAATATTCAACTATAGGTAGTGTACTTAGCGTGTTTGCATGGAAAGCGCTACGCACTATTACTACGCAAAGGTGGCCTGAAAACGTGCATATTATGACGATTACAACTATTTCAACTTTTTGAATCGTTATCTCTAAAACGGTGGCTCTTAGGAAAAAAATATCTAGACATCTTGTGTAGATAATTATCTGTTCTATTATCTTACCGTTGTTCTGCTGAAAATCATAAAATACCCCGTTTTTGTGACCTTCGAACACGAGTAATGAGAATATTTTTTCCAGATGTCGGATCGATGAGGACTTTTTAGATTTCATTTATAATGTTGTTTCACATAATCCTATACAATTTTCAGCTGGCTGTAAATTATATTTTATTGGATGTCTTAAGCGACCGGACTATTATTGTTAGCTGACCAAGAATAGCTCACAGTCCAAAGTGTTTATCGGAATAAATATAGGCAGGTCTACTTATTGATAATTCTTAATTTATATCATAATTACAATATTGTGTCACATAACATAATATACGTTATATAAAAATTTACAGATTTCATTACTAAAATATATTAATAGAATATATATAGGCATATTAAAAAATTAATTACAATCAATAATAATAATATTATTATCAAATAAACATAAAAAAGACTCAAAAGTATAATAAAATAATAAAAAAGGTTTGGTCAATTAACCCAGCTCTTTAATCGTCATTTAAGGACAGCAAGACTTTTTGATTATAAAATATGATTGGATAGTTTATTATAGACTGTCGCTCCCATAACGTGGGTCAACTTCGTAGATTTGGTGAGGGAACGGCTCACCGCCGCCAGCTGACCACTGCTACGGGTTGGGTACGTGTTGGAATCACCTACTTTTGGATATTTTTCAATGTTTATCCGGGCAATTACTAGTTCAGCTGCCGAAACATACTGATAGCAAGGCGGGCATTTGCAAAGTGCCCTACCACCAAGCTATAATGACCGCCATCCTAAGGCACTAGCCGGGACAGATGGCTTGACGCGCCCTCCGAATCATGAAAGCGCTTAATAGTAATGTTACAGCGGGCACACATCCGATTACCTTCATTCCCCGTGGATT
Source organism: Plagodis pulveraria (assembly GCA_963890685.1). NCBI lineage: Eukaryota > Metazoa > Arthropoda > Insecta > Lepidoptera > Geometridae > Plagodis > Plagodis pulveraria. The sequence goes on along the minus strand of OY982963.1, from coordinate 2,832,028 downwards.
GCCAGATTAGAATTGCACCTCCCCATATCACCCCGTGAGTGTCGTAAGAGCCGACTAAGCGAAAAATACTGGAAGGTGGCAGCAGCAGCTTCTAAAAAACTGCCATCATACACAGCGATCCCCAAGACGCCTGCCAAGCGTAGAAATTATGGCAAATACCGCCTGAATAGGGGAGGCTGTGTTCAGCAGTGGACGATCCAGCTGTTACAGTACAGTACCTTCATTCGGTTTTCATAATTATTTTCGAGTGACTTCTAACGACAGCGACGTCCTTGTTTCATCAGTATACTATCTGGCTCTTAACGGCAGCTGCTAGAAAACACCTTTAGATGCTTGGCGACAGATGTTATCCTTGAAGGTGTTATTTAGCCAACTATCAAAATAGATTTCTCTCTGTTTGATATTAAGCGTTATTGTTTCGTTAACAATATTATTATAGCTAGGTATTAAGAAGAGGTTTTGAAAATACTGGTCCCATCACTAATGTAATTTTAAAAGCCTCATCACGAAGATGCCGAATAAGGTTGTTAGGTTCTATATGATACAGATACACTGGATTGGTTTTGAATATGTATTACGCATTTACATTTTATTATAAAAACGTCAATGCGGGCGTCCCGAGCTCTCCTTGAAAAAGAGCACTTAATGCGGTTAAAACTGAAGTCAAAGCTATCTGACTTATTCCCGTGAGTTATTCCGTATTATTTACTTAAATGAGTTTACATTCTTGATTGGAAGGCGATTTTTAACCAAACTCATAGGTTTTATTAGATCCTAAGAGTTTTAATCTTCAACGAGATGTTTGGATGAATACCAAAACTTTATGCATATATTTGTCATCATATTTTTTTTAGTATGTTAATATTGTATTGAAACATATTAATATGTGGTCACGAACAGTAAGTGAATAAAATAAAGAAAAAAATAAATTACCTTCATAATAGGTAGCTGTTTATTTAACCATATCGTATGATATGGTAATAAAAGTAAACAGTCGTGAACAAGACGTCAGAGTGAGCTACTTTTCATTATTGCGCCATCTGAGAGAACCGTGTCAAGTTCACGACGGGAAACTACACCAGAGCCTCTTGCGGAACGATAAAGAACTTGTTGCTATTGGGTATGTCGGATAGGCACAACGACGGTATGCGGCGGTGGTGTTGTTTAATAAGAAAATTAACTTGGTGTCTATTAGTTCAGCTGTAAAAGCCAAACTGCTGTTTTTATAATATTCAGGATTGTGGCTGATCAAGCACAAGGCTCACCTGACGTTAAACGGATTAACGACTGCCGATAACAGCTGATTTCGACTCAAGTGACGAATTACTCTCCGCCCGTCACTCCGAGACATACAGTTGTAAATTCTCATGTGCCTGTAATTGTGCTGGCTTTCAAAGACTGCTGCCGGAATACAGTGTTAGGCGCTTGGCGACAGATTTTCTTAGTTGAGGGTAGTAGCTAGCCAGGTGAGCATTCGCAACATGTCCTTCCACCGTGCGGTGAAGCTCAAGCCGGCGGTGGGTATCGAGCCATGGACCAGTGGCACTGCAGTCTATAGCTATTGCATAATATGGCTTCAACCGTAATGTTTTGTTTGAAACACATGATAGTACTGTTTGAATTTAAACCGGTCTTTGCCAAAATCAATATAGTAGAGCAGGTAGTGGTCAGGTATTACATTAAGAACCGGTTAATGTAAATTCAACATTCAAGGTTATATCACAAAATTACAAAGGGGGAAGTTGAACTATAGGTTTCGCTCCAAACCATACTATGGTTACGAACGAGAGGGCAAATTAGAGTTATGAGTCATATTAGCTTAGTAGTCAGAGCATACCCTGGCTAAAGGGGTGGATGGTTCAAGTTAGAACCCTGTACATAACTTTAACTTTTCCTCTCGTAATTGTATAGTGAATAATAAACCGCGGAGCATAAGTAATTACAAAAATAAAGGTATTAGAAGAAAATAAAAGGTTATTTTTATTATAATATAAATTCCATACAAAATAATAACAAATTACATTAATTCTTTTCACCAAGTAAAATTTTACCGTTTCTCTCAATATATAATTAAACTAACTAAACCTTCAAAAATATTTATAGTGTATTAACATCCCTCCGTTTTAGTGTATATAGATTCCCCGACGTAGGTGATACAGATATGGCCCATTTAAATACCACCTTATTGATGTCTGCAAAAATTTGATATCTTCGTATCACGTGTACCAATACTATTTTCATGAAGACCATTGCGTAAGTTTTGCCTGAAACATTTATTTAACATAAAAACCATTGCGTCAGTTTTGCCTGAAACATTATTTTAAAATGAAAACCATTTCAGACGTTTTGCCTGAAACATTCATGCCCCGTGGGGTGCCGGGTTAGAATATCACCCCCCCATCTCTTCCCGTGGGTGTCGTAAAAGGCGACTAAGGGAATAAATACCGGAAGGTGGGCAGCAGCGCCTTCTGAGAACTTTACAACTATAACTGCGATCCCCAAGACGCCTGCCAAGCGTGGGGATTATGGGAAAACCCACCACATGACAAGCACAAACACAACTCGGCCCCCAGTCTCCGGCAGCTCTATTATTCCTGGCCCCGGTAGCAGGCCAGGTAACGGTGGAGCAGGGGGTGCGAAGAATCCCCGGCAGATGCACGGCTACCAACCTCAAAAACGACGACCCTTGGCCCTGGCAACACACAATGTCCGTACGCTCAGGGAGGACCACAAGATTGTCGAGCTGGAAGAAGAACTGAATAAGTTACGCTGGGATGTCATGGGATTATCGGAAGTCCGAAGACAGGGACAGGACACCGCTATCCTTGACTCCGGTAACTTGTTATTCTACCGGAAAGGTCACCAAAAATCTCAAGGTGGTGTTGGGTTTCTCGTCCGAAAGTCCCTTGTTAACAACGTAGTAAAAGTCGAAAGTGTGTCGAGTAGGGTAGCGTACCTTATACTCAGAATCACCAAACGGTATTCGCTGAAGGTCATACAGGTTTACGCACCGACCTCGACACGCTCAGACGATGACTGACGTCACGGACGGCATTTCTGCAGTATACGCTCTCTAAATTTTTTTCCATTAATAATAAATATCTTTCTCTTTTTGCTGTGAAAGTGTTAATAGTGAGTGCCATTCTGGCTATAACATCAGTGGGAGTGTTTGTGTTATATTCTTCGCGCTTATAATAGGCATAAGTGAAAAATTTATTAACTGAATAACAAAGTACACTAATTCTATGAAAGGGTAGGCGATATCCACAGTTCAAGATAAATAATCTGCTTTGCCAAGATACTTGTACAATAGATACTAACTGTGCGTCAAGTATTATTATAAGATTTGTTAGGTGCAAAGATTTCTAATAATGGCTAAATTTAACGCATGCGGAAAGTTTTTAAATGCATCGATAGGTGCCGCCAAATGCGCAGTCTGTCCGAACATATTTCACAAAGGTTGTGTGGGAATATCTGGAAATGCGACTGTATGTAATAGTTGGGTATGCCCAGATTGCAAAAATAAATAGCCTAAGGGGGACAACAGTTGTACTCCTGTAAAGAGCATCTGTGGCACCCCATCTGCCCCGCCGGTCGCTGAAACTACAATCACTGGCCCGCCTCTGGCGGACGAAGCGCGAAACATTCCCCCCGTGATCTCTATCGGGGATTTTTCGGATGTACAGGACATGCGCCGTGAGCTAGCGCAATTTATGAATGAGTTGCGTGATTTTCGTACGGAGTTCCGCTCATCTATTTCAGAGATAGGTTTGCGCATGGATAGTTTCGAGCGAAGACTCGAAGTGATCGAGAAACGAGAGGTGGCGGCGCCACCCGCTATGGTCGAGCTTAAGGAATTGCAGCAGACGGTAGTTCAACTCAAGCAAGACCTTAATGATCGGGATCAGGAGGCCCTGCTTTCCGATCTTGACATTGGACATCTCCCAGAGGAAACTAGTGAAAATATACATCACACCGTCATCCTCTTAGCTGCAAAGTTAGGTGTAACCTTGGCATCACATTTGCTGAGCGTGTTGGAGCTGTTGACTCAAGCGGTGGTGGCACAGCTGGCGAGGTCAAGGGGCGTCCGCGCCGCGTTGTTGTGAGGCTGGGGCGGCGTGATCTGCGCGACGATCTATTGCGTGCTGCGCGCGTACGTCGCAATCTCACCACAGCAGACATTGGCCTTGCGGGTCCTCCGCGAAGAGTTTATATAAACGAGCGGTTGACTAAGCCAAACCGTCAGCTATTCCATAGGGTTCGCGAAGAGTCTCGGAAACATCAATGGAGGTATTCTTGGACAAAGCGAGGCCGCATATTTGTGCGGAAAGCTGATGGAAAAGCAGTGTACGTCGTACATTCGGAAGCTGATATGTGTCGTGTTTTTGGAAACGGCGTGGTTTGAGATTTGGTCGTATTATTGGTATATGGCTTTTAGTTTTGTTTATATTGTTGTGTTATATTACATAAAAAATAGGTACGATCGTTTCATCGATAAGGCTATTATGATAAAAATACCCAATGTAACTATAACTTATTTATCTACTTTTCATTTTATTTTGAGAAATATTTTTGTCGAATTTTGTAACCATGTATTTTATTTTAATTTAGACAATTTTGTATTATATGGCATTTATTTCAATTTAGATATTTTTGTATCATATTCTACATTACATTTAGTACATTCTTATAGGACATTAATCAACTCTGATTATGGTTAGTAAGCTATTAAAAATAGGTTTGTATAATGCAGGTTCCCTTGGTACGAATCATGACAACTTTGTAGCCACAGTTATTAGAAATGATTTGGATATTTTGGCGGTAAATGAGACTTGGCTTAGAACTGACGAGGAAGGTCGCGCCCCCGTGATTCCTGAATACCGACTCCGTCACTTACCCAGGAGCAATGGTGACCGCACGCGAGGGGGTGGGGTCGGCTATTATATCAAGCGTAATATTAGAGCACGCACTTGGTCTCATCCGGTTGATCCTGTGAATAAGTGCGTTGAACAAATGTGGCTATTTTTGACCCTAAACGGAGGAAAACTGGCGATCGGCACGGCTTACCGCCCTCGGTGGGTAAATGTTGATTTATTTTTTAACGCAATTACTGATACCATAACGTCAATTCCTAGCTATGACAACTTAATTTTATTGGGGGATTTTAATATAAATTTGTACAACAAAGATGATTCAAACACGATAAAATTCAATACCTTTCTGTCATGTCTTAATCTGTCACAATTGGTAACTGACCCAACCCATTTCACCGAAACTAGCCAGACTTTGATCGACGTCATTTGTACAGATTTGCGTGCCAGGAAAATCTCTTTAGAACTTGTAGGGACACTTTATGGGCACTGTTTAGTAGCCTGCGAATTTAATATCAAGCGTGAAAAATCTTTGCCTTATAGCATAACATACAGGCCTAAGAAAAGTATTGCTATAGACATTTTTAATAATGATCTGGAAACCATAAACTGGCATCAAATATATGCACTCAACGATGTAAATGAAATGGTGAGGATCTTCAACGAAAAAATCATAGCTTTATTTGATTTCCACGCGCCTTTGATTTCGACTATAATCAAGGAGCGCTCATACCCTTGGATAACCGACACAATAAAATGTATGATGAAGTTACGCGATGACGCCTCTACATCGTTTCATAAAACTAAGTCTGACAGTAAAAGGGATTATTATAAGTCATTAAAAGCAACAGTTAATCAGGCACTTTTTCACGAGAAGTCAGCATATTTTAAATATAATATAAATTGTAAGATAAACAACCCTAAAATTTTGTGGAAAAACTTGAAAAGTACTCTATTGCCGAAAAATAATATTGACTTACCTGCAATTTACAATGATCCCAATATTATAAATAATTACTTCTTAAATTTTCCATACTCTCCAGGGTCAACTATTTCACAACTAACATACTTTGAGTTTAACACATTTAGTGATGCAGTATTTAAAATTGAGCCGGTTAGTTTGGATATAATAATAAAAATTGTCAAAAGTTTAAAATCGAATGCAGAAGGCTGTGACAAAATTAGTTTGGACATGCTTATCATGACATTCCCCCATACAATAGATATTATAAGGAATTTGATTAATACATCTATAAATACATGCAAATTTCCAGATATGTGGAAAATTGCAATAGTACGCCCATTACCTAAGAATACTAACCCAGTGGAACTAAAGGATTTAAGACCAATAAGCATCTTGCCATGTTTATCGAAAATAGTAGAGAAAGCAATCTGCACACAGTTAACTGACTATCTTGAAAATAATAAAATTTTACCGGAAGTTCAGTCAGGGTTCAGAAAAGGACGTAGCACAACTACTGCTATACTTGACGTAACAGACAATATACTTGCTTCGCAAGATAAAAAAATGTTTACTCTGCTTGTGTTGCTTGATTTTTCACGAGCTTTCGATTATATAAACATTAATCTCCTTATGTCTAAGTTAAAGTTTTATGGATTTGATTGCAAATCCTTAGAATGGTTCCATAGCTACCTCAGTAATCGATTTCAGTACGTGCAGATCAGTCGAAATGACGGTACTAGGTTGGAGTCTGAAAAGTTAGCTGTTAAAAGAGGCGTTCCCCAGGGATCTATACTGGGGCCGATCCTATTTATTATATATACGGCAGATATAGTTAAGCATCTTAAATACTGCAAATGTCATATATACGCTGATGATATTCAGTTGTATATTTCTGGTGAACCTTCTAAAATTGATAGTATTATTGACAAATTAAACTATGACCTTTGTAGTATTGCTGATTGGGCTACGAATAATTGCCTTATGCTCAACCCTAGTAAGTCGAAATATCTTATATTTGGGAGTCCTTTTCAATTAAATAGTATTAATCCTACTGTTAGTATAATGCTTGGGGGTGAACCCATAGAGCGTGTTTACGAAGCTCGTAACCTGAGCTTGCTTATGGATTCGGATTTGCGCTATGAAAAGCATATTGGAAATGCAGTTAAAAATTGTTTTTATAAGTTGAAAGTTTTATATAGAATAAGACCATTTTTAAAGGAAAGTTTAAGGATTCAACTCGTTGAGTCATTAGTTTTATCTAAATTAAATTATATGGATGCAGTATTTGGTCCTCGCCTGTTAGCAAGAACAAAAAACATTATTCAACGAGTTCACCGACATAGCTCTCAGAATTAGCAAGTTGAAGTGGCGATGGGTGGGCCACATTGCTCGACAAACTGATAACCGATGGGGAAGAAAGGTTCTTGATTGGGTACCACACTACAACGGAAGACATAGAGTTGGTAGGCGGACTGAGGACATCGTGAAAGTCGCGGGTAGCCAGTGGTTACAAGTCGCTGATAGCCGTTCTTTGTGGCGTTATATGGGGGAGGCGTTTGTTCAACAGTATACGTCTTCCGGCTGATGATGATGATGATGATGATGATCCGGTTTTTACATCGTAAGATATTTATTTTTTATATGAATAAACGTATACACCACTAATATAACAAAAACGAATTTTTGTTGTCCCTTTATCATGGGTTGTGAATATCAGTACAAGATATTTACCGATATATTTGGCTAAATTAAAAGTTCACATTAATCGCTTAGCATTTTATCATTCTGCATTTTGCACCTTGTGGGTGGCTATCGACGCTGCGCTTGCTTGTTTGTGGCCTCCATTCGAGAACTTTTCAGCCACATCGACCATCAGTTCTGCCTGCGATTCGATCTCGTAGAGAAACACCGAGCCCTCTCATATGGCCCTCACCATAGTTTGTTGCGCCACTTTGAGCTTACTTATAAGGCCCGCAGGTAGAGGCCAAGAGAAAGAGTTTACGACGCTTACAATGATATACCTGCCAAAATGCCTTTTGCGTCTTTTGTACTAAAAAAATAATAATTAAAACGTACCAATACAGTTCCGTTTTCCAATTGAAAAGGTCCCAAAGTTATTGTGATCAGGTAACGTTGCTGCATCCAGCCATCTCTCTGGTCGGAACTGGTCTGCATCAGGGCCCCAATTTGGATTACGATTTAGACCATATATTGATAAGACGCAAGTCCCGTTTTTCTTAAGGGTGTAGTTTTCTGTAATTATGTTATTAATTTTATCACAGTGTTTATAATGAATAGATTAAAAAAAAACATGATTTAAGACAGGTTTAAATAGTACAAGTTTAATATTTAAATTACCTCACCTTGGTTTACGAACATATGGATGCATGATTAGTTATACATTTAATATGGCTTTAAGAAAGCCTTCACAATTAATAATAATTTTGGAACTGCAAGTCCACGATTGTCCAGTACAAGTTTTAATAGCGGTCAGTGAACTAAAAATATTTATGACATCTATTTGATTACTTAAACATACATAGATGAAATCACGTCTCTTTCCTGTTGTGGTAGGCAGAGACCATAGATTTCCACTTACTACGATCCTTAAATATCTCTTTCGATTCATCTATACTCATTAATCCTTTCATACATGAGCGTCGGTTTAGGGTACTTCTGACCTGGCCGGCCTGGCTGTCATTATATTAAAATCCACGCACTGCAGACTCATGGTCCGTACTCATTATGGATTTTTCTTTATTAAATTACATTTATCAATTGTATTAATATCATACTCTATACGTCAATAACTTTTTTACAACAAGGATGTTAGTTGTTGTAAAGCGGTGTTGTTACTTTAAAACTTAGTGAGTTCATAATATGTATATAATTATTTTGTCCTATAATCACTTCACGTAGGACGTATGCCACATCCATGGGATTCTAGTGGGTGCAGAACAAATATTGGCCGATGGTCGACAGTAAATTGGGATTGTTGTACCTTATATTGGAGACTCTTTCAATATACGTCAGCTGGTTGACATCTCCGATGATGAAGACATCTTCAGCAACCAGTAACCGTGCAGCCATTATGATGGCTTGAAGTGGTTCATGTGAGCTTCGTCTATGAAAAAACCTTTTTCCCTGCGCTTTATGAACCCTGATAAAACCAGAGATAGGCTTGCAGGATGTTTTTGCAAGTAGTCAGGTTTACCTCCCTGGTTGCTTTTCCTATCGCTAGGAATTTAAGAAATGTATTAAATGCGTGATATGTGGGCCTTGTTACTGAAATGAGGCTAGGCGAGCTGACTTGCACCTTGTCAGCTCTGGTTCTTTGTGTCTGCGGGGGGCCGGGGTGTTTATTGGAGGATTTTATGAATTCCATAACAGCGGCTGATTGTCGTTCCGTAGTTCTGGGTATTATATCCCTTAGGCTATTCGTGGCTGCGCAAACGATGTCCACGAATACATCTTGCGTCCAACTCGGCTTCCCCTTTCCTCATGGCTGAGCCTCTGCCTTGCTTCAGATTTGTTGACGTCGATCTTGTCTTGAAAGCGCTGAGATCCTGTTTGCGTAAACAAGCAAGTTTGGAGGCTGCTGATGTTTGTGTTTGCTGGCACAATGTTTGTAGGCACAATGGCCAACAGCCATTGTTGGCTTTGAGGTAGCTAAGATCTTTTCCTCTGTCCTCGTACGCCACAATGTGATGGCATCCTCCTCTCCGGAAGCTCGTTGTATTTTTTCCGTTTCATGGTGGTCTTGGTAGTGCTCCTGTTTAGCAGAGATGCCAGTCCAGTCCTTTATCGTTTTTTGTCACTACATCCTAATTTACACCATATCTTTCCCTGATCACACAATTCCTTATCCTGTCACCACGTTCGAATTAATTTTTTTTTCTTTTTTTTTTGATGTTATTGTGACGGAACAAGCTCGATGCCCACCTGATGTTAAGCGGACTGAACTCTGCCTATAACAGATGCATTTCATCAGAAGTCACGAATTGCACTGCACCCGTCACCTTGAGACATAGTTGTTAAGTCTCATGTGCCTGCAATTTCACTGGCTCTCAAGGACTACTGCCGAAACACACCGTTAGGTGCTTGGCGACAGATTTTCTACTTGAGGGTGGTAGCTAGCCAGACGGTCAATCGCAAAAAGCCCTTCCACTATGCGGTGAAGCTCGAGCCGGCGGTGGGGATCGAACCAGGGTACTGCGGCGCGGCAGTCCATAGCTATTACCGCTCGGCCATCATTGCTTCATACATTTATAATATATAAAGCTCGATTACCACTGACTGACTGACTGACTCACTGACATAAATGTTCTCCTAGAAGGAGCAGAGTAGGGTAAAAATGAAGTATAGCAAAAATGTTCGGGGGGTTTTGGTGAGTATGAGAAAAATCGAAAATCATAAAAATGACGTCTGCCAAGTGAAGATGGATGACGTATCTCAAAAACGGTGCAAGATAGGTAGGGGGTGTTTGGACAAATGTCATAGGGAATTGGGAGAGCAGTCGAATGACACCTGTCAAAAATCCAAAATGGCGGATTTCAAGATGGCCGCCATACAAAGTGATCCGAGCCTGCTGAAGCGAGGCCGTTAGGCCGAGCTTCAGTAGGGGCGGAGCAGTTTGTATGGTGGCCGTCTTGAAATCCGACATTTTGGATGTGTCTCACGTGCTCCTATCATTCTTTATACTGTATTTGGAGTCTTCTATCATAATTTGCGACTGTATTAGGAGTTTTTGTGGGATTTTTGACAGAATTTGGAGTAACTGTCCTATATTAGTGTAGTAGCGAGCCCGAAGGGCGAGCTCCTGGTGAGGCCGAAGGCCGAACTTTCGGCTCGCGAGGCCGAAGGCCGAGCGTTTGGTGCGTGAGCCCGAAGGGCGAACGCTTGGCGAGGCCGCAGGCCGAGCCGTGTTATTAACTTGCGAGGCCGAAGGCCGAGCTCCGAATCGAGAGTATTTTCCACATCTCTGACTGGTCTCCATGGCAACTGCCCGCGGTAACCGAAGCACCTACGAGTTGGGTTCCTTAACAAAAGTGATTCAGAACCTTGGTACCATTCTGCCCGTACCACCTTTTTATGGCAGTAGGGTGAATTTGGTTTGGTGGCTACAGTTTGTTTCTTTATTGTATTGAGAGTTTATATGGGATTTCATACTTCTATTGGAGTTTTGAACACACTTTTTTTTACGTATTAGGTGTCTTGATATAAGTTAAAATTGCACAACGATAAATGCGGGCCGCATGCGGCCCGCACACTGCCCGAAATACTAGTTATAATATATAAAGCTGGATTACCGTACACTGACTGACTCACTGACTGACATAATTGTTCTCCCAGAAGGAGTCGAGTAGGAAGAAAGTAATGTACAGCAAAAATGTTCTGGGGGTTTGTGTGAGTATGGGAAAAATCCGAAAACTCAAAGATGACGTCTGCCAAGTAAAATTGGATGGCGTATCTCCGAAACGGTAAGAGATAGGTAGGGGGTGCTTGACCAAATGTCATAGGGAATCAGGAGAGCAGTCGGATAACATTAGTCAAAAATCCAAAATGGCGGATTTCAAAATGGCCGCCATACAAAATCCTTCGATCCCTCAAAAAAGAAGCTGGTTCTACCAGAAAGAGTTGAGGTCGGTTATAGTAATGTATTACTTAAATGACTAAGGGGTTTAGCTGAGTAGGGAAAAAATTAAAAACCCTAGAAATGACGCCTGCCAAGTAAAGCTGGACTACGTATCTCAAAAACGGTAAGAGATAGGTTGGGGGTGTTTGAACAAATGTCATAGAAAATCGGGAGAGCAGTCGAATGACACATGTCAAATGTGCTACTCTCATTCTTCATACATTATTTGGAGTATTTGACCTTACAATGTCGACTGTATAAGAGATTTTGTGGGATTTTCAACTGAATTTGGAGTAAATGTCCTACTGGCCGTGTAGCGAGCCCGAAGGGCGAGCTTCTGGTGAGGCCGAAGGCCGAACTTTCGGGCCGCGAGGCCGTAGGCCGAGTGGACGGTGCGCGAGGCCGCAGGTCGAGCCGTGTTAGTAACTTGCGAGGCCGAAGGCCGAGCTCAGACTTGCACCGATTTGGCTGAAAATCGATATATAGGTTGTTCTCGTCATCCTTATTCCAAATATGAAATTTTTATTTCGATGACGTCTGCCAAGTAAAAAAAGTTACTCCGATTTGGCTGAAACTCGATATTTATGTGGTTCTGGACGTCCTTATTCTAAATCAAAAAATTTTGTTTCGATGACGTCTGCCAAGTAAAAAAAGTTACGCCGATTTGGCTGAAACTCGATATTTAGGTGGTTTTGGGTGTCCTTATTCCAAATCTAAAATTTTTTTTTCGATGACGTCTGCCAAGTAAAACAAGTTACTCCGATTTGGCTGAAACTCGATATTTAGGTGGTTCTGGGTGTCCTGATTCCAAATCAAAATTTTTTTTTTCGATGACGTCTGCCAAGTAAAAAAAAGTACTCCGATTTGGCTTAAATTTTATATCTAGGTTGTTCTGGACGTCCTTATTCCAAATATGAAATTTTTTTTTCGATGACGTCTGCCAAGTGCAGATAAATCAAGAATCTCGAAAACGGTAATAGATAGGTAGGGGGTTTTTGAAAATATGTCATAGGGAATAAGGAGAGCAGTCGAATGACATTTTGGATGTGTCTTACGTGCTCCTATCATTCTTTATACTGCATTTGGAGTATTTTTCCTTAATTTTCGACTGTATTAGGAGTTTTTGTGGGATTTTTGACTGAATTTGGAGTGACTGTCCAACTTTAGTGTATAGCGAGCCCGAAGGGCGAGCTCCCGGTGAGGCCGAAGGCCGAACTTTCGGCTCGCGAGGCCGGAGGCCGAGCGTAGGGTGCGTGAGCCCGAAGGGCGAGCGCTTGGCGAGGCCGTAGTCCGAGCCGTATTAGCAACTTGCGAGGCCGAAGGCCGAGCTCAAACTTGAGAGTTTTTTCCACGTCTCCGACTGGTCTCCATGGCAACTGCCCGCGGTAACCGAAGCACCTACGAGTGGGGTTCCTTAACAAAAGTTACTCAGAACCTTGGTACCATTCTGCCCGTACCACCTTTTTATGGCAGTAGGGTGAATCTGCTTTAGTAGCTACAGTATGTTTCTCTACTGTATTACAAGTTTATTTGGGATTTATATTTCTATTGGAGTTTTGAACAATTTTTTTTTATGTATTAGGTGTTTTGATATAGTTTAAAATTTCATAACGATGAATGCGGGCCGCATGCGGCCCGCACACTGCCCGAAATACTAGTTATAATATATAAAGCTGGATTACCGTACACTGACTGACTCACTGACTCACTGACTGACATAATTGTTCTCCCAGAAGGAGTCGAGTAGGAAGAAAGTAATGTATAGCAAAAATGTTCTGGGGGTTTGTGTGAGTATGGGAAAAATCCGAAAACTCAAAGATGACGTCTGCCAAGTAAAGCTGGACTACGTATCTCAAAAACGGTAAGAGATAGGTTGGGGGTGTTTGAACAAATGTCATAGGGAATCAGGAGAGCAGTCGAATGACACCTGTCAAATGTACTACTCTCATTCTTCATACATTATTTGGAGTATTTAACCTTACAATGTCGACTGTATTAGGAGTGTTTGTGGGAATTTCAACTCAATTTAGAGTAACTCTGTCCTACTGTCAGTGTAGCGAGCCCGAAGGGCGAGCTTTTGGTGAGGCCGAAGGCCGAACTTTCGGGCCGCGAGGCCGTAGGCCGAGTGGACGGTGCGCGAGCCCGCAGGGCGAGCACTAGGCGAGGCCGCAGGTCAAGCCGTGTTAGGAACTTGCGAGGCCGAAGGCCGAGCTCAGACTTGCACCGATTTGGCTGAAAATCGATATATAGGTTGTTCTCGTCATCCTTATTCCAAATATGACATTTTTATTTCGATGACGTCTGCCAAGTAAAAAAAGTTACTCCGATTTGGCTGAAACTCGATATTTATGTGGTTCTGGACGTCCTTATTCTAAATCAAAAATTTTTGTTTCGATGACGTCTGCCAAGTAAAAAAAGTTACTCCGATTTGGCTGAAACTCGATATTTAGGTGGTTCTGGGTGTCCTTATTCCAAATCTAAAATTTTTTTTTCGATGACGTCTGCCAAGTAAAACAAGTTACTCCGATTTGGCTGAAACTCGATATTTAGGTGGTTCTGGGTGTCCTTATTCCAAATCAAAATTATTTTTTTCGATGACGTCTGCCAAGTAAAAAGAAGTACTCCGATTTGGCTTAAATTTCATATCTAGGTTGTTTTGGACGTCCTTATTCCAAATATGAAATTTTTTTTTCGATGACGTCTGCCAAGTGTAGATAAATCACGAATCTCGAAAACGGTAATAGATAGGTAGGGGGTTTTTGAAAATATGTCATAGGGAATAAGGAGAGCAGTCGAATGACATTTTGGATGTGTCTTACGTGCTCCTATCATTCTTGATACTGCATTTGGAGTGTTTTTCCTTAATTTTCGACTGTATTAGGAGTTTTTGTAGGGATTTTTGACTGAATTTGGAGTTACTGTCCAACTTTAGTGTATAGCGAGCCCGAAGGGCGAGCTCCCGGTGAGGCCGAAGGCCGAACTTTCGGCTCGCGAGGCCGAAGGCCGAGCGTAGGGTGCGTGAGCCCGAAGGGCGAGCGCTTGGCGAGGCCGTAGGCCGAGCCGTATTAGTAACTTGCGAGGCCGAAGGCCGAGCTCCGACTTGAGAGTTTTTTCCACGTCTCCGACTGGTCTCCATGGCAACTGCCCGCGGTAACCGAAGCACCTACGAGTGGGGTTCCTTAACAAAAGTGACTCAGAACCTTGGTACCATTCTGCCCGTACCACCTTTTTATGGCAGTAGGGTGAATCTGCTTTAGTAGCTACAGTATGTTTCTCTACTGTATTACAAGTTTATTTGGGATTTCATGTTTCTATTGGAGTTTTGAACATATTTTTTTTATGTATTAGGTGTTTTGATATAGTCTAAAATTTCATAACGATAAATGCGGGCCGCATGCGGCCCGCACACTGCCCGAAAAACTAGTTTATATATATTACTGGTTTGCGATACTTTTCTTTGAAATAAAATAATTTTGATCGACCTAAGCTTCTGTGGCAAACAAGGGGCTTAATTTTAACAACTTGTTCGTTTATTTTTAACCCAGACAAGGTTAGTTTCCACGCTTGGCACCCTTTCCATCGCATACAACTGCACACTTTTGTATTATTTTATACTAAGCAATAATGTATTAATCTACGAATAAAGTTAAAAGTTGATATTTACTGTTCGCAACTCTGAAAGGAACAAGATATTTGTCCTTTCTACTGTTGAAACTACAATTGAGTTTGAAATAAATTGTAAGTAATTTTTTACTTGTTATTTTTTTAACCATTACAATTAAAGAAAAAACGTTTAGCTAATTTTTATGGTAAAAAATAAAAATAAATTACATTGTTGGCGATAAACTAATTGGCGATAAACAAGGGCCGTCAACGACATATTCTTATATTATAGTTAAATATCCTTCTTAAGTGACGTTTAGTTACGTATTCGCCCTCGAGAGCCCACAGCTTGACAAAGAAGCGGCATGTTTCTCGTTTGTTTGATCCTCCGAAAATTTTCTTGAGAAATTCGCTTGAATTCTTTAATCAACACGTCAGTAAGCTGCTGCTGTGTCAGAGGTGTAAAAGGACGGTTCCGGATGCGCCCGTCGAGGTGTTCAAGTAGATTTAGGTCAGGGCTCGTGTGTGTAGGCTGTTTCCCTCGGGGTGACGGGCTAGAATGTCACCTCCTCATCTCTACCCGTGGGTGTAGTAAGAGGCGACTAAGCGTAATACACCAGAAGGGCAGCAGCGCTTGCTTAGAAACTGATTTCTCACACTGCGATCCTCAAGATGCCTGCCATGCGTGGGGATTATGACAACCCCCCCTATAATGGGGAAGGTTGTGTTCAGCAGTGGACAATCCGGCTGATACAATACAGTGTGTAGGCTGTAGCATGTGACATGGTAAGTGATGACATGGTTGATGATGTTGTTCAGACTAACCTAGAATTACTGGCTCTCAAGGACATCTGCCGGAATACACTGTTAGGTGTTTAACGACAGAGTTTCTACATGAGGGTGGTAGCTAGCCAGGCGTGCTAGCGTTGCATTTTATTATACATCTAACAATCTTTTATGGCAGTTTTACTAGAGTGTCATCTCCTAATGGTTTATTATACGTATTGCTTATCCTTGTAATTATCTATAACTAGAGCATCACTTACCTACAGGTAAGATATTGATAGCTAAAGACTTGCCTACCAGTAAAAAAATACATAAAAGAATAATCATTATCATAAACAAAGTCGATGCCGTATATCATCAAAATCTGTTAAGTGGTTTCGGAGTGAAGAAATCCCTTTTTTCAAGAAAAATATATGTACCTATATACTATATTAATTTATACCAAAGAAGTTAGTAGCGTACATGAAAAAATGGTATGTTATTTGAATTTTGACCGTACTCATCTTAATGTCCTTGTCGATATGTCTACCAACAACTGGCACGGTAGGATATAAACGCAGCGTTTCTTTTAGTACTGCTTCTGTGAATAATAATTTTGGCAAGTCATCTTTGTCTGGATCCCGGTGTGACTTTTCAAATACCTCAATAACTCTGAAAGTAAATTGTTTTATTTTTTTATTAATAACATTTATTTTTGGTAATACAAAAAACTGCGCACAGATATCAAATTATGTAGCAAATACACAAGTAAAAAGTTATATTCAATGCAAAATCTGCACTTTGTGTCACGTGTCGATAATACTCACTCATTAAATACTTTCTGTTGTACATCAGGATATGATCCCAATATAAGAAATAATATATTTAGTGACATCGCCGTAGTGTCAAAACCAGCGGTTATTATGGTATCAACTTCTTCTCGTATGTGTTCATCAGTAAAACAATTATTTTTGATACGCAGGAGATAATCAAGAAATGTTTTAGGTGTTCCTTTAAAAAATTGGAATTAATGTGTAAATACATTTGTATTATTCTTATTATTATTATTTTATATCGGCCCATCCCCAAAAAAACTGTTACTTTTTAATAATAAATAATAAATTGAAAATAAATGATTGTCAATGAAAAAGTCTATTATTCAATAGAAAGAAGATATGTTTTAGAGTGATCGCAAAAATGATCAAGAGAAAATTCTATTCAGCCAATTATTTCAATCATTGTTGTCTTTACTGATGAGCAATGAAAATTTCAAGGGTTAGTAGTTACGTGCTTCAGAAGAATAGCCGTAGTTACCTGTCTCAGGTTTTGTAGTTTTAATTTCGCCTTTCTTTTTTTCAATTATCTGTGACACACATAAAACAATTTTATTAAAACTACTACCAACTAAATATGTTACGCAGTAAGTACAAGAAGACCAATTGACACTTAAAATTGTCACCCACTTGACCCGGGGCTTCTTGTAGGCTCTCGAGAGTAAACCTACGGGCGAGGATAATTCTAGCGCCACATTATCACTTCAAATCTGTTTGAGAGAAATTCAATGGTGCCACCTGAGATTCTTGTGCAAAGTAAATAAAGCGGTGCAAACATGATTAAATTGTAGTCACATTATTTAAGTTTGAGCCAATGCTTGAATAAAAGTTTTGGTTTATGAGAACTAGAAGTCCTATCCTCCTCCAATCTTAGATCTTTTTGTCCAAAACTTATCAGAGTGTGTTGCCGATGCGACAAATGACTATTACTCTCACTTAGAAAGTTGGCACAAAGCATTTCATTTCAATAACGCTGACTGGCTAGATACAGTTATCAACTCGTACTGAGCTGAAGCTTTTTGGATGTACACATTCTACCAGTTTTTATACATCTACTTTTCTGTAAGCTTTCGTGAACTAAACTCATGTTTCTAAATCATAAACGCGTTAATCTAAAATCACTCCCGCCGCTCCTCAAGACGATGACACCCGCTTCTTCAGTCTACTCCTGACCACGGTCAATGCAACTTGATCGAAACGTCGAGGTTAGTCAAAATATTATTATTTTGATGTTAATTCGTGCGTCTATAGACCTGTTTATAATTAAAAAAGACGGATTTTATACTTCTATTCAAAAATACATACCGATTTTGAAACTTCTATAAATTCCTTTACACATATATTTTCTTCCTTTTTCAAGTTGGACATCTTGTAAATAAAACCAATGTGAAACCAAATCTTTTTGATTCTTTCTTCAAATCTGTGCAGTGATTTATCTTGGTGATACAAATATTTATCTCGAAGATC
This sequence comes from Plagodis pulveraria, assembly GCA_963890685.1. NCBI lineage: Eukaryota > Metazoa > Arthropoda > Insecta > Lepidoptera > Geometridae > Plagodis > Plagodis pulveraria. Next base: position 2,813,890 of record OY982963.1, on the reverse strand, counting down.
GTTATTGGCATTACATTGCAAGCCAGTAGTTGTTACTAAAAAAATGTATTTTTATTAAGCTGACGTACGACTATTATGCGATCAATCCAAACAAAAGGTTTCGTATTGCAACAACACGTAGAAACAAAATTTGCGCTTGGTTACAGTTTGAAAACTAGGTAATAACTAGTTTTTCGGGCAGTGTGCGGGCCGCATGCGGCCCGCATTTATCGTTATGAAATTTTAGACTATATCAAAACACCTAATACATAAAAAAAATATGTTCAAAACTCCAATAGAAACATGAAATCCCAAATAAACTTGTAATACAGTAGAGAAACATACTGTAGCTACTAAAGCAGATTCACCCTACTGCCATAAAAAGGTGGTACGGGCAGAATGGTACCAAGGTTCTGAGTCACTTTTGTTAAGGAACCCCACTCGTAGGTGCTTCGGTTACCGCGGGCAGTTGCCATGGAGACCAGTCGGAGACGTGGAAAAAACTCTCAAGTCGGAGCTCGGCCTTCGGCCTCGCAAGTTACTAATACGGCTCGGCCTACGGCCTCGCCAAGCGCTCGCCCTTCGGGCTCACGCACCCTACGCTCGGCCTTCGGCCTCGCGAGCCGAAAGTTCGGCCTTCGGCCTCACCGGGAGCTCGCCCTTCGGGCTCGCTATACACTAAAGTTGGACAGTAACTCCAAATTCAGTCAAAAATCCCTACAAAAACTCCTAATACAGTCGAAAATTAAGGAAAAACACTCCAAATGCAGTATCAAGAATGATAGGAGCACGTAAGACACATCCAAAATGTCATTCGACTGCTCTCCTTATTCCCTATGACATATTTTCAAAAACCCCCTACCTATCTATTACCGTTTTCGAGATTCGTGATTTATCTACACTTGGCAGACGTCATCGAAAAAAAAATTTCATATTTGGAATAAGGACGTCCAAAACAACCTAGATATGAAATTTAAGCCAAATCGGAGTACTTCTTTTTACTTGGCAGACGTCATCGAAAAAAATAATTTTGATTTGGAATAAGGACACCCAGAACCACCTAAATATCGAGTTTCAGCCAAATCGGAGTAACTTGTTTTACTTGGCAGACGTCATCGAAAAAAAAATTTTAGATTTGGAATAAGGACACCCAGAACCACCTAAATATCGAGTTTCAGCCAAATCGGAGTAACTTTTTTTACTTGGCAGACGTCATCGAAACAAAAATTTTTGATTTAGAATAAGGACGTCCAGAACCACATAAATATCGAGTTTCAGCCAAATCGGAGTAACTTTTTTTACTTGGCAGACGTCATCGAAATAAAAATGTCATATTTGGAATAAGGATGACGAGAACAACCTATATATCGATTTTCAGCCAAATCGGTGCAAGTCTGAGCTCGGCCTTCGGCCTCGCAAGTTCCTAACACGGCTTGACCTGCGGCCTCGCCTAGTGCTCGCCCTGCGGGCTCGCGCACCGTCCACTCGGCCTACGGCCTCGCGGCCCGAAAGTTCGGCCTTCGGCCTCACCAAAAGCTCGCCCTTCGGGCTCGCTACACTGACAGTAGGACAGAGTTACTCTAAATTGAGTTGAAATTCCCACAAACACTCCTAATACAGTCGACATTGTAAGGTTAAATACTCCAAATAATGTATGAAGAATGAGAGTAGTACATTTGACAGGTGTCATTCGACTGCTCTCCTGATTCCCTATGACATTTGTTCAAACACCCCCAACCTATCTCTTACCGTTTTTGAGATACGTAGTCCAGCTTTACTTGGCAGACGTCATCTTTGAGTTTTCGGATTTTTCCCATACTCACACAAACCCCCAGAACATTTTTGCTATACATTACTTTCTTCCTACTCGACTCCTTCTGGGAGAACAATTATGTCAGTCAGTGAGTCAGTGAGTCAGTCAGTGTACGGTAATCCAGCTTTATATATTATACTAGTTTTTCGGGCAGTGTGCGGGCCGCATGCGGCCCGCATTTATCGTTGTGCAGTACTAAACTTAACCTTAACTCCTTATACATTTAAAAAAAATACGTTCAAAACTCTAATAGAAGTATGAAATCCCAAATAAACTCTCCATAAAATAAAGATCCATACTGTAGCCACTAAAGCAGATTCACCCTACTGCCATTAAAAGGTGGTACGGGCAGAATGGTACCAAGGTTCTGAGTCACTTTTGTTAAGGAACCCCACTCGTAGGTGCTTCGGTTACCGCAGGCAGTTGCCATGGAGACCAGTCTGTGACGTGGAAAATACTCTCAAGTCGGAGCTCGGCCTTCGGCCTCGCAAGTTACTAACACGGCTCGGCCTGCGGCCTCGCCAAGCGCTCGCCCTTCGGGCTCACGCACCCTACGCTCGGCCTTCGGCCTCGCGAGCCGAAAGTTCGGCCTTCGGCCTCACCGGGAGCTCGCCCTTCGGGCTCGCTATACACTAAAGTTGGACAGTAACTCCAAATTCAGTCAAAAATCCGACAAAAACTCCTAATACAGTCGAAAATTAAGGAAAAACACTCCAAATGCAGTATAAAGAATGATAGGAGCACGTAAGACACATCCAAAATGTCATTCGACTGCTCTCCTTATTCCCTATGACATATTTTCAAAAACCCCCTACCTATCTATTACCGTTTTCGAGATACGTGATTTATCTGCACTTGGCAGACGTCATCGAAAAAAAAATTTCATATTTGGAATAAGGACGTCCAGAACAACCTAGATATAAAATTTAAGCCAAATCGGAGTACTTTTTTTTACTTGGCAGGCGTCATCGAAAAAAAAAAATTTGATTTGGAATAAGGACACCCAGAACCACCTAAATATCGAGTTTCAGCCAAATCGGAGTAACTTTTTTTACTTGGCAGACGTCATCGAAAAATTTTTTTTTGATTTGGAATAAGGACGTCCAGAACCACATAAATATCGAGTTTCAGCCAAATCGGAGTAACTTTTTTTACTTGGCAGACGTCATCGAAAAATTTTTTTTTGATTTGGAATAAGGACGTCCAGAACCACATAAATATCGAGTTTCAGCCAAATCGGAGTAACTTTTTTTACTTGGCAGACGTCATCGAAATAAAAATTTCATATTTGAAATAAGGATGACGAGAACAACCTATATATCGATTTTCAGCCAAATCGGTGCAAGTCTGAGCTCGGCCTTCGGCCTCGCAAGTTACTAACATGGGTCGGCCTGCGGCCTCGCCTAGCGCTCGCCCTGCGGGCTCGCGCACCGTCAACTCGGCCTACGGCCTCGCGGCCCGAAAGTTCGGCCTTCGGCCTCACCAGAAGCTCGCCCTTTGGGCTCGCTACACGGCCAGTAGGACAATTACTCCAAATTCAGTTGAAAATCCCACAAAAACTCCTAATACAGTCGACATTGTAAGGTCAAATACTCCAAATAATGTATGAAGAATGAGAGTAGCACATTTGACAGGTGTCATTCGACTGCTCTCCCGATTCCCTATGACATTTGTTCAAACACCCCCAACCTATCTCTTACCGTTTTCGAGATACGTAGTCCAGCTTTACTTGGCAGGCGTCATTTCTAGGGTTTTTAATTTTTCCCCTACTCAGCTAAACCCCTTAGTCATTTTCGTAATACATTACTATAACCGTACTCAACTCTTTCTGGTAGAACCAGCTACTTTTTTGAGGGATCGAAGGATTTTGTATGGCGGCCATTTTGAAATCCGCCATTTTGGATTTTTGACAAATGTCATCCGACTGCTCTCCCGATTCCCTATGACATTTGGTCAAGCACCCCCTACCTATCTCCTACCGTTTCAGAGATACGCCATCCAATTTTACTTGGCAGACGTCATCTTTGAGTTTTCGGATTTTTCCCATACTCACACAAACCCCCAGAACATTTTTGCTATACATTACTTTCTTCCTACTCGACTCCTACTGGGAGAACAATTATGTCAGTCAGTGAGTCAGTGAGTCAGTCAGTGTACGGTAATCCAGCTAGGCCTCGCTTCAGCAGGCTCGGATCATTTTGTATGGCGGCCATCTTGAAATCCGCCATTTTGGATTTTTGATATATGTCATCCGACTGCTCTTCCGATTCCCTATGACATTTGTTCAATCACCCTCTACCTATCTCTTACCGTTTTTGAGATTCGTCATCCATCTCTTCTTGGCAGGCGTCTTTTTAATGATTTTCGATTTTTCTCATACTCACCAAAACCCCCCAAACATTTTTGCCATACATCACTTTGCTCCTACTCGTCTCCTTCTAGGAGAACATTTATGTCAGTCAGTGAGTCAGTCAGTGAGTGGTAATCGAGCTTTATTATTATTAACTAGTTTTTCGGGCAGTGTGCGGGCCGCATGCGGCCCGCATCTATCTTAAGTCATTTGAAAATTCCACAGAAACACCTAATACTTTAGAAAAAAATGTTTTCAAAACTGCAATAGAAGTATGAATTCCCATATAAACTCTCAATACAATAAAGAACCATACTGTAGCCACTAAAGCAGATTCACCCTACTGCCATAAAAAGGTGGAACGGGCAGAATGGTACCAAGGTTCTGAGTCACTTTTGTTAGGTAACCCCACTCGTAGGTGCTTAGGTTACCGCAAGCAGTTGCCATGGAGACCAGTTGGTGACGTGGAAAATACTCTCAAGTCGGAGCTCGGCCTTCGGCCTCGCAAGATACTAACACGGCTCGGCCTGCGGCCTCGCCAAGCGCTCGCCCTTCGGGCTCACGCACCCTACGCTCGGCCTTCGGCCTCGCGAGCCGAAAGTTCGGCCTTCGGCCTCACCGGGAAGTCGCCCTTCGGGCTCGCCATACACTAAAGTTGGACAGTAACTCCAAATTCAGTCAAAAATCCCACAAAAACTCCTAATACAGTCGAAAATTAAGGAAAAACACTCCAAATGCAGTATAAAGAATGATAGGAGCACGTAAGACACATCCAAAATGTCATTTGACTGCTCTCCTTATTTCCTATGACATATTTTCAAAAACCCTCTACCTATCTATTACCGTTTTCGAGATACGTGATTTATCTGCACTTGGCAGACGTCATCGAAAAAACAATTTCATATTTGGAATAAAAGCGTCCAGAACAACCTAGATATAAAATTTAGGCCAAATCGGAGTACTTTTTTTTACTTGGCAGACGTCATCGAAAAAAAAAATTTTGATTTGGAATAAGGACACCCAGAACCACCTAAATATCGAGTTTCAGCCAAATCGGAGTAACTTGTTTTACTTGGCAGACGTCATCGAAAAAAAAAATTTAGATTTGGAATAAGGACACCCAGAACCACCTAAATATCGAGTTTCAGCCAAATCGGAGTAACTTTTTTTACTTGGCAGACGTCATCGAAATAAAAATTTCATATTTGGAATAAGGATGACGAGAACAACCTATATATCGATTTTCAGCCAAATCGGTGCAAGTCTGAGCTCGGCCTTCGGCCTCGCAAGTTACTAACATGGCTCGGCCTGCGGCCTCGCGCACCGTCCACTCGGCCTACGGCCTCGCGGCCCGAAAGTTCGGCCTTCGGCCTCACCAGAAGCTCGCCCTTCGGGCTCGCTACACGGCCAGTAGGACAATTACTCCAAATTCAGTTGAAAATCCCACAAAAACTCCTAATACAGTCGACATTGTAAGGTCAAATACTCCAAATAATGTATGAAGAATGAGAGGAGCACGTGTGACAGGTGTCATTCGACTGCTCTCCCGATTCTCTATGACATTTGCTCAATCACCCCCAACCTATCTCTTACTGTTTTCGAGATACGTAGTCCAGCTTTACTTGGCAGGCGTCATTTCTAGGGTTTTTAATTTTTCCCCTACTCAGCTAAGCCCCTTAGTCATTTTCGTAATACATTACTATAACCGTACTCAACTCTTTCTGGTATAACCAGCTACTTTTTTGAGGGATCGAAGGATTTTGTATGGCGGCCATTTTGAAATCCGCCATTTTGGATTTTTGACATGTGTCATCCGACTGCTCTCCCGATTCCCTATGACATTTGGTCAAGCACCCCCTACCTATCTCTTACCGTTTCAGAGATACGCCATCCAATTTTACTTGGCAGACGTCATCTTTGAGTTTTCGGATTTTTCCCATACTCACACAAACCCCCTCTACACTTTTCCCATACATCATATTCTTCCTTCTCGACTCCTTCTGGGAGAACAATGATGTCAGTCAGTCAGTGAGTCAGTGAATCAGTCAGTGTACGGTAATCCAGCTTTATATATTATAACTAGTATTTCGGGCAGTGTGCGGGCCGCATGCGGCCCGCATTTATCGTTATGCAATTTGAACTTATATCAAAACACTTAATACGTAAAAAAAAGTGTGTTCAAAACTCCAATAGAAGTATGAAGTCCCATATAAACTCTCAATACAATAAAGAAACAAACTGTAGCCACCAAACTAAATTCACCCTACTGCCATGAAAAGGTGGTACGGGCAGAATGGGACCAGGGTTCCGAGTCACTTTTGTTAAGGAACCCCACTCGTAGGTGCTTCGGTTACCGCGGGCAGTTGCCGTGGAGACCAGTCGGTGACGTGGAAAATACTCTCGAGTCGGAGCTCGGCCTTCGGCCTCGCAAGTTACTAACATGGCTCGGCCTGCGGCCTCGCCAAGCGCTCGCCCTTCGGGCTCACGCACCATACGCTCGGCCTTCGGCCTCACGAGCCGAAAGTTCGGCCTTCGGCCTCACCAGGAGCTCGCCCTTTGGGCTTGCTACTACAATAACGTAGAACAGTAACTCCAAAGTCAGTCTAAAAACCTACAAAAACTCCTAATACAGTCGCAAAATTTGAGATAAAACACTCCAAATGCAGTATAAAGAATGAGAGGAGCACATGTGACACATCCAAAATGTCATTCGACTGCTCTCCTTATTCCCTATGACGTTTTTTCAAAAACCCCCTACCTATCTGTTACCGTTTTCGAGATACGTGATTTATCTGCACTTGGCAGACGTCATCGAAAAAAAAATTCATATTTGGAATAAGGACGTCCAGAACAACCTAGATATCGAGTTTCAGCCAAATCGGAGTAACTTTTTTTACTTGGCAGACGTCATCGAAAAAAAATTTTAGATTTGGAATAAGGACACCCAGAACCACCTAAATATCGAGTTTCAGCCAAATCGGAGTAACTTTTTTTACTTGGCAGACGTCATCGAAAAAATTTTTTTTGATATGGAATAAGGACGTCCAGAACCACATAAATATTGAGTTTCAGCCAAATCGGAGTAACTTTTTTAACTTGGCAGACGTCATCGAAATAAAAATTTCATATTTGAAATAAGGATGACGAGAACAACCTATATATCGATTTTCAGCGAAATCTGTGCAAGTCTGAGCTCGGCCTTCGGCCTCGCAAGTTACTAACATGGCTCGGCCTGCGGCCTCGCCTAGCGCTCGCCCTACGGGCTCGCGCACCGTCCACTCGGCCTACGGCCTCGCGGCCCGAAAGTTCGGCCTTCGGCCTCACCAGAAGCTCGCCCTTCGGGCTCGCTACACAGCCAGTAGGACAATTACTCCAAATTCAGTTGAAAATCCCACAAAAACTCCTAATACAGTCGACATTGTAAGGTCAAATACTCCAAATAATGTATGAAGAATGAGAGTAGCACATTTGACAGGTGTCATTCGACTGCTCTCCCGATTCCCTATGACATTTGTTCAAACCCCCCCAACCTATATCTTACCGTTTTTGAGATACGTAGTCCAGCTTTACTTGGCAGGCGTCATTTCTAGGGTTTTTAATTTTTTTCCTACTCAGCTAAACCCCTTAGTCATTTTCGTAGTACATGACTATAACCGTACTCAACTCTTTCTGGTAGAACCAGCTTCTTTTTTGAGGGATCGAAGGATTTTGTATGGCGGCCATTTTGAAATCCGCCATTTTGGATTTTTGACAAATGTCATCTGACTGCTCTCCCGATTCCCTATGACATTTGGTCAAGCACCCCCTACCTACCTCTTACCGTTTCAGAGATACGCCATCCAATTTTACTTGGCAGACGTCATCTTTGAGTTTTCGGATTTTTCCCATACTCCCCTAAACCTCCTCTACACTTTTCCCATACATCACTTTCTTCCTTCTCGACTCCTTCTGGGAGAACAATGATGTCAGTCAGTGAATCAGTCAGTCAGTCAGTCAGTCAGTCAGTGTACGGTAATCCAGCTTTATATATTATAATAACTAGTTTTTCGGGCAGTGTGCGGGCCGCATGCGGCCCGCATCTATCTTTACTCATTTGGAAATTTCGCAGAAACACCTAATACGTAAAAAAAGTGTGTTCAAAACTCAAATAGAAGTATGAAATCCCATATAAACTCTCAATACACTAAAGAACCATACTGTAGCCACCAAACCTGATTACCTACTGCCATAAAAAGGTGGTACGGGCAGAATGGGACCAGGGTTCCGAGTCACTTTTGTTAAGGAACCCCACTCGTAGGTGCTTTGGTTATCGCGGGCAGTTGCCATGGAGACCAGTCGGAGACGTGGAAAATACTCTCAAGTCGGAGCTCGGCCTTCGGCCTCGCAAGTTACCAGCACGGCTCGGCCTCCGGCCTCGCCAGGCGCTCGCCCTTCGGGCTCACGCACCATACGCTCGGCCTTCGGCCTCGCGAGCCGAAAGTTCGGCCTTCGGCCTCACCAGGAGCTCGCCCTTCGGGCTCGCTAATACAATAACGTAGGACAGTAACTCCAAATTCAGTCAAAAAACCTACAAAAACTCCTAATACAGTCGAAACTATGAGGTAAAACACTCCAAATGCAGTATAAAGAATGAGAGGAGCAAGTGTGACAGGTGTCATTCGACTGCTCTCCCGATTCCCTATGACATTTGTTCAAACACCCCCAACCTATCTCTTACCGTTTTCGAGATACGTAGTCCAGCTTTACTTGGCAGGCGTCATTTCTAGGGTTTTTAGTTTTTCCCTACTCAGCTAAACCCCTTAGTCATTTTCGTAATACATTACTATAACCGTACTCAACTCTTTCTGGTAGAACCAGCTACTTTTTGAGGGATCGAAGGATTTTGTATGGCGGCCATTTTGAAATCCGCCATTTTGTATTTTTGACAAATGTCATCCGACTGCTCTCCCGATTCCCTATGACATTTGGTCAAGCACCCCCTACCTATCTCTTACCGTTTCAGAGATACGCTATCCAATTTTACTTGGCAGACGACATCTTTGAGTTTTCGGATTTTTCCCATACTCACACAAACCCCCTCTACACTTTTCCCATACATCACTTACTTCCTTCTCGACTCCTTCTGGGAGAACAATGATGTCAGTCAGTGAATCAGTCAGTCAGTCAGTCAGTCAGTCAGTCAGTCAGTCAGTGTACGGTAATCGAGCTTTATATATTATAAATAACTAGTTATTCGGGCAGTGTGCGGGCCGCATGCGGCCCGCATTTTTCGTTATGCAATTGGAAACAATATCAAAACACCTTATACATTAAAAAAAAAAAAAAAACCATAACAGTATGAAATCCCATATAAACTCCTTATACAGTAGAGAACCAAACTGTAGCCATCAACCCAGATTCACCCTACTGCCATAAAAAAGTGGTACGGGCAGAATGGTACCAAGGTTCTGAGTCACTTTTGTTAAGGGACCCCACTCGTAGGTGCTTCGGTTACCGCGGGCAGTTGCCATGGAGACCAGTCGGTGACGTGGAAAATACTCTCAAGTCGGAGCTCGGCCTTCGGCCTCGCAAGCTACTAACACGGCTCGGCCTGCGGCCTCGCCAAGCGCTCGCCCTTCGGGCTCACGCACCATACGCTCGGCCTTCGGCCTCGCGAGCCGAAAGTTCGGCCTTCGGCCTCACCAGAAGCTCGCCCTTCGGGCTCGCTATACATTATTGTAGGTCAGTAACTCCAAATTCAGTCAAAAATCCCACAAAAACTCTTAATACAGTCGAAAATATAAGGTAAAACACTCCAAATCCAGTATAAAGAATGATAGGAGCACGTGGGTCAGATCCAAAATGTCGGATTTCAAGACAGCCACCATACAAACTGCTCCGCCCCTACTGAAGCTCGGCCTAACGGCCTCGCTTCAGCAGGCTCGGATCATTTTGTATGGCGGCCATCTTGAAATCCGCCATTTTGGATTTTTGACAGGTGTCATTAGACTGCTCTCCTGATTCCCTATGACATTTGTTCAAACAACCCCTACCTATCTTGTACCGTTTTTGAGATATGTCATCCATCTTCACTTGGCAGGCGTCTTTTTAATGATTTTCGATTTTTCTCATACTCACCAAAACCCCGCGAACATTTTTGCCATACATCATTTTTACCCTACTCTACTCCTTCTAGGAGAACATTTATGTCAGTGAGTCAGTCAGTCAGTCAGTGGTAATCGAGCTTTATATATTATAAAAACTAGTTTTTCGGGCAGTGTGCGGGCCGCATGCGGCCCGCATTTATCGTTGTGCAAGTTTGAACAATATCAAAACACCTTGTACATTAAAAAAAAATATTTCAAAACACCAAAAGATGTACGATTTCCCATACAAACTCTTAATGCAATAAGGAACCAAACTGTAGCCACCAAACCAGATTCACCCTACTGCCATAAAAAGGTGGTACGGGCAGAATAGTACCAAGGTTCTGAGTCACTTTTGTTAAGGATACCCACTCGTAGGTGCTTCGGTTACCGCAGGCAGTTGCCATGGAGACCAGTCAGTGACGTGGAAAATACTCTCAAGTCGGAGCTCGGCCTTCGGCCTCGCAAGTTACTAATACGGCTTTGCCTACGGCCTCGCCAAGCGCTCGCCCTTCGGGCTCACGCATCATACGCTTGGCCTTCGGCCTCGCGGACCGAAAGTTCGGCCTTCGGCCTTACCAGGAGCTCGCCCTTCGGGCTCGCTACTACACTAACGTAGGACAGTAACTCCAAATTCAGTCAAAACTCCCACAAAAACTCCTAATACAGTTGAAAATAAAGGTAAAACACTCCATATGCAGTATAAAGAATGATAGGAGCATGTAAGACACATCCAAAATGTCGGATTTCAAGACGGCCACCATACAAACTGCTCCGCCCCTACTGAAGCTCGGCCTAACGGCCTCGCTTCAGCAGGCTCGGATCAATTTGTATGGCGGCCATCTTGAAATCCGCCATTTTGGATTTTTGACAGATGTCATTCGACTGCTCTCCTTATTCCCTATGACATTTGTTCAAACACCCCCTACCTATCTCTTACCGTTTTTGAGATACGTCATCCATCTTCACTTGGCAGGCGTCTTTTTAATGATTTTCGATTTTTCTCATACTCATCAAAACCCCTCGAACATTTCTGCCATACATCATTTTAGCCCTACTATGCTCCTTCTAGGAGAACATTTATGTCAATCAGTCAGTCAGTGAGTCAGTGGTAATCGAGCCTTATATATTATAAACTAGTTTTTCGGGCAGTGTGCGGGCCGCATGCGGCCCGCATCTATCTTGAGTCAGTAGGAACTGTCAAAAAACACCTGATACATTAAAAAAGTATGATCAAAACTCCATTAGAAGTATGAAATCCCATATAAACTCTCAATACAATAAAGAACCATACTGTAGCCACTAAAGCAGATTCACCCTACTGCTATAAAAAGGTGGTACGGGCAGAATAGTACCAAGGTTCTGAGTCACTTTTGTTAAGGAACCCCACTCGTAGGTGCTTCGGTTACCGCGGGCAGTTGCCATGGAGACCAGTCGGTGACGTGGAAAATACTCTCGAGTCGGAGCTCGGCCTTCGGCCTTGCAAGTTACTAATACGGCTCGGCCTGGGGCCTCGCCAAGCGCTCGCCCTGCGGGCTCGCGCATCATACGCTCGGCCTTCGGCCTCGCGGGCCGAAAGTTCGGCCTTCGGCCTCACCAGGAGCTTGCCCTTCGGGCTCGCTACTACACTAATGTAGGACAGTAACTCTAAATTCAGTCAAAAATCCCACTATAACTCCTAATACAGTCGAAAATATAAGGTAAAACACTCCAAATGCAGTATGAAGAATGAGAGGAACACGTGGGACAAATCCAAAATGTCGGATTTCAAGACGGCCACCATTCAAACTGCTCCGCCCCTACTGAAGCTCGGCCTAAAGGCCTCGCTTCAGCAGGCTCGGATCAATTTGTATGGCGGCCATCTTGAAATCCGCCATTTTGGATTTTTGACATATGTCATCCGACTGCTCTTCCGATTCCCTATGACATTTGTTCAATCACCCCCTACCTATCTCTTACCGTTTTTGAGATACGTCATCCATCTCAACTTGGCAGGCGTCTTTTTAATGATTTTCGATTTTTCTCATACTCACCCAAACCCCCCGAAAATTTTTGCCATACATCACTTTGCTCCTACTCGTCTCCTTCTAGGAGAACATTTATGTCAGTCAGTGAGTCAGTCAGTGAGTGGTAATCGAGCTTTATATATGATAAACTAGTTTTTCGGGCAGTGTGCGGGCCGCATGCGGCCCGCATTTATCGTTGTGCAAGTTTGAACGATATCAAAACACCTTATACATTAAAAAAGTATGTTCAAAACTCCATTAGAAGTATGAAATCCCATATTAACTCTCAATACAATAAAGAACAATACTGTAGCCACTAAAACAGATTCACCCTACTGCCATAAAAAGGTGGTACGGGCAGAATGGGACCAAGGTTCTGAGTCACTTTTGTTAAGGAACCCCACTCGTAGGTGGTTCGGTTAACTCGGGCAGTTGCCATGGAGACCAGTCGGAGATGTGGAAAATACTCTCAAGTCGGAGCTCGGCCTTCGGCCTCGCAAGTTACTAATACGGCTCGGCCTACGGCCTCGCCAGGCGCTCGCCCTTCGGGCTCACGCATCAAACGCTCGGCCTTCGGCCTCGCGGACCGAAAGTTCGGCCTTCGGCCTCACCAGAAGCTCGCCCTTCGGGCTCGCTACTACACTAATGTAGGACAGTAACATCAAATTCAGTCAAAAATCCCACAAAAACTCCTAATACAGTCGAAAATATAAGGTAAACTACTCCAAATGCAGTATAAAGAATGATAGGAGCACGTGGGGCACATCCAAAATAACGGATTTCAAGACGGCCACCATACAAACTGCTCCGCCCCTACTGAAGCTCGGCCTAAAGGCCTCGCTTCAGCAGGCTCGGAGCATTTTGTATGGCGGCCATCTTGAAATCCGCCATTTTGGATTTTTGACAGGTGTCATTCGACTGCTCTCCCGATTCCCTATGACATTTGTTCAAACACCCCCTACCTATCTCTTACCGTTTTCGAGATACGTCATCCATCATCACTTGGCAGGCGTCTTTTTAATGATTTTCGATTTTTCTCATACTTACCAAAACCCCCCGAACATTTTTGCCATACATCACTTTGCTCCTACTCGTCTCCTTCTAGGAGAACATTTATGTCAGTCAGTGAGTCAGTCAGTGAGTGGTAATCGAGCTTTATATATTATAAATATATATATATTATATATATTACTGGTTTGCGATACTTTTCTTTGAAATAAAATAATTTTGATCGACCTAAGCTTCTGTGGCAAACAAGGGGCTTAATTTTAACAACTTGTTCGTTTATTTTTAACCCAGACAAGGTTAGTTTCCACGCTTGGCACCCTTTCCATCGCATACAACTGCACACTTTTGTATTATTTTATACTAAGCAATAATGTATTAATCTACGAATAAAGTTAAAAGTTGATATTTACTGTTCGCAACTCTGAAAGGAACAAGATATTTGTCCTTTCTACTGTTGAAACTACAATTGAGTTTGAAATAAATTGTAAGTAATTTTTTACTTGTTATTTTTTTAACCATTACAATTAAAGAAAAAACGTTTAGCTAATTTTTATGGTAAAAATAAAAATAAATTACATTGTTGGCGATAAACTAATTGGCGATAAACAAGGGCCGTCAACGACATATTCTTATATTATAGTTAAATATCCTTCTTAAGTGACGTTTAGTTACGTATTCGCCCTCGAGAGCCCACAGCTTGACAAAGAAGCGGCATGTTTCTCGTTTGTTTGATCCTCCGAAAATTTTCTTGAGAAATTCGCTTGAATTCTTTAATCAACACGTCAGTAAGCTGCTGCTGTGTCAGAGGTGTAAAAGGACGGTTCCGGATGCGCCCGTCGAGGTGTTCAAGTAGATTTAGGTCAGGGCTCGTGTGTGTAGGCTGTTTCCCTCGGGGTGACGGGCTAGAATGTCACCTCCTCATCTCTACCCGTGGGTGTAGTAAGAGGCGACTAAGCGTAATACACCAGAAGGGCAGCAGCGCTTGCTTAGAAACTGATTTCTCACACTGCGATCCTCAAGATGCCTGCCATGCGTGGGGATTATGACAACCCCCCCTATAATGGGGAAGGTTGTGTTCAGCAGTGGACAATCCGGCTGATACAATACAGTGTGTAGGCTGTAGCATGTGACATGGTAAGTGATGACATGGTTGATGATGTTGTTCAGACTAACCTAGAATTACTGGCTCTCAAGGACATCTGCCGGAATACACTGTTAGGTGTTTAACGACAGAGTTTCTACATGAGGGTGGTAGCTAGCCAGGCGTGCTAGCGTTGCATTTTATTATACATCTAACAATCTTTTATGGCAGTTTTACTAGAGTGTCATCTCCTAATGGTTTATTATACGTATTGCTTATCCTTGTAATTATCTATAACTAGAGCATCACTTACCTACAGGTAAGATATTGATAGCTAAAGACTTGCCTACCAGTAAAAAAATACATAAAAGAATAATCATTATCATAAACAAAGTCGATGCCGTATATCATCAAAATCTGTTAAGTGGTTTCGGAGTGAAGAAATCCCTTTTTTCAAGAAAAATATATGTACCTATATACTATATTAATTTATACCAAAGAAGTTAGTAGCGTACATGAAAAAATGGTATGTTATTTGAATTTTGACCGTACTCATCTTAATGTCCTTGTCGATATGTCTACCAACAACTGGCACGGTAGGATATAAACGCAGCGTTTCTTTTAGTACTGCTTCTGTGAATAATAATTTTGGCAAGTCATCTTTGTCTGGATCCCGGTGTGACTTTTCAAATACCTCAATAACTCTGAAAGTAAATTGTTTTATTTTTTTATTAATAACATTTATTTTTGGTAATACAAAAAACTGCGCACAGATATCAAATTATGTAGCAAATACACAAGTAAAAAGTTATATTCAATGCAAAATCTGCACTTTGTGTCACGTGTCGATAATACTCACTCATTAAATACTTTCTGTTGTACATCAGGATATGATCCCAATATAAGAAATAATATATTTAGTGACATCGCCGTAGTGTCAAAACCAGCGGTTATTATGGTATCAACTTCTTCTCGTATGTGTTCATCAGTAAAACAATTATTTTTGATACGCAGGAGATAATCAAGAAATGTTTTAGGTGTTCCTTTAAAAAATTGGAATTAATGTGTAAATACATTTGTATTATTCTTATTATTATTATTTTATATCGGCCCATCCCCAAAAAAACTGTTACTTTTTAATAATAAATAATAAATTGAAAATAAATGATTGTCAATGAAAAAGTCTATTATTCAATAGAAAGAAGATATGTTTTAGAGTGATCGCAAAAATGATCAAGAGAAAATTCTATTCAGCCAATTATTTCAATCATTGTTGTCTTTACTGATGAGCAATGAAAATTTCAAGGGTTAGTAGTTACGTGCTTCAGAAGAATAGCCGTAGTTACCTGTCTCAGGTTTTGTAGTTTTAATTTCGCCTTTCTTTTTTTCAATTATCTGTGACACACATAAAACAATTTTATTAAAACTACTACCAACTAAATATGTTACGCAGTAAGTACAAGAAGACCAATTGACACTTAAAATTGTCACCCACTTGACCCGGGGCTTCTTGTAGGCTCTCGAGAGTAAACCTACGGGCGAGGATAATTCTAGCGCCACATTATCACTTCAAATCTGTTTGAGAGAAATTCAATGGTGCCACCTGAGATTCTTGTGCAAAGTAAATAAAGCGGTGCAAACATGATTAAATTGTAGTCACATTATTTAAGTTTGAGCCAATGCTTGAATAAAAGTTTTGGTTTATGAGAACTAGAAGTCCTATCCTCCTCCAATCTTAGATCTTTTTGTCCAAAACTTATCAGAGTGTGTTGCCGATGCGACAAATGACTATTACTCTCACTTAGAAAGTTGGCACAAAGCATTTCATTTCAATAACGCTGACTGGCTAGATACAGTTATCAACTCGTACTGAGCTGAAGCTTTTTGGATGTACACATTCTACCAGTTTTTATACATCTACTTTTCTGTAAGCTTTCGTGAACTAAACTCATGTTTCTAAATCATAAACGCGTTAATCTAAAATCACTCCCGCCGCTCCTCAAGACGATGACACCCGCTTCTTCAGTCTACTCCTGACCACGGTCAATGCAACTTGATCGAAACGTCGAGGTTAGTCAAAATATTATTATTTTGATGTTAATTCGTGCGTCTATAGACCTGTTTATAATTAAAAAAGACGGATTTTATACTTCTATTCAAAAATACATACCGATTTTGAAACTTCTATAAATTCCTTTACACATATATTTTCTTCCTTTTTCAAGTTGGACATCTTGTAAATAAAACCAATGTGAAACCAAATCTTTTTGATTCTTTCTTCAAATCTGTGCAGTGATTTATCTTGGTGATACAAATATTTATCTCGAAGATCGTTATTGGCATTACATTGCAAGCCAGTAGTTGTTACTAAAAAAATGTATTTTTATTAAGCTGACGTACGACTATTATGCGATCAATCCAAACAAAAGGTTTCGTATTGCAACAACACGTAGAAACAAAATTTGCGCTTGGTTACAGTTTGAAAACTAGGTAATAAATAGGGGTTTTCAGTATTGTAACCAAAAGAGTATTTAAAACATATGGATAAGTATACCAATATAACAATGAATTAGTTACTTTCTGGGCTAGATACCGAATTATAATGGTCTTAAATTTAAAATTTTGATGGGCCGCCTTTGGTATGGACTTTTATAAATAAAATATACCATTGTTTATACTAAATACAAGAGCAGTGTCATTAAAATGTCTCTCTTCTTTAGGTAATAATAAGTTATTATATAAAATAGGTTTATACAGAGAAGGTATTAAACAATGTGTTTCCATGAATAATTCAACATTTTCTTACAACAGATCGTCTCTAAATTCCAAGCTCTGATCAAAGCCATATGATTGAGAGGTTCATCAAGCTGGCGAGAAAATAACTCTACGAGTGTCCTTGTTCGATCGTTGAAAATTTCTATTAAGCCATTTATAACTTGAACACTAAAACTTGGGTTCAATAGCTTGCGGTTTCTTTTCCAGGTCGTCACTGAAAACAGAAAAAAATATATCACGACCTTCTTTTTATCACCACCACGTCTTTTAAACTGTACAGTCAAAATTGTACTTTTTTGATTGACGTAGACATACAGGGTTATTAGTAGATGGCTAACAACCTCTTATGGTTAACTTTTGCTAGTCCTAAGGAATATTTTGATTTGAATTTATTTTTGTCTTTTTTTGCCTAAACTGAGCAAAGAGCGCCCGCCGTGGCAACACTGGACCGCGCCCCGTGCTCCTTTTGAATAGAGTTTTGAATATTTACATCGAACAAAGTAACAAAATATATGATATAATACATTAAGGGCACAAGAGACTTGTGACATCAGGTGTTCTCAGTGTTTATTCAGTAAAAAACACATACAAAAGAAAATTGAAAAAAAAACATCACAAAATGTTTGTTAGGACTAGCAGTAGTCAACCCTAAGAGGTTGTTAGCCATTTACCAATAACCCTGTATATTGTTAACACTACAAAAGTTCGGCTTTAACGAGCCTGTTCCGATGGCCGATGCCTTGGGTACTTGGGCGCAAAATCGGGGACGCGGGTTTGATTTTCACGCATGCAAAAATATTATGCTCATTTAATTTGTAAATGCAATGAGAAAAAATAACATACCATGAACAATATTTTCAGATATTCATTAACTACTCATAAACTACATTCTTCTTTGTAGAATTTTGTGAGGTAATGTACCTATGTGGGGCGCGTTTGGGCCTCTTTAGTTAGTCTCCCTAGCTTTGTTGTTTTTGTAACTTGCGAGGCCGAAGGCCGAGCTCCGAATTGAGAGTTTTTTCCACGTCTCCGACTGGTCTCCATGGCAACTGGCCGCGATAACCGAAGCACCTACGAGTGGGGTTCCTTAACAAAAGTGACTCAGAACCTTGGTACCATTCTGCCCGTACCACCTTTTTATGGCAGTAGGGTGAATCTGCTTTAGTAGCTACAGTATGTTTCTCTACTGTGTTACAAGTTTATTTGGGATTTCATATTTCTATTGGAGTTTTGAACATTTTTTTTTGTGTATTAGGTGTTTTGATATAGTTTAAAATTGCATAACGATAAATGCGGGCCGCATGCGGCCCGCACACTGCCCGAAATACTAGGGAGGAATTGTTTATTATTGGTTATTTTTTGTTTCCATGGCAACGCTGACTGATGCCGATGCAATACGGGTTCCAACCGTTTTAGGAGGTTTTAAGCTCATACAATAATACTGTTTCTTTATTAAACCGCATACCTCGGGTAGCGAGAAAAACGTTTTGGCCACTAATACCACCCAAGCCTAGAACCAGCGTCTATCATTCCCGTACCATATACTTCATGTCAATTTAAATCCTTCAAACAAATAATCACTTACTAAAGTAAAGGAAAGGAAAGCTGCAAATTTATATAATTCATGTCGATTCAGCTACTATTAAAATAGAAGAAGAAAAAATGTAATGATAGTGTTATTACAAGCGCGGCACGGATTTTGTTTTCGAGTGATACAATCCCCTGTTTTCCATTTGATACGTTTATTTCCCTAATAAAAAAGCATCCGCCTGCAACTGCAGGTCTTCACCTTCCCGAAGCTTCTGATCAAAACAATGATATTGTAAAGGTGACCTCACAGGATGTTTCTGCAGCCATGGCATCTTTTAAACCTGAATTCCGCAAAACAACTGATTCCGCACCAAACAATAAAGGAAAATCTGACCTGATTGTTTGTTTTGCCTATCGAATTTTGTAATGTAATCCAGGAGCATGCATTATTGCAAAAATATAAATATTAAAGTCATAGGGTTGCGTTGTCGTTAACAAATTTAAATTTTATTGCAAATTTTACTCTTGTTCGTAGTACAACGTAAGGTGAACTATAGGTGTCACTCCATTCCCATAAGATGGTTAAGGAACAAGAGGACATTTTAGAGTTATGAGTCATGTCATGTTAGCTTATACGGTCAAAGCATGCCCCTATAGGGATGGATGGCACGGGTTCGAACCCTGGACATGACTATAATTTTTCCTCTCGTAATTTTGTAAGTTTGTGATGGCATTTGTCTATCTTGTATTTTTCACCATACCTCTGAATAGCCAATTTGCAATTATTGTTGTATGAAAATTAAGCTTCTGGTAAATCTAATTGTTTTTGAGTCGCCATTTAGATTATTAGATGGTTACAGAATGGATGCAAATTAAAACAAAATCGGTAAAACTGCTATGTAAATTAAATGTTACATTTTTAAACATTTCCTCAGAACGCCGTGTCTAAGGAGGAAATGTGCATGGAATTATTAAATACCAATGAAACAATTTTCTTACCTATTTCTATAACAAGATACTTAGATACAAATATGCAAGCTTATAATAACACATCTTTAATAGTATAAGTATCATTAGCTATTCATAGCATGTCTTTGGCCCTCTGAGGTATAAGTATATAACTAGCATTTTACCTGTTAAAAGTGAACAGTTCTAGTCTACGAAAATAATATTGATTAAAGCCCTTGTGTACTTACTATGATTGCATGGATATCTTTTTCGACAGATCAGTAGAAGACCTTATATTTCTTGGAGAAATTTCATATATAATATTACTCAATATCGACAAGTGCAATAAATTAGCGTGTATTGATTTTAATGAATTTTTAGCTGGTTCATTTCCCCGTTCAGGTAGATTTCGGTTAAAGGAATGTTTCTCCTTCAATAAAATAAATAATCTTGAGGATTTAAAGTAGTTTCCCTTCAGGGCCCATTAAATATTTTCCCCCTTGTATGCTTAAAGTAAAGTATAATGAACTCGTAGATGTCAAATTTCAACGTAAACATAGAACTTGCATAAAATATGAACTAAATGTGTCAGCGATAGGTTAGCTTGAAGTTGAACATTACTTTTTGCCTATTTTAATTCACGAGCAGTTTTCTCGTACGAATATACCAAGAAATTGATATGTCGTTAATACCTAGGGCTATTATAAAATCCCTTATAAGTAATCAAATAAGAACCAAGTATGTCTAATAAGAAACTAATTAAATAGGAAATAATTTTTTTTTTTTGAAATTAAATAAAATTAATTTTTCATTTCTCATACTCGGAAAGTAGTGTTTATTTGATCTGAGTAGCGGGTGGAAGACGCTGCTTCCCACCTAAGGGTGGGAAAAACTCATAGTAAATGCTTCCCTCTCTTGGGGCGGAATGACTAGTAACCATGGCAACCATCGTTGTAAACAAGATTACATGTTTATGTTTTTTCGTTCAAAAGTACTCTGCTGTAACTGTAACCATGGCAACCGTGGTTCTAAACAAAAATAGACGTCTATATTTTTTCATTCATAAATACTTTGCTGTATTATAAAAACTAATAACAACTACATTTGTGTTTATGTCAAGGTTAAAAGAACTAGTTTATAATAGAGTTAATGTGACTCTCTCATGTTAGTGTACCTTATATAAACATTTTAGTCACTATGTTTATAAGCGTAAATTAAAAAAAATCTTACATAACTTAACTTACACGGATGTCAGTTATGAACTCCTATTTGGACTTTAACTGCATTAATTTTAAATAGTTTCTACTCATGTTCTTCTTACCAATAAATATTATAGAAAAACAATTTGTATAGATATTACTCATATTCGCAGTGAAAAGTAGAGTTTTAACAAGGGTGAAAGCCATAAATTCCTATTCGGACGATAGCCGT
This sequence comes from Plagodis pulveraria, assembly GCA_963890685.1. Taxonomy (NCBI): domain Eukaryota; kingdom Metazoa; phylum Arthropoda; class Insecta; order Lepidoptera; family Geometridae; genus Plagodis; species Plagodis pulveraria. Next base: position 2,792,844 of record OY982963.1, on the reverse strand, counting down.
CCGTAAATATTGTAAGCAATATTTAACTTTAAATTTCAGAAATTTTTCTAACATCTCAATGACTTAATTATAAATAGGTGCCTATCTATGTTAATATTTATTAATGAATAATTTAGAAAAACTACTATTTGTTACTTTCCTTATATTGGAAATTAAAAGTAGAGTGCTTAACACGGGTAAAAGTCATTAATTCCTACTCGGACTATAGCCACCCTCGCTACGCTCGGACGTCTAAATACCTCGTATGGGAACTAATTCCTTTCGACCCTTGTATAACAATCTACTATATTTATGGCCCTAGGTTACAGTGTTAGGTATTATAATATACAAAATAGTCTCGCTCCGCGTCGGGCCCGCTTTACGCATACAAGTATTACCTATGCATATACAGGTAGGTATATTGTCAAAATAGTCACACACAGGAAATTAACATATATTTTCTCATCTAAGAATTAATTAATTGTATAGTAGGCCTTGAAAACCAGGAAGTCATGTAACTTTTTTTGAAAATTATTATATTATTTACATCACGTATAACGTTAGGAATTTTATTACAGACAATTAGAGCCATACAGAACACACTTTTATTTAGTAGTAACGTATTTGAGGCAAAGTGTCGTTAGGCAAGTTTTTGCATTTAAAGAATCCGTATAATTTTTTTATTTGATAATTAAAATACTTACCACCAGCAGTAATTAAGCCATCTCCAAGAACTGGCTTAATGAAACTGTATATGTAATTTTTTTCTAAACAAATGTTGGAGATCGCCAAACTAGCTTCAGGATCAGTGATAACTAAAAATAAAGTACATAATTAATGAGATAGATTAGGTACGATACGATAATACGATAGTGTTTACTGTTAACTAATAAAAGTAAATTTTATTACTTTGCATGACTATTATAATATTAGTCAATATTGCGTTTAGTTTATTTTTCAAAACTTTCAAGTAATCGGCAGATTGATGGCATCAATTTAAATTCGTTATTTTACCTAAAAGTTACCGAAGTATCTCACCTGGAAGTGAAGCTTGGCGTAAATACGGTTCCTATCGTTAGTTGGCTATCGTCATCATATCAACCGGAACGTCCACTGTTGGTCTCCCCTATTGGGGGGGGTTTTGCCATAATCCCCACACACGCAGGCGTCTTGGGGATCGCAGTAGATTTATCAATACTTCAGAAGGCGCTGCTTCCCACCTTCCGGTATTTTCCTCTTAGATGCCTTCTACGACACCCACGGGAAAAAAGAGGGAGAGGACATTCTAACCCGACACTCCACGGGCCAAAAAGGGTAAAAAGGGCACGGGGCAAAGTATTAAGTTAACATAACTTTATGCCAGCTTTTGACTACTATCTCCACTCAGTGCTGAGGTTAAAAAAAAGACTAGGAAACGTCCACTACGAGCGCTGCAAAACTTTTTTTTTAACTTTAAACTTTTCTCTTTGTTATCATATATGTTTTTAAACAAACTGAACTTACAATACAATTTTTCAAAGCCAATCCTGAATGTAGCTAAGCCGCCTTTCTTCAAACATTCCTTGGAAACATCATTTATAACTGTATTTGTGTCTGAAAATGAGAAGGACAGAATAATGTAGTGTTATATGCTTTAATAATGCAAAATTTCAGTAATTATGTATAAGTTTGATAAATTTTTCACATAAAAATATGTGGTAAAAGTTTTTAGAGCTATTTTTAAAGGGTTTGGACACAGGCAAAATAATAATATACCTGATGAGATACTGTGCCACAGCATATTTTAAACTGATTTTTTTTTTGGTTAAAAAAGCATAATTGTTATAACCTAACTAGAGTTCGTCCAAAGACAATGGCAAGAAGCGGTTGCTATTTAAGTGTAAATTTATCTAAACAACACACAATTGCCAAGTATCACAATGATACAACATTAGAAGCGGATAAAACTCCGTTTTGTGGAATCAATTACATACAAACAGGCGAACCTAACGAAAAAGCCAATGTAGGGCCAATGATCTGTTAACCGAGAAAGCCAAACCCATGTTGTTTACTTTTGAGAATCGTTCCAGAGCTTTGACTTCAGTATTTTTAGGGTGGATTTTACACTGAATAAAAACTTTTTTTGTAATTGAAATCTAAATTGCCTTGTTGATTTCATTGGATATTCGAGTTCCTGTGTTCATTCCCGTGCTTAGTTAGTTGGGATTTTCGAACAAAATTTTAAAAACAATCTGGATTTGAGAATACTATCAGGAAGTTGGCTATTGTTCTGCACCCTATTACAGGAACGAAACATTTTTATATTTAAGTTGTTTATCATGTTACAACGAACATAGAATAGGTTGATATTTATAAATATAAATAAAAACCACTATTAAAACTTTCTTCAGATAAAACATTCACCAAGAAAGGATTATTCTGCATTAGGATTATTTTTATTTCCATTAGGTACAGACTTCGGATTGGTTTCTTATTAAACACATAAATATAAAAAAGCAAAAATTACCTCCTTGGATCAATCTGAGTCCATGACCGATAAAAGGAAGCCTACCTGATACATCAGGAGGTTCCATATTCTTATTTTCATTGAACCATAATTTCCAACAGGCACAACAAAATGACAAAAGAATAAATGAAAATAAAATTATGTGTAACATTTTATGTTATTCCAATAATAAAGACGTTATATCTGTTCACAGAATGTAATACGATTGTGACTAAGTTATACAATTGTTATTTATATGCATCAAACTCATCATACAGGTAATGTAAATAATATAATAATTTTCAGATAAATGTTTCATGACTTCCTGGTTTTCAAGGCAATACAAATAATGAATTCTTAAATGAGAAAAATATGTTAATTTTCTAATGTCTGTGACTATTTTGACATTATACCTACTTGTATATGCATAGGTAATACTTGTATGCGTAAAGCGGGCCCTAGCGAGACTATTTTGTATATTATAATACCTAACACTGTAACCTAGGGCCACAAGTAAATAGATTTAATTTAATTTCATTTTCATTTCATTATATTTTTTTGTGTTTTAATGCCAACTTCGAGCCAAGAGTGCCCGCCGCGGCAACACTGGACCGCATCTTGGCATGTTTGAATAGAGTTTTGAATATTTACATCGAGCAAAGTAATAAAAAATATGAAATAATACATTACAGGCACAGGAGACTTTTGACATCTGTTGGTTCGCGTGCTTATTCAGTCAAAAACACAAATGATTCTAAGGACTAGCAGAAGATAACCCTAAGTGGTTGGTAGCAATTTACCAATAACCCTGTATACAATATCGTTAACACTATTATTTTTTCTCTGAATATGATCACAAGCGCTATCGCGTCGTCCCCTATGAAGGTTAAAGCAATACAAATTGTACCTGAAAGTTGCGGCTCAAACGAATAAGGTTCTTGTGGCCGACTGGCATCTGGCGCAAAATTGAAAGATGCTGGTTCGATTCCGGAACAAAAAATGTTTTGCTCCAATAATGTGTAAATGTGATTTACACATTGTTGTGACTACCTTTCTATCTTTAGAAATGAAGAAAGGTAAAGTCAAAGTCAAAACCATTTATTCAATTAGGGCGTCTACGACGCTCTTATGAAGGTCAATTACAAATTTTAGTATTGAAATATTCTACATGGTACTGCCACGTTCAGCAAATAAATTGTCGCTGCGAGAAGAACGGGCAAGAAACTCGGGGCCATTCTTTTAAACATCTTTTAACAAAACATACTTACTATACAATAGAGTTATTACAATATTTGTTAAAATTATGTAGGTGACAGGCAATAGATTGGCAGAGGCGGAATTGTCCAGGCATTTTTGTCGTTTAAGTAATCAGAAACTGTGTAGTATGATTTTTTAATTAATATGTTTTTTACTTGAATTTACCTTCTGTGGGCGTTGTAATATGTTTGGGAACTTTATTATAAAACCGTACACAATTACCTAAGAAGAACCTTTTATTTGTCTTTGCTAATCTAAAACCTGGCACCGCTATTTTATCTTTATTCCTTGTATTGTAATCGTGATTGTCACTGTTTAATTTAAATTTACTAAAATTTTTACGATCATACATAATATTTTCAAATATATACAGACTTGGTAAAGTTAAAATATCAATTTCTGTAAAAAGATCCCTCAGAGATACCCTAGGACCCATTTTATATATGGCTCGAATTGCACGCTTTTGTATGATAAAGATTGTCTCTATCTCAGCAGCAGTTCCCAACACCAATACACCATAGGACATAATACTGTGGAAGTACGCGAAATAAACTCGGCGAGCAGTAGCTACGTCTGTTAACTGTCTTATCCTAAGAACTGCATATGCAGCAGAACTAAGTCTTCCGGAGAGATCATGCATATGTGGATCCCACTGTAAAGTGGAATCCATTTTGATTCCCAGGAATAATGTCGCTTTGTCAATAGGGAGTTTATCGGGGCCAAACTTTATGTTTGGTTGAACATAAGGAACATCTGGCAAACAAAACTTTAAACATTTCGTCTTTTTTGAATTATAGTACATAACTATCTATACCGATTCTAGTCCTTCCAGTACTTCATCTTAGTAACTTTTAAGGATTTATTCTAAGGATTTTGTATCTGGTGCAAAATTATCTAATACCCAAGTTCAACGACTATTACTGCTAAAGTAATAAAGTTATCTTAACCGCTATAATTTTCCTTGAAAGTTCATGAACTGCACTATCGTTTTGAATTTTTTCAGACTTTTCAAGCCAGCAGTTTAGGTTTTAGAGGGGGAGATTACCTACTGGAACTAAAATTTGCACTTTGAAGTTAAATATTTCGTAAATGGATCATTAAATAAAAAAAAGTAGTTGCAACCCTTCAGTCATTTTAAAAGACCTATTCAATGATACCCCACACGATGGGATAGACGAAGAAAAAAAAATCATACCCACACCACTTGTATCGGAGCTACCCCAAAAAAAAATATTTTTCAAAATTTTATTTTACCACTTTGTCGGTGTGGTATGTTTACATACCCGTACAAAATTGCATTTTTCTAGTACAAACGGTCTCTTAGCAAAATCTCAGACAGACGGACATGACGAAACTATAAGGGTTCCTTGTAGGTACTACGGAACCCTAAAAACATATTACCTTAACTTGTAGTTTATATTGCAAGTATTTTTTAGAGTATCGTATAACTGAATCATAAATAATATATAATTAAAAAATCTGAGAAGGTATATTCATATGTAGTAAAATAATAAAAACTAATTAATGAAAACAAAAATCAAAGCTGCGTGTGAAATAGTTTTGATATAAAAATAAAAAACCGGCCAAGTGCGAGTATGACTCGCGCACGAAGGGTGCCGTAACTAAATATTCTGTAAATAGTTGAAGCGTCTACCTGTCACCGTTATTAATAACGAGCAAGAAACGGTAAAAAAATCAAGTTTGTTGTATGGGAGCCCCCCTTAAATATTTATTTTATTTTATTTTTAGTATTTGTTGTTATAGCGGCAATAGAAATAACCGGTCTTTCATTAAGCGTGTCCTATCTTTAAATATAAATAAAACAAAGAGTGTGTGAGATATTATCAAAATTATTTATTTATTTGAAAGATGTAGTGATGCCATTATGTGTGGAATATGACATCATTCAAATGTCCGCCACGGCTTCTCTGGGTGGAGCGCATGCGAGATATCCAATTTTCCATGACTTTTGCGCATAAATCAGGCTGAATTTGACCTATGGCATATTTTATGTTGACTTTAAGGGCCGCTGTGGTTTGTGGTTTATTCGCATAGACCTGCGACTTAAGAAAACCCCACAAGAAAAAGTCACATCAGCTCCACGTGAGATGACCATGCCCTCAAATCTCTCATGCAGAATATTCAATTATTATTTAAATTAATTCAAATTTATATAATAGTAAATAGTCAAAAATAATGAATCAGTTTATAACGCGCAGTCTGTGTCAGTAATTTTCAAATATTTATAGTCAGGTGCAGATAGAAAAACATGATAATGAAAGAGCAATCGTGGGTATATTAAGTATAGACTTTTTTACAACCTAGAACTGTTAATAAATCCCAGGTCCTATCTTTCAAATAATTAAGAAATTAATAAAAACACCTCTCAAAATTCATTTCATCGGGTTCATCGTTTGGTGATTTGCGATAGAATTTGAAGAAGGCAGGTAGCCAGGGCGTCAAGTCTGCTAATCAAAATGAATCTATAATGGGCTCTCTTGTATCTCGCTTGCCGATCCGTGATTCATATTTCATTAAAAATAAAAATCTTTGAACACAACATAACAACTCTTTATTCCATCTGCAAAAACTGAAGAATACACTGCACATAGATTAAGCACAATTATATGATGGAAATAAATTATTAATTAACCAAATCTAGAATTACTCACCACATACAAAAAGTTTATATTTACTTTAATTTAATAATAAAATAATGAGAATATACCTAATAACTATATGTTATTCATAATTACACTTTTTACAAAGACCATAAAAAGAGTAACCATACAAACTAGTTTTTTACGGAACTAGGTATAATACACAAACAGTGTATATAATAAATATGCTGAAAAAGTAATGCAATGCATAGTTAGGTACCTACTTTGTTTTACGATAGACTTTTAAAACAATTATTGTTAATTTGGAATTGTATGTAATATTTTTATGACATGATTTAAGGATGAAAAGGACTGCCCAGTCCTTGCTGTGCATTACCACAGAAAATATACTTGGACGTCCTGACTGCAGACATTGTAATCCATGTCTTCAAAGGTAGTGGTAGTTTTGTACTGCAGGAGGCCGTAGTGGTGTAGCTGTAAATAGAAATGTAAATATATGGATAGATATGTAGTAGGCACAGATGTTGTCGTATTATTTCTGTTGCTAAGCCGGGATTCACAAAATGCCTTATCATGTTACACCATTTCTTCTCACTTAGCTTTTTTGGTCAAACTATATACCTATTTCTATCTATGCTTATATCTAAAAATCCTATTATGATGATTATTAAAAATATTACTATGTAAAACTTGTTTGTTTTGTTATACATCATATCATATACTTCCGGTGTGGTATCCATTTTCTTGTTCAGAATGATAACGTATTCAATAAAGGACCTTCCAGACTGCAAGTTGGAACTAGGTAAGTTAGCTGTTAAACCTTAAAAAGTATGATAAAGTTACAATCATCCGTTAACTTTTTATACCTTCTCTAAGTTGCGGAAACCGCGCTGCCTGAAATGAACGATTTTGGGTCATTCTATAGTTTTATTGCTAGTGTAACGATTTTGGAGGTCATGGCTGTGCATTATGTGTTTTTAGAAAGCTGACAGTGTGTACTTTAATATAATTTAAGTTATATTTGCAACAAACATATAATTTAAAAAATATTTAGGGACAAAGTGAAAATGTAAGGGGTGTGCGATTTCTGTGCTCTCGAGTGTAGTTAGTGCACCCAATGAAAACAACATTATAACACTGTTTTACCGTGTAAACATCTACACTTTGTCAGATGTTTTAAAATTCCATATGATAGTGGTGAGCCTATTACCATCTACTGAGGGCAGTTCATGCACTATTAATATATATACATATATATATGTTCATTTAATAAAACATATGCTTACTGTATGGAATGTAGTCACATCAGTCAAACATACTATGTTAAACCAATGGTGTTGTGGATACTTCCAAAATTGTTTGCCAACATGTTGAATTTGTTACAGCATTAGGTACCATTCCTTTAAGCGGTCAAGGAAAACAAGTTTGATAGTATTCTTCAAACTTATTTCGTGAGTTCTCAGACGGTGCACAATGCACATGCGAAATCTCGCAAAAAACACAATAGGTATAATTAGGTAGTTGGACTTTGTGATTATAATTTATCTTGTTGTACTCGCTCAGCTAAAATATATCTAACAAAAACTGTATAATATACAAAGTTAATTTTTAGAACAAAAACAGTTATATCGAATTTCGATCAGCTGAAATAGTTCTTTCATTTTGTAAATAGGTATTGGCAAATGTAATACGTCTCTTACAGCTATTGTTACTGATATTACGAAATTTAATATTTCAGTTTATTCTCTTAAATGTGTATTTGCATACAAACAGTTATTTTAATTTAAATAAAAAATGTGTTATATAATCGTATATAATCGTGAAATACGTGTGTTTATCTAACGAAATTGTTTTCTGAATACCTTACTCTTTTCTTTTTATGTTTTGTTATGGCAATATCGTTAAACCAGCCTGGATAGAGCGTCATAGATTCATATATACATATGGGATCAGCAGACTACTGATTCTGTCTTGTATGAATCTTGAATGAATCTATGCTGAATATGAACATGTATAAGCAGACTTGGCCCCCTGGTGAGCATTCATTCACTAAATGGCGTGTCACCGTAAGGTGTAGCTAGAACCCACGCCACGGCGAGATTTGTTCACCCTCTGAACCTTCTGCGCAGCATTCCATAGCCATTGTTACTGGGCCATCACTACTTCATACTGCTGCCTACTTGACGAATGAGTTCTAAGTAAAATGGCTTTTTTGAAAAAATAAATTAACAACATTTTTAAAGATATGACTCGATGATACACTATGATACAGAAGAACTTAAATTTTAAATTCCAAGGTCTGACATAAACATGCATACATAGTAATTAAACATGCCCAGGACAAACCCAACTACTACATTCGGTTCGACAATCCACAAATCCTTGCAGAGAGACCCGGCTTATGCCAAGAATGTTACGCGAGGCTATTGAAATCAAAAAGTACTTAAATTTTTATAGAGATGATGGTTAGCAAGTACCACCTGCTTGGGATCCTGTTATCAAATTATTTAAATTCCATGGCAGACACAAATCTGCAAGATCTCTGGACACTGTGAGCGAATACTGCGTGAATAGGGAACGTTATATGATTAATAAAAAACTTATGATGGTGGAACAAATAATCTCTAAATAACTCATGTGACAAATCTATTCGTCTTGCAAAAATAAGTGCATCAGAATCCTCGCACATATTGATAGTACAGAAAGCTGCAAACCACACTTTATAGAGCACCAAATTCTAACCCTACACTCTATTTACATTATAGAAATGTGTAAGTTTGTAAAAAACAACCTCAACTTTTTCAAACATTCGGACGTTAACCAACGCAACTCTAGAAACAAAAATAGGTTGGCGCTTCCGAAGTCTAAGCTGAAGATGCACAGTACGAGCAACTATACAATGTGTATAAAAATTTGTAATCATTTACCTCAGGATCTAAAAGATATTGACAAAGAATACGCAATTTTCAAGCAATTAAAGTTATATCTCATAAATAAATGCTACTATTCACTGCACGAATTTTTTGACGATAGACATAAAAAATAAATTGCACTCGGTCTCTCTAGCTTAAATTTCAATTACTTACCATATTATTTGTTTAATTAAGTCATTCTGTAGCGCCCACCAGGGTCACTTTGTTACCTCACAATATTTTTTATTATTAAGATCTATATTTTGTACATTGTGGAAACAGAATTAAATAAATATGCATATGAATTTTCAAATGAATTTCAGATTTTGAATAAATTTATATTTATAAATAAAAACATTAAGATACACACAATCTGCAGTAGGTAACTAAACCGTCACCAAAAAATGGCTTGATGAATTTATACATGTAATGTTTTTCTAAAGTATTGTTTGACAATGTCAAAAACGCTTCGGGATCAGTGATAACTGAAAAATAATACACAGTTTTATATAAGTTATATAAGAATATACTGATAACTAATAGATAATTATCAATTTCGCAGGTGGGTGCGGATACTAGATACCACTATAAATTAAATGGATTTTTTTTAGCCGATAGCCTTTGGCCTCTATCTTACCTGATGATAAGTGATGACGTGGTCAAAGATGTTGTACAGAATAATCTAGAATTACTGGCTCTCAAGGCCAGCTGCCGGAACACACCGTTAGGTTCTTGGTGACTGATTTTCTACTTGAGGCTGATAGCTAGTCAGGTGAGCATTCGCCAAAATGCCCTACCACCATGGTGTAACGACTGCCATCCTAATACAACAACCGGGACCGAAGGCGCTCCGAAGCGCGGAAACGCTCAGTAGTAATGTCACTAGCGGTCACCCATCCAACTCATGACCGCGGTGGACGTTGCTTAACTTAGCCGATCGGTTAAGAACGGCTAAGGAAACTTCGCTACGAGCGCTTCATAAAAATCGATAATAATTAATGTTCACAGTGTTGTCTTAGGTTTTCGCGATGATTACACATATTAATTAAACAACTTTAAATGGTTTAAATCGCGTGTATTTATCATTATTTTGGTTCCGAAGATTCAAACACTTTGTAGTGATCGTGGTCACGGGTCGACTAATTGGTTTGGTGATTTTTTGGGATTATCTATGTTCACGGTCCCAATTGAATGTAAAATCCTGCCAGTCTTTGTTTTTATTTTCTAAAAAGTTTGCGCTTAGTTTTGTTCTATTTTTGTTGTTACATGAATGTTTAAGTAAAAAAATATAAATTATTGTTTTTGAAACTCCATGTTAATTTTAGAATGGAACGTTTTAATCCAAAATGATTTATAAACTGAAATTACTTAATACAAACATAAAATCCCACACTATACTTTTTGTTATCATTGTTGAGTACAAAACGCAACATACTTTTTTTTGCGTCGCATTAAGTGTCACACACTATAAAATGGCTGTTAAAGGCTTCAAAAATATATCTTATAAAATGTCATCCCAAAAAGAGAGATAGATATATATTTGGAGACTGTAACAAACCTTATATATTATTTTAATTTTTTTCTTTTTATATTAAGATGATTATTAAGAAATCCTGGTCACGTGGACCAAATTGTAAAACCCTATCTTATTTATTTTTTATAAGAAAATATTTTATTATTAATCTAAATGAATACTTATTAATGTAAATGAATAGTTTAACCTATTCTTGAGTGTTGGACTAATAGTAGTTTTGGCCAAGGTGTGATCGTCTAGTCTAATGGTAGAACCATACATTATGAACCGTTGTAGTAACCTAAATTCTTTTCGGGACGCTAAGACAAGCTAGATACCTATACCTTCAGAACTAAGTACATCCACATCCTAGTATACAAATAAATATAGCAGAATAAGAAGATTCCTAATAAGATTCTAACATTGTCAGTCACTAACAATTCTACCCTAAATTCACATGTCAGATATTCTATGATTATATACTAAGTTTGTCAGTAGTTGTAAAATTCAGCTATCACTAATTGGCCTTTTTTATCTTATATTCCCAGCTATTCATCATTGCATAAAATAACTAAACCTTAAGAACCATTATCTAAAGTATTCAGGGGAGATGAAGGTAAATTGAAGACAACTAATATTCTAATAATTAGGGAACATAACAAATTTTTGTGCTTCGTCAACCGAAGCTTGTAAAATATAGTAAATCTGATAAAATTAGATTATTAATAATGATGAGTAGTAATAAAGGGTATATAACTTTAAACTAAATGTAAATAGTTTGCATAGATTCCATATGTACTGCAACTGTACCTGATAGAAGATTTCTCTGAAATATAAAACGTTATATTTATGATATCATAAAGTAGATAATATATTTTTAGAACTAAATGTAAATAGTTTCCATAGATTCTGTATGAAATGCAACTTATGTGATTGTGTAAATTCTCTAAAAATTATATAAATTAAATATTCTATGATTAATAGGTATTCTATGGATTATTTACATTGTAGGGGATGAAGCTAGAATAACCCCATGGGCTTTCGACCATCTGGGCGGCCGGATTAAGGGGCCCCTTTGTGACTAAGTCAACGATCTCCGTTTATCATTTTAGCTTTAACCCCTCCTTGTTATTTTGTGTCGGTGGAGTTTGGAACACAATGCTAGAGCTTCGTTTAACTTTAGGCTTAGTTTTAAGATATTGTTTTATAAGTTAATTTATTGTCTCTCTTACTTTTATTTTGCATGATAAATATTTTCTGTTTGTTTGTTTTATTTGAATTTCCAATTATTTTTGGTAATGATTATATTTGGCATACTCTGATGTAATAATTAGACAGATCTCTGTCTTAGGGAATTGTAAAAAGTTAGTTGTTGTATATTAATTAACTGTCGCGATATACAGATGATAACATCAACCAGTGACCTGGATATCTCTAAACTGTCTTTTAGTCTGCGAGAAATCCAAAGAGCGTGTGTCTCTAGTCAATTGATTAATTTCATCAACCATAGCTTCATTATTTTAACAGAGTATCTCATTCAGTATCTTGGAGGTAATTTATCTGACCTGAAAGAAACCACCCTAAATACCCTAGTCAAAACATAATAATTTCAGAATGCTGTCCTGAAAGAAAACACCCTAAAATTCACAGCTAATTAAATAACTATGACTTACGTAAATACTCTCTAACATCCGGTATCTCACTGTAATCCCATTATTTTTCACTGCACTAGAACGCACCGCACTAGTTTCACTTTTAATTAATTTTGAATTTTCCCCTTTGCCTCGGCCTATAACGCCTGTAAACTCGCGAACTAAACGAATCCGAAATGCCGCGAAAGCCTGGCACTATGGAGAGACTATAAAACACTTTTCACTTCACTGTTTACTTCCCGATCTTTAAGCTCCGAATTTATAATGAAAACTAATTTGAACTGCGCGCTTGTTCCCTATTTATACTATTTGAATGAAGCCAACTTGAGGTCAACTTTAACCTATCACAAGCCATGAAGCTGATCTCCCCCCCCCCCCCCTTTTCTTCGTCCAATCAGAAATAAGATATTTATTGTTCCAATTTTAAATTCAAATCTAGAATGAGGCTAACTCGAAGTCATTTGATCCACCAATCAGAAGCCCTCAACTTGGCTTCATCTCAGCCTCACTACCGATGACGTCACATACTGATTTAAATTTGGAATGAAGCTAAGTGGAAGGCAACCTATCTACCAATCAGAGGCACTCATCTTGGCTTCATTTCAGCCTCACTACCGATGACGTCACATACTGATTCAAATTTGGAATGAAGCTAAGTGGAAGACAACCTATCTACCAATCAGAGACCCTCATATTGGCTTCCTTTCAGCCTCACCCTGTTGACGTCATGTGTTTTAGGCAAATGCCTCGCTAGAGTTAGTATAGTGTCGCGTCTTTCGAACAAGTCCTCTTTAGTAGTTGTCCCCATACATTGTTATTAGCCTTTTTGCATTATTTTATGAAGGTTGCGTAGCTTTTGAACGATACCTCATTAATAGATACCTTTTTCTAACCAATGGTTTGAATGGTAGTTAGAGTTTATTTATATTATTCTAAAATTGTATTAGCGTCTGCTTTAAATCGACATAGTCTTTCATAAATAAATTTACGTCTATATTTGTGGACTGAACGAGACGCTCAGCGGTTCGTTACAGCCGACCCCTGAATAAATTTGCGAAGGACCTAATAATATACTGAAGGAAATTTTTCAACCTTTATAAATTGTTCACAAATATAAATCGTCAATAAACATCTAAATTCAAAAGTACTCCATTGTGTAGTTTAAGCATTATTAGTATTTGAATTCAAACAATCGAATGTATATGTTGCCCTACATTATGTGGTGTGTCTTTTAAACCGAACCAAAAATAGACATTGCGTGTGCTCCAATCTGGGCTTTATAATGCTTTGTCTATGACATAGAATCACTTACCACAAGGGAATTATGCTCAGACGAGCAAACCGGTACGTGACCTCCGCTTTGATCCTAATAATATAATGAAGCTGCTTCCCAACCAAACCAACTTTTCGTTTGCCAAGAATCACAGCTACATCACCCCTGTCCTCACTAATCCCGTTAATAGCAGAAAGATGATAATTGGCCATAGCCGCAACACCACACCCAGACGTGAACATCATAACAAGGCCTATTTTCGACAGGGAGCGTGTGTAGTTGCCGAGATTTAGATGTTAGCTCCTTGTGCAGTGCGGACTCCAATGAAATCAGCTTCTGCTGATGTATAATATTGTCATCAGACTTAACCTAACACCAAAGTTACCCCTTCATTGAAATCAGTGTTGAGTGTCAGTTAGTCGACTTAAGACTAACCAGTTCAAATTCAAACACGAATAAGCCGTCTCATGCCCACTAGCGTGTTAAACTCCTAAGCCCTTCTTACTTTGAAAAACTTTGTTGATGCATACTTATTATACATAATGATATATGTATAATAAGTAAGCACTCCACATCTTACGCTCGTCGTTTATAAACTGCCATACCCTCAATCTACCATTCGCTATCACGCTACTTAAAAATCCAACAAGCTACACGTAGGCAATAAGAACACAAACTACACATTGATATTAGTTAATTAATTACACCGCGACCCCCTTTTGTTTAACCATGAAATAAAACATTTGATTTCGAACCGATTCGAACCCAATCAATTAATAGACAAATGGCAGAAAATTTCCTCATAACAATTTATCCCAATTTTCAATTCAATCATTAATCAATACATATATTTTTCATATTGCTACATATTATATATGTTTTTTTTTTTTTGAACAATTGAACATGTTTTAGTCTCAGAAAACACAAATTGTACTCTGTCTCCTCAAACCACAATCTAAGGTAATATAATATCCTACAACAGCCGTAAAATCACAGATTAGTTAACTGCCAATTAATTTTGTTCCCAGGGTCAAGAATGCATATAGAATTTTAAAGATTATAACAATTTGTTCAAACCCATGAATTTGATGACGAATTAAAAGTTCCTATTTATGAATATGTGTTCTGGCGTGTGAAAACCTAGTGTCATGACAAAGACTTTAGACGAGTCTGCCCTCACCCCATATATAATTCGAAAATGTATTTCTAAAGTATCCGTGTTGATTCTAGATTTGTTTCTCTTCGATAAACTCAACTTGTTCTGTACTTCGCATAGATAAGTTTTTTTAAATATTATAAATTAAACCGGCAAATTTATAATATTTAAATATGTGTGAAACTCACGAGAATTTCAATAAGTTTTTTTTTTTTATGTATATTTTATTATGTTCTTAAATTTTATATTTGTAGTAGGTTTTGTTTTTGATTAGCATTGTGTTCCTTTTAGATTTTTATTTTTCCGTATTTTATTCGTTTCATTGGTCCAAACTCCAGTCGCACACTATTTGTAAATCATCAAATCTACATAATATCATACATAATCTACATGGATATAATGTTTATACATATAAATATTTTTATTTTATGAACACTAATATGAACAACTCCTGAAATCGTGTTCTACAGCTTGGCCGTGCCTGCAATAAAAATAAAATTTACCGAATTCT
The DNA here is from genome assembly GCA_963890685.1 of Plagodis pulveraria. Classification (NCBI taxonomy): domain Eukaryota; kingdom Metazoa; phylum Arthropoda; class Insecta; order Lepidoptera; family Geometridae; genus Plagodis; species Plagodis pulveraria. The sequence continues at coordinate 2,777,485 of OY982963.1, read as the reverse complement.
ATACTTTCAGTAGTTGCGTAAGTAGTCCGCAGCGCTCTACTATGTTACCGCCTCGTTCCCCAGTTATTATTCGCCATCAAGAAGATCGAAGATATCTAGACTTCAATAATATATTACCTACGTAAATACATAATATTAAGCATTTATAAATATGTGACTAAAATTCAATTAAGGATTACAAGTTACGTGCATTGCGTATATAAGTTCCAAACCTACAATGACATTGCTTATTTAAGTTAATTACTATCGATTCAAAAAAAATTATTTGTTCGAAAAAAAAACAAAACGTTAAAGTTGGCAACACTGCGTCTCCTACCTGACTGTGATGAAATTCGCGCCATCTATGTGACTTGATGCAATATTAATATCTAATGACTAATCATGAATAATGTTGCCAAGTCATTACATTTATATAGTAACATGACTTTTCCGATACTAATTTAGAATGTTTACCTAGTCGTTACTCTTTTTGAGGTTATAATAATATGTCATTTATCGACTAAGAAATCAAAAAAAATACGGCTTAAAGTTTTCTAGTCTGACGCATTATGGCACCGTGCCTTGACATAACATGACATTCAAACATATTAATGTTTTAATAATGGATTCCTTCTAAGAATTACGTGATCCTTCTAGAATAAGTTAGTAATTTTAAATATAAATAGACATACTTTTGTTTTAGACCTAATTTGCTTCTTGACAGTTTTCAATAAAAAAAACAACTAGTATTCTCCTTATGGTTTTATCCAAATTTTGGTGAGTGAATTTCAAAGTATATGACTAATGCTATAGACACAATTTTTATTTTCATTGACTTTATAATATATAAATACATTTTTGAAATATGTACCGTTTTATAGAAAAAGTTTCAGTTCCATATAAAAAAATAGGCGTCTATCATTGGCGATTTTGGATATTCTACATCGAAGCAGTAGTATGTAGCAGAAATGTGTTATTAATAAAATGACAAGCAAAATAACAAAATAGGAAGTAAGGAATAAAAATAGATGTTGTTCTGACACTATCTAGCCTGGGATAAGGTCTAGAAGCAGAAAATATAACCCTAATATATCATTCAGTTGTACGGAACGTTCGCGTCCGACTCGCACTTGGCTGGTTTTTCTTTGAATTTCGACTTGTTGCACGTTACTTTTAATACACGCGCTCTGGCAACACTGGTATTGAATGCATTTGTTTGAGAATGTTTTGTTAGTTTCCGGAGAAAAGAATGACTTAAAAAGTTTTGTAATTACAAGTGTAAACATCGTTGCTAAGTGAAATAAAAGGTCAACATAATACCCTACACAGTCATCGATAGAAAGCATAGAACTATACTCTAAAGAGAGTGTTTAAGTCATCAAAGAGGAAGAAACGCCGGTAACCTAATTCATAGTAAGTAATGTTATTTATTAATTATTGTTGTATATATCCGTGATTAGAATTAGTGTATTATTTTCTCAGAAATTCCGTTTACTGAAACCGTATGATAAGCACGCAGAAATAATAATGTTCGAAATTTGAATATTTTAAATTCAGCGTCGCGTCTGTATTGAATGATAGCGTCTCTTTTTTAGCGCCAAAAATGTTCCTCGCTAAGTTCGGTGCGTCACGCAACCGAATCTGGGCATTTATTGATTAAATTTAATTGCTATTATTTAGTACTTGCTACCTAAAACTTAGCAATTTTTAATATGAGACTACTGTTGATACATTACTTTAGTGAAATTCACAAAACTAACAAGATAACCTGTTTGAAGGTGAGCTATATCTCTATCTGTTCAATACTATTGATTGTAGTACTTGCTACAATTATTAGATACCTATGTGTCATTCCTAGATCTCCTTATTATACAAACTTACTCATGGTGCTACTAAAATCTATCACAATAACATTAATACTCTACTGCCCAGATAACTGAACACTGCAATGATATCCACCAGGACAGCCCACAGCCTAAGAGATCTACCACCTAGATATAAGAGACCTGGGCTTTTATAATTTAAACCTGTAAATACCTATGTACTAATAAACAATTTTATTATTACAGGAATATGAAGACGATGAAATGTTTACTTAAAGCTTTTATAAAAAACACACATAAATGGTATGCAACCATGCCTCACCGGAATAATGAAAAAGACTGATACGTAATTATTATGCCCTGCCTGGTATTCACCGCTGTACATTACAAACATGCTCACATCACATCATGGTTGATCAAGAACTTTAATTTTGGATTATAAAGGTACGTGTAAACTTTTAATTTGTTTTGTTTAATAGAAAATGATGCCCTAGATTAATTTTAATATATTATACCAGTATTATTTCATAAATTCTTTCAAGTTGATATCAATTTCCTGATAACAAGCTAACTTTATTTACACTAAAATAATTTCACGACCCTCCATCCTTAGTACCATATAATTCTTTAGTTTTACTATATACCTACTTGGTTCAGAATTAATGACCTATAAATGTTTGACTTGTTTCATTCCCTATTGAGCTGCATGGCACGACTTATTTTGAAGCTGGTGATATTTTCAATAAATTCCTGCATTATCCCGTGCTGTTATTGACAACATGTTTTTAATATGTACATGCATAAATAGATTGTTGTCTATGTTGATAGAGAAGATACATTGTTCCGACCCCACAATAGTGATAATTATTAATCTATTATAGGTTCCCTGAATAATCTTTGTTATTTCTCTCCACAAGTATGTTCCTATAATCATTTTATACTAAATATGTTACTATAATAATTAACAGTCTATAGTGAGTATCTGCATACTTCATAGATTAAATAATTAGTATGAACTCTATGTACATACTAAAAATGGTTATTACTTAAATAGATGTATATAATATGCAACAAGATGGTACACAAGCAAACAACTTGTTTGATGTTAAGCTATACTTATAACTATACTTTTATTGAATCAAGAACACTGCAACCTAGGTAAACCAAAGTCATTTCTCCTAATGTCACATCATCACTCATCTACAAGGCAGGTATCTGCCTATAGGAAAACCCAAGCTTTCAATTTTAATATCAATCTCATTCACAATTTTTTCAGTACATTTAAAAACAAAGAACACATACCATCTCAACAAATATATAACCTACTTTCAGAAATTTTGTGTTTATTCTGTTCGACCCCAGAATAAAATAATTTTAATTAGTTCACATATGCATCATATCCCATAATCTAGAATACAGCTTTGTAAAGATCTGCTTATTGTGTTGGTTCACATACACACTTATGTTGATCTAACACCTGATAACATCTTGAATTTAGAGCATAACCTGGCTCAAGGGGTGGATGGACGCGGGTTCAAATCCTGCACTGTCTTAAATTTTTCCTATTGTATATTTGTGATTTTGTAATGTATGCATTATTGCAAATCTAACAAAATTAAAATCTTGAATTTAATTTAGATATTATAGCACACTATTTAGTGGGACACTACTGGATTTAATATAGTAGGTATTTAGAATTTATACAATAATCGTGAAAGTTTGGTAGTGAATTTGTTAATTTGCTACACCTTCACTTTGAAATGACTAAACAGATTTGAATTAGTTTTAGTATGTATAGATCAACTTCATCATCAATCATCATCACCATGGCTAATAATGCAGGGCTCAAGGAATCATACATTCTAACCATGACCTAGGCTTATGTTATGGAGTATATTTTAATCTCCACCCCCCATTCAATAATCTGAAAAGTACAATTTTTTTTTTATAACTAATATATATAAATAATAACTGTCCTGATATGAACCATCTAGCTTTTCTACTTGAATCCTATTTTTATATAGATAACTTGGTATATAAAGAAACCTGCATGAAATAACTAACTTTATAATTTCCTTAATTTACTCTGTTTACCTAGAGGTTGCTACTGATACTATTCAATGTTTATATATGTGTATAGACATATAATTTCCTTTCCACTATTCTATGAACCTTCATTATAGTCTCTCCTTAACCTAACACTAACATATTTCCTTTCTCAATTTCAGGTTTCCACATCTCGGTACTTCCCTGATTCTTTCATGCGCCTAAGTTGGACCACTATTCTAACTTTACAAGTTCCTGTGACTCCAGCTCAGATTCACGTTCCTGGTGCTGTCATGTCTTACTTAAGTTTATGATAATCAAATATTTAAATAAGCTATTATACCACCTATTATATTAGACTACTTAAAAAAACGCATTTCTGATGTTATGAACCTATGATTCTCAACACAGGGAGAAAATATTCAAAATAAGTTTACCATCTTAATCAATATCTAGTCATCTGGTACTAAACAAATGATGCAGTAATAATTGTAGTACACACTAACTTTTAAAAATGCAACTTACTTTATTTTCACAAATTCTTAAATAACAACCTGTAATGAATAGTACAGTACAATAAGTTTGTATGTACAATAATAACTTTCTCAGATACTTTCGACCCCCAGTCTTTAATTTTTACTTAAAATGTAAAAGCACTGGATCAACTTGTTAAAACTAATAAATGGTTACTTATATAACTATATATTCCCACAATGCTATAATGTTCAAGTATGTAGATAACTATACCAAGACTGTTCACCGTATCACCGTAACATTTTTCACCGTAAATTAATTTAATCCTTCCATTGTCACCTAGAAGTGCGTTTATAACATTTATTATTCAAAATTATTATTTCCTCACACTTCAATGATTAGTCCACACATTTACAGACACAATGAAGCTTTACGCTGCTCTTGGCTGGTTAAAAATGTAATCGATTCTGATGTCAGTTCAGCGTAAACACTACAAAATTTACCTGCCTTACTCTACACAATAATTCTACAGTACACTGACGGTTAACGAATTGCCCCTGCGCAATATCACAATGTTTTTACTTTATGGAATTTAGTTTCATTTAGTGGAAACATACTGACTGAACAACCTGGCAAAGGAGAATATCCTGCTGTTAAAGGTCACGCAACTACTATCATGCATTACTCACTACATACACCCTAGGAAACATTGATATATACTACTTATATATCAAAATTATTTTGGGTAATAAATGATAATTATAATCGCACTTCTAATCAATCATGTTCATTAACCTATTCATATCATTATAGTTATTAACCTACTACAATCTGGAATATTTAATATAACAAGTAGACATATTATATCTTGATGGTCCAGTGTAAACAACAGAACTTTTCTCAACACTGTAACCCTTCTGCATACAAGATGATATTATATACCTATAGCACTCTATGATATCAGTTTTATAAATTTGCTGAATGACTGGAATTGTATTTGAATGCATAAATTAAAACTATACTAATACCAATGTAATTTTTAGTTAATCTATTCCAATTGCTCTAGTGTAGCCTTCATTTATTTACTATAAATATAGCTACCTAGCCATAGATACGACATAGCTACCTAGCTTTGTTTATTAGGTGAACCTTTACCTATGTTAAAATGCAAACTTCTATTATTAATATTCATGCTTATGATTTTTCTAGGATAAATTGCAATAGTGATAAGTGTAATAACCTACAGATAGTTGAATTCTACACACTGACAATAGCAATCGAAATTAAAGGTAATATCAATTTTATAATTTTCAATCCAATAAAAACTATTCAATATAAGTTACTGCAAGTTCTATCATATAAGCATCTAACAGTCTTAGCTCCCGTCCGTTCTCACTTCAACAAATTGTGGCAAAAAATACTAAAAGCATCTTCTGCCACTCGTAATGTTAGCCCAAACACTCAAACTGTAATCCTATTGTCTAACCACTATAATAAATGTCCCGGTAATCCTGGTCATCTTGGCACTAAATTGTAACAAACCTTATATTATTTTAATTTTTTTCTTTTTATATTAAGATGATTATTAAGAAATCCTGGTCACGTGGACCAAATTGTAAAACCCTATCTTATTTATTTTTTATAAGAAAATATTTTATTATTAATCTAAATGAATACTTATTAATGTAAATGAATAGTTTAACCTATTCTTGAGTGTTGGACTAATAGTAGTTTTGGCCAAGGTGTGATCGTCTAGTCTAATGGTAGAACCATACATTATGAACCGTTGTAGTAACCTAAATTCTTTTCGGGACGCTAAGACAAGCTAGATACCTATACCTTCAGAACTAAGTACATCCACATCCTAGTATACAAATAAATATAGCAGAATAAGAAGATTCCTAATAAGATTCTAACATTGTCAGTCACTAACAATTCTACCCTAAATTCACATGTCAGATATTCTATGATTATATACTAAGTTTGTCAGTAGTTGTAAAATTCAGCTATCACTAATTGGCCTTTTTTATCTTATATTCCCAGCTATTCATCATTGCATAAAATAACTAAACCTTAAGAACCATTATCTAAAGTATTCAGGGGAGATGAAGGTAAATTGAAGACAACTAATATTCTAATAATTAGGGAACATAACAAATTTTTGTGCTTCGTCAACCGAAGCTTGTAAAATATAGTAAATCTGATAAAATTAGATTATTAATAATGATGAGTAGTAATAAAGGGTATATAACTTTAAACTAAATGTAAATAGTTTGCATAGATTCCATATGTACTGCAACTGTACCTGATAGAAGATTTCTCTGAAATATAAAACGTTATATTTATGATATCATAAAGTTGATAATATATTTTTAGAACTAAATGTAAATAGTTTCCATAGATTCTGTATGAAATGCAACTTATGTGATTGTGTAAATTCTCTAAAAATTATATAAATTAAATATTCTATGATTAATAGGTATTCTATGGATTATTTACATTGTAGGGGATGAAGCTAGAATAACCCCATGGGCTTTCGACCATCTGGGCGGCCGGATTAAGGGGCCCCTTTGTGACTAAGTCAACGATCTCCGTTTATCATTTTAGCTTTAACCCCTCCTTGTTATTTTGTGTCGGTGGAGTTTGGAACACAATGCTAGAGCTTCGTTTAACTTTAGGCTTAGTTTTAAGATATTGTTTTATAAGTTAATTTATTGTCTCTCTTACTTTTATTTTGCATGATAAATATTTTCTGTTTGTTTGTTTTATTTGAATTTCCAATTATTTTTGGTAATGATTATATTTGGCATACTCTGATGTAATAATTAGACAGATCTCTGTCTTAGGGAATTGTAAAAAGTTAGTTGTTGTATATTAATTAACTGTCGCGATATACAGATGATAACATCAACCAGTGACCTGGATATCTCTAAACTGTCTTTTAGTCTGCGAGAAATCCAAAGAGCGTGTGTCTCTAGTCAATTGATTAATTTCATCAACCATAGCTTCATTATTTTAACAGAGTATCTCATTCAGTATCTTGGAGGTAATTTATCTGACCTGAAAGAAACCACCCTAAATACCCTAGTCAAAACATAATAATTTCAGAATGCTGTCCTGAAAGAAAACACCCTAAAATTCACAGCTAATTAAATAACTATGACTTACGTAAATACTCTCTAACATCCGGTATCTCACTGTAATCCCATTATTTTTCACTGCACTAGAACGCACCGCACTAGTTTCACTTTTAATTAATTTTGAATTTTCCCCTTTGCCTCGGCCTATAACGCCTGTAAACTCGCGAACTAAACGAATCCGAAATGCCGCGAAAGCCTGGCACTATGGAGAGACTATAAAACACTTTTCACTTCACTGTTTACTTCCCGATCTTTAAGCTCCGAATTTATAATGAAAACTAATTTGAACTGCGCGCTTGTTCCCTATTTATACTATTTGAATGAAGCCAACTTGAGGTCAACTTTAACCTATCACAAGCCATGAAGCTGATCTCCCCCCCCCCTTTTCTTCGTCCAATCAGAAATAAGATATTTATTGTTCCAATTTTAAATTCAAATCTAGAATGAGGCTAACTCGAAGTCATTTGATCCACCAATCAGAAGCCCTCAACTTGGCTTCATCTCAGCCTCACTACCGATGACGTCACATACTGATTTAAATTTGGAATGAAGCTAAGTGGAAGGCAACCTATCTACCAATCAGAGGCACTCATCTTGGCTTCATTTCAGCCTCACTACCGATGACGTCACATACTGATTCAAATTTGGAATGAAGCTAAGTGGAAGACAACCTATCTACCAATCAGAGACCCTCATATTGGCTTCCTTTCAGCCTCACCCTGTTGACGTCATGTGTTTTAGGCAAATGCCTCGCTAGAGTTAGTATAGTGTCGCGTCTTTCGAACAAGTCCTCTTTAGTAGTTGTCCCCATACATTGTTATTAGCCTTTTTGCATTATTTTATGAAGGTTGCGTAGCTTTTGAACGATACCTCATTAATAGATACCTTTTTCTAACCAACGGTTTGAATGGTAGTTAGAGTTTATTTATATTATTCTAAAATTGTATTAGCGTCTGCTTTAAATCGACATAGTCTTTCATAAATAAATTTACGTCTATATTTGTGGACTGAACGAGACGCTCAGCGGTTCGTTACAAGCCTCCCTTCTATAACCGTGTTAAAATGGCTAAAAACTAATCTGTGTCTGGTACTACGTTTTTTTTTGCAGATCTTAAGAGGATGACCTAACTGTCCAGTATATAACATGACATTGGCAAATGCACAATACGTGCGAGTCCAAATTACGAGATAGGAAAAATAAAAAACTGTCCAGTAATGAATTTACATACTTACATAATGGATACTAGGAGAATCCAAATTTAAAATCTCGCTTATTACTGGGCAGTTGTGAATGAGTCTCCGGTAGAGTTCGCTTTCTGGATACGTTTAAGAGATGTTATGCCAACATTACATACCATTTTTGAGAAAAAATAGTTTTCAATACTAAATTTTTTAGATATGTAGGCTTCATGTAATTAAAAACAACTAAGTAAAAAAAAATATTACATAATATACGCACCGAGCGGCGAAAAGATAAGCTTTCACCGTTACCGTTGCTTTTCGACAGTCCAAGGTTAAGAAAACTTCTAAAATAAATAATCAATGTCAATATTATAACAAACTGATAATGTCCACAAAAGTATCCGCATAATATAAATTTAAATAATAGTAAATAGTCAAAAATAATGAATCAGCCTATGACGCGCAGTCTGTGTCAGTAATTTTCAGGTATTTTCTATAGTCAGGTGCAGATACAAAAACATGATAATGAAAGAGCAATCGTGTGGGTATATTAGGAATAGACTATTTTATGAGCTTCAAGCATTTCACATTTATAGCTTCTACTATCGAAAAAGGGGTAGTTTAACTCGCAATTAACTTTTGGTATATTAATTAACAAGATTTAAGTTTCAATATACCATTATACAAGTCCTGAGTGCTGAGTTATTTTACAACCTAGAACTGTTAATAAATCCCAGGTCCTATATTTCAAACTAGCTTTAGCCCGCAGCTTCGCCTGCGGCGATTATCCTTCAGGAACCGTGACCAGTTTTTAAGAGCCGTGTAAAGCCTGTCATATATAAATAGGTTTCTTTTAATCCTTTTTAACCTTTTAAAATTGGCCCCGTAAATCGTAATCGTTTTATAGGTCGACCTTCAGTACAATAAAATAATTAAGACAATTCATTGCGTCACTGCTTAATGCAAGTAATTGTAGATTCACAGGCAGTTACCATTGCTCCAGCCTACCACCAGTTAGCAGCGTGCCCCCTGCCCAGCATGGTGGCAGCAGTGCCCATTTGAATTGCAATGCTTATTCGTTGAGCCAAATAGGTGCCAGCATATTGATTATGCATCGCATCGACCAAGTGCTCTGATAAGGGGTGTACTAATAAATAGCAAACTATCCTTTGAACATCACATAGATCACATAGCAAAAAAAGCTTTCACTGCTCTGGGATTCGTCATCCGCAATTCAAAACCACTTAATAAAACGAAGACCCCAAAAATACTATACTGTGCCTATGTCCGCAGTCATCTCGAATATGCCAGTCCGGTGTGGAACCCGAATTATGCTGTACACTCACATAGGCTGGAGCGTCTGCAAAAGAAATTCACTAGGTACCTAGGCTATAAGTTTAAAGTACCATACTTGAGTTATGAGCAGTGCCGTTTCCACCTTCTACCACTGGAATCTCGGAGACACGTATCAGATTTGCGTTATCTGGTTAAATTAGCACAATCAAAAGTCGATTGCCCTAAACTTGTATCCAAAATAACATTAAATGTTCCAACCAGGTTCCAAACACGTCAAATCAGAAATCTTTTGCATACTCTCCACGCACGTGTGAGATTTGTCAAGATAGAGAGCATTTATTTAAGCTATAATATAAGCTCATTAAATGATCAAATGTTTGTCAGGTGGTGATGCCATAATCTAGTCTTAGCTTAATGTAAAGTAAATAAGTACTACTAGTTCAGTACTTAACTATCTAACTTACTAGGTTTTCTACGCAAAAGGGAATCATAAGGGAATCTCAAAAGACAACATTTATAGGAACACATATAACACTTTAATAAGAATAATACATCATTAGGGTCACATAGATTACTTCAAAGGTATTATTGTATAGTCACATTCCACAGCGATGATATAATAAACAGGGCAAACCATTTTGGAAGCCAACAAACAGACCCACACACAACATGTAAATATCAGTTATGTTACATTAAATAAAATAATACAGCACTTAACTCAATAAGTCTCGATGCGGCAGTCACTTATGAAGAATAAAGAGAGGCTGAGTAAGTTAAGACATTGGTTTTATAGCAATATTATGGATTTTTTCTCATATAGCCAATCCATCCTCACGAAAACCGTTTGAATTATGAAAATCGAACTTACGCAGATTTTATGGTGAATATGTAAACACGACTAATGACCGCTCTCCGGCAGGCCGGATGGGACAGATAAGGCAAATCCGGCAGGCCGGAGGATACTTTTTAAAGAAAAAGATTTTGAGAGAAATATAGAAAAAGTATGTTGCGTTTTGTACTTAACAATGTAAACAAAAAGTATAGTGTGGGATTTTATGTTTGTATTGTTACGAGCTGAGGGTTCGGAATAAATAATGCAATACGTTTACAGCAAACTGACACCTTTATTCACAGTTCTACAGCCACTTCACACTTCACTGAATACAACACTAAAACACTGACTGTTCGCACTTTACAGATCACTAATCACACACTTCACTGTATTTAACTATTCGCGCTTGGAGCACTTGGTCCAAAGGTAATCGCACTGTTTCTCCTTCGTACTCAAAGTAAGACTGTCTCGTCAGCCCGGACCCGACCCTATTTATACCCAAAGTCAAAGCTTCAAGAATATTCTACACTAGTCTAGATAGAAAAACAATAGGGGCCATAAATCACTCGTTTAACGTAAACAACTTTTGTATGCAATTCAATGGAAACTAACTACTACTTATACTGTGGTTGTTTACTATTTGCCTGAGAACAAAAGGCGACCCCTTTTATAACATTTTTTTTGTGAAGAGTAGGTACATTCTTTGTTTTCTAATGCTTGTTTACCGACGTTGGATTATTCTAGATTGTTCGAGCTCTTGCGCCGTAACAGTATTAAGTAATTTCTGTTTATAAATCATGTTGGACATTCATGTAACAACAAAAATTGAACAAAACTAAGCGCAAACGTTATAGAAAAAAAAACAAAGACTGGCAGGATTTTACATTCAATTGGGACCGTGAACATAGATAATCCCAAAAAATGAGTTCAAGCGAATCTGCAGTGCAAGTACCGTAGTATGGCTCTTTAAATTATCGAATCGCTCACCGTCACGGTTAAGGACGTCAGTGCCAATGACGACCAGGGAATTCATGCAAGAAGCCGGCACTACCGCTACATCGGCTTCGATTGAAATGTAGTCAATGTGACGGTGACGTAACAACGAGACACTATTTCCTGTTCACTGATCCCTTTGAGCGTACAGCATCTTGGTTTGGGCTCCTACAACAGCCGTGATGACATCACTATCATGTCCCTGATACTTGGATAGATCGGAACATAAGTTAACTTTACATATAATACGCGACTCAGATCGTGTTTTGCTGAAGCATGATTCTGACGTATGGCCGCGTCTTTGCAAAAAGTACAAGAAGCTTCCGACAGTTTAGAAGAAACCGTGGTATCTGGCGGTGCTTGGATAGTTTTGGGTCTCTTTGGACAGTTGAGCCAAAAATGATCCTTCTGCCTGCAGATAAAGCAAGACTTTCCATCATTTCTAATAGTCTTATTTTGACGGAAGTATTTTATAGGTATTGCCTGAGGCGGTCTGTCATTGTTTAGCTTTCCTCGTTTTGTATAAATCGATAAAAATGATACCAGTTTTTCAGATGTCAAATCTGCATTGGCGGCAGCGGCGCGTAATTGAGGATCATCAATACCACGTACCACAATAAGTGTCTTAAGCTCTTCACTCAGTACAGCCACTACTCTAAGACGAAGCAACGTCCTTCGTGCGTATTCCGCGTAGGTAGCGTACCTGTCGGACGTTGTTTTCATAGATTCAAACAGAATGTTTGCGAAGTCTAACTTGACTGGACAGAGTGGAGTGAATTCACGTCTAACATTGGACCACGTACGGTCATTCGTAATCCACTCTGCCAACCAAATTTTGGCATCACCTTTAAGACATGAAGCCACTCGCGACAAACACTCGTGGTCACTCCAGTCGTTCATTTCCCTAGCACGCTCTACTTCTTCGCACCAAGAATATGTCGTTGACGGCCCTTGTTTATCGCCAATTAGTTTATCGCCATCGGACAAACGTGGACTTTGGTTGTTAAAACATGGCAGTTCCAAAATTATTATTAATTGTGAATGCTTTCTTAAGGCCATATTAAATGTATAACTAATCATGCATCCATAAGTTCGTAAACCAAGGTGAGGTAATTTAAATATTAAACTTGTACTATTTAAACCTGTCTTAAATCATGTTTTTTTTTAATATATTCATTATAAACACTGTAATAAAATTAATAACATAATTACAGAAAACTACACCCTTAAGAAAAATGGGACTTGCATCTTATCAATATATGGTCTAAATCGTAATTCGAATTGGGGCCCTGATGCAGACCAGTTCCGACCAGAGAGATGGCTGGATGCAGAAACATTACCTGATCACAATAACTTTGGGACCTTTTCAATTGGAAAACGGAACTGTATTGGTACGTTTTAATGTTTATAATTTTTTTTAGTACAAAACACGCAAAAGGCATTTTGGCGGGTTTATTATTGTAAGCGTCGTAAAAAACATAACTTTTACTGGTATCCAGCTGTTTAGTCATATATCAGATATGTACTGTACTGTATCAGCCGGATCGTCCACTGCTGAACACAGCCTCCCCTATTAGAGGGGTATAGGATCCTTACGCTTGGCAGGCGGCTTGGGGATCGTGGAGTACAGTAGTACTTTGGAAGGTGCTGCTGCCCACCTTCCAGTATTTTTCGCTTAGCCGCCTTTTACGACACCCACGGGAAGATATGTGGAGGCTTCTGGGCTAGCCTGAACAACATCTCCGACCACATCATCCCTTACCATCAGGTGAGAAAGTGGTCAAAGGCTACCCTATCAGGCATAAAAAGAAAAAAAGAAAAATAAAAGGTGCAATTCTAACCAGGCACCCAACGTGGGAGACATGTAAGATCACTGTTTGGGATTTGGTCCTCATAATATTTTCTCTGGCGCATTTCTGGTTACAATAATGTTTTAAAGCTGATCAGCTAGTTTCAGTTCCGTGCTACGTAGCAAAATTTTGTAGAACTCTACGAGGACAAACGGTGGATAGAATCTAAATTACATTAAGTTCTAATCGATTAACAACACCTGGTGTCAAAATATCAAAAATGATAATATCATCATCATTTCAGCCGCAAGAGGTCCACTGCTGGATATAAACCTCCCCATAGATTTCCAAATAGAACGGTTGGAAGCAGTTGGTTGTACCTTATGGGTGGTCTTCCGACGCTGCGCTTGCTTGTTTGTGGCCTTCATACGAAAACCTTTCAGCCCCATCGACCATCATTTCTGCGTGCTATGTGCCCTACCCACTGCCATTTCAGCTTGCTTATCAAAATACTCAATTGTTTTGTTTGTGATCAAGAGAATACGCAATATTTGTCGCCAACACCGTACACAAATGCATCAACACAGTAACAGTCAAGGGTTCAAAAATTTCTAAATCGAGATCAAAAATACTAAATTCACTACAACCTTCATCTTTGTCTTGATTTGTTTGTTTGTAGGAATATACTTTTTTCTTTACTTTTTTCGAATGATTCATCACTGACATATTGTTTCCGCGTAGTTGATAGGTAAAACGGACAGATGGAATGCTGACTCTCTTTTGTGGTTTCCTGTTTATATGGTTTTCCTAATATTGGTGTCGCGAATTCACATCGCCAAAGAAATGTCATGGCTGTTAATCCAGGTCAATAATGGTGGGACATACATACATTCCCCTCAGTGAGCCGTGGCACTTTATATAACGTCACATTTTATAGCGCGAACAGACTTTTTCTGCTTGTGGGTTTTCTGTGAGAGTCTGTTGATAGTTCAATATATTTAACACTTTCGTGTTCCACACTTTAATGGAGGTATATTGCAGTGAGTCCAAGCTTTCGAATATTAACATTTTTACCTTTTTCAGGCACATAGTTGCACAACAAATTTAGATATTCCGTTTTTGCCTAGTTTTATTCATTGTCCGCTTTGTTCTTTTATGACAATTACCCTTTTAAGTGGGAATTTAAAAAAAAATGCTTTAAGTTCTTGCTTAGTGTCAGGCTTTATACCTTCCGTGATGGTTTTCGGCTTAGTCATACCAAAATAGCTCTACATTGTACTACTCTGACATTTTCTACTCCGCAACTTTTGCAGCCTCAATATTTTTATCAACCTTATCCTTGACTTAACTACTTTTTGTAGGATGGTTTTTGTAAAAGTAATGAGGCCAACAGCTGAAGAAATATATTTTATCATTGGTCAGCCAATTCAATCAATTTAATACTGAGCTTTATGAAAATTGTGCATGTGTTTCTAAGTTATTGTACCACTTTGATTCTAGTACTTGTAAATTCACTTAGAGGGTGTACGAACAAACGTTACAGGGAATCCAGAAGTTAGTCAAATACATCAATAAAAAGAATTATGAATGGCCGCCATACAAAGTGCTCCAACCCTAATGAAACAATGCTATACTCTTTCTCTTGGCCTCTACCTGCGGGCCTTATAAGTAAGCTCAAAGTGGCGCAACAAACTATGGAGAGGGCCATGCTCGGTGTTTCTCTACGAGATCGAATCGCAGGCAGAACTGGTGGTCGATGTGGCTGAAAAGTTCTCGAATGGAGGCCACAAACAAGCAAGCGCAGCGTCGATAGACCACCCGCAAGGTGCTTGTTACCAACTGCTTCCATCCATTCTTTTTGGAAATCTATGGGGAGGTCTATATACTGCAGTGGATTTCTTGCGGCTGAAATGATGATGATGATATACTTTCTGATATTTCTAAAATTATTTATACACTGCGTTTATTATTTATTATAATGACATTAAGGTCCTTATAATTGATGATTACAGTTGGCATTGGCAACATCTTAGGAATAAAATTAGATTTAAAATAATCATCATTACGGACATCAATTAGGGTTTTAATACCATTTTAAATCATCAATGAAATTGCAATAATGAAAGATTATTGAAGTAGATATTTTAGATACGGTGTTTCAATCATCAGATGAGAAAATGCTAGAATGATAAAATGCTAAGCGATTAATGTGAACTTTTACTTTAGCCAAATATGTCGGTAAATATCTTGTACTGATATTCACACCCCATGTTTAAGGGACAACCAAAATTCTTTAATGTTATGTAAACTCACAGCTTGTTTTCACCTTACTATAACTTCACAATCACCTAAGCAGGGAACCTTAATGCTAAATGTTAATAAAACTGTATGATTACCTTAAGATTCCTTTAATTTATTATCCAGTATCGACTAATTACAATCCTTCAATCCTTTTTTTACCATTTTTCCATAACCGTCTGTACTCAGAACAACTTTTCCTACACTTGTTTCACAGTTAATTTGATACCGTCTGTACTTTTCAAGTCTGCCTCCGTTACGACTGTGTTACTTGCTAGCTGTAAACCGAATGCCCCAAATCCACGTATTCCCCTACCCACATAACCCATTTGTGTTGCCAGTCGAGTAGAATTTATTCCTTCAGCAAATTAATTTTAAAAAAGTAATCGATTAATAAGAAATCTAACAGTTATATTAGAGGTGTATACGTTTAATCATATAAAAAATAAATATCTTACGATGTGAAAACCGGATACAAGTGAATATTTGATGATATTACAGGCAAAACGTACGCAATGGTTTTCATGTTAAATGAATGTTTCAGGCAAAACGTATGAAATGGTTTTCATGTTAAAATAATGTTTCAGGCAAAACTTACGCAATGGTTTTTATGTTAAATAAATGTTTCAGGCAAAACTTACGCAATGATTTTCATGAAAATAGTATTGGTACACGTGATACGAAGATATCAAATTTCTGCAGACATCAATAAGGTGGTGTTTAAATGGGCCATATCTGTATCACCTACGTCGGGGAATCTATATACACTAAAACGGAGGGATGTTAAAACACTATAAATATTTTTGAAGGTTTAGTCAGTAAAATTATATATTGAAAGAGACGGTAAAATTTTACTTGGTGAAAAGAAATAATGTAATTTATTGTTATTTTGTATGGAATTTATATCATAATAAAAATATCCTTTTATTTTCTTTTAATGTCTTTATTTTTTTAATAACTTATGCTCCGCGGATTATAATTCATTATACAATTACGAGAGGAAAAGTTAAAGTTATGTGCAGGGTTCTTGAACCATCCACCCCTTTAGCCAGAATATGCTTTGACTAAGTTAATATGACTCATAACTCTAATTTATCCTCTCGTTCTTAACCATAGCCACCGCCAGCTTGAGCTTCACCGCACGGTGGAAGAACATGTTGCGAATGCTCACCTGGCTAGCTACTACCCTCAACTAAGAAAATCTGTCGCCAAGCGCCTAACACTGTGTTCCGGCAGCAGTCTTTGAAAGCCAGTAAAATTACAGGCACATGAGACTTTACAACTGTATGTCTCGGAGTGACGGGCGGAGAGTAATTCGTCACTTGATTCGAAATCAGCTGTTATCTGCATTCGTTAATCCGTTTAACGTCAGGTGTGCCTTGTGCTTGATCAGCCACAATCCTGAATATTAAAAACACAGCTGGCTTTAAGGAGAGCTTTTAGAGAATTGGCTGTTACGGCTGAACTGATAGACACCATGTTAATTTCCTTATTTAACAGCACCACCGCTGCATATCGTCATTGTGCCTATGCGACATACCCAATAGCAACAAGTTCGTTATCGTTCAGCATGGTGTGGTTTCCCGTCGTGAACTTCACACGGTTCTCACAGATGGCGCAATAATGAAAAGTAGCTCACTCTGACGTCTTGTACACTGTTTACTTTTATTACCATATCATACGATGTGGGTAAATAAAAATAATAAGCTATCTATTATTAAAGTAATTTATTTTTAATAGTTTGTATCACTAACTGTTCGTGACCACATACTAATATGTATCTATACAATATTAACATATTAAAAAAAATATGATGACAAATATATGCATAAAGATTTGGTAATAATCCAGCCATCTAGTTGAAGATGAAAATTTTTGCATGGTGGTAGGGCATTTTGCGAATGCCCGCCTGGCTAGCTACCACCCTCAAATCTGTCGCCAAGCACCTAACGGTGTGTTCCGGCAGCTGTCCTTGAGAGCCATTACTTCTAGGTTAGCCTGCACAACATCTTCGACCACATCATCACTTACCATCAGGTGAGATAGTGGTCAAAGGATAACCTAACAGGCATAAAAAAAAAAAAAAAAATCTCTTAGGATGTAGTAAAATCTCAGAGTTTGGTTTAAAATCGCCTTCTAATCAAGAATGTAAACTCATTTTAGTAAATAATACGAGATAACTCACGTGAATAAGTCAAATAGCTCCGTCTATAGTTTCAACCACATTCGGTGCTCTTTTTCAAGGAGAGCTCGGGACGCCCGCATTGACGTTTTTTTAATTAAATGGAAATGCGCATATACATATTTAAAACCAATCCAGCTGTGTCTGTATCATGTAGAATCTAACAACCTTATTCGGCATCTTCGTGATGAGGCTTTTTATTTTTATTGTTAACGAAACAATAACGCTTAATATCAAACAGAGAGAAACCTATTTTGACAGTTGGCTAAATAACACCTTCAAGGAGAACATCTGTCGCCAAGCATCTAAAGGTGTTTTCTAGCAGCTGCCCTCAAGAGCCAGATAGTAATAATGATAAGCATTCTGATGAATCAAGGACGTCGCTGTTGTTAAAAGTCACTCGAAAATAATTATGAAAACTGAATGAGGGTACTGTACTGTAACAGCTGGATCGTCCACTGCTGAACACAGCCTCCCCTATTAGAGGTATTTGCCATAATCCCTACGCTTGGCAGGCGTCTTAGGGATCGCTGTGTAAGATGGCAGTTTTTTAGAAGGTGGTGCTGCCACCTTCCAGTATTTTTCCTTTAGTCGGCTCTTACGACACTCACGGGGTGATATGGGGAGGTGCAATTCTAACCCGCCAATCCACGGGGAATGAAGGTAATCGGATGGGTGCCCGCTGTGACATTACTATTAAGCGCTTTCATGATTCGAAGGGCGCGTCAAGCCATCTGTCCCGGCTAGTGCCTTAGGATGGCGGTCATTACAGCTTGGTGGTAGGGACTTTGTGAATGCCCGCATAGCTATCAGTATGTTCCGGCAGCTGAGTAAGTAATTCCCCGGATAAAAATTGAAAAATATTTAAAAGTAGGTGATTCACTCACGTACCTAACCCGTAGCAGTGGTCAGCTGGCGGCCTTGAGCCGTTCCCTCACCAAATCTACGAATTTGACTCACGTTATAGAACCGACCGTCTATAACAAACTACCTAACAACACAATTTAGAATCATCAAGTCCAGCTCTCTTTAAATCACGATTAAAGAGCTGGCCTAAGTGACCAAACCTTTTACATTATTTTATTATAACTTTGATTATTATTTATTTAACAATATTATTATTATTATTGATTGTAATTGAATTCATTATTTATTTTTTAATATACCTAGTTATATTATATTAATCTATTTTGGTAATGAAATCTATAAATTATTACCTTACGTAATATTTTTTTATACCAATACATACTTTTAACTATTTTTTATATGAACTATTATTTAAAGTGGTCAAAGGCTAAGCTATCAGTCAAAAGAAATATGGTATAGATATATTTGATTTACACATCGTCTAGGAGAAATATAGCAAATCTTTTTGTTTCAACATAGGTAATGTATTTTATTACCGCAACAATTTGTAGCGGAGCTTCATAAGTAATTCACTAATGTAAGCAATACGCTCCGGTCACTCTTCGGATGACCGCTAGTGGCATAATATTGATTGCTTCCGTGCTTCGGAGGGCATGTAATGCGCTCGGTCCTGGTTGTTGTCCGATGATGGCAGTTGTTATAACATGGTGGTAGGACATTTTGCGCAGTTGTTATAGCATGTTGGTATGGCATTTTGCGCTTGCCCGTCTGGCTAGGTACCACTCTCAAGTAGAAAATCTGTCGCCAAGTACCTAGCGGTGTATTCCGGCAGCTGTCTTTGAGCCAGAAATTCCAGGCTAGCCTGTAAAACATCTTCGACTTACCATCAGGTGAGATAATGGTCAAAGGCTACCCTATCAGCTATAAATAAACAAATTATAACTATGAGCTTGTCCCTTATATATTTTTTTGTTATTGTGACTGAACAAGCTCGCGGCCTTGATATTAAGCACACAAACCTCCACCTATAACAGATGCATTTCAGCACAAGTGACGCTTGCACTACACCCATCACACTGAGACATACAGATGTTACGTCTTATGTGACTGTAATTTTTCTGGCTCTCAAGGACAACCCAAGCAACACAAACTAGCCGATTAACTTTTATATAATAACAATTCTGATGACTAAACGCTGTAAAACGTGTAGGGATAAGGTTTGTATAAGCGCTTATACAGACAATATTCAAGCAATTTGGGCACATAATAAATCGCTTTAATCTGAATAACATTTTGTTAATCGCTGCATACCAGCTGAATCTATAAACAGAAAGGTTGGTTAACTTCTGCATAAAAGCTGATCGAACCTTTGTTCAGAATTTAAAACTCTATTAAGCAGATGAAAATATCAAACTCTGATATTCAGATAATATACATAATTCAGATCTTTTTCGTTGTTTTATAAAGAAGTTATGTAATTAAATGTACAATATCAGCATTTTGTTTCTTATTATTAATTGTGATCACATATATTTTGCATTAAATTTCCAATTTAAGTGATGGATCTCTCTGGATGAAATTATAAATATTGGTAAGTATAAATGTTTGGTAAAATGTTTTGTTAACAATACAATTACAATATAATTATTACAACGCATGCTACGTTTTGTGAGAATTTAAATAAGTTTATAGTAAAATTTTCGAGCGCCATAAGCTAAAACCAGTTTAAAAAAATAACAATTAACTTAAAAGAACCCTTTTCGACGAATAAAATATTTTATTCAATTGTTACTAATCAAAGTGGTGGTACAATCAGGTAGGTATTTGAATACTACCCAGATGTTTTTTAATAAAAACATCTATTTATTATTTATAATAACATCGTTTTCTTTTAGAAAAGAGAGGATTTGTTAGGATAAATAATAGCGACGATGTTGATTTTGAATATAAGGTGTTCACGCTTACGCTTACGCTGTTTGATATACATTTCTGCGTAACAGGTCACATGTAACTGTCTTATCCAGATATTTTTTGGTTAACAGTACGTTTTATATCGCAGTTCTGATAAACGGTTCTAAGGCTGACGTCTCAGTACTCTTATTCAGATTATTAGGGTTCTATTATCATCGGTTCTATTGAAAAAAAATACATCCCAATGTCTGAGGTTATTTCGAAAATCTATATTTTTATTAAATTCTGACACGTTTTCTGCTAAACTACTCGAACTTGAACCAGTTTCCCCAAAATATGAATCGTCATTTTTATCTAATATCTGTGATGTAGATGTGAAATTACGAGATACGGGTACGGAACCCTCTTGAACTGGCCAACCTGTGCTTGGATCCGTATTATAATTTGCATTAGCTGCCAAACTCGTTTCTGCTCCTGTACAGATATTGTTTATTTTAGTTTGCAATACTCCCTTAAGCACTTTCTTCTTATTCCTCCTGTCCTTTCTTTTTCTCCACGAATTTGAGTCATTTTTACACGTTTCTCTGTTAGACATCTTGTCATTAATTATACAATAGGTTTGACATTCTTGCATAAAAACATTACACACAAGACGCCTGCCAAGCGTGGGAATTATGGCAAACTCTCGCCATTGTAGAATTCAACTATGCTCTCGCTAAATGGTAGAGGATGTGTTCGGAAGTGGACAATCCTGCCAATACAGCAGTTTATAAGTGTATTTGACGTTGTATATTATAACATTAGGTTTTGTTACACAGTAGTTTCCATTGTTTACCTACTTCTTACAGCCAAGCATAAATATAATTCACACTCAACGCTTAAGATGTTTATAGATATATTACCACGTTGATGTTCTAAATATGCACTATATCGATATCGATTAAAATTGCACATTCATTCCGTCCCATCACTATAAATCACGTGGTCGTGGCTTAGCCAATTAGAACGTGTTTCGATATGAGAAAAATTGACAGAAATTTGTTTCTTACAAAGCTAATAGAATGGCGTCTCTTCGGGTTACTTTCTCGAAGCTATTATCTGACTTACGTGTTGCTTGGGAACTGCTGGAACACACTGGTGCTTGGCGACAGATTTTAGGGTAAGTGATATTTGA
Organism: Plagodis pulveraria; assembly: GCA_963890685.1. NCBI lineage: Eukaryota > Metazoa > Arthropoda > Insecta > Lepidoptera > Geometridae > Plagodis > Plagodis pulveraria. The sequence continues at coordinate 2,755,498 of OY982963.1, read as the reverse complement.
GAGTAGTAACTAGCAAGGTAAGCATTTGCATTGCACTTTCACCATGCGGTGAAGCACAAGGAGGCGTTCGGAATCGAACCATGGACCTTCCGCACGGCAGTCCATACCTATTACCGCTCAGCCATCATTGCTTCAAAGATATAATGTATCGACAGTAAAAGCAACTTGAATAATATGACTAAGTTTAATAAGCCGATTCTAATGCAACGCGTTTCTGCAGCAATCCTTCAATAAAAAATCGAAAAAACTTTATAAAACAAAACTTTGTTTCAAAAACGTTGTCACAGGTCGTTCATGTGTTTAAAAACATTTTTTTGTTTCAAATGATTAGAAATTTACTTGAAATCAATAAGTACAGGACAATAGTATCCCATACCTATATTTTTATCTTAATAAAGAAAATAACCTTTCCTATTTACATCGGTCAGTCGAAGTTGTTCATTTTTAGACAACTTTGCAACAGGGTCTATCATAAGCAGTTATTAATCTGAAATGTCAGTAGGTATATTATGTACTTATTTCCTCTATTTAATAACTCTAGTATGAATTATATATATTATATATATATATATATATATATATATATATATATATATATATATATATATATATATATATATATATATATATATACATATATATACATATATATATATATACATATAATTACAGAACATAATACTTTCTTACTGATTAGAAAACATTGGTACCCAAACTAGGAGCCCTGTGTTAGGTATATATATATATATATATATATATATATATATATATACCTAACACAGGGCTCCTAGTTTGGGTACCAATGTTTTCTAATCAGTAAGAAAGTATTATGTTCTGTAATTATATGATTGTGTATGTATTTTACGATGTTTGTGGGAATACAATAAATTATTATCATATATTTTGTTCTAAATTTTTACAGGTTCTTATACTGTGGAACCAGTAAAGAGCAAGGCCCATTTGCACGCTATTTCCTTAATAATACTAAAAATTATTGTATTATTTGAGAAAACAATCATTATACTAATCCATCTAAATCGCACAGCCAGACAGTAGTTTGGCCACATTTTTTTTAATGTAATTGTGATGGATCAATCACGAGGCCCACCTGATGTTAAGCGGACTAACCTATGCCAGTAACAGTTGCGTTTCTTCACAAGTCACTGTCGCCCGTCACTTTGAGACATAGTTGTTAAGTCTCATGTGCCTGTAATTTCACTGGCTCTCAAGGACTGCTGCCGGAACACACCATTAGGTGCTTGGCGACAGATTTTCTACTTGAGAGTGGTCACTAGCCGGGTGGGCATTCGCAAAATGCCATGAAACTCAAGCACGCGGTGGGATTCGAATCATGGACCTGCGGCACGGCAGTCCATAGCCAATGCCACTGAGCCATCACTGCTTAGTAGGGTAAAATTGGGGCATTTGGATCAGAAGAGATCCAAACGCCACCAATTTCACCATTTCATCTATTCATTATTATTGATTCAAAAACTGGATTTGTTATGTGTTGAATAGGTCATCGATTCGTTTTCATCAACTTGAAAACTAAATGTTATATTTGTTGAATAGATCATCGATTCATTTCATTTATTATAAAACTGAATTTATTGCGTAGATCATCAAATATTCAAATATTAAATAAAACTGAACTTGTTGAATAGATAATTGATTAGCATGAATTCATAAACTGAATGTGTCATTTATTTATTTATCTTAAGAAGATCAACAGCAATATATCATTTTAGAAAAAGTACATAGAAAACATGAAGCCAATTAAAGATTCTCACGGCTAGGTAATACAGTAATTATAAATATTGTGAACATGAAAGACCACAACTGAGTAAATTAGGTTAATTATAATATAATAAGTAATCAAAAAACTCTCTGCTTACTAGTCTATGAAGCAGTGATAGCTCAGTGGCATTGGCTATGGACTGCCGCGCAGCAGGTCCATGGTTCGAATCCCTCCCAGAGCTTGAGCTTCACCGCATGGTGGAAGGGCATTTTGCGAATGCCCGCCTGGCTAGCGACCACCCTCAAGTAGAAAATCTGTCGCCAAGCACCTAACGGTGTGTTCCGGCAGCAGTACTTGAGAGCCAGTGAAATAACAGGAAAAATGAGACTTATCAGGTATGTCTCAAGGTGTTGGGTGGAGTGCACTTCGTCACTTGTGATGAAATGCATCTGTTATAGGTAGATGATACCGCTTAACATCAGGTGGGCTCGCGCTTATTCCTTCACAATGACACGAAGAAAAACAAAAAAAAAAAGTCGCCAACCGACGCTATGCTTGTACAGAATAGGTTAATATCGTAACGCTTACATAAATCATTAAAGTTATTACTTGCTCTCAATAAATACGAATTCTTTCTATAGTTAGTGATAGTTAGTGATAACTTTTGGGACATTTATAGGGGGATTAAACCTTTACACCTTGGAGTGTCCCTGTACATTAATTTTACTTAATAGTTCTGAACTATCAACGGAGTTCGAGGTAATTTTAAGAAGGTACGTTAAGTCCGTAATTTCTCTTCTCTTAGAAAGAGGAAGAAGATGGATTTTTTTACACAAAAACAGATAATTATCTGATTTATACGGTATTTTTAGTCGATAACAAGATATGAATTATGAATACATAGATGAATATCATTAATAAAAATCGCAAAAATCAACGGGCCTAACAACGAGCCCCGGGGGGTACCCCACTGGGTATGGTGACCCAGCTAGATTTATAATTGCTGAGGAAAACCATCGTAGTAAGTCACCCCTGATACCTAGACTGAAAAGCTTGAACAATAGAGTATTATGGTCAATTCTGTCGAATGCTTTGCTGTAATCATCGATTCATTTCATTTATTCAAAAATTTAATTTATTGCGTAGATCATAGATTCATTTCAAATAGTAAATAAAACTGAACTTGTTGAATAAATAATTTATTAAGTTTCGTCTTTTCCAAAACTTCATTCGTTTTCATCAACTTGAAAACTAAATGTATTATTAGTTGAATTGATCATCGATTCATTTTATTTATTCAAAAGCTGAATTTATTGCGTAGATCATCGATTCATTTCAAATATTGAACAAAACTGAACTTGTTGAACAGATAATTCATTAAGTTTCGTCTTTTCCAAAACTTCAAATTGCCAAAATCGATTAAACTAAAAATAAATTTGAATGGATTACTATAGTTTTATTACTTATATAAATATTTGTTTATCAGTTGGAATTGTTTCACTGACAACATTCAATACCAATTAGAATAGTTAAAAAAAATAGATATGTGTTATTTCTTCTTAAACAGGCTATCCCATCATTTGAAAACAGTAAAATATATTCAACGATTAAAAAAAAACAGAACAAACTTTTATGAAAATATGATCTACTTAAATCTGTTTATTATTTAAATCAATATTTAAACATTTTGAATTGTTACCTTTTGTGAACAGAATATAGGTATAAAATATATCTGAGTCTTCATTTCATCTTACATTCAAAAACTGTTGTCTTGTGGTTAGTGAACAAGTTGAAATTCAATGTTTCTGAATAGAGGTCTTCTTGAATACATTAAAACACTCATAATACCATCCATACGAATTGGGGTTTTTGGATCACGAGTTATTCGAAAACTGCTGATGGTAATTTTACCTTTTAAAAATATATATTGTTATTATTACATTTAAAATAAAAAAATGAAACACCTATACGATATTTATTATTATTGTGTTATAGTACCCAAACTTCAATTAAAAGATCAAAAATAAACACAAACTGGTGAAGTATTACAACATTAAAGAATTTTTTAGATTAAAATAATAGCTGATCTAAACAGATTCATGCTTAGAACTGGTATGATTAGAAAATGCCTGTTCTCAACAAGTCAATAGCTGTTGTGTATTAGCTGCGTATTTGAACAGAATATATATATTTATATCTGAGCATCTTTTCATCATAATATATTCAAAAGATCTGTCTTGTGTTGTCTATATACATAGGTAAATAACGACTCAGATTTAAATATTGGTTGAAATGATTCAGTAATCATTTCACCATACATTAAAAAACTGTAGCCTTGTGGTTAGTGAATAAGTTGAAAATGAATGTTTCTGAATAGAGGTCTTCTTGAATACATTCAAAAACTTATAACATCATCTATTCAAATCTGTTTATAATTGGATTTTCTGTTGAATATATTGTGCAGTTTTCAAATGATAGGATAGCCTGTTTAAGGAAAAATAACACTTTTGTTAAGTTTTTCCTTTAATATTTACTATTTTATTAAAACTAATCGAATAGGTATTAGTAAGTTTAAATTTCAACTGATAAGAAAACATTTATTTATTTAAGTTCTAGAACTATAGTAATTCATTCAAATTCATTTTTAGTTTAATCGATTTTGCAATGTGAAGTTTTGGAAGAGACGAAACTTAATAAATTATCTATTCGACAAGTTCAGTTTTATTTGCTATTTGAAATGAATCTATGATCTACGCAATAAATTCAGCTTTTGAATAAATGAAATGAATCGATGATCTATCCAACAAATTAAACATTTAGTTTTCAAGTTGATGAAAACGAATCGATGATCTATTCAACACATAACACATTCACTTTATGAATTGATACTAATCAATTATCTATTCAACAAGTTCAGTATTATATAATATTTGAAATGAATCGATGATCTTTTCAACAAATAATACATTTAGTTTTCATGTTGATGAAAACGAATCGATGACCTATTCGACACAACAAATTCAGTTTTTGAATCGCTAATAATGCATAGATGAAATTGGTGGCGTTTGGATCTCTTCCCAAATTTTACCCTACTCGTGGGTCTTTGCGCCACAGGATTATTTGAAAACGCCTGTCATCGGGATGTATAATAGTTTGCCAAAACATCATTTTAATATCAGCCACGAAAACAAATTGATGACGTCGGAAATTTTTGATAACGTCACCAAGGTCCTTCAACAATTTGGGACCAGAATGCAAACATTGGTTCAAAGATTTGCCAGTGGAAGTCTGCGCCGAACCATCAAATACCGTGCGCAGCTTGCCAGTAGATGGCTTGAGTACCGCATGATGCGGAAGGAAGTAATGCTCCACTGAACGCCAATCCAAATCGGACACAGACATATGTCCCAACGGTTGATACTCTCTCATGACCTCTATATAATTCTGTCGGAGCTCCGGATCTCGACTCATACGACGCTCCATAGCCAACAATCTCTTTTCTGCCACGGGTCACCAAGAGGAGGATGTAGCGATAGAAAAGTTAGTCGTGTAATGATCCGGCCAGAATGAAGGCGGCCTGTGTTGTTCTGATAGAACAACTCGCACTCTTCATGAACGTGTCCGAACGAGAAGCTTGAAGCTTGGGGGCTCTTTGACTTCCCAAAAACTCTGAACTCCATCAGAGAGAGCCGAGCCCACTGTCAAAGTTCCAGTGGAGGGGGTTCCTTCAAAACAGGTCCCATCAAAGCAAAACCAAAGATGGTCGGGATAGTGACCAAGCCACCTGGCTGTATGACCCGTTTATTACCTAATTAAACCTTATTGAGGATATCTGAACCTATCAGCAAATCAACTTGTCCCGGTAAGTTAAACTTGGGGTCAGCCAGGTTCAAACTCGAAGTCAAATTTACCACAGAAGTGGACAATTGCTTCTGTGGATGCCTACCCAAAATATTCTTCAAAACAATAGCCGAAGTACATATCCTCGGGGATGGAGAATCAATAGGGATGAACAATAACTTCACTTGCCTCTCAACATAATTTACAGCTGAGTTACCTACTCCCCGGATAACATCAGAATATGTTCTCAAGTTTAGGCCTACCTTCCCTACCAATCTAGTGGAAATTATGCAACCTTGAGAGCCAGTGCCAGAATAGCACGGACCACAAAGGTGGCTCCCGTTGGGCCCCAGACTTTAACGGAGGCCGTTGGTAGGAGAACGGTCTCAATCGGGGCGATTGTACCTACTGGGCAGGGGCCAACTTCCTATTGCAGGCAATAGGAAGTTCGACGAGCGGTCGCCGCAGCCAGGCCTCTGTCCTTCAAATCTGCGGTAGTTTACAAACTCCTCAAGTGCGCGGTGTCCCGTGCCGCGCGCCATCTGTGCGGGGTCATAACGACCTACCCGCTCAAAGCGAGGTGGGCGCGACTCAAGTCGGGGACGCTCCGCCAAAGGGGGCGAAGGCCTACGGTGCCGTCCAGGCGATTGTCGGCGCTCAGCAGCCGTACAATCAGTGCCGCGGGGGGGAGGAGACGAACGCGTGTTCTGTCGATCCCTAACAACAGGCGGGGAGTGACGTGCAATATAGCGGCTCTCTTTTGGAGAGTGAACCGGAGAGGGGGAGTGCCAGTCGCCAAGGGGGTACCCGCCCATGCGCGGTTCAACCTGGCCAGCCATATGGCCTACCCCGTTTCTATTTAGGCACAACATGCCTAAGTGCTGCCCTGAAAAATAAGCGCACGGGTGCGGGTCAGGACAGTCACCTTGAAAGTGCTTGCCTAAGCAACTAAAACAAAGCTGGCGCGTATTCGCGATTCTACGGCGTGATGTAATATGTAGGTCCAAGAACGACCCACATTTCACAATATTATGTCCGGGACCCGGCAATAAGCGCACTCGGATGGGCTCTGTGCGACGGCAAAATGGGGGAGGGGCGCCGGCCGGGCGGCCGGTGCGCAGCCGCCGCGTCACCAGCTGTGTCCACCATACGGCACTCATCCTCCAAAAACTTCTCCAGGTCCCCAAAGGGGGGCAGATAGGTCGCACAATCGCCAACATATTTCTGCTCAAAGCGAGCCCTTAAGGGTGAACTGGCCGGCCCGTTCTCCATACAAACGTCGTTGGGTGATCACTCCCTTATTTGAGGATTTAGGTCCAAAATAAAGCATAATACCGATTGATCTCGTCATTATCTAGGCTTGTATGATGCCGAAATTTTAATAAAATAATTAACTTGTGAATTATGAGCCTCGAAACATTTTCATATAAAGATTTCGAGGTTCATAACTAACAAAGTAATTATCTTTTTAAAATTTTGGCATCATACAAGCCTAGATAATGACTATATCAATCGGTATTATGCTTAAGTCTGGACTTAAAATCTCAAATAAAGGAGTGATCACCCTACGACGTTTGTATGGAGAAGTGACCGGCCAGTTCAACCTTAAGTCCACAGGTAATTTTTTCAATATAATATGGACCAACAAATATGACCAATGTTCAACGGGCAGGTACAAACGTTTTAACGTGTTAATAGCGACTAACAACGGGTTCAAAAATTCTGTTCTCAATACAGCTAGCCTATTAAGTAGGCAAATTTAAAATTTGCTAAATATGTGTGTCAGCAAGGCATCGTTTATTATTGAACCGCCTGACTAGTAAATCTTTGGGGGTTTCATAATTTGAGTCATCAATTGAGAGTTGCTGGACCAATGCCTTGGCCTGACCCTCCAAAACTGATAACAAATATGATAACTTTAGTGATGGACGCAGATCGGTGCGTGCATCCACTAAGCTATCAAACAAATTTATATAACCTAAATAATTTTTAAGACGGCCTTCAAAGTGAGGCAGATCCAATGTAGGCAATCGACTCAGCAAACTTGGTAAGGTAGGTTCAGTTTTGGACAACGGTGAACCAACCTGGCCTTTATTATTTATTTTTCTCGCCCGCTGTGCAATTTGATCATTGAATTCCAAAATTTGTCATTATCATTATCAACATGATCCCTCTGTTCCTGACTGAAGACATCAAGAGTTAAGTCTCCAACAAAAGTGTTATAGCATGTGTAGCGTTTTCAACAAATTCAAGACGTTCACTCAACTTGACAAAGCGGTACAAAAGTGCCTCGTCCCTATCTGATCTGGCAGCCAAGGCAGCTGCGGTGGAAAACCAACGCAAATGTGAGGTGATACCACCGACGGCTTCACGTACCTACTTTATTGCAGACATGTTGAGTATGAACCACTATTCAACAATTATTCAACAATATTTTACAATTTTAACAAAAAATATTCAATAATTTCAATTTTTTCAAAGGTGACAACAGTACTTTTACTATATGCATTGGCAGCCCTGAAATGTGTATTTGAAATGTGTCAAAATAAACAATTTAACATATTAGTGCAAGGAACTTCAAAAAATGATTTTTTTATACTGGACCGTAACAAAAATGGTATGGAACCCCAAAATGGTACAATATTTTTACCCAAAATAGATTGAATTCACTTGATATACCTCCTAGGGAACTGTCCAAGCAATTGTGAAGGAAAATTAAAATGTTTTTTTTTACTTTACATGAAATATCACAATATCTGAATGTTCATAAAGTTTGTCGCAGGTTTTATTACAATTTTCATATTTTGTGAATTCTTCAAGATTTAAACACAAAGTTCAGCAAGAAACTATTTAAGCTAGCTCATGTGGACTAGATATTGTAAATAAGGCACCAACTTGATGAGAATTGTAACAATTCAAATTTCTCATTGTTAGAACAACAATTCAGTACTTCAACAAGTGTAAATTCTCAATTATTTTCTAATAATTAGGACTGAAACTGGTTTGTTTCATTCAAACAACAAATATATTATGAATAACAAGCTATGCTACACATAATTTGCAAGTACAATTAGTGCGCCTGTTTCAAAGGCAGAGTTTGTCCCACAAATTACAATTTTGGCTCAAAAATGCCCAATAAACTTAACAAACTGTTAACATATAATGTAAATTAGAGGATACACTGTATTTTAGGTGTATACAAAATGCTCTAATTAACCAAATCAAAGTTTTTCATAACCTTTCAAACAAATTATTGCATAGAACAGTCCTGCCAAAGATAGGTTATTTTTCCATAAAATTTTACAAAAATAGGTATCAAACTACACTCTGCAGATGTTTAAGATTCCAGATTGCCTTGGCAGGTATGGTAAGCAGAATCTTCCACCTGGACGACCTGTTTTTGAATCCTAAATCTGCCCCTGATACGCGGGGCTGAAATGACGTTAATACAATCAACTTACAATGGTTTTTCCGGTCTTCGTACGACGACCCCACCCTAGCGCTTCCCTACCTAATATTATGTTGGCCAACAAAGCATTTAATAAGTACTTACTGCCAGGGCGATGATGATGGCCTCCTCCTCTTGAGACTGTCCCAGTCCCCAATACACCCAATTTGGTAATAGTTCAAACACTACACAAATATACCTCAAGTGTCTTTTATATATAGACAAACACGCGCAGATCACAAAAAAGCGGCTATAAAAACAATTAATTTAACACGAGACTCAAAAGCAAACTTTTTCTTTCAACTCAAAAAATCCATAGACCAAAGTAGACTACCTACGCTAGGGAGACGATCAGAAACTTGCCCGCGCGCCGAAGTGGCCGTTCCGAACAATCATTGTACTGCAATAGTATTGAAGCAATGTTAGCGGAGCGGTTAAGGTTACGTACTGCGGTGCCGCAGGTCCATGGTTCGATTCCCGCCGCCAGCTTGAACTTCAATGCATGGTGGAAAGGCATTTTGCGAATGCCTACCTGGCTAGCTACCACCCTCAAGTAGTCAAAATCTGTCATCAAGCACCTAACAGTGTGTTCCGGCAGCAGTCTTTGAGAGCCAGTAAAATTACAGGCACAGATGAAACTTCACAACTGTATGTCTCAGGGTAACGGCGCAGTGCATTTCGACTTGTGTCGAAATGCATATGCTATAGGCAGAGGATACCGCTTAATATCAGGTAGGTCCCGTGCTTGTTCCGTCACAAGAACATTAATGTCTAGCCTATAGTGAGACGAACTCATGAAAAATTTTAATTTGTTATTTATTACTCTCTTTGAAATAATTTGTATTATGTTACTTTTGATCATTAATACTATTATTATTTCTTATATATTTGACGATGACTGTACTGTAGAGTTAAATTTAATTGTAACATGTACGTAGTAGCTGCTTTGTGACATAATATTATGATTAGATCTTTTTATATTAATAATGTGTTATTGTAATTGTCTAATTAGCGTGATTGGTTTATCCGTGTTAATTAAGTAAATAAATTTGATTGAAGCAGTGATGGCTCAGTGGCATTGGCTATGGACTGCGGCGCAGCAGGTCCATGGTTCGAATCCTGCCGCGGGCTTGAGCTTTCCGGATAAGCGGTCCGTGTGCGGATTTCTCAGAAGAGGTATCTCTTTCATTGTTATCTACAGAGTTAGTTGCTGAAGTATCGGTGCGCGCCTCTTCTTTGTTATCTTCACACGCATCGCTGAACACGCCATCGTCAGGCGCATTGTTAGCATCGTGCGATGCGTTATCATCTGTAAGGCACTTAATTAAGTGACGACGATTGCGTCTATACCTGACTCCTAGTTTATTTTTTACAACATAAGAGCGTGGGGTGTCAGCGTGGTTTACTACTGTAGCCCTACCCCTAGTTTTGCCATCTGTGTAAATTACTCGAACTCCTGGTTTTAAATTGGGTAATGTTTTATATGGTTTATCGTACATGAGTTTCGACTTGTTTTGTTTTTCGAGCATGGTTTTGTGCTCTGATGGGTTGATAGGGCGCGGCTTCAATAGATCATTACGTACTGGTAATTGACATCGCATTCTTTGACCCATCAGCAGCTGTGCAGAACTCAAGCCGTCCCGAGGCGTGTTTCTATAATTAAGTAGTGCGAGGTTAAAATCCCCGTTGCCCTTTATACCTGCTAGTTTGTACCTGCTACTACTGTACGTTCGCTTTTCCCATTCGCTTGTGGATAATTAGGTGACGAAGTCACGTGATCAAACCCCCACTCTTTAGCGAACTGCTGTAATTCATCCAGGAAAAGCTTATGCGTTGTTTTTCATCTAAACTGTTTTAATACATGTAATAAGAAGATATAAAGTTTTTGCTGACATCAACCAGGTGGTTTTCAAATAGAGCTTGATTATATCTCCTGTGTCAGGGCATCACATAACATATAAACGAAGATTCAAGAAGTTTTGAAAACTTGTTTTTTTTAATTTGAGGGGAGAGCTTATATTCCTACAGGTAAATTTAATTGAGTGTAAACGTACTTAAGTTTGTATTAATTTTGCTGAACAAAATTAGAAGATATGAAAATAATGATGTATTCAGGCAAATTTATATCGTTATACAAGGTTAGTACTAATAAACTGACCGGAGTAATGGGTAACAATAGAAATACACGATTAAAAAAACTTGTTCTACGAATCTAATTAGTGTTACACAAATCTGTACAAAACAATAAAAAATAGATAATCTCGTTGATAAAATCAAGGCTGTTTAGTTTCTAGTTAATTAGCCGTCATCTTGCATATATTTTTTATATTTTTGAATTTTATTTCTACTATAAATAAGATATGGGATATTTACAGTGTATTTGATTTTTATTTACCACCCTAACTTCCATGGCACCAGATTCATACCATCAGATATTTTACCATCGTCACGCATATGACCATTCGGTTCAAGAACAGCTGCAATATTGGCACTAGTAAAAGCCTGGCGGATGGTATGGTTAAAACTGGTTTGGCTGGAAATTTGACCGAAACTTAGAGAGCAAGAGCGGCCATGGTGGAGTACTTTTCGTTTCCATATCCTCTATCTGGATGTCGTACGTGAAGACTAAGGAAAATGTAACATTGATTTTTGGTCAATACTACACACTGGCTACCTTGTCGGATGTTTTTAATAAGATGAATTAGAATTATGGTTATGGATGTAAGTCAATAAGTTATTAGATTCTTTCCCAACCAAGCAAAACCTGTGATAAAACATCATGTTCGTTCGAAATACCGTACTTTTCTATGTACAACAACCATCGAAATTATAAAAACATTAAGCAGTGATGGTTCAGTGGCAGGCTATTGCCGCGCCTGTCTAGCGACCACCCCTAAGTAGAAAATTGTCGCAAAGCACCTAACGGTGTATTACGGTAGCAGTCCTTGAGAGACAGTGGCATTACAGGCACATAAGACTTAACAACTATGTCTCACGGTGACGGGCGCAGTGCAATTCGTGACTTGCGACGAAATGCATCTGTTATAGATAGAGGTTAGTCTGCTTAACATCAGGTGGGAGCTTGTTCTGTCATAATAACATATAAAAAAAGTTTGAACATAGTACCCCCCAGTACATATAACAATAGTTTTACATAATTACAACCCTTTTAGCCAGGGTAAGCTCTAACCAATTGAGCTAACATGACACAATGACTCATAACTCTTATATTTGCTTCCGTTCTTCAACCATCGTATCGGGATGGAGCGACAGCTATAGTTCAACTTACGTTGTAATACAAACAAGACCAATTTTGCATTTTTATTGGTTTTACACTTGTAAATAATGTCACAACCTTATAATTTTAATATTGTTATGTTTGCATTAACACTGCAGGAATCGAACCCGATGGACGCGGGTTCGAGTCCCGCACATAACTATAATGCTTTATCTCGTAAATTTGTAATTTTGTAATATAATTCCCCAAGCAGGCGTTATTGCAAACATAACAATGTTAATATATAACCATAGTACTTGTGGGGTGTATCGGTAAAAGTGGAGTCTATTATTTGCATTATTACACCATTATTAGTAATATTATTCAATATATCTGTCGATAGTAGAAGGTAACCCAATTCAATTAAACATGGTTAAATCACTCCTTTTTTTTGGCTGGGGTCTAAATAAGATTCAATCGATTACAGACTGATTTCAATTATTTCTGTTTAAAGTGTACAGTACTTTTTTTTAATATGCTTATACAACTTTTATTACATTTTAATGATTATATTTTACACGACAATCAGTTTGGTTTTACAAGGACTAGATCCACACAGAACAGATGCAAGTATCCAACTGATCTCACATACATTTGAGTTCAATTGATGCAGTTGGGGTATTTGGTGATCTTTCATCCAAGGATACTGGATCTTCTTTCAACTGGGTCTACTTACCTACTGTTTATGAGATCTATTGCTATCCTTTCCTTCGATTGCTCAGGGAGCTGACTACTCCTAATTTTTCTCTTGTTAGGTAGGTATTGTGTTCAGGGTTACCATTACAGTCAATACAAGCCAACCACTTACCTTGAAACTATTGAGCAGCTCGCAGGGTTCCGTCCATGTGTGAACTGTATCGGTTATTGCACAAACCTAAACACCCGGGTGAAGGCACTCACAATCACTTTAATAAATATAATTGTTACCAGCAGAATTCACCAATACTAGCACCTAGCTACGTCCGAGAAGCACTGACTGTCATACACGTATATTTTTAACCATCGTGTTTTTGTCCCAAAACTACCCTCTTCTTTGCCGCTCGTTCGAATCTCAGCTTGTGACTGACTGCATATTAAATATAATAATAACGCCTGAACACCTACTTCGATAAATATATTAGGTAAATAGTTAGATGTGTATTGAATTTTAGCTGATTGAACTAATAAAATGTTTTGATAAGAAAATCAACCACTACGCATACACCTACATTAAACTGGGTATATGGCATGGTAGCAGTATAGTGAATATACGCTACTACTCTGAAGCGCTCTTAGCGAAGTTTACTTAGCTGTTCTTAACCGATCAGCAAAGGTAAGCAACGTCGCACGCGGTCATGAGTTGGATGGGTGACCGTTAGTGACATTACTACTGAGCGTTTCCGTGCTTCGGAGGGCACGTTAAGCCGTCGGTCTCGGTTGTTGTCTTAGGATGGCAGTCGTTATAGCATGGTGGTAGGGCATTTTGCGAATGCCCGCCTGGCTAGCTACCACCCTCGAGTAGAAAATCTGTCGTCAAGCACCTAACGGTGTGTTCCGGAAGCTGTCCTTGAGAGCCAGTACTTCTAGGTTAGCCTGAACATCTTCGACCATATCGTCACTTACCATCAGGTGAGATAGTGGTCAACGGCTAACCAATCAGGCATAAAAAAAATAAAAATATATACTAATTCATGAGAGTAATAGTAGCGTTATCTCGGGTAATGCCCTAAGAGGGGGGCTCCCTGAAGATGACCACTCAATATCAAATTTATATCAAAGTGAAAACCATGTATTCAATTCAATTCAGTCTTTTTATATTTATTTCACTTCTAAATGAACCTCTTTTCTATAGCCATCATATTTATTTTAATATTTAAACGAATACTAATAATAGTAATATCACCAATTACGTTAGTTTATAAACAAACTTTATTAAACAATCAATCATTATTTATATTATTATTTACAAATTATAAACCAAATATATATATATATATATTTATGATACAAGTGAGCTAAGTTGCTCATTATACACGAGGCTGTGTGTTTCAGCCCAAGCCGTAGGCGAGTGCGTAAATCAGCCGAGTGTATAATGAGCAAGTTGCTCACGAGTTTCATACGCACTTTTTCAACACCCTTGCGAGGAAAAGAAATATAAATTGCAAAAATGCGATACAAACAACATACGAAAAATATGGAAAATAGCGTGCAAGTTTTTTTTTTTTTGCGCACGGTATGATGTTTGGTTACATATAAACCTCTTTGATGTTACAAATCTGTATTACCCCGTTAAATTTAAAATACTCTGTTTACTCGCATATAATATGCAGTTAGGTACTAACTTAACTTTGTAGGGATAATTCTTTTACGCACTAGTGTATAATATTGTTATGCACGAGGGTGTTATAGTTCGGTTTATGGTGGTGGCCCTTAGAACGATATAATAAAGCTCACTTTACGAGCAAGGGTGTTGAAAATATATTTGTATATATAATTACATTATTTATTTACTGATTCATATTCTGTTGATTGTTTTGATCATGCTGGTGAAAACTAATTAATTATATTTTAAGTAGATTAACTGCCATGTATCTAAGTAAAGAGTTTAGTTCTGTTCATAGAAACTTAATATACCGGGTTCAGTTGCAGCGATGTTTTTTTTTTTTTTATGTTATTGTGACGGAACAAGCTCGAGACCCACCTGGTGTTTAGTGGACTAACCTCTGCCCATAACAGTTGCAATTCATGACAACTCACGGAATTGCACTGCGCCCGTCACATTGACACATAGTTGTTAAGTCTCATTGTGCCTGTAATTTCACTGGCTCTCAAGGACTACTGCCGGAACACACCTTTCGGTGCTTGGCGACAGACTTTCTACTTGAGGGTGGTCGCTAGCCAGGCGGGCATCCGCAAAATGCCCTTCTACCATGCGGTGAAGCTCAAGCTCTGGGCGGGATTCGAACCATGGACCTACTGCGCGGCAGTCCATAGCCAATGCCACTGAGCCATCACTGCTTCAGAAATCTCTATGTTTTTCTAATAGATGGCGTCAGTAGTACATAACATTTTATCTGATGAATACAAAATTGTGAATGTTAGTTTTTTTTGATGTTTGTAAACTTGTATATATTTTTACAGCTAATACATCTTGTTAAGAAGTCAAATTACTATTTTTGAAATCAAAAAATTAGAAAGTAATAGAAGTATGAGACATATGAGATTTAATTAAGCTACTGAACATATAAAGTGACAAAAAAAATACTGCTTGTCTGTCTGTAAGCATAAGCATCACGTGAAAAACTACTGAACCGATTTCGATAGAATTTCGTGTACCTACACAATTTAATCATGGTTTTGCACCAAAAATGTTTAACCCTGTTACTAAATGAGCGAGGGTAGTCATGTCAGATCAGCTAATTAGTATTAATTGTTGTTTAATGTATTTTTTGCATCAAACTGAGAATAGTGCAACGAATATTGAAGATCCAAGATTGTTTTCCACGTGCAAGCGTTATTCAATAAAACCAAACGCGTCATGTGCACGAAATACCCGACTCATATAGTTCACCGTTTGTGAGACGAAAGAAGTAGCTCAACGGTACTGCATCTGGAGCCACCTTTTTCCAGTACGGCATAGTATTATATAAATATGTTTAATTTGGTGTTATAAAGCGGAACGGGAAGACAAGCTCCTACAAAAAAATAGGTACTTTAACTAAATTGACCGGAGTAATATCCAAAAAAATTGTCATTAAATAACATTTGATTTGAAATGCGTTTTATTATTTTCAAAGTAGACCCCAGTATACGTCAGTACTACACCCTATCCTTCATGGACTTTTTGTAGGATCATGATGTATAGCAGCCGCCAGCCCATTCATTGAATTATATTTTACGGATGTGATCAAATCTGTGCTCTGTGCGCATTATTTAAGGTGGTAATTTAAGGTGGAAAACAGGACAAATAAGTTTCATGGAAAATTTCAAAACGATTCTTTGATTACATGAGTTGAGATGCCAACGTATCAAAACTTTACATATGCCTCTATGATTTCGTTCCATTTGTTTAACAGATATTAAAAAAATCGATTGTTAAATAGGTAAGTAACCCCTCCCCGTAATGGGAAACTTGACGATAGTGGATTAAGCATTTTTAAAACATTCTTCTCGATAATAAGTTACTATTTTTTTTTTTAAATTTATATGTTCAATTATATTATAGATCGCGTATTATGCCTTTTATTTTAAAATTAAAAAAAGTAAATCTGGAAAATATGCCCTATTTTTGTAGTAACTAAATTTTTTATCCAAAACCATTAAACAACATATTTTTATTGCGATACTAATATTGTGATACCACGGGGACCTCAATCTTAATTGTGTGTAAGTTTTAATTTTATTTTTTATTGATATGGTTTGACTGGGCAACCCCTTCAATAAATCAGTCCGGGACGAGATAATGTGCGGAACGGACCTGCGACACTTCTTTCAGCAAACGGCATAAACAAGTAAATAAGAATAGTGGGTGTATAGGTACTATCCCTTCTGAGAATAGGTATATGTGTGATACTTTGAGGTTAGTGTTTTGAATCAGCATGGTAATTTTTTTGAAGCGCTCGTAGCGAAGTTTACTTAGCTGTTCTTAACCGATCAGCAAAGTTAAGCAACGTCGCCCGCGGTCATGAGTTGGATGGGTAACCGTGACATTACTACTGAGTGCTTCCGTGCTTCGGAGGGCACGTTATGCCGTCGGTCCCGGTTGTTATCTTAGGATGGCAGTCGTTATAGCATGGTGGTAGGGCAATGCTCGCCTGGCTAGCTACCACCCTAAGGTAGAAAATCTGTCGCCAAACACCTAACGGTGTGTTCCGGCAGCTGTCCCTGAGAGCCAGTTATTCTAGGTTAGTCTGAACAACATCTTCGACTACATCATCACTTACCATCAGGTGAGATAGTGGTCAAAGGCTAGCTTATCAGATATAAAAAAAAAACGACTTCAACAAGTCTTTTTATACTTTTTACAGTTACAAGTTGGTTCCGGTTCATGTTATATTTCTTTTGTATATTTAATTAATAACTTATTAATTAAATCAATTTATGCTAGCAAGCTCAATGTGTAATTGGATGTGTTTTAGAAAACTCTCTCTTTTTATCTTCGATATTGCCATATTTCTATTTTTGTTTTATATTATGTCACCGATACCTAAAGGTGTTGCAGCACAGAGATAAGCGGGTTGAGGCCCCGAAGCGATACTTTCAACAGCGGCCTAAGTGTTCGAGTCAACAGTGCAGCGCAGTATGCAGCAACAGATATCAGCACATCTCTCGGATGTTCAGCACGGGATCCGACCAGCTTGCAGCACAACCAGCAACCTTCTGAACTCCACGGCTTTCATGCTCCCTTATTTAGGGTTACATTCATGACATTCTATTCACAAAGTTGGCAACGATCAACTCCACGACCTTCCATGCAATAGTTTGCAGTTTTTCGCAAGTTAAATGAAAGATAAGCAAGAATAGTGCAACGAATATTGAAGATCCAAGATTGTTTTCCACGTGCAAGCGTTATTCAATAAAACCAAACGCGTCATGTGCACGAAATGCCCGACACATATAGTTCACCGTTTGTGACACGAAAGAAGTAGCTCAACGGTACTGCATCTGGAGCCACCTTTTTCCAGTACGGCATAGTATTATATAAATATGTTTAATTTGGTGTTATTAAGCGGAACGGGAAGACAAGCTCCTACAAAAAAATAGGTACTTTAACAAAGTGATGCTGTCTCGCCGCTAAACGCCCCAACATAAAAGTGTGATAAGGACAATTGCAGCTTCTTCAAGTTTTGACTTAAAATTTGCGCATTATTTGCGTTCTGGGAGAAAACTTTTCTCTTATAGAAAACATTAATCAAATCTAAAACTTTTTGACTTAATATATAACTGACAGAATAAACAAGGTTAATAGATATAATTTTTTCTTTATATATCATTATATTTCCTATAAATAATTCACAAACTAAAGATACAAGTTTTGAGAAAATATCGGTATTTAAATAACCATTAATTCAAACTACTCTAAAATTACAATAATATTGATAACATAATAACAATAACAAATATTTTAAAGTATTTAATGAAAACATCAAATAAATATTTTAATAAAACACTCAAATAATATAAAAAATATATCTAGTGACAATTCCGCCTAAAATATTTTAAAATATTATAAAAATATTTGTTATTATTATATATGCATTTCCGCAAAGTAACGCCTGAATCTATTTATTATTTATTAATATTGATAACACCTATAACATTTCCAAAAATCATCTAAATCGGTAATTGTTTAGGGGGGTAAAAACTTTCTCTTTTTGTATGAAAATTCGAGATTTCCCTCCAGTCTTAAGATAAAAGCGTACATGGCATACAGTTGCTTATCTTTCATGTAACTTGCGAAAAACCGCAAACTATTGCATGGAAGGTCGTGGAGTTGATCGTTGCCAACTTTGTGAATAGAATGTCATGAATGTAACCCTAAATAAGGGAGCATGAAAGCCGTGGAGTTCAGAAGGTTGCTGGTTGTGCTGCAAGCTGGTCGGATCCCGTGCTGAACATCCGAGAGATGTGCTGATATCTGTTGCTGCATACTGCGCTGCACTGTTGACTCGAACACTTAGGCCGCTGTTGAAAGTATCGCTTCGGGGCCTCAACCAGCTTATCTCTGTGCAGCAACACCTTTAGGTATCGGTGACATAATATAAAACAAAAATAGAAATATGGCAATATCGAAGATAAAAAGAGAGAGTTTTCTAAAACACATCCAATTACACATTGAGCTTGCTAGCATAAATTGATTTAATTAATAAGTTATTAATTAAATATACAAAAGAAATATAACAAGAACCGGAACCAACTTGTAACTGTAAAAAGTATAAAAAGACTTGTTGAAGTCGTTTTTTTTTATATCTGATAAGCTAGCCTTTGACCATTATCTCACCTGATGGTAAGTGATTATGTAGTCGAAGATGTTGTTCAGACTAACTTAGAATAACTGGCTCTCGGGGACAGCTGCCGGAACACACCGTTAGGTGTTTGGCGACAGATTTTCTACCTTAGGGTGGTAGCTAGCCAGGCGAGCATTGCCCTACCACCATGCTATAACGACTGCCATCCTAAGATAACAACCGGGACCGACGGCATAACGTGCCCTCCGAAGCACGGAAGCACTCAGTAGTAATGTCACGGTTACCCATCCAACTCATGACCGCGGGCGACGTTGCTTAACTTTGCTGATCGGTTAAGAACAGCTAAGTAAACTTCGCTACGAGCGCTTCAAAAAAATTACCATGCTGATTCAAAACACTAACCTCAAAGTATCACACATATACCTATTCTCAGAAGGGATAGTACCTATACACCCACTATTCTTATTTACTTGTTTATGCCGTTTGCTGAAAGAAGTGTCGCAGGTCCGTTCCGCACATTATCTCGTCCCGGACTGATTTATTGAAGGGGTTGCCCAGTCAAACCATATCAATAAAAAATAAAATTAAAACTTACACACAATTAAGATTGAGGTCCCCGTGGTATCACAATATTAGTATCGCAATAAAAATATGTTGTTTAATGGTTTTGGATAAAAAATTTAGTTACTACAAAAATAGGGCATATTTTCCAGATTTACTTTTTTTAATTTTAAAATAAAAGGCATAATACGCGATCTATAATATAATTGAACATATAAATTAAAAAAAAAAAATAGTAACTTATTATCGAGAAGAATGTTTTAAAAATGCTTAATCCACTATCGTCAAGTTTCCCATTACGGGGAGGGGTTACTTACCTATTTAACAATCGATTTTTTTAATATCTGTTAAACAAATGGAACGAAATCATAGAGGCATATGTAAAGTTTTGATACGTTGGCATCTCAACTCATGTAATCAAAGAATCGTTTTGAAATTTTCCATGAAACTTATTTGTCCTGTTTTCCACCTTAAATTACCACCTTAAGTAATGCGCACAGGGCACAGATTTGATCACATCCGTAAAATATAATTCAATGAATGGGCTGGCGGCTGCTATACATCATGATCCTACAAAAAGTCCATGAAGGATAGGGTGAAGTACTGACGTATACTGGGGTCTACTTTGAAAATAATAAAACGCATTTCAAATCAAATGTTATTTAATGTAATTTTTTTTGGATATTACTCCGGTCAATTTAGACATTGGAAGCTACATAAATTCCCAACAAGCTGAAAATCAGTAAGATTGTTTAAAATATGATTAAAAATAAAAAAAATATTAAAGATTTTCACCAAAACGGCAAGTTTTATCATAAAAACACTTGTAATAAAAATTGTAGATCATAAAATTATCTACAAAAAATATGTATATACTTTTTTTTCGACGAGCCACCGTTTTTGAGATATTACGATTCAAAAACACTACACAACTATAGAGATGTATATGTATACACGATTCAAATATGTATACATATCTTTTGTTTTTATTATGGGAATTTATGTAGATATACTCTTATGTTTTGGTCTAATTTGACCGGCCTATATCTACTATATTGAATAAATATAATGAAATACAATGCTGAAACATTTCTTAAAAGTAATGATCAACAGTTATTAACTTCTCTTCGTTTTAGTGTAAACTGATGACACAGGGGATGCCTTGACGCCAAATTTGAACACCACCTTACTGATGTCTGCAGAAACTTCATATCTTCTTATAACATTTATCAAAATAATCTTCATGAATATCAAGGCGTACGCTTTACCTGAAGTAGAAATATGATAGTTATTAAAAAAACGATGTAATTATATATAGATATACTTTTGTAGGAAAACCGTTTAAATATAATTAAATGTAAGTTATATGTTTTAGATAAGATTAAAGTAAAAATATGTATTAAACATTGGGTAAGAAACTGTAACTGGTTGATTTATGAAGGAAACATATTTTTATAGACAACTGGTGAAGCAGCCGTTGCTGATTCTTGAATTCCCTTTTTTGTGGTGCGTATCTCACATAGTTACTTTTTTTTTATGTAATGGGTTGGCAAACAAGCAGACGGCCCACCTGATGGTAAGCGGTTACCGTCGCCTATGGACATTTGCAACACCAGGGGCGTCACAAATGCGTTACCGACCCTGTAAGACTCTTTTAACACCTTTTTTGAAGAAATCCATACTGTAGCCCTGCGGAAAAACGCTAGATGGAAGATCATTCCACATTTTGCAAGTATGCGGTAAGAAGGAGCGCATAAATCGAGCTGCGTGAGACTTCCAGGACTCGATTATGTGTGGATGAGCTTTTAACCGGTGACGCGAGGAACGATGATAGAATCGCGATGCCGGTATAAGCTCAAACAGCTCTTGGGAGCATTCCCCGTTATAGAGCCTGTAGAGTATACAGAGCGAACCGATGTCTCTACGGAGGCTCAGTGGCTCAAGGCGGTCAGAGAGCTCGGGGTCGTCGACAATTCTTACCGCTCGACGCTGAAGAGCATCGAGAGACTGGAGTTGGTACTTTGGTGCGCCATTCCAAAGGTGAGAGCAGTACTCCATGTGAGGGCGAACTTGTGCTTTATAAAGCAGAAGTCGCTGGCTCGACGTGAAGTACCGCTTTGCCTTATTAAGCACACCAAGTTTCTTAACTTACACTTCTTCTTAACTTTATTGCTGGGAGGCTAGTTTTTGACCATTATGTTACCTGATGGTAAGGTGGTGCAGTTTAATATGTAGTTCAGCCTAACCTTTAGTTGCTGACGCTCTAGGTCTGCTGCCCGAACACACATTTTGAAGCTTGACGACAGATTTTCTACTTTAGTGTGGTACTATAGCCATGCAGACATCCGCAAAATGCTGTAACGACTGCCACCCTACTGGGTCCAACGTGCCCTCCGAAACACGGAAGCACGTTTTGCTACTGCAAATGCCACTAGTGGTCATCCATTCAAGTAATGACCGCAGCGGATTAACCTAGTTAATCGCAATAGCAAGGCAAAATCCACTACGTGCTCTTCAAAACTATATACAGTAACGTATCAGCCGGATCGTCGACTGCAGAACACAGAATCTCCTGTTCAGAAGGCGCTGCTGCCTAATTTCTGATATTTTTCCTTCGTAGTTTACGACTCACAGGAGAAAAGATCAGCAAAGTTAGCAACGTCGCCCGCGGTCATGAGTTGGACGAGTCACCGCCAGTGACATTACTACTGAGCGTTTCCGTGCTTCGGAGGGCACGTTAAGCCGTCGGTCCCGGTTGTTGTCTTAGGATGGCATATAGCATGGTGGTAGGGTATTTTGCGAATGCCCGCCTGGCTAGCTACCACCCTCAAGTAGAAAATCTGTCGCTCAGCACCTAGAGATGTGTTCCCGCAGCTGTCCTTGAGAGCTAGTAAATCTAGGTTGGCCTGAACAACATCTTCGTCCACATCACCACTTACCATCAGGTGAGATAGTAGTCAAAGGTTAACCTATCAGGCATAAAAAAAAACCTGAAGTAGAAAATCTGTCGCCAAGCACCTAACGGTGTGTTCCGGCAGCTGTCCTTGAGAGCCAGTACTTCTAAGTTAGCCTGAACAACATCTTCGACCACATCATCACTTACCAACAGGTAAGATAGTGGTCATTGGCTAACCTATCAGGCATAAAAAAAAGAGAAAGATATGAGGTGCTATTGTAGCTCGGCACCATAAAGGACGCTTCAAAACTATATGCATCAAAACTATCTAATTAGCTTATTTTATTTAACAAGGCCTTGGATTGATCTGTAAATACTTTTAGGCAAACAGTTGTTATCAGATATTTTTTATCAATTAGTAGCCTTTCCTTTAGCCCCATGGGGTGCCGAGTTAGAATTGCACCCTCCCGCCCATATCATCCCGTGGGTGTCGTAAAAGGCGAATAAGAGAAAAATACTGGAAGGTTGGCAGCAGCGCTTTCTGAAGAACTGCCATCTTATACTGCGGTCCCAAAGCCGCCTGCCAGGCGTGGGGATTATGGCAAATACCCTCATCATAGGGGAGACTGTGTTCATCAGTAGACGATCCGGCTGATACGGTAGCCTTTTCTTAGTTTCATCACGCTATGTACAGATCTGAGTGTTAGTAAAGCTGCAATGAAAAGTACGATGACTTAATACATGTAGCAAAGATGAAATTATTAATAAAAATGTGTGACGTTACTATGTAGAACCGATAAGCAAATGCAGTTCAGATTGCTAGCGACTCTGAGAAAATAAGTTAACTTACTTTATATACATACATATAATAACGAAAGAAACAGACAAGCACGGTATGGACATGTTGAACAGATTAAAAAAATAAATTGAAAATAAATGTTGAAAATGAGTCTGATCAAATATACGGGACATTAAAGTTGAACATTATACGGATGGACTGCGTGTAAAAAATTTTTTTTAAATATTATATCTAAGGTGGCAGCTGCTAGAGCAGCATGGAGATCATTTTTCGATTACCTCATTGAGCTTAGGTGTACAGTAGAAAGATTAATACTTGAATTTTCACGTGTGTCAAAATATGCTGGCCTCAAAAAATAATATGCAAAAATCTGTTTTGTGAAACGATTAAATCGAAGTGAGTAATTGTCTACTGTCATATAGGAAATCAATCAAAAATGTTATAGCGCAAAGATTATTCAAGTGAAATATGCCGTAAGTACTTAGCTACCAAGATGGTAAAAAGATGTGCTATTTTATGTTTACATATTTTTAGACGACTGTGTAGTTACACCAAATTTCTCCTGAACGAAAGGAGTCCATTTCAAACATATATCTTTTGTAAACCTTATGAATTTTAAAAAGAATTCAAAACATAGTCGCATGCTTAACACATTTAGGAGTATTTTTTTACCCTGGTCTGTAAGCGCTTGACAGTGAAAGGTTTTTTTTGTAATGTTACGTGCCCTTTCAACATCTCAGAGGATGTGCGGGCTTGAACATTTTAGTCAATGAAGCTATAGACGCCGTGCCGCAGGTCCTAGGTTCGATCCCCTTCGATTCGATTTTGGTTTTTGAAATGGAAGGGCAGTTTACAAATGCTGGCCTAGCTAGCTATCATCTTCAAGTAGTTAACAGTGTGTTCCGGCAGCAGTACTTGAGAGCGATACTAGTTACACATATAAATAAGACTTAACAACTGTTTGTCTCAGTTTGACGGGCGCGGTGAAAATCGCCACTTATAATGAAACGCATCTGTTATATAAGCAGACGATACCGACTAACATAGGGTGGGCCACATGCTTGTTCCATTACAATGCAATAAAATATATATATATATATATATGTCGTTTTTCGCTTTGGAGTTGAGCGCAAATCACATTTGACATTTTCGGAGCCAATTATATGTATTTTTATCGGCCGGTCACGTTAACAAATTCGTCGACACGAGCACACATATATGAAGCTACAATTTTCTGTCGCCAACCACCAAACGGTGTGTTCCGGCAGCTGTCCTTGAGAGCCAGTAATTCTAGGCTAGCCTGACCAACATCTTCGACCATATCATCTACCATCAGGTGAGGTAGTGGTCAAAAGCAAGCCTATCAGCTTTAAAAAAATAAAAAATAAACTATATCTACAATGACCCGAGTTTCGACCATAGGGTATCTGCGAGCTTCCGTCGAGCACTGTGCCCAACGGCAGCTTGCATCAGACGCTCCTGCGCACACTTCGTTATAATTGAGAGTCTGATATGCTCGAAACCCGAGCCTAAACAACGTATTCGATCTATAACGTGTTTTGCTGGTGAAATAATAATATTTAAGGGAATTAAATTATAATGAATGAAAAGAAATTTCTTTGATGTGATGAAATCTAGTAGCGTCCAATATTTCAATAACATCCGATACATTTCTCGAAGTAAGAATGTTTGACTTTATTGAACGTTTTCCCCTTATTACTGCGAAGTAAATTAGCGCCGATGACTGCGCCTATCTGACATCTTGTAACTCGTCCCAAAATGGAATTTTCCACTCGAAACATTTAACTTGCAGATTTCACAACAACGACCAACATGTCAACTTAAAATTATGCACACACACGCACTCATGTTTTAGGAACGGTTGGTGTAGTGAGCGCTTAGACTGAGCCAGATACTGAATATGGCGGGAAAAACAATATTGAGACCAGTGTTAGTGTTATGGAACGTCGTCGTACCGGAATTTCTAAATCTCAGGTACGCCGTACACTACAGAGCGTCAGATATCATTCGTCCACGGTCCCCCGACCTAAACCCCATTGATTTTTTTGTATGGGGATACTACAAATTCCTCGTCTACTCGAGAGAATGCCGCAATTTGGACGAGCTAACCCGGAAATTGAGAGTAGCAGAAGAAACCATTAAAAATAATAGAAGTGCATTCAGACGTTTAAAAGACAACTTTTTCCGGCGATGTCGCACTTGCATTGAGCAACAGAGGGGCCATTTTGAAAATGTATTGTAATTAAACACATTGTAATTGGTTTTACTTTGCTATATAATTAATCGTCATTTTAATTAAAATTTCGCACTAACCACATTTAGATTTCAATTTTAAGATGTTGTCGAAGATGTTGTTTATGCTAACCTAGAAGTACTGGCTCTCAAGGACAGCTGCCGGAACACACCGTTAGGTGCTTGGCGACAGATTTTCTACTTGAGGGTGGTGGCTAGCCAGGCGGGCATTCGCAAAATGCCCTACCACCATGCTATAACGACTGCCATCCTAAGACAACAACCAGGACCGACGGCTTAACGTGCCCTCCGAAGCACGGAAACGCTCAGTAGTAATGTCATTAGCGGTCACCCATCCAACTCATGACCGCGCGCGACGTTGCTTAACTTTGCTGATCGGTGCATCAAATAATATTGTCCTTTATGGAAATAATAATGATATTTAGCCACGTCATATTGTATATACTTCTCAGGGACAGCTGCTGCAACACACAGTTAGCTAGGCGACAGGTTTACTCGAGGGTGGTGCCAGTCACGTAAAATGCCATATCACCATACAATAGACTGTTGTTGTATACAAAAGGTATCCTAACATACTCATAACGAGCTAATTAGTTTATTTTGTCAGTTTTAGAAATGAATTTTTAAATACAAGAAACTTTGTCATTTTAACAATTAAATGTATGTTTATAATAAATAATAATAATAAATAAATAAATTCATTTATTTCGGGCAACTAGACCCATATAAGGCATACATTAAAAATTAATAATAATAAATGTCAAAAAATACGAAATATAATAAAATCAAAATTTTAAAATTACAATTAAATACATTCAATTACATCAATCTACACAAAAATTATAAAAAATAAAATAGAAAAATTAACACGAATACAAAATATTAATAGCGCCTGACAAACGGCATTGGCTGAACATGTCTGCTGCAGCAATGCAGCATGTAGGGGCAGTCCAGCCTGTCAGCAATCATCGCCAGGACTGTGTTAGAGCTGGCCCGTACTCTGCGCACCAAGGAGATGCTCCGCTTGCGCATAGTTGTGTGAAAGCAGGCGGTGCGTGCCTCCGCGAACATACCTGAGGCGCTACAGAACCGAGGCAGTCCCACCACAATCCTAAACGCGTTATTGTAAAGAACACGGAGGTCGCTGTAGCACTTCTTCGTGTAACGAGCCCACAGGCTGCAGGTGTACAGCGATGCACAGAAGGCTCTAAATAGTGTGATTTTTACTTCCTTGGAACATCTAGCAAACCTGCGGGCTATCATGTTGGCTCGTATTGATAGCGACCTCCGCTCTCTCTCAACATCCTCATTATCATTTAGGTCAGACGTAAGAATATGTCCCAAATATTTATATTTATACACCCTCTCCAGAGGTATTCCGTTCAGTCTTACAGGCGGAACATTTTGGGGACTTACTGTACTAGCTCCAAATACCATGAACATGCTTTTTGCCACATTATACCGCAAACCGTGATCACGAGCGTAGTCTTCACATACACCTAACAACCTCCTAAGACCACATACCGAGGCACTCAGCAACACCATATCGTCCGCATAACTGAGATTATTCACAGATACTCCATCAATATGACAGCCAACATGGCGATTGCTGAGCGCGACGATCAGTTCATAAATGTACAAGTTGAATAACGTAGGAGATGACAAACCACCCTGCCTGACACCACATTCAAGTACATATTGCTCTGACATCACCCCTGCCCAACTCACATAATTCTTTTGATGCCCATACCAGAAACAAAATATGCTGGTAATCTCATGCGGTAAGTTAATCTGGTCTAGCTTGCTCCATAAGACATCATACTGAACTAAATCAAAAGCCTTGGAGAGGTCCAGGAAGCATGCGTATACCGGCGTATTTCTCTTTGTATAGTAGTTGACGGTGTGCTTAAGGCACAGAATCGCGCTCTCCGTTGATAGCTGCGGACGAAACCCAAACTGGTTGTCGTGGAGAGTTACGTACTTGTTCAGCTGTGCATTAAGCAGACCATCAAACACTTTAGCTGCTGTGGTAGCGAGAGAGATAGGCCTGTAGTTATTGCTATCGGCTAAGTCACCCGTCTTATTCTTAACTACCGGCACTACCACGGTTTTCATAAATTCGTCCGGTAAATATCTGTGGCTCACACACAGGGAGTAAAACATTGCTAATACTCGCGATATGTGAGGTCCAGCATGCAGAAAGTGCTTAATACTGAGTCCATCGTGACCCGGAGATTTTCCTCGAGTCATGTGCCTTATGATATTAGCAACCTCTTTAGCACTAAATCTCGTTCCGACAACATGACCGCTCGTGTCAGCATTGAGCACCTCACTGGCTGAAACACGCGCCGATTTAACAGCAAATTGCTCTTTGAAAAGATTAGCAATCCCCTTAGAATCACTCACCCCGCCGACGCTCGCAGGACGTCCAGGTCTATTGTTGATTTTGGCAGTGCTTTGCCAGATGCCACGGAAATCGCCTTCACGGTGTTTTTCGGCGAGGGCCCGCACACGCCGCCTGGCCCCCCCATGGCCCCCCTCCGTTGTTACCATTGCCGCGGTGCGAAGGGCAGTGACGATGTCAGAGTACAGCCTATCCAGAATACGCTTGTGACCAGAATCGTTACAATAATTATCAGCACAGCAAGTAAATTCGGCTGGGAAATTGATTAATTTTAACAATTTATTACTTTCAGTCATGTATTCCGCTATCTGCTTGTCATTTCGTTGACCCCAAATAACAGTTTTGTCCGATTCTATAGTTTGAGGTATCTTATGTGTCAATAAGTTTAAGTTACACTCAACTATGAGCGGTAAATGATCAGAAACCATAGAATCATATTTTATTCGCACATTAGTGACACATTGCCTGGCTGCTTGCGTCACTACGCAGTGATCCAGCGAGCTACATGTACCATACGCTTGACTAATGTACGAATAATTATCCGATTCTATTCCTAGTACATCTACATCTATGCATGTCAAAAACTGCTCATCGCAATAGTTTGTTAATTCTTTAAAAAACAATTCACGAGGGTCCGCATTAAAATCACCCAAAATAAACACCGATTCAATGTCGTGAGCAAGAACTAAAGCACATAGTTCACTTAAACAATCTTTAAATAAATCAAGATTATCAGTGGAATTTGTCGGCATATAAACACTTATCACTAGCAATGCCCGATCACACGTCTTTATTTTAACAGCACAAATACGGGAATTATCACATGGCAACACGGATACACTTGGAAAAACACTATGCCTCCATAAGATTGCCACTCCGCCGTAAGGGCGCCCACGCAGTATGCCCGCCGACGTATTAACAGCTGACTTCCCAGTATATCCAAAACCACTCTCTATAGTGCCAATGAATGGTATATCGTGTGGTAACAACCAGGTTTCTTGTAGGCATACTATATCGCACGTACGGCAAAGACTCCTGACGTCATCAATGGAACGCTTCACGTTCTTACAGTTGTAGCTAGCAAAGCTATACGGACAGCTATCCATTCCGTAGCTCATTTAGGCCGGTAACAGCCCGGGGACTGTTCAATCTTTTATGTTTGTAATCAACAAAGCGTCTAAGTACAATGCCGGTGGGCCATAGTAGTTCATCCAAATATAATATAACGACACATTGTATTCAGATGTTAAAAATTTGTATGCTTTGTGCCCCCTTTGCGTCTTCATCTTAATTTTTTCTAAAACAACAACTTCTTTTGTTTTCTTTCGAATATAATCGATTATGTCTCTCTCATTTGTTTCGAGATGAACATTCGTGATAAAAATCGGAATTTTCTTATCAGCCGCTTTAAAATTACCTTCTAAGTCACGAGCTACACCCGACTTTCCCGTAAACCGATATTTAAATTGTTTCTTTCGACGCACATGATGCCAACCATCATCGTTGCTACTAGTAAGAGATATTGTAGGCATTTGTGTTCGTAGTTGGCACTCGCGCCGCCAGTCTGCCGATGTGTTGCGAACTTATCCACGGGCCGAGGCACTTGAGTTATAGCTTGCGCTAGCGCTAGGCTCTGAGGTGATGTCACCGCAGCCGTCTTGTCACTCGCTTTAGGACCGGTTCCGGCTATCGGCTCGCGATGCAGCATAGCGGGCAGGCGCTCTCCTCCCGCGCCGCTGACCCCGCTAGCACCCGGGCCGTCCGCCTCGATCGTTGGTGTTTGTTTACGTTCGTATGATTTAGGCACCACGGCTGGTTCGATATCTACCCTCATTTCTCTACAGGTTGGCGAAGGCGATACGATGTCAACCGGTGTATAGTGGTGTTCAATTTGTGATTCATTGAATGACGAGGTATGATAATCATGCGACAGTCCCATGTGTCCATTATCGAGACACGCACCACGTTTTGTGTTCACTTTAAATGCTGTAGTAGGCGGCAAAGAATCTGTCTTTAAACGACACATTTCTCTCTTTAAGTGATTAACATCGTCATGTGTTACGTACGATGACTTAATGGAATCGATTTCACTTTTCATTAATACCATATCTTTTAGTAGCTTCGAGCAGTCCAAATGGTCGAAAGTGATTGGCGGCAATTTTTCCAGATTTTTCGATACGAAAACAATTGGAAAATCGTCAATATCAATAGACTTAAAAATATTGATAATGTCGTTCATGTCACGTTTTTCTTTGCCTGCATTTTTACGATTCAGAAGCGGCGATTTCGCAATTTTGATTTCACTGGCTTCGAAAGCCGACGTACACACTCGCACTAACGTATCTTCATCAATTACGGATACTTTATTTTGCACATATGAGAGTAACTCGTTGACTATCAGATTACACTGTGTACATTTTACAATGTTCGACATTTTTTTATTTATTTTTCGCTACGTAGTACGCACTCCACCACACGCTCACAAACGACGGATGCGCGCGCGCGACTAACTATAGGCTTTGCTAAGCGAATAAACTTACAAAACCACAAAAAAATACCACCAGTTTGAATAAAACCCACAATCATCAATTCCTGGAGCCGGGACA
The DNA here is from genome assembly GCA_963890685.1 of Plagodis pulveraria. Lineage (NCBI taxonomy): Eukaryota > Metazoa > Arthropoda > Insecta > Lepidoptera > Geometridae > Plagodis > Plagodis pulveraria. The sequence goes on along the minus strand of OY982963.1, from coordinate 2,724,708 downwards.
TGTTCTGTCAATTTGAGCTACCGTGGAAAGTCAACATGGGGCAATTTTTTTCCTTTTGTCTGATATATTCTATCATCTTAAAGAGATTGGACAACATCTGTAGTCAAAGTTAAATGAACTATAAACAAAAAAAAAAATTTTTTTCATGTTATTGTGACAGCGCAACCTCGAGGCCCACCTGATGTTAAACAGACTAACCTCTGCCTATAACAGATGCATTTCGTCACAAGTCACGAATTGCACTGCGCCCGTCACCAAGAGACATAGTTGTTAAGTCTCATGTGCCTGTAATTTCACTGGCTGTCAAGGACTGCTGCCGGAACACACCATTAGGTGCTTGGCGACAGATTTTCTACTTGAGGGTGGTCGCTAGCCAGGCGGGCATTCGGAAAATGCCCTTCTACCATGCGGTCAAGCTCAAGTCCACGGCGGGATTCGAACCATGGACCTGCTGCGTGGCAGTCCATAGCCAATGCCACTGAGCCATCACTGCTTCTTAATTATTTAATTTTCTTTCAACTGCGTTGAAAACAATACAAAATATTGCTTGCCCCGAATCAACATGTCTAACAAGTATTAAAATTAATTATTAACGGGAAGGTATATTTGCCCCAAGTGTTCTCTTGAGCTTTAAGCAATCTATTGCACAGTTTGAACATTTAAGGTACAGCCTAGGGAAATCAACAACAACTCTAAAATCATTGAAAATTGTACCACATTCTTATTTTGTTGTACAAGTCACAAATATTATTTTTAAGATCCGCACATGTTAATGGTCTATTACTACTAACTACTCTCTCCGTAAGTCCCTTGGATCTTTAAAAGATTATCTTCACTATCACTACATCATCATCATCAGCCGGAAGACTTCCACTTTTTTAATAGATAGAGTGATTCAAGATGAAGGTTCGTATGTGTAATGCATGCATAATATTATGGTTAATAAACACTGATAATTTAAGAGGTTCCTAATATGGATGTCGTAAGTGATCACATTTTTTTACGCTTACATTGCTAACGCTGGCTGAACTCCACGAGATAGATCAAAATTATTTACTTCAATATTGTACACAGTTCGCGATGGCATATTGCCACTCAGACAGGATCACATTTTTTTTTTTGTTGAGTGGAAGAACTACTTCTTGACGCTGACTTATTACGGGCTTTTCCGTTATGTAAAATGCTCCTAGACTGCCAGTTGCCAGTTTGGACGGCTAACGATAAAACTGGCAGGCCATTTTGGACAGTCTAGGGGCACATTCGAAGCGCTCGTAGCGAAGTTTGATTAGCTGTTCTTAATCGATCAGAAAAGTTAAAAAACGTCCGCCGCGGTCGTGGAATGGGTGACCGCTAGTGACATTACTACTGAGCGCTTCAGTGCTTCGGAGGGCACGTTAAGCCGTCGGTCCCGGTTGTCGTCTTAGGATGGCAGTTGTTATAGCATGGTGGTGGGGTATTTTGCGAATGCCCGCCTGGCTAGCTACCATCCTCAAGTAGAAAATCTGTAGCCAAGCACCTAACGGTGTGTTCCGGCAGCTGTCCTTGAATGCCAGTAAGTCTAGGTTAGCCTGAACAAAATTTTTTACCACATCATCACTTACCATCAGGTGAGATAGTGGTCAAAGGCTAACTTATCAAACCAAAAAAAAGCATCAAACGGTTTACGAAAGAAAGCATCCTCGGCCATACTAAAACCAGCTCAATTACAAACTGGCATCATTATTATTAGGTCACGTAAAAATAATCTCTTTTTTTTTTAAGTTCTTTTACCTAAATAACCAAGGAAGCTGTAATTTTTCATATTGTGTAAAGGCAACAAGTCAAGCCCACTGCTGAACACAGCCTCCACCATTAAGGGGGGGTTTGCCATTATCCCCAAGCTTTGCAGGCGTCTTGGGAAATGCAGTTTAAAATATCAGTTCCACAGAAGGCGCTGCTGCCCACCTTCGGAATTTGCTTTTAGTCGCTTTTTACGACACCCACAGGTAGGATTGGGGGGATAACAGTTTAGCCCGGCGCCCCACGGGCCGATAATTAAAATTTTATCCTATAAGGTGCTGACATGGGCAAAACGCTTGGCACGTGACGCCATAGCAATTGCAGTGTCATTGTTTTTGTTCTGCTTGACACAGCTCTCAAGAGATATAAATTTAAGTCTTGTATGCCAAGTAATTTCATTAGCTGCGATGCGCTTCATGCCTAAACACAAAAGTGTTTGTACACTATTGCATTAAAGCAGATTATTCAAACCAAACATTGATTTTTGCTAAATAGACCTGCCACTTGGTTAAATAAACTAATACGCAGTAAGTATTTATACACCCCAAAACAACAATACATATTTTCCTCTTAGAAGTGGTAGCTAGATAAACAAGAAAGCCTAGACAAGGTAGATAGATAGATAACACTTTATTGAAACATTAAAAATTACAAATTTATAACTTAAAACAATAACTAAGAGTATGTGGGACAATGGGCGGTCTTATCGCAGAGAGCGATCTCTTCCAGACAACCCTATACAAAGGTAATAAATAGATATGGACGGAGATATATCTTTAAGAATCACTGATAAAAATTACTGATAATAATAAAAATTACTAATAAAACAATCATTTCCAACACAATCGGACAGTTAATAAATTAAAACGTAAATTACCTACATCACAAAAGTTATCATTTAACAAACCTAAATAGAAGTGGTGTTTTCAAACCAAGTAACTGCCTAATTAGCAGCTAGTCGCAGCCCTCTCTGCATTTATGTATAAATTATACTACTTATTTTACAATCGCTTAGCACGCTATATTGCTTGTGATCATATGTAGAAATTATACTACTTATATTTAATTGATTACCCTTAGATCACCCTTGAATTACGTCTTGTATGTAATGCTGTACGATACTTACGTTCACAAGTCATTTGTCATAACTCGACAATGTAGTATGTTGAGGCACGTTCCTGAGCTCGGGTCTTTACTGAACGTCATACTGACTCGTGCGTCGTTTGTCTTGGTTTAGTAGAATTCTCCAGTGGAACACAACAGCTTCATTTTTATTCGATGTTATTTAGCATACAATGGAGTGTATAAACGTACGGTGGAATTGCATGGCTGTAGATATTTGCTTGGTAGAAGCACTATGTGATTGTTGGCGTGGCTTGCTTAGTAGCTAGCCAGGCCAACAATCTCACTTGACGGTAGTCCTTCCAGTGGAATATCTTTTGCAAGGCTCATAACGGTATATTCCGACTTTTTGTGAGAGCCAGTTATTTTAGGTTAAGTATAAAAAGTTATAAACTGACTTTTTAACTGCATAATCACTTACCAGAACGTTGCGTAGCTGTATTATTTTCTTATAATCATTGGAATAGTTACGAATCAAAACAGACACTTTATTCATTTGTTTTTTTTTTATTCTTTATATAGGGTTATTGGAAAAATGCTTACCACCTTTGAGGATTGACTTCTGCGAGTCGAAACAATCAATTTGAATTGAATGTTTTTTTTTCATGTTTTTTTTTTAAATTATAAAAGACAATGCCTACTGCGTGTTAAGAGCGCCCACCGCGGCAACACTGGACTACGCCGCGCTCCCATTGAATAGAGTTTTCAGTATTTACATCGAGCAAAGTAATAAAAAATATGAAACGTTACAGGCACAAGAGACTTTTAACATCACACGGTCTTCGTGCTTATTACATAAAAAACACAAAAAAAATGTTACTATAAGTTCAATCCTGGCAAAAACACTTGTTTACTTACTGTAGTAGGTTAGGATAGGTAGGTAAGTTGTTGTAGGCTAGCGACCACCGTCAAGTAGATCATCTGTGTAGAGAAATCTGCCGCCAAGCTCCTAATGTTGTGTTCCGGCAGCTATTCTTGAGAGCCAGTAAAATTACAGGCACATGAGACTTAACAACTATGTCCCAAAGTGACGGGCGCAGTGCAATTCATGACTTGTGATGCAATGCATTTGTTATAGGCAGATGTACGCTTAATATCAGGTGGGCCTCGAGCTGTTCCGTCACAATAACATTAAAAAAAACTGTTTGGACTTCAGTACTTACGCGTTCCAGTAGTTCAGAAAAGTATTTTAACTAGCTGAATCTAAACGCTCACTACACCAACCATTTCTATAACAAGAGTGCGTGTGTGTGCATAATTTTAAGCTGACATGTTGGACGTTGTTGTGAAATATGCAAAGTTAAATGTTTGGAGTGGAAAATTCCATTTTGCGACGAGTTACAAGATGTTGGAAATTCACATGTCATCATCACCACATCAACTGGAACGTCCACTGTTGAACAAGGTCTTCCCCGATGGAGGGATTTGCTATAATCTCTACGATTGGCATGCTTCTTGGGAATCGCAGGAGAATCTGTCAGTTCTTCAGAAGGCGCTGCTTCTCACTTCCCGGTATTTTGTCCCTTAGTCGCCTCTTACGCCGCGGGAAGGAATGGGGGGGGGTCTAACCTGGCACTCCGCGGGGCAGGCACAGCAATCGGTGCTAATTTACTGCACAGGGTAATAACCACAGAATAAAGAATTTACTTATTAAACTTCATCTCACCGAAGAAATTGTATTTTCAAATACATATTACTTCCTTAAACATGTAATGTCCAAGTAACTTATGTGCTCTTGGTGACGTATTTACTTCCTAACGTGACCATCCAATAGCAATAGGTACATATAATTGGCTCCGAAAATGTCAAATGCGATGTGGGCTCAAATGCGAAAAAAAAAAAAAAATATTTTCAACACCCTTGCTCGTAAAGTGAGCTTTATTATATCGCTCTTAGGGCCATAAACCGAACTGAAACACCCTCGTGCATAATAATATTATACACTAGTGCGTTATAGAATTATCCCTACAAAGTTAAGTTAGTACCTAACCGCAAATTATATGCGAGTAAACATAGCATTTTCAATTCAGTCGGGTAATTTATCCCTACAAAGTTTAGTTAGTACCTAACTGAAAATTATATGCGAGTAAATAAAACAATTTCAATTTAACCGAGTAATACAGATTTGTAACATCAAAGAGGTTTATATGTAATCAATTATCATATATTTGCCGCGCGCAAAAAAAAAAAACTGGCGAGCTATTTTCCATAATTTTCGTATGTTATTTGTATCGCATTTGTGCAATATATAATTTTTTTTCTCGCAAGGGTGTTGAAAAATTACGTGTGAAACTCGTGAGCAACTTGCTCATTATATACACTCGGCTGATTTACGCAACACACAGCCTCGTGTATAATGAGCAACTTAGCTCACTTGTATCATAATCTACTATTTTCTTATTGGATTATAAGGGAACCAGCATGAGGCCCGCCCTATGTTAAGGGGTAACCTCTCAAAGTCAAAGTCAAAATCATTTATTCAATTTAGGCGTCTACGACGCTCTTATGAAGGTCAATTACAAATTTTAGTATTGAAATATTCTACATTGTACTGCCACGTTCAGCAAATAAATTGTATAGAGCCACTGCGAGAAGAACGGGCAAGAAACTCGGGGCCATTCTTTTAAACATCTTTTAACAATGTGTTACATACATACTATATAATAGAGTTATTACAATATTTGTTTAAATTATGTAGGTGACAGGCAATAGCTTGGCGGAGGCGGAATTGTCCAGGCATTTTTGTCGTTTATGTAATCAGAAACTGTGTAGTAGGATTTTTTAATCAATATGTTTTTCACATGCAACTTGAATTTCCCTTCTGTGAGCGTTGTAATATGTTTGGGAACTTTATTATAAAACCGCACACAATTACCTAAGAAGGACCTTTTATTTGTCTTTGCTAATCTAAAACCTGGCACCACTATTTTATCTTTATTCCTAGTATTGTAATCGTGATTGTCACTGTTTAATTTAAATTTACTCAAATTTTTACGAACATACATAATATTTTCAAATATATACAGACTTGGTAAAGTTAAAATATCAATTTCTTTAAAAAGATCCCTCACAGATTCCCTAGGACCCATTTTATATATGGCTCGAATTGCACGCTTTTGTATGATAAAGATTGTCTCTATCTCAGCAGCAGTTCCCCACAGCAATACGCCATACGACATAATACTGTGGAAGTACGCGAAATAAACTAGCCGAGCAGTAGCTACGTCTGTTAACTGTCTTATCCTAAGAACTGCATATGCAGCAGAACTAAGTCTTCCGGAGAGATCATGTATATGTGGATCCCATTGTAAAGTGGAATCCATTTTGATTCCCAGGAAGACTGTCGCTTTGTCAATAGGGAGTTTATCTGGGCCAAGCTTTATGTTTGGTTCAACATAAGGAACATTTGGTAAAGAAAACTTTAAACATTTCGTCTTTTTTGAATTTAGGAGAAGATTATTAGCGGCAAACCATTTACAAATCTTAGATAATACATTATTTACATGCGTCAGTTCACTGTCTTTCCTATCTACTTTAAAAATCAGAGAGGTATCATCTGCGAATAAAACAATATCGCAGAAATCTTTGACCATGCAAGGCAGATCATTAATATATGTTAGAAACAGAAAAGGTCCCAAAATTGATCCCTGTGGTACTCCCATTTTTACCAATGACCCGGAAGAAGTATTGCCATTTATTCCAACCCTCTGTAGCCTGTCTGACAGATATGACTCTATAAGATTCAGAGCTTTCCCACGAATACCATAGTGGGAAAGTTTACGAATCAGAGTGCAGTGCTCTACACAGTCGAATGCCTTGGAAAGATCACAAAATACGCCAATAGCATCATGTGAACTCTCCCAGGCTTCCAGTATATGCGACATCAATTGAACACCTGCATCTGTTGTGGATTTGCTCTTGGTGAAACCAAACTGATTCTCATTTAATAAATTATGCTTGTTAAAATGGGATAGTAGTTGTTTGAGCATAATTTTTTCGAATACTTTACTCAGAACAGGTAAGATGGAAATAGGTCTATAATTGCAAGGGTCAGATGTAGACCCCGACTTTAAAATTGGAGTGATTTTACTTTGTTTCATTAAATCGGGGAAGTTTCCACTATCGACACAAAGATTGAATATTGTTTCTAAATATGGTGCAATAATGTAAATTATAGACTCTACCACTTTTACTGACATACCCCACAAGTCTTCAGTACTCTTTATGTTTAAACTTTGAAATGTTTTTATAATTTCAAATCTTGTGGTGTGTCTGAAAGAAAAGTCCGGTGATTTGCTTGGAAAATTATTTTTTAACATAGTTTCTGCTACATTGGGACAAGAATCCAATGACTTAGTGGCTTCTAGGGGCAAGGTAGAAAAAAAAATTTCAAATATATTCGCCACTTGTATTGAATCAGAGATTTGATTTTTATCAATAGTTAAGACATATGTTGAATCTCTAGGTTTATTTTTACCAGTTTCACTATTTATAGTCTTCCAAATGGTTTTTATTTTATTTTTAGACTTGCTAATTTTGTTTCTAATAAAAAGAGATTTAGCACACAAGCAAACAGATTTGAACATTTTTGAATACTTCCTAACATAATCATGAAACTGTTTGCAAGATGTTAAATTTTTCCTACGATACAGATCAAACAAATAATCTCTACTTTTTCGAATACCTGTTGTTGCCCAATCACCGAACTTCAACTTTCCATCTATTTGTTTTTTTATTTTTGGACATACTTTTTGAAACTCAGTGTTTACTAAAGAAAATAAGCTATTATAAATGTCATTTGGGTCACTATGAGAAAAATTTGTAATGCCAAGCTTAGCTTCTATGTTGGTACTGAGTATTTCCAGCCTACTAGTTGTTAATGGTCTATGTTCAATTTCATACCTCTCTGTTTTTCTGATTCCATCAAATTTTATCGCTAGGCCCTCATGATCAGATCTAATACCCTTCATTATTGACTTTTCTTTAGTCTTACAGTTTGAGTATATATTGTCTATACAGGTAGCTGAAGTGTCTGATATCCTAGTGGGCTCACAGAATAGAAATTTCAAATTAAATGACTTAAACAATGAAATAAGATCAGTCTTATTTTTAGTATTCAATAAAATATCTATATTAAAATCACCACATACAAATATGGGTTTTTTGCATTTTGAAATTTTCTGTAGTATATTTTCCAAAGTGGATAAAAATTCTGTAAAATTTTGAGCACGACCTTCATCTGTTGGTGGTCGATATACGCACAACACGAGATGCCTGTCCACCTCCACACAAGCAACCTCACAGACACGTTCGACAGAACATCTGACCAAGTCACGGCGTTCTTTAAATTTTAAATTATTTTTTACAAGTATAATACACCCTCCTCCTTCTGCAGATGATCTGTTAAACGCACTACCCACACTAAAATTCTTAACATTAAATAACATTTTATCTGCTCTAAGCCAAGTTTCAGTGAAACATAATATGTCAAATGGATATTTATCTAAGAATATTTCAATTTCAAGTATTTTGCCAGGGAAGCGATTTATATTTTGGTAGTATAGTGCTATGTCAGAACACTTCCCTGTTGTCTCTCTTAAAAGTTTAAACTGTTTGACTGAACATTAGTACATGTACTAAAATCTGTAGCGTCAAAACTAGACTTAGTTATATTTCCTATAACCGACTCAATATTATAAGCTACCAAAGTAGCAATTAAATTTTTATATTTCTTAGGTAGGTACATCCTATCCTGAGTCAACATAAAGTGAGTAATAAATTTATTACAGTCAAAAAATAAAAGTTTGTCTCCATGACGACATGACTCTGTCTATAACAGATGCAATTCGTCATAAGTGACGAATCATAGCGCCCGTCTCTCTAATACATACGTCGGTTAAGTCTCATAATAGCATGTAATTTTTTTTGCTGCTGCCGAAACACTATTAGGTGGCGAAAGATTTTCTTCTTGAGTGAGCTTTAGTCAGGCAAGTATTTTCTAAATGCCTTTTCACCAAGCCAGCGGTGTGGTATTGAACCATGGACCTGCAGCAGGCAGTCTATAGCTGTGACCGTTCCGCTATCAGTGCTTTATGAATTTCAGTAATTCAAAAATATTATTTTCGGTTAGACAAAGTTTTGTAATTTGATTGATAGCTGCCACATCGTCTTTGAGGTTGAAAAGGTATATTACGTTTCAAAAATCTCCCTTCACTCAGGCGATTAGATTTAGATTGAAGTAAAAAAATACTCTTGAATGTGTTAAGCATGCGAATATATTAGGAATCATTTTTTAAATTCAGATCGTTAGCGACAATCATGATGAATGTGTGTAATAAACTCCCTTCAATCAGACATAATTTCATAGTCTAGATGGTGTGGCTACACCATCCACTAAAAATATTGAAACACAAATTAGTACATCCTTTTACCATCTTGGTACTTAGCTTGTGCATACGGCATACGGTGCAAACGACCGGAAAAGGAGGTTCAATTCTGACCTAAAATGGCAAGTTTGCACCATAAAATTACCTGCTAAATTACCTGTTTTTGTACAAAATTACAAGTAATTGTACTTAGATAACCTTTGTGTTCAGATAACAGTAAGAGCTAGAATGCATTGTGTAAATCTACATATTGTTAACATTTTTCTTCTTATTATGCAAGATAACAGTAACTGAAGTAGTTACCTAAAGCACAAAACTCATCCGAGCGTCGCGTCGTCGTAAACATAATAAAGTGTCATGATGTCACTCATTTGGGTTTGAGTGCCCTTGTTGTGCCACAGAATATATACGCATGTGTAGAGTGTACGATGTCATGCATGACAAACCTACTAAACTAAACATCACTAAATTATACTGATTGTACGATACATAATTATTTCTTTCATTTATCCTCACAATTATTGATTCCGAAATTGTGGAACCAAATTTTTTTTTACTGCTATGTTAGCGTTTAATCACATTCTTATCTGATGGTAGGTGATTAAAAGGATAAACAACCTAGAATATAATGTAGCTCTCAAGGACGCTTGCCAGAACACTTTAGGTGCTTGGTAACAGATTTTCTACTTGAGTGTGGTGACTAGCCAGGAGGGTATTTGCAAAATGCCCTTCCACCATGCGATGAAGCTCAAAGCCGCGGCGGAATTCAAACAACAGACCTGCTGCGGTATCACTGTTTCAAAATATTTTCAAATATTCATACTTTCGATCTTGAATCTTGATGTTTTGAGTTTTATACACTCAGTAGTTGTAAAAGAGGTATGTTACCTGTGAGCTGACTGGAACTGGTAAATAAGTAATAAGCAGCGCAATAGCATATTCTGCATGTTGCCTATTATATATAACAAAATTCCAACAAATATAAGTGCTGAAGATAATGTGGTGACTTTCAAAAGGGCATTAAACAAATTGTTAATAGAGAAAGCTTACTACGATATTGACGAATTTTTAAAGGATAAACTAAGTATTTGTGTTCTTATTATGTTAAAGTGTTATGTTATTATTTGTTTAAATATTGGGTAATTTTAGATTATAACGTAGATTAATTTTCTTTAGCACGATGATTGTTTAGTTATGTTTCTTATGTACACCCCCGACATTGTTCCTGTATTTCATCTCCATACAAAGGTTGCCTGGAAGAGATCGCTATTAGCGATAAGGCCATTGTGACACTTTAGTCAAAGTTTTATTTAAGATTTATTTTGTATTTTATTGGTGAAGCAATAAAGAGTTATCTGTCTATCTAATTTTATTATTGTGTATATATGTATCGGTTGGACATTTTATGTACTCGTATATAATGAATTATACGTTTAAATTTGGTATGTATACGGTAGTCATAATAATTTGGTATGTATACGGTAGTCATAATAATTTGGTATGTATACGGTAGTCATAATAATTTCATGTCTTTTTTTAAGTTTTTTATGTAAATATCTTACATGCAGAGATAGCGGACAAATCTACTTTAAGACCATTACTTGTAATATACCTATTGTCGCAAGACTATTAATGAATAAATAAATAAAACAAATAAGAAATATGCACACCCTATATTACATTGGACATATCATAGCTGGTCTAATAGGGCGTTTAATATAAGGTATCCCTTCGATGATACAGTGTATCAGCCGGATTGTCCACTGTTAAACACAGCCTCCCCCATTACGAGGGGGTTTCTCATAATCCCCACGCTTGGCAAACGTCTTGGGGATCGCAGTATGAGATATCAATTCTCCAGAAAACGCTGTAGCCCACCTTCTGGTTATTTCCCTTAGTCGCCTCTCACGACACCCAGGGGTAGAAATGGGGGTGTGACATTCTAGCCCAACATCCCACAGGCATGATGTTATACAGTGTATAAAAAAACATGTTAGTTTGTCAAGCTTCTTATTCTGTTCTAGTGTGTTACAGCTTAGCAGACTAGCACTGGTACAGTATCAGAATCATCTACATAAACACTTGTAGTAGAATGGCAACCTATTAAGCTTCTCAGCAAATACTACAAGCGAAATAGTTGTGAACGGGGACAATACAACACCATTATGAGTAGGAATCTTTCCGGTAAATATAACGCGGTTCTAAACCGATTCCTAATATGTTATTATGAGTTTTCTCCATAGACAACAGAAAATGACCTTCTACTTTTTTTTGCACTGCACTACGTCGCGCGGAGCCCCTAAACCAAAAATAATGTTGTTCTTACTAAGCACATAACTCGGGCCATGTGTAGCACTTTACGACTCTGCTAGTTCGCCTCTACTTTACAGCTACGAGTATACTTTACTCCACCATATTCAAGCCACTTTTCTCCCGAGTTTGTAGAGGTCCAAAATTATGGTGGAGCATATTTTCTATTCGGATTTCCGTATTCGTAATTTCTCTTGAACGCGACTGAGCCCGGCACTCCACGGATCATAGTGTTGTTTTGTTTTTGGTCTGGATAGGCTGGTAACATTCTTAAAATCTTTTAATAAACCTGGACAAAACTAACATTGCATTTTAAAATAAAAAGTGTAACTTGACATTTTTAATATTAATGATCCATATAAAAAAAAAACAATACTCAAAATTATTAGAAATACGCAATGATCCAAAACTTTCATGGAAACCTCAAATAAAAAAGGGTTGCACTAAATGAAATCAATTTAATGATAACAAATATTTAAACTTAAAAAATAATATTTATCGACAATTCCGCCTAACTTTCCTGTTTCCTGTCCGACAGATTTTCTACTTGAGGGTGGTCGCTAGCCAGGCCGGCATTCGCAAAAATGCCCCTACCACCATGCGGTGAAGCTCAAGCCCGCGGCGGGATTTGAACCATGGACCTGCTGCGCGGCAGTCCATAGCCAACGCCGCTGAGCCAGCTTTCTTTTAAGCTGCAACGAGTCGTGAGACAGGGAGACGTTATTTTTCCGAAACTATTCCCAAACACATTGTAAAAAGTTCTAAAGTTCTTGAACTGGAAAGAATACGACATCAACTGAACAGCTATAGCGAATACATTCACTCAACTTCATTTTGCACTTTTCGTAGTGATTATGGACATATATAAATAAATATGTTACTTTTTCGAGAGAATACCCTGCTGGTGTCATGAATAGTGATGAAAATTCTCTAGCAGAGGTAAACGCCAGCCTGTGTTTGTTATTATATGGCACAAACTGTAATTTGAGTCATGCGATTCATTATTTCGGTATCGCTAATGCCATTGTTAGATCCATGTACGTTTCAGTCTCATGCCAACTCAACTATTACATGAGTTAAGTGGTCACTTAAGGGTTTGAATATAATTGATGTTATTAGGACTCAAATTCAAATCGTTTATTTGATTAATTTCTACAGATACTAGCTTTTACCCGCGGACCTGCATTTGACTCCTATAAATCGTAATCGTTTTATAGGTCAACCTTCAGTACCAAATTTTTCATAGTTTTCCATTCTGGCACACTTCTAAAACATAGTTATATACTTGCCCCAGGGCTACTATTACAAAAAAGTGCCCCACGTCAAATGTTGTAACATATCGATAGAGTAATGAGAGCCGCAGTGGTGAAATGTTTTTTTTTTTTTTTTTTTTTTATATCTTATTTAGAAAATTATCTTAATTCAAAAATTTCTTTTAATTTTAATTCTAAAAACAAGATATTATTCATTTTTATAATAAAATTTTATTACTTAGCTAGTTTTATTTTCTTTTTTTAATTACATATTAATTGATTTAATTTCAAGTGTCTGCCTATAAAGATTCAAAAGATATATCAATATGACAGATGGTAGAACAGGCCGAGTGCCGATGGCTTAGGTACAGGTGTCAAACTTTTCTCCCCATTTTCATTCCTCCTAATTAACCCTAGCAAAAATATTATTGTGGCATGTTTTGTTTTAAAAAGTCTATACTGATACCAATTTTCACTTCAAATACGATGATTTTTCCTTACAAAACTTCATTCTCAATTTCACTAGCAAATTCATCACTGTCAAAAAAATTATGAACGCTCCATATTATATTTTGAATAATCTATCCAAATAATAATTTTCAGAACTGTAAGTTATTAAACGTAGAACTTTCATACAAACGTTTTCACCCCCTTAGAAGGTGAATTTCAAATAATCCTTTCTTAGTTCACCCCTACGTATACAGACGAATACACCATCCAAATTTTAAGTCTCTGCGACCATTGGTTTAGGTTATGCGTAGCCTGTCAATCAGTGAGTCAAGACTTTGATTCATATATATAGAATGTTGCCATACTCAGTCCTGACATTTTGTGAAGTATGTTTGAAAATCATCTGTAAAAATAACATTCAAAGCATACCTCAGAATCAGTAACAAAATGTAATAATATTTGAAAAATAATCGATAAGCTATCGAGATATTTTTAAAGCGAATAGACAAGCGTTTGACCACAGTCTCGCCTGATGGTTACCTGATGACGCAGTCGACGGTGGAATCTGCTTGCCTACAAAATACCTATTATTTTAGGTCTTCACCGAAGCAACGCAGCAAATGAGGTTATTGGCGCGTCTTTCAATGGTGTCCAAAGCTTCGAGCTGATATTTTGTGGAGCCATCCCAGAGATGGCCGCAGTATTCATCCAAACAGCACCGGACTTGTGCTTAGTACAGGTTTAGAAGCTGCCCTGGTGTGAAATACCGCCTACCTTGCCCTAGGGCTCCCAACTTTTCGAAGCTAATTTAGCTTTGGACTCAATGTACGAGCCAAAATGGAGGTACGATGTTAGGTTAACACCACACAGTTCAAGTTGGCCCGTCACGCGTAAAGATGCTTTCCAGAAAGTGGAAGTCAGATAGAATGGACTCCACTTGATGGTCAAATAGATATGCCTGGATCTTGGAAGCATTGAAGCTAAACAAGATTGGCATCGGCCCAATCGGAGACTGCCTGCATGGCCATTTATACACTCGACCATGGCCTCTCTAAGAGTCTTGATTTAGTATCCACTAGCTCGTGCATTGGACAAATATAATAGTTTTGTCATCCACGAACCAAACAATACCGAGCTTAAGCAGATCATTGATCAGCAGGAAGAGGGGTTTGCAAGAAGGGTTGGTAGCAGATCAAATCGACCTTTGAGGTAAACCGAGATTAATTGCAAATTGATCAGAGAACAACCATCCTTGACCACTTGTGTTGATATTTTTTCTCAGGATGTCCGTTATCTATATACATAAGGCAGCGGATAAGTCGTATAAGGGAAGCTTGCTAGTAATAGCAACGTCCGCCGCGGTCATGAGTTGGATGGGTGACTAACACATGGCACGTTACGCCGTCGGTCCTGGTTGTTGTCTAAGGATGACAGTTGTTATCGTATAGCATGGTGGTAGGGAATTTTGCGAATGTGCGCCTATCTAGCTACCACCCTCAAGTAGAAAATCTGTCACCAAGCACCTAACGGTGAGTTCTGGCTGCTGTTCTTGAGTGCTAGTACTTCTAGGTTAGTCTGAACATCTTCGACCTCATCGTCACTTACCATCAGGTGAAATAGTGGTCAAAGGCTAACCAATCAGGAATAAAAAAATCAAAATAAAAAATAAAACCAGACCACTTGCTATGTTCACGTCCAGATTTTTCAGCGTTTTACGGATTACCGGTCCGAAATTGTCATTTATTGATAATATTAATTGTTTCGCATCTAGATATACCAGGTGCCAGCAATATCCAGACGTAAAGATTTTACAAAAAGAGATACAAACAATATCGCTTTCTCCTCTGCGGTGTGGGCAAGTGATTTTTCAGGTTTCAGCAGTGGAGGCAGGAAGAAGCGACAGAAATTAGCTTAGACTGACTTTGCCAGTGACCAAATAGCTTTACTACCCGCAGGGTACGAAGCAAGTTTGGCCCCTATTCGGCTTATGTGGTTGAGGCTCGCCCTTTTTAAAGCCTTTTTGCAAGACTTGGCATCCTTGTTAAAGGCTCTTTTCTTATTACGATTGTCCTTCGAACTCTGGTTTCAAGTTACTGCTAATGCGTATGTTTCATTGTTTTGCGCCTCAGCGCGTCTGCATTCAGCTCCGAACCCTGGACGAGCATTGCTAGACTATGGTGAATCAGTAAATGGAATAATGTACTCCATAGCCACACTCTCCATAACACACCACACTCGTCACTGCAAACTGAGGTATTACCAGAAGAGAAGCAAACAGGCTCTCAGTGTGGTCAGTGCAATGGTGTGGGCATTGAAATCTCCCAGTAAAACTAGCTGAGGGGAAGGGTACAGTTGCTGTCCCACATCTGCCGTCACACTTAAATAGTCCATAAGCCTGGTCGTCTCCTGATTACCACTGCGTGATCGGTAGACACTGGCATAGACAATTTTCTCTGAACCCATGTCTACCAAAACCCACAAGACTTGTCATGTCCTCGCATTCAAATTCTATTTATTTTCATTCTGTTTTGTGCAATTTATTATTTTTCCCTCGTGAAATACTTGGTGTACCTCATTGCATTACATTACATTCTACCCAACAATATGGACTAATGAGTAATTTCCCTTGAAGATAAACTGCAAAGATGCAAAATTCAGAATGTGTCCAAACATCTTACTTTTGTAATAGAATATATTATTACATTATGTTCGATATTGAATTTCGATATTATTGAGCTGCTTATTATATTCATAAATAGTTTGCTTAACATATTCGTATAAAACAAAGGGGTTGTAGTGGGGAATAGGGGTAATTTGCTCTCTTAGTCGATCTCCAGTCTGGAGACAGAGAACCAAACCAACTATGACTCACAATCTCTTGCCAGTGGCTCCCCGTAGCTGCTATGCACGCAGCGGCCACACCCTGGTAAACCACGAAGACTCGTGGGCTAAACCTGACGGAGGGGGACTTGCGGTCTTAGGCAAGTCTATATACGGCTACTCCCCGTATTTTGCATAAAATTTGTCTCGGTAGTGATGGCAACTCGATAGCTGATAAGCGACAGATTTTGGTGGATCTGGCGAGGCAGTAAGGCATTGTGAAAGGCCAAAGGCGGCGGTAGGAGTGGTATATTTTACCCCCGGCTAGACACTGCATCTATCTCTTCTCCAGTCGTAACGGTTCCCCTATCCATTGGGTTCAGAAGAGAATAGACGAGAGAGAGCGTCTGTAGAAGCGCGACTACTTACGCACTGAAATATGTTCTGCGCACTTGACCGCTTCTGTCTAAAGGTTACTGAGTTTTTAAAGTCCCGTGGCGATGAGTAGAGGTATAGAGGTTCGGTCAGGATGTGAGCCGGGCTTTGTCTGATACTGCACACGGGCGACTCTGGGAGAGTGGTCGTTTTTGCACTGCAATGGAGTTTCAGTGTGATTCGGCAGCACCCATTGTGACGAAGCAGCTCTATTTAGAGAGGCACTGCTTCCCCCGCTCAGCCGGGGAGGGGACTAGAAAAGGTGTCCCAAACAAATGCTTACTCCAAACTTCTCGGGAGGTAGTAACCACGGCTGCCTACGCATCCGTCACCACGTGGTCGTAGATACAATAGAAATAATAATAAAAACCAGAAGATAAAAAAAAACATGACATGTGGCGCTTGGAATGTGCTCACTCTATTAGACCGTGCTGGAAATGTGTGCCCTGAACAGAAAACTGCCATCGTGGCTCGAGAGCTTGGACGCTATAATGTTGATATCGCGGCTCTAAGCGAAACACATCTAGTCGACGAAGGCAAGCTAGTAGAAAAAGGAGGTGGTTATACGTTCTATTGGAAAGGTACTCCCAGTACGGAACCCAGAAGATCTGGAGTGGGTTTTGCTATAAAAAATTGCTTGATTTCAAGGCTGAATACCCATCCTCTTGGTATTTCTGACCGCATTATGACTCTACGTATCTCTCTGAATAATGCGATCTATTTAAATATCTTAAGCATATACGCCCCAACGTTGAATAATACCGATGATATCAAAGATAAATTCTATGAGGAACTCTCACAAACTTTGGCAAAGATTCCGCGCAGTGAGCAGATTCTGCTTCTCGGCAATTTTAATGCTCGCGTGGGACGCGATTTTGATGCCTGGCCGCATGTGCTGGGTAGACATGCCATGTGCCACGTGCCACATTTACATCACATCAGTAATTATAAGACAGAAGAAGGTCGCCGTTGCCGAAATCGACATGGAAGAGATCATAAAACAAAACATTATTAACATAAATCCTTGCACCCTGAGAATTTTCACTGTATTTACTATAGTAAATATGAAAAAATATTGCCTGACTGTCTGTTTGTTATTTCTTTATGATTAGATTACTGAATTAAATTTCAAATAAAACTGACTAATATTAAAATGCAGGTTCAAAGGGTAAAAACAGGACCCTATTACTGAGACTTCGCTGTCCGTTGATCCGTGAAATTTACACAGATGATGTATACATATTGCCGCAATAACAACAAATACTAAAAATAAAATACAATAGATATGCAAGGGGGCTCCCCTACAACAAACTTGATTTTTTTACCGTTTCTTGCTCAATACTAATAACGGTGACAGGTAGACGCTTTCACTATTCACGGAATATTTAGTTTTATGTTCTCTTTTAAAATAATTCATTAGAATAAAATAAGTAATTAAGGGGGCTCCCATACAATAAAAGAGGCTTTTCGCCGTACCTACCCAGTTCAATCGGACACTGCGAAAAGTGTCTGTAACTTGCAAGATTAGGTTACAGAAAGTGGTAGGGAACCCTTTGTTCACAATTCCGAATTCAAATGCGATTCGCGATTCGCATTTGGCCGGTTTTATTTTCTTTTTTTTATCAAATATTAATTGTTTTAAATTCAAGTGTCTGCGCCTACTACGGTTCAAAAGATACATTCATATTGCAGATAAACTAACAGGCCGAGCGCAAACCGAAAAGAAATTGTATTTTTTTTGCATCATAGATTATGTATATACTCCATTCTCATAAGTTTAACTACCATTAACAAAAAAATAATACAAACAAAGTTCAACTATGTACTGGTGAAATATTTGCATCAGGAAACCAAAGAATCAAAGAAGCGAAACAATTTAATGCAGGCATAGCTGCGACAGGTCGGCTAGTTTAACTTCACATCAACCTATAAATAACAATTCTGTGATTCAGTCTCAGACATTTCTAATCAAATCTAGTAACAGAAATAACTAAAAATATTATTGACAGCGAAAATGTATATAACTTTATTAATTTTCTTTGTGTTATGTATTGTCTGTACGAAATTGTGGTTTAGTATAAATAAAGACACAGAACCTCCTGAGCTCTCAAGATGGCTTCCTTTTATTGGGCATGGACTAAGGTTTATCCGAAAAGGTGAACTCTTACATCATATGTTGTATGAAATGTTATAATCGAAAGCCACCAATCTTTTTTTTATGTTATTGTGACGGAACAAGCACGAGGATCACTTCTAAAGTCTAAATTGATTCGTCAACAACCTTACTAATAGCAGCATACTGGCGCTAATAAACCGAAAAGATAATGAGAATAAGGCTTAGCGATCTTGTGTTGCAATATTGATTTCTAATTCAAAGAAAATTTGGGTTTGTTATTTGTTTTTTTTTCTGATTTTTGATTTATTGTGTCTTAACATAGCGATAATGTGACTTGCCTTTGAGAATATTCTCCTTTCTTACGGTATAAACGCATAGTTTGACCCTCTGCAAGCAAAGCGATAGCTCGGGAGACACAATTCAATCAGATCATGCATGACCAAAACTCACTTTCTATAATGACTAACCATACTCAACAGATTCACTTTAATGTCTATTTATACTGAAAAGACTTGAAATCACTTAAAATGTGTTTCCTGTGATTAGAGAGACAATTCAATTCTTTGTTTTTAGGTGTTTAGTCTCTTGGTCACATCATCGAGAGTAATAACAATAACACCGTTGCTTTTATTTGTTTAGTAATTTTTTCGACAATGCCTCTACATTAATAAGTGGCCAAATGTAATTAAAAACATTAAGCAAAAAGTTTTACATAAAAGTTTGTTCCTTTTTTTAATGTTGTGTTCCCTTACTTGTGTTGAGCAGTATATTTTATAAACCATATTATATGATAGTTGCGTTGTTTTATTCTGCTGATTTGCTATTAACCTTCAAGCAGACGAGCGGTGCCGCGGTCGTTTGAGACGGGCCGTCACAAACGACCGCAGCAGCGAAGTCTTGGGCCACGCAATCATACTCGATCATACATTCATTCATTCGTGCAGAAAGGATCTCACCAACGCTCTGACTGGCTCTGTTGATCACCGGTACTCCCGACCACAGTGCTGTATAGGAACTATGTTTGGTGGTGTTACATCCTTCCCGTTTCGTCTCATTCACACACAAAACATATATATGTATTTTATGCATCATCTGGCATACTTCATCCACTTTACAATGTATTCTACCACTTACATTCATCGTAGTGAAGCGGCTCTCTGTGGGTCGCTTTCCGCCGTGGCGAACCTCAACGCCGCCATTTGGGTTATTAAAATAGAAATCTATGCTGTTCCCACGAGCAGCAAGGGAAAAAATACACAGAGAGTGACAGAGCCCCGCACGCCAGGATAAGGCTAGCCGTTTTCTGGATTCACCAGGTCCCAGGGCAATTTGGCACGCTTGAGACTAGGCACGCCCCTAGCCACGAATCCATAGGCACGGCAGACCTTGGATTGGTGGAAAGGGAAGGAAAAGGAAAATGGAAAGGATTAATGACGAGGAAGGGATGTCTATGAGTTTGGGTAGGAAATAGGTATGTAGGATACTACTACCTTGGAAAGATAGGTAGAGGTAGTAGCAGCAGCTAGGACACAGGCGTCGCATTCTCACATGTCTCTTTTACAATAAGTAAATTAATTCTTAACTGTAAATAAACTCTAACAAGAATATTTCTTAAATTTTTAGATATATATGCAAGTATTCTTGAGACTTCTGAAGAATGTCTAAAAAAAGGCGGAGTCATTGGGAGCTCGCTGGTTTTTGAAAAAACTTACAGTAAGTAGTTGCCTCTTTAACTTAAGGGTTTCGTCTTTCAAAAGGAAAAAACGCAACCCCTATAAGATCATATTGTCCGTCTGTCTGTCAAGACCCTTTTTCTTAGGAACGCGTGGTAGTAACGAACTGAAATTCATATCAAATAGTTCAAGTTTACTGTTCCTTAGAGCTGTAAAAAAATCCAACTTCTTAGTCGACGCAATCAAAAGATACAGCTGTTTATGCCGCAAATTTTCGACACTCGTAAAGGAATCAAAACGTACAGGGTACTTCCCGTAAACTTAGAAAGTTTGGTACGAAACTACGTCTTATAGCACATACAAAGGAAAAACTGCGAAAAGCGTAAATTTTTAGGTAAGTACATCATATCATAAAAATATTTTTATTAAAATTCAAATGTTATGGATTTCATTTCGCAATAAAAATACCATAACTTTTACTTATATACCTAAAGGTTTGTACGGAACCCTCGGTGCACGATTCCAAACTACACTAAGTCGTTTTTTTTATTTATAACTACTAAAATATACAATGAAAATCGTCGGTGGTAACCAATGAAGTAACTTCTTAAGTGATGACACCTTTAAGGGAACATCATGACGTTCCTTTCAGTATCCAATTTACAATTATAATGTATACATATATTATTTTTGTCCAACTTATATGAATGAAATATATTTATATGGAATATGGTACCTATTTGGCTCAACAAATAAGCATTGCAATTCAACGGGGCAATGCTGCCAGCATGCTGGGCATGCTGCAACTGCCAACTCGTAGAGGGCTGGAGCATTTGGAATGTCTGTGAGTTTGCAATTACTTGTAGGTTGTCTAAATGCTTTTATTATAGTAGCTGTTGTGTTGTGTATAGTTCGTAGTATTTTGTTATACATATCATACATCCAGTAAACCTGTATATTTATCAATACCACTGTTTACGTTTACGTTTTACCAATAACCCTGTATATTTATACAGGGTTATTGGTAAAACGCTAGCAACCTCTTAGGGTTGACTTCTGCTAGTCGTAGTAATAGAGGTGCCGGGCTGCCCTTGGGGTGCCGGGCTGATCTTGGGGTGCCAGGCTGCTCTTGGGGTGCCGGGTGGCCCGTGGGGTGCCGGGCTGCCCGTGGGGTTCAGAGCTCACTCGTCACTATTCTAACAAAAAAATAATAATTTAAATCAATTACAACTAAGTAGCATTTTGACTTCCATCCCTTTTCCCGAGGGAACCGTACTGAATTTCGGGATAAACTGTAAACAATTACCTTCCTCGTAGTATGAACTCAAATCGTGTTAAGTTTCTTTGAATTCCATTCAGTAGCACATGGGGTGCTGGGCTGCCCATGGGGTGCCGGGCTGCCAATGGGGTTCCGAATTCACTCGTCACTATTCTAACAAAAAAATAATAATTGAAATCAGACTACGCGTTAATAAATTACAACCAAGTGTACATTTTGACTTACATCCACTTTCTTGAGGGAACCGTGCTGAATTTCGGGATAAAAAGTATACAATAACCTTCTTCGTAGTATGAACTACAAATCGTGCTAAGTTTCATTGAATTCCATTCAGTAACCCATGGGGTGCTGGGCTGCCCGTGGGGTGCCGAGCTCATTCGTCACTAGTCTAACAAATTTCGTCAATTCAATAACTGTACTATAATATTAGATCATGTACTATTAAAATAACAATAATGTAATTAATGTATAGGTGTAAATGTACTATGTGATCATTATAAAATAAATATTTGTATTTGTAATTATTTAAATCGTATTATTAATAAATTAAAGTTATTAAAGTATTATTTATTTTTCTCATTATATTGTTAGCAAGTTTAATACCTACTGATATAAAAATATGTTTACCGCATTAAATGACCTTTTGAGCTATATTTACATACAAAGGAGTCAGAAGTAGTGTTTTTGTTGCATATTTTTTTTAATTATCCAAGTCTTATAACTGTTTCCCCTATAATGGTTGTGTGCTATCCGTATATACATTTATGTATTATTATTTTACAGTTATCACCGATCCTGAAGCTTTTTTGACGGTATCAAATACGTGCGTAGAAAAATATTATATTTATAACTTCGCCAAACCAGTTTTTGGAGATGGTTTAATCACTGCTGATGGTAAGTAAATTTTATAATTTTTATGTTCACCTATAACGCTTTTTGTTTTTTTTTTTATTGTTTACATTTCCGATTATGTTCGACACTGTTTACATCTTAGACCAAATTGTCACCTGCCAACAAGTGAGATATAAACCAAAGTATAGCTCTATATGTGTTGGGCTCTGTTGCGTGTATTGGACACCATAATTTTATTTTTGAGCTTTAACAAATCCTCTAGAACACACCACTTTTTCATAATGGTTGATTAATTTATTTCCAAATCAAAATGCAAAACGGAAAAGAAAAATGATCTATATTTAAAGTAGTGTAAAAATTGGTAGATTTTGAGTGTGTATAGTAAATCTAAGAAAACATACATGAAAAATTGACAAGTCCGTTTTCTATAACTTCAATAAGGCTTTTTTTACTTAAGATCGGCTTTTTTTAAACGGAAGCACCGGAGAAACGAGCAAGATGAAAACCTGGTTGATTCTGTACCGCCACCCAAGGTAACGCCAGCACGGCGAGGGCGAGGGGCGCCCTCGCCCACAACCGGGCAATAGGTTGTCCTGGCGAAACCTAAGACTGAACTACAGTGTAAAAATAATAAAACACTTTTACAAGTACTGTGAAAGCTTTTTAAAAAATTGTAAAGAAGCAACTTTTTATTTATGTCGAAATGCTAGGATAAAACACTTAGGTACTTAAGTACGAAAGTATTTTTATGATAGAGATACTATTTTCATAGTATTGTTGATTGATCTATTCCAGGTAAACTTTGAATGGAGAGAAATACAAAAATACAGAGATGGTGGTGTATTGAAATTAATAGATTATTTAAATCAAACCAACTTTACTCACTTCGGAAGTTTTTTTTTATTATACGGAAACATACAGTTTTGACGTATAATATATTATATTATTTATATGTCTATTCCTCTTTATACATACAAACTATATATTTAGACTTAAAAAGTTGAGATATATGACCAAATTTGCAGAAATTAAATATATGAATATTATTTTTTTTAATATTGTTCGGTTTGCAACAACGCCTGCTATGCGGATTACATTACAAAAGCACAAATATACGATAGGAAAAATTTTCCGCATCATCATCAAAATCCCGCACATGACTTAAATTTTTCCTATCGTATATTTGTGATTTTGTAATATGAATATTATGTTAAAGTTTTGAATACTTTCAAGTTAATATAGCTGTCATCTGTGAGATTGAGTGAGACATTTTTTGCACCATTCAGTAATGCATTTAGAGTCATCATTTATAGCTTCAGAAAACTTGAAAGACTTGCTTGAGAATAAATATAATATATATGTACTTATATCATTTTTTTTTTTTTATGCCTGATAGATTAGTCTTTGACCACTATCCCACCTGATGGTAAGTGATGATGTGGTCGAAGATGTTGTTCAGGCTAACCTAGAAGTACTGGCTCTCAAGGACAGCTGCCGGAACACACCGTTAGGTGCTTGGCGACAGACTTTCTACTTGAGGGTGGTAGCTAGCCAGGCGGGCATTCGCAAAATGCCCTACCTTCTGCATATTAAGGTTAGGAAGAAGAAAGAAATTTGGAATTGTGTTGATGATTATTGCGAATAGGAGAGGAGGAAGTACGTCGCATTGTGGCCTATGTTCAACGGGGGACATCTTCTGGCTGATGACGTTGACTCTCATTTTACTGTCTTCTACGTAATATAATGCCTTCATAAATTATGTTTCACTAATATTTAATTTTTTTCTAGCTTTAATCTGGAAAAGTCACCGTAAGCTACTAAATCCAGCTTTTAGTATTCCAGTAATAAAGGATTTTAACAAAACCTTCAACGAACGTGCTAAAACATTAGTTCAATTATTTTCTCTTCATCTTGATAAACCTTACAATCATACAAATTTGATGAAAGCTTGGAGTTTGGAGACGATATGCTGTAAGAATATTTTGAAATATTATAGATGGAAAAATGTTTATTGTATGCTGCAACATACAAACAACATAAATGTAACTAAGATAGGTATATATATATGTATATATATATATGTGTGTGTGTGTATATAACTAAATATTCTGTGAATAGTAAAAGCGTCTACCTGTCACCGTTATTAGTATCGAGCAAGAACGGTAAAAAAATCAAGTTTGTTGTATGGGAGCCCGCCTTAAATATTTATTTTATTT
Organism: Plagodis pulveraria; assembly: GCA_963890685.1. NCBI lineage: Eukaryota > Metazoa > Arthropoda > Insecta > Lepidoptera > Geometridae > Plagodis > Plagodis pulveraria. Next base: position 2,700,017 of record OY982963.1, on the reverse strand, counting down.
TATTTTTAGTATTTGTTGTTATAGCAGCAATAGAAATACATCATCTGTGAAAATTTCAACTGTCAAGCTATCACCGTTCTTGAGATACAGCCTGGTGACAGATGGACGGACGGCGAAGTCTCAGTAATAGGGTCCCGTTTTTACCCTTTGGGTACGAAACCCTAAAAAGTACATTTACACATAAATATATTCATAATTAAGTTACATTTACACTTTTTGTGTGTTTTTTTTTATATTGTAACTTATTTAGTTCTATCGAGGGAACAGGGATACATCTAAAAATACAGGGATTATATCCTCCTTAGATATACTATTTAAATCTCAAGCCATCTATTATGTGTTAAGAAGTGGATAGAATGGATGACTTCAGAGTTCGTTCAGGCATGAATTTGACACATTCTATTGTGACTGAACTACTCATGAAAATTAGTCAATATTTTTGACGTAGTTTTTAGACATGTCCGATGCACTTCATCAAGTTGGTTCACGGAGTAAGATACCTCAGTGCTCTTATCCAAATGCATAAACTTACCTGATGAAGGGCATCGTACATATCCGAACCTGGTTTAACTAATTTCTATAGAAAAAAATAAATTTTTGGTACTTTTCAGGTACAACAACTGGTGTGCAATGTGACGAAAACCAAAATTTTCTAGATAAGTATTTATATCTTGAAGATAAATTACAAAATTGCTTTAATGAAAGATTACGAAAAATTTGGCTCCACAACAATGTTCTTTACAAGATGTCCAACTTGAAAAGGGAATTGGATAAATTAGCCACGGAATTCATTGAATTTTCTAATTCGGTGTGTATATTTTTACTACTAGTACTAACTAGCATTATAATTGATGGCCTGGGATTTGGCTATATCTTGTAATTTGGGAATCACAGATATATAAAATTGTAATGCGATGATGCCAAGTTCAATGAGAAAACTCTAGTTCAGTACCACTTTGGCACCGAATTTCTGACTTTCAGATTTATTAGGCGTAGTGAGAGGAGTTATTAGGAGTGCCGGTAAACCGTCTGCTCAAAATAACCCGAAACCTATCCGAATGCCCAGTCGTTATCCCTTCGGTAAAGTTCGTCGTTTTCGCTGTGACAAACACTTGCATGTGTTAAAAATACAACCATCGCCATCTAGCGGAATTTCGTAGAACTACATTGGTATCTAGCTTGAGTACATGTAAGGTGCTCCATAATGTTAACTCACGCGCTAGCTACCGCTAACGCCCTCTTATGGAATTTGTAAAACTATCTCTTGATCGTTATTCGGATATTGATGTTACATGTTTATATTACAATCAATGTTTAACAAAGACTAATTTATTTTACAGATTATTCAGCAAAAGAAAGATGAAATAAAAAATAGAGAACAAGAGATAGGTAAGTCTTTTCTATTAGTATCTAATATTGTTACACCGAAAAGTAAACACATGACCTCAAACAATTGTCGATGCAGCAGATCAACTCAATTTGTATTTCACTGGTCACTATCAAAGCCTACAAACAAAATCTTCATTTGAGTTGTCACCCTAAACGCTATATATGAAATCTATAAATAAGTCCATAATAATAACAAATATTTTAAAAATAGTTTAGAGGCATTTCACATTTTAACGCGGTATACGAAAATTTTAAGCGCTTAATTTACTATCATAGGAAATATCTACAAGTGGTTTAATAATTGATAAAAATAGAATAATCTGTTCTCTTTTCAGTTAATGTACCAGATTTACAAACATAACATTAATTATTTTGTAGTGACCAATCTCCCGCACCTTGTTTTACGAATTAAAGCACACATAGCCAACTTCAGAGTTATATCTCTTGTATAAAGATTCATCAAATTAACTAAAAAAAAAAACTGTGCATCAGGCATATAATCTTGTTGACACATAGTGTACTAGAATATCGCTAATTAATCGTCATTGTAGAAAAATAATAAAGATCTTGCGCCAATTTCCACGAATTATATCAGCAGTTTACCACCATATATTGCGTTTAATAAAGTGTAATTCCAAACAGATATTATATAAAAAGAAAGTTCATTCTTTAATTAATCTGACCTTTAATAAATTGTGATATTAACTCTGTTTTGTAAGACAAGAAAAAATATTTAACATAACTCGAAATGCACATAAATTGAAATGTACAAGCGCGAGGCGATCAGTACCGCGCGAGCGCCCATCGAGGTAGGACCTGTGTTCGTTTTCCTTGCTCTGACATCTCGTACGCGGAACGCTTAGATGCAAGTTTATAGTGCGACCACAGAGTTTTGATCATGTCGATATTTTTTTTAAGTAACAAACTATACTTTATTTTTGGTTTCCATAATATAAGTATTGTTGTCTTGTTAAGTAACTACATCTTTAGTTTCTGTTCATCCATTGTGTTAAAAAAAGGAAACGTCACAATTATGCAGCCGTATACAGCGTTATTGGAAAAATGCTAACAACCTCACAGGGTTGACTTCTTTTTTTTGGTCTGCTAGTTTTTATATTATTCTAGTTTAAATTAGTAACTCACTATAACTTTTGTTTTAGGAGGATTAGATGACAGGCGAATAATTGATTTCCAATATTTTTGGATTCAGTTAATGTCTATAAGTGAACACAGCGATAACTTCAGCTGGAAATTAAACTACCTTTTATTGAAAATTTGTACAAACCGGCCTCCCGGCTTTTCCATAATTTGTACAAACCGGGATACCAGTTAGCGGTCGATAGTCGTATTTACAAATTTACCATAAATCTGCGTAAGTCCGACTTTCATAATCCAAATGGTTTTCAAAAGGATGCATCCTTGCCCATACAAGAAAAAATCCATATTTTTCTGAGATAACGTATGAAGTAGGAAGTATTTTGAATATTTTGATGAAATCTGAAACCAGCACAAATTATATTTTGGCCCCAAAATATGACGTCCTTTCATATTAATATCGTAACTACTTCAGCAGTTATATATCTAGAAAACCGCAATTTTGCATATGTATAAGTCATTTTTCACTCGATATATTTTGCAACGCAAACACTTACCGATGCAAATTTGCGTATTAAATAATCTCGTAACTAATTTTAAACTTCTAAACAAAAAAATCTGAAATAATACAGGTGTATAAATTACATGTAAATAATAATATCAAAGAAGGACCAAAGCCGTAGGTGGTATAGTTTTTGAGAAAAAATAATTGCTCTCCAATACAGTTTTCCCGCCAAAGTTCTTAAAACAATTGGGTTGTTTTAATTTTGTTACTTTAAAATATTTGGCGTAAAAATTCATGGCTAAAGAACAATAGTAAATTATCATATTAAAAGAAGATCGAAGTTCTAGGTGAGTTAGTTACGAAAAAATAGAAAAAGCAATTAAATTACTATTTTCCACCATTTTTGTCGTGTGTTCAAACCCCATTTCCAGTATTTTTTTTGTATAAAAAGGTGTATTATCATTTATTTTCTATAGAGGAAATAGTGAGCATAAGAGTATATAGTGAGGATTGCATTGGTACCAAGAAGTATATACATACATACATAAAATCACGTCTCTTTTCCGGTGGGGGAGGCAGAGACTACGGATTTCCACTTACTACGATCCTGACATATCTCTTTCGCTTCATCTATACTCATCAATCCTTTCATACATAAGCGTCGGATTAGGGTACTTTTGACCTGGCCTTTTTTCAGAACGTCTTCAATCTGATTTCGGAAGTATATATATGTTGATTATGATTATAGACTGCATCAAAGATATTCGATTTCAAAAAAACCTCAAAATCTGTAAATATATATGTATTTACATTTCGCTGTTTGGTCTACTCAAACTAAATGGATGAAAATGTTATTTTTTTAATGGTGTATAGGTGATATATTATGGTATGGGAATATGAGGGTGACATGTTAAAGTAATGGAAAACCAAAAACGTCATGGGACGTTTGTGGTTGGTCCTTTGCATGGTCATTATGACAGACAGTGTTAACGACTGGATATAGATACTGAAGAGTGTGAACGAGGAAAACAGCAATTTTTGGAAAATTTAAAAGAAAGAGCTTTTAGTCCGCAGCTTTTAATCAATGCCGTTACATAAAATATTTATATAATTTTAAGCCGTATAATTTTTTAATTATTAAGGTTTTTTGTTACAATAAATGATTCAAACATATCTATTTTTTATTCATCATCAAGGATGAAATTTAAATAAAAGATTCACGATGCAGGTTGACTATTTAATGTACATGCCTACTTCTTTTCTATAACATTAGCAAGTAATCGAAAGAAATTGATTATTTACTCATGCCAATCACACAATTTTTAAATTCGCAACTTAGATTTTATTATTAATGAGTGCTAGTATCAAAATATGTTACTCACAGTCACGCTATTCCGTCGTCACTTCTTTCGCTTGTGTAAGCGATGCGCTGGCATTTACCTAAACTTCAGTAGCGTGATTTTGTGAAATGGCTCTTAAGGAGAACTTTAAACTAATATTTCAGAAAAAATCTTAAAAATTATATCTAGTGACAATTAATTTGATGTTTTCATAAAATATTTGTTCTTATTAAATATGAATTTCCGCAGAGTAACGCCTGAATCTATTCATTAGTTATAGTCTCTACCAGCTAAGACACAGCAGGTTTATGAGGAGTTTTTCACTATGACGGTATAGTTATTATCTGCATGGGATATGTTATAAACCCGTTTGTTTAACTTTTGTTTCCCTCCCAGACAAGGTTCTCAAGGTATGCAAGCGCTTGGTTTAGTCCTCAGAAGGCGGTAAGGCGTCAATGTGTCGCTCGGTTGCTGCTCATAACAGCAAGAAATAACTTTTTCCATACTTGCACACTAGTGGAAAAGTGTCAGTCTGTTCGTGAAATCCTAGATGGTGCTTATGGCAGTTTAATTAAGGTTGACATATTTGCATCAGCCGTATTGTCTGTCATCACCCTACGGGTATATATAACATATTAACAATTATTAGGGGTTTGGGTTCATAACTGAATTTGTCCGATACCATGTTTACATTGCGATTTTGATACGTTTTGTATTGAAAACACTCAAGTAGCACGCTGTCACGTTGCGCAGTGACTTCAAAATAATTAAGCTTGCCGTAGCTGACATATCAGCTGAAGGTGGCTTCCAGTTTTTAACCAACTAAGTGGTTCCTCAGTTTTATTTTGGCGGGAGGTTTCAGGGAAAATGGAAACTGTCGATCCTGCATGGTTTCACCTTGCCAGTTCGTCAGTTTCCACTTATTCGTTGTTTATCTCGTCCAATTCTGTGTCTTGCATTCAGCTAGTCACTGAAAGTGTTTGTGTAGTTCAAGTTGAATACTTTCTGGATCTTGGATTTGACCTACACTTAGGCGGATTATGAGGCTGACAGAAGTGACCTCTCAAATTTAACATTGATATCTAATGTGCCTCTAACCATAATACAGTGATTGCTACCAAGTTTTTTTGCGTATTGATTGAATTTTGGTTTCTGTTTAAGGTGTTTGCGTTTATCTATCTATCTATCTACTACAGAGACATCAATGCTATTCGCTTTTTAGTGGTCATGAAAACCTAGTTCCCATTTTTGGTTTAACCATCGGAGTTTATTTACGGTACACTTCCTAAATAGTCACTTTTAGAAAAAGGAGTCCAACGCGAAGAGCCCTCTTTTTTCATGAAGTTGACTAGCCGCTAGCGCCTCTTATTCCGCTGCCCATATCCGAATGGCCCTACTCACAACTTATCGCAATTCCGTCTGCCTAACCTTGCGTTGTAGCCTCCCATAAAACGCCAGTGTGTTTTGCAGGATTATATGGACTCAGATATCTCTTCATACATACATAATCGTCTGAGTGTCGAGGTCGGTCTGCAAACCTGTATGACATATGACAACTGTTGGTGATTCTTTGTATAAGATACGTTGCGCTGCTCGGCACCTAAACCTAATAGTTACGCTTCTGGCACCGTTAATTGTGAACTTCGCCAGAAGTGTAACTATTAGGTTCAAGGATATGCGTGCGAAATTTCACCAAGTTTGAACACTTGGTATTTAAAATATGATACAGAACGTTTGTATGGAAAGCCCTATGAGTACACGTCCCTGTAATCATTCAGTTAACTGCTCTTAATAATTACTCATCTATAAGGATAGATTAATTATTTAGAGCACTAATTAGTACATAGTCCAAGATTTATGTACTAACTTTAGTTTTCTGGATTCGGGTTATGCGCTAGGTTATTATTATTTTTTTAATGCTTTTGTGACGGAACAAGCTCGAGGCCCGCCTGATGTTAAGCGGACCAACCTCTGCCTATAACAGATGCATTCCGTCACAAGTCACGAATTGCACTGCGCTCTTGAGACTTAAGAACTATGACACCTTGAGACATAGTTCTTAAGTCTCATGTGCCTGTAATGTCACTGGCTCTCAAGGACTATTGCCGGAACACACCGTTAGGTGCTTGGCGACAGATTTTCTACTTGAGGGTTGTAGCCAGCCAGGCGGGCAATCGTAAAAAGCTCTTCCACCATGCAAAAACCGTCATACAATGGAAGAATAATAATATAATCACCACACTAATGATTTTGGCCTCAAAAAGATGGGATAGCTCTGTTTTAGAAAAGTGTTCGACAACTGATGAGATAATTTAATTTGATGTGATAATTTACACACATTTCTTAATTAATATGAGTAAGAGGAAAATGAGTAATTTAAAACAAACTAAAAGTTATAACATTTTTTTAATTTGTTTTAGGAACACATAGACTATTCCTTGAACGCATACTGGATATCAAAAATGAAAAGGGTTGCTATACAGATAAACAAATACAAGAAGAAATAGATACTATAATACTTGCTGGTTATGACACTACAGCGACAACATTAATTGTTATATTCATCGTATTGGGCTCATATCCCGACGTACAACAGAGAGTTTTGAATGAGTTAATATTATATTTATATACATTTCAACTTATTTAGTTTAAAATTTTGAAGCGCTCGTAGCGACGTTTACTTAGCTGTTCTGATCCGATCAGCAAAGTTAAGCAACGTCGCGCGCGGTCATGAGTTGGATGGGTGACCGCTTGTGACATTACTACTGAGCGTTTCCGTGCTTCGGAGGGCACGTTAAGCCGTCGGTCCCGGTTGTTGTTTAACGATGGCAGTCGTTATAGCATGGTGGTAGGGCATTTTGCGAATGCCCGCCTGGCTAGCTACCACCATCAAGTAGAAAATCTGTCGCCAAGCACCTAACGGTGTGTTCCGGCAGCTGTCCTTGAGAGCCAGTACTTCTAGGTTAGCCTGAACAACATCTTCGACCACATCATCACTTACCATCAGGTGAGATAGTGGTCAAAGGCTAACCTATCAGCATAAATAAAAAATAAATAAAAATTCTACGTATTATTTAAGCGAAAGTGTGTTTGTTGGTTTGTCAGTTTCTCTTTCTTTCACACTGCGAATATTAGCACAAAGGTAAATAAAGGGCTGGAGAGTTACAGCTGTACGGTGGCATACGACTTGATACTATCTTGATCTTGCTTGACAGAAACCCAGATGAACTTGATGGAGTTGATTTGGAGAAGATGTTTTTACCTATTCTACAAATCAACTAATTTGTTGGATCGGTAAAAACCTTGCCGTGCTCACAATAATATGTATAAATAATATTAAGACTAAGAGCCCTTTAAGAATGACAGCTGTATTTTTTATATTTGTATGGCTAACCTTTGACCACTTTCTCACCTGATGGTATGACATGATGTAGTCCAAGATGTTGTTTAGGCTAACATAAAGTTACTGGTACTCAAGGGCAGCAAACTACGCTACGATCGCTTCGAACTTAAATATTATGTTGTAGTTTGTAAAAAAAAACTGAAATACGATAATTTAGGAATAAGGAAGAATAAAAATCATACATAGGGATTAAAAATGAATAAAAGTCGTGGTTCTACACCTATATTGAAATTCGGCAGGTAGGCATTTTATGAGTAAAAGACGTGTTTTAAGATATATTCCTGGGGTTGGCCTTGCAAGTGTGTTGTTGTATAATTTTTCATTTGTTCAATGCGTAACTAAAACCCATTCTTAATAACATTTCAAATTATTGCTTGAACAAGTATTGTTTCGTCGATGTTGCTATTGGTCTTCTTCATTCCTAGAATTGAGCATGATTCACTTTATGACGCAGCTAGTAATCAGTATTTTTTTTATCTCGCTCTTGAACTTTAACTTAATAGACCTAAGTCTCACCAAGTCTTTTGTACTATTCCCAGAATGCCCGAATAACTGTATGTAGAAAATAATGAATACTAATTATTAATGCACTAGATACTTACCTTTTTATTATTTTCAGAATTCTTCAGGTGCTTGAAAAATCAGACAGAAATGTAGAGAAAGATGATTTATCAAGATTCGTCTATACAGAAGCAGTCATTAAAGAAACGTTGCGCTTATATCCTACCGTACCGATTATTGGTAGAAATATTGACAAAGATATTAAGCTAAGTAATGTCAAAATGTTAATTCTACCTATTTTCATCGTTTTTAATTTAATGTTATCTTAGGTTTTCGCAATTATTACTCATAGCAATTAAACAATATTTAACGGTTTAAATCACGTATGTCCCGACGTTTCAAACACTTTGCAGTGATCGTGGTCACGAGGTGACTAATCGGTTTTATTTGTGTAACTGTCAGAAAATTTATTTTCATCCTAACGTTCCCTATTCACACAGTATTTGCTTTATCAGGACACTCTTGAGGTCTTACATATTTGTGTGGGCTATGGGATGTAATAAACTTGATAACAGGATCCCAAGCAGGTGGTACTTGCCAACCATTATTTCAAACTAGTGTAACTATAAGCGCGCTTGTCAAGGACTTATACCACTTTGTCAGTCAAATCAAAAATCTACAATTGACTTATGATGCAGTTATGGTCAGCTTTTATGTTCAGTAGCTATTCACCTGCCCACCTGTACATGATTGCATAGAAATTGTCAAGAGAACACTGAGTGAGCATGACTTTCCCATGGAATATGAAGATCTACTGGAACATTGCCTAACATCTAGCCAGATGTTAGGCAATGTTCCAGTAGTAGTAGTATGTATAGATAGCCATCTATTCTGGCATAATAAATTCTACATACAGATTGATGGTCTAGCTATGGGCTCTTCAGTCTCCCCCGTTGTTGCCGATATTTTCATGGAGAACGACTTCGAGGAGAGAGCTCTCACCACAGCTGTGGATATGTAGAAGATCTACAAACGGTACATAGATGATACTTTTACCATCTTCCTCAGTAATAAAGTTTCTGGATTTCTAAACCTCCTCTTACTAAACCTCTCATATAACAAAATTCAATTTACAATGGAGCCTGCATTAAATACTTAGCCTTTCTTGATGTTTCATTCATCAGGAATGCTAACAACTGTCTTACTCATGCAGTGTAAAGGAAACTCATTCATACAGATAAATATCTCAATGGTAACTCTCATCACTATGCAAGTTAGTTGTCTAAGCTTGATTGTGAGTGTGGGCTGTCATACATTGCTCAAACAAAGAGGAGAGTTCGTATCCGGGTAAAGGACACATCCCTGATATGGAGAACAGACACTCGACCAAGTTTGCGGTTCGAAGAACCACAAATCGTCGCCACAGAGACCTGGTTTATGTCAAAAATGTTACGTGAGGCCATTGAAATTAAAAAGTACCTACCCAACTTCTTATAGAGATAATGGTTAGCAAGTGCCTCCTGCGTAGGATCCTGTTATCAAATTAATTAAATCCATGTTCATGGCTGACACAAATCTGCAAGACTTCTGAACACTGTAAGTGAGTACTGCGCGAATAGGAACGTTATGATTAAAATAAAATTTTTGACGATACCTACTAGTAGTACAAATAATTTCTTAATAATTCAAGTGAAAAATAAAACTAATAAGTCGCCCCATGACCACCATAACTGTACAGTGTTTAAAACGTCGGGACAAAAGTAATTATAAAAATATACGATTTACGATTAATTTAATTTGAATTACGATTTACACCGTTTAATGTTGATTAATTACTACGCTTTAAATTTACTGTACGTGACGGCGTATATATTTTAAGACTTTCTAAAAGAAATGAAATTGACACTGGAACAAAAAAGTTAGTTACTTTATGACTGGAACTCATGGAAGTAATAAGTACTACGTACGTAGTACTTATTAGTTCCATGCTGGAACTACAGACATATATTGTTTTTTTATTATTTTAAATAGGACTCGTAGGGTTTGTACATGTACTACGCGTCCCCGCTATATGACCTGTGGGGGCACGCATAGACTGGTTTTACCCCTAAAGTCCGTACGAAGAAATAAAGTAGAAAGATTACAGTCTTTCGGGCTATTGAGACGGTGATAATAAATATTGGCATGGACTTACATAAATGCACGAATACCCCAGCACGGCGCATAAAAGTTTGCTCAAGTTTGTACCCAGGGTTAAAAGAGACAGGACGTCTTGGTAGGACTGGATTTTTTGTCTCCGTCAGAAAGCCGATCACACAACTGCCCTCGACTGGTCTGTAGAAACTAACTAAGCCATAATTGTTTTTACGGTTGCTTCAACTGCTATTATACGGTTGGGAGAGTCTCTTCTGTAGTTCAGTAGGATGCATCTCAACCTTAGTTAACTGTGAGCATTGGAACACATTGTCGTTGTTGGATCCTTTATACTCTTGGATCCTTTCCACGCTGTAAACTTTAAAATAACACCGCAAAATGTTCAATCATATAACAATTACATTTCAGAAAACTACACCTTAAGGAAAAATACGTCGTGCATATTATCGATTTACGGACTAAATCGTAATCCAAATTGGGGTCCGGATGCAGACCAGTTCCGGCCTGAGAGATGGCTAGATACAGCAACGTTACCTGATCATAATAACTTTGGCACCTTTTCTATCGGCAAACGGAATTGTATCGGTAAGATTTTATTAAAATCAATAATAATTGTATTCATTCCTGTGCAACACAAAAAAATTGTGAGCCTCATTGTAAGTGATTGGGAATAAACGTGATATAATCAAATACAGTGTAGGAAAACCTTTTTCTTTTTCTTGATATAAGTATAATTAGTCTATAACCACAATCTCATCTGATGGTAAGTGATGATGCGGTCGAAAGTGGTAAACAGGATGCTAGTGAGCCACGCATTATATACTACTATGTAAAAATGACTCCCATACAAAGACACCAACTGCGGCGACGGCTTAACGTGCCTGCTGAACCACGGAAGCACTCAGTAGTAAATTACACAAGCAGTCAGCGTCCAATCTATGACTTTTTAACTTTGCCTTAACTAGTTTTTCGGTTAAACTGGCAAACTCCGGTACGATAGGTTCAAAATCTAAGCAAATTCGCAGTCAGCTTACAATAATAAAAAAATACTGTACCGACTACCAACACCGAAAAGTATAAAATAACTTGTGGAAGTTAGAAATTACTATGCTATGATGTATAATGATAATATGTAGGTTCATAATAGTTAGAGTATAAGTAGCCTTGCTGACTCAATCATTCTGAGCTCATAATACTTTTATAGTCTGACTTGCACAAATGTTTTTCGTACTTTTCAGTGTTTGATGTCGTAATATTATAATGCGTGAAGCTATACACATGCCTGTAGAATGGAACAGTAGCTTGCATGCGTGTTAACGGCATATAGAAGTTACTGGCGCAATGTGGATAGATTTGCAAGTTAAACTTGCATGTACTTTGCGTCATTGCATGCCTGTATTTGTAAAGCGTATACAGAAACCAGTTCACGAGACAGCCCCCCGCGGCCTCTCCCTCACGTTGCATGCCAGTAAATCAAATGTTGTGTTTTTTTATGTTATTGTGACGGAACAAGCCCGAGGCCCACCTGATGTTAAGTGGGCTAACCTCTGCCTATAACAGATGCATTTATATATAACGAATTGCACTGTGCCCGTTACACTGAGACGTACAGTTGTTAGGTCTCATGTGTCTGTAATTTTATTGGCTCTCAAGGACTGCTGAATGAACACACTGTAAGGTGCTTAGCAACAGATTTTCTACTTTAGGGTGGTCGCTAACCAGGCGGGCATTGCCAAAATGCCCTTCCACCTTGCAGTGAAGCTCAAGCCCGCGGAAGGATTCGAACCATGGACCTGCTGCTCGGCAGTCCATAGCCAAGGCCACAGAGCCATCACTGCTTCAAAATTGTTATCTACTTGCGTGGCAGATACAGGCATGCAAGTTACCGTATATACATGAAAGTAGGCGGCATGTGCAAGGAGCTTATGTGCAAGTGTGCCAGCTACAGTCATGTGTATTGCCGCCTTAAAATAGGAATAGGGTGGTCTTCTGGGTCCAACTATACTTAGTTATGCCTTGTCCTCAATAATTCAACATCTCCAATAAACATACTGGAAACGCTATAGATTTGTAGTGGAATAGAGCATTTGAGCTGCCTGAGAGCCTGAAATGGCCTCTAGGTTATGTATAAATGGTTTCGTATTAATAGCTGTAGTGATGTTTACAATTTGTAATGTTTTGTTAATAAATGCAATCCGCCACGGAGGTAAAATAAATAAAAAAAATGGATGACAAAATACTTAATGTATTAATATTTGTTTTATTAAATGATATGTATTGAATGTGGAAACTGGTAAACTTTTAAAATAATTATTAACTCTTGTTTTTTTATTACAGGCAAAGTTTACGCAATGGATTTCATGAAAACTGTTGTGCTACATGTTATTCGAAGATATCAAATTTCTGCAGACATCAGCAATGTGGTTTTCAGATGGGCTTTAATAGCATTTCCTGTGTCAGGGCATCATTTTACATTAAAAAATAGAGAAATCATAACAAGTTCATAAAATTAAAATAAAAAATAAAAGATTATAATGTTATTCTAGTATTAGCATCCATTACGGTTTGGAAAATCAACTTTAACCTCCTGCCAGGACACTTATTTTGAGTTATCATTTAGATGATGATTTTTTCGGGTGGGTTATAATGAGGTAGAAATGAAAATTACCAAATAAGACATAACGTTTTTAATTTAGTTTGTTTTTATTCAATTTTCATTGAGTGTATAATTTTTAATAAAAATATAGCTATGACAATGTGTCTTTTTGACAATTGGTTGCGGTTATGAGGAACATCGTTAATTATAATCCTTTACTAAAAAAATACTTGTGTACTAATTATTAATATGTGATATTATAATTTTTAATATTTTACATGCCCTTGTTAATATTTTATTCGGTTCACCAGGAAGTTAAATGAAATTTTAAATTATCCCAAATATCCCTAAAACTTATCAGTCGTGGAGGCCTGGATGAGTGGTAGTAGTGGTGTTTAGTAGGGATTTAAGGACTATATGTACAAAATCTTCATTTAACAAACCTTTCAAAGTCCAAGTCAAATTCATTTATTAAATTTAGGCGTATACGACGCTCCTAATATAGTCAATTATAAATTTTAATACTGAAATATTCTACATTGTACTGCCACGTTCAGCAAAATATGTATAGAGCCTCTGCCAGAAGAACGGGCAATAAACTCAGGGTCATTCTCTTGAACGTCTTTTTACTTTGTGTTACAACATACTATATAATAGAATTATTACAATATTTGTTATGATTGATTTCCAGACAGATGTTAAGTTTTTCTGGAAATCTATAAAAACAGCTCGAGGCAAAACCACGACCTCAGAGCTGAATCAAATCAGAGGTCATGATGGAAGCATTATAAAAGGAGAAGTTATTTTTTTTTTAGTTCACTATTTTTGCTATCTACTTTAAGAAAAAGAGAGGTATCATCTACTAATAAAAAAATATCACAGTAATCTTTGACCATGCAAGGCAGAACATTAATATACGCTAGAAACAGAAAAGGTTCTGAAATCGTTCCCAGCGGTACTCCTTTTTTTACCAAAGACCGGGAAAAAGTAAATCCGTTTCTTTTAAGCTTCTGTAGCCTGTCTGACAGATATGATTCAGAGCTTTTCCACGAATACCATAGTGTGATAGTTCACTAATCAGAGTGCGGTGCTTTACACATTCGAATGTCTTGTTGTCGAATTGAAACCTCTACTTGTTTCTACTACTAACCTTGTTTTATATGGATACTAATACCTACTTCTAATGCCAATAATAACTCCGTACCACCAAACAATGAATTGAAATGGTTTCGTTTCTGACATAGATGCGTTTTGACCATTGTTTTGTTTCTGAAGTAGATCTTAGTAGTCAGGGAGTGGAGCTGATTACCATATTTTTCATCCTTTACCTATATCAGTTTGGTTTTACAAAAATGAATACATTTATTATACTCTGTAATGCCACAGTTACTAATATAATTAATGTTACAGAACTGTTCTAAAAGTTTCATTTTTAATTTCAACTTTCTCCATGATTATTTGTTTGGTATCTTTGACGCGTACTGTAAATGCAATATAGATAACATTTATGTTAATACAGTTTATTCATATTTAAATGTGTTTGAAAATTTGACTTTGAAAGTTTATTGATTCTTGACTAAGTAATGCTATTTAATTTTATTTATTTATGCTGTAACAAGGGCAGAACTTACTTCTAAATTTACAAACAATATAATATAATGAAACAATATGTATATCGCTTAACTTTTAATCTAAGTAGCGGAATGTTGAAATTGCAATAGATGGCGAAAACTAATACCCTGGTCAAGATGCTCAGTTGTAATTCTTAAACATGAAATAGATGTATTCCATGAAAAAAAAAATTAGCAAACTGCACGTTTTCTGGGGAGCTTTTTTTTGAGATTGATTTACATTTCTTTACATATTTATTCGTGTTTATTTATAGGGCAACTTCATATTTATTTGTTATTATTCAATATGTGTTTCGGTAAAGTATATTGCGTATCCACCAACGATATGCGAAGAAGATGAGCGATCGTATAGGGAAAAATCGTAATGATGAACTGCCATGCACCCGCCATCTTGAGAAATACATCTGTTAAGTACCCTGTGCCTGTATTTTGGAGGACTGCTGCTGGAACACACTGTTAGATGTTAGCGATAGATTTTCTACTTGATAGTGGTAGCTAGCCAGGCGAGCATTCTCAAAATGCCCGTCCGTCAAGTGGTGAAGCTCCAGATGGAGGTTGGTATCGAATCACGGCTGCAGGTCCGTGGTATGCAGGCATGCACGGTAGTCCATAGATATTATCGTTCAGCTATCATTGCCTCAATAACTTCAGGACCTTAAATCCTAAATAATGAAGTGATTATCTTTCGATGTTTGCAAGAAAAACTGAGTATCCACTTTTTACCCTTAAACTACTTTAAAACATATAATAAAGCCACCTTACAAACAGATAATTACAAAATACTCCCCGTAAAACAGTGGTAGTAGTATTGGCATCAACGTTTAAGCAGATGCTGCTCATTAGGCGCCCAACAAGTATTGATCTCATCTTCAATACTAAAGATGTAAGTATTTAACTGTTTTGTAATATAATCAAGGACTTACATACCTACACGTCTGGAATACATATTTTCATAAAGTCCAGCTAGGCTAAGAAAGGTATAATATTAATACCTTAATTAAACTGCCTTCCTCGTTGTGTTCGAGTGGTGTAAAAAGCGCTTTAGAATATTTCAAATTCAAATTCATTTATTTCGAGCTACTTAGGACTCATATCATAGACACAATCACATATTTTAACAGAATTGAAAAATAATAAGAATTTGAAATTGTAATATAACTAAAATAATAATTAATAATAAAATAAATCATATTAATACACATCCTGAATTAAAAAATGTCAATAAGTTTATAATAAAAGTAGATATATCATATTAATAATCATATATAATGTAATTTAAACAAAAATAGTCATCTCTCATGGAATGAGAGAGCATGCCTATCACAACAATGTCTAATAAAAGGACAATCCAATCTATCGGCAATCATAGCTAGGACAGTGTTGTTGCTGGCCCGCACCCTGTGCACCAGAGACGCGGCATGTTTGCGCATGGTCGCGTGGAAGCAGTCCACACGAGCCTGCGCAAACATGCCTGAGGCGCTGCAGTAGCGGAGCAACCACATCACTGCTCTAAAAGCGTTGTTAAATTGTACTCGAAGTGCACTATGCGACAAAAGGGTATACCTCGCCCACAGGCTACATGTGTAGAGGGAGGTGCAGAACGCTCGAAAGAGCGTAACCTTCACCTCCCCCGAGTAACGTGCAAACCTGCGAGCCAGCATGTTCGCTCGTACGGACACTGCCCTTCGTTCGCGTTCTATGCCGGCATTGTCTTTGAGGTCGGTAGTAACGATGTGTCCCAAATACTTAAATTGTTCCACCCTTACCAATGAAACACCATTCAATAATACGGGCGGTACATTTTGAGGACGTTTTGTCCCGGCCTCAAATACCATACACACACTTTTACGGACATTGTAGGTTAGCCCATGAGCCATGGCATACCCCTCACAGATTCGCAATAACACTCGTAATCCACAAACCGACGCGCTCAGCAACATCATATCGTCCGCATAACTTAAATTATTTACACAAATCTCATTAATGTCGCAGCCGACATGTTTATTGCTGAGCTCGACGATCAAGGCATTCATATAGAGGTTAAACAGGGTGGGGGAAGTCAGCCCCCTCCTGCCTAACACCACACTCCAGCCGGTATGAATCTGACATCGCACCCGCCCATTTGACGCTATTTACCTGGTTCGTGTACCAGTACTTGAAAATACGCGTTAGTTCCGGTGGTAAGTTGATGCTCTTAAGCTTGTCCCACAGTTTGTCATAAGAGACCATGTCAAAGGCCTTACACAGGTCGAGAAAGCATGCATGCACAGGGGTACTCCCGTCTGTATAATGCCGAACGACGTGCTTAAGGCATAGTATAGCACTTTCAGTAGAAAGTTTACGTCGAAACCTAAACTGATTATCGTATAATATAACGAACTTATTTAACTGTGCCTCACGCAGGCCGTCAAACACCTTAGCTACTACAATTGTTGCTAACGAAATTGGCCCATAGTTGTTTATGTCAGCTAAGTCACCGTTTTATTACTTACGACCGGCACAACAATTGTTTTCATCATAGCCGTCGGTAGATAAGAGTGGCTCACACACAGCGTGTAGAACATGGCTAATATTCGCGATATATGTGACCCGGCGTAAACCAGATGCTCAATGCTAAGGCCATCGTGACCAGGCGATTTACCTCTTGATATAGATTTTATAGTTTTAATTACATCACTGGAACTAAACCTGGTCCTGACGACCCCCACCGGCATCTCATTATCCAGCACATCTCCTACCGGAGCGAGCGGTGACTGAACTCGAGAGTGGTCACTAAACATATTAGCAATATTCTTTGTCTCACTCACACCAGCGACGCTCACTGGAAGACCAGTCCGAATGCTTATTTTGTTGGTGCTATGCCAGAAGGCATAAAAACGCCCATTCGAGTGTTTTTCAGTAAGAGCGACCATTCTTATCTGGTCCTGATGATTTTGACACCATCTAAGACGAGACTTGAATATTCGCCTGCTTCGGCACAACTCGTCATGGACATACCCTGACTTCGGTTTACCGCAAAGCACCCACTCACGAAATCTCCCCCTAGCCTCCAAATGAGCCTCGCTGACATGTTTGTTCCAGCCTGCTATGCGTGGGCCACGCCCGCCCCGCCCCGCCCGCTTGCGTCCTAGACTCACCTTAGCAGCATCGCGGAGAATGGTGACGATGTCGGAATACATAACATCTAGAACTAGTTTATGAGACGGGTCATTACAGTAAAAGTCCGCACATTTCGCAAATTCTACTGGAAAATCGATAGGACGTAATTTTACACGACATTCACTCTTATAAATATCAACCTGGTCATCTGTCTTTTCTCCCCAGAGAACATCACTATTTAATACTAATGTACTCTCTAATTTAGGCGTTAACAAGTCTAAGCTCCACTCAATAATGACAGGGAAGTGATCAGACCAAGTAACCTCGTTATTTACAAAAACATTACAAATAGATTGTTTCGCAGATTCAGTCACTAAACAGTGGTCTAACCAGCTGCACGAACTGTGCGCTTCACTATAAAACGTGTATGTGTCTGACTGAAATAAAAATCAAATACACTGTAAATACCCCATTTCTTATAATATAAAGTAGTGGTATGCTGCAGTAACATACAAAAATATAGACAATGTTACTGCTAATTATTGAGTAAATGCGCGTGCGTTTACAAAACAGCCGATATTATTACAAAGATATTAAGTACATATTCTTTCGTATTTTACAGATTTATCTCTCACTAATTACACTCGTAGAATAATTTTCTTAAAGTTTATTTTTATTGTTATACTAGGCAGTTACAGGAGTAATGGACTCAAGTATCGCCAGTTAATTAACAGTAACCTTGTATAACAATGTAACCTTGCCTGAATATATCTTTAATTTTCATATATTGCCTTTTAGTAAGCAAAATTAATTGTACGAGGTACAAATAAAATATGTTTTTATGCCTTTATTAAACAAATACTACAAACTATATACAACACTATCTATACTCTACTAGCATCTTCTAGCATTCCCGTACCACGTATTTCACGTAAATTTTGATCTTTCTAACAAAAAATCCCTTACAACTAGAGTAAAGGAAAACTGCGTGAAATACAAGGCACGGGAAGAGCAATCTTTTGGCTCAACTTTAATAATTCCGCCACTGCGGCGGAATACAAAAACAAATAATGTCGATTCAGCTACTATTAAAATAGTAGAAAACAAAATTAATGATGGTGACATCAAAAACGCGGCACGCATCTTGTTTTCGAGTGATACAATCGCCCCTTTCACATCTGACACGTTGAATTCCCTAATAGAAAAGCATCCGCCTGCAACTGCAGGTCTCCACCTTCCCGACTCTCCTGAACAAAATAATGACATTGTTGAGGTGACCCCACAGGATGTTTTCTGCAGCCATGGCATCTTTTCGAAGTGGCTCAGCCGGTGGTCTAGATGGCCTGACGCCTCAGCACTTAAAAGATATTTTATCTGTTAGTTCTGGTGAGGTAGGCGAGACACTTCTAAGGGATGTGACGGCTTTAGTTAATTTGATGTTGTCGGGTCAGGTCACCAATGAAATTACCGAAATTCTGTACGGTGCGAATTTATGTGCCCTTAATAAAAAAGATGGTGGTTAGGCCTATAGCAGTAGGCACCACTTATCGTCGCCTCACAGCCAAACGTGGTTGTAGGAAAAAGGTTGCTTTTTTAAGTAATCTTTTTAACCACTACAACTCGGTTTTGGCTCTCAGGCTGGTTGTGAGGCTGCTGTACATTCACTTCGCACATTTTTTGATCAAAATTGTGGAGATGTGTTTTTGAAGGTGGATGTTAAAAATGCATTCAACTCATTAGATAGAGGCACCCTTTTGACCGAAGTGAAAGATAAAATTCCGGAATTATACCCTTTTCTTTGGCAATGTTACGGCAAACCATCAAAATTATTAACATACCAAAACAACGTTATATTATCTTCCGTAGGATGTCAACAGGGTGATCCTCTGGGACCAGCCATCTTTAGCCTTGCCATCCACTCAATAATTCAACGTCTCCAATCAAAACTTAAGGTTTGGTATTTGGATGACGGAACCTTAGGAGGCGATGCGAACACAGTATTGAATGACTTGCGAGTACTTATTGACGATTTTCGTCTTATTGGCCTTGAACTAAATTTTTCCGAATGTGAACTTTTTGTTTGTGATACTTGTCCGGATAAAATTTCGATTCACTGTAGCTCTCATGATCCAATTTTTGCGATAAAATATGCACAAGGATGGGATCCCACGTGCTAATACATATACCTAGATTTTTAATCGCGTGTAAAGTTTCAACTGTGACATCATGCATTCGTTTAATTTGGCCTAGGTTTTGTTGCTGAATGACTTGTAGGCCTAGTAATGTATTCATATGTGAGGAAAAAATCAATTTCTTGTTGTTATAGCGATTGTTAAGGATCTCTAAACAAGTGTGATAATTTTGTGAACTGATCGTTAGGTGCTGTAATAATCTCTCTGGCTCACCTCGTACCTTCCCTCTCAAGAATTGCATCT
The DNA here is from genome assembly GCA_963890685.1 of Plagodis pulveraria. Classification (NCBI taxonomy): domain Eukaryota; kingdom Metazoa; phylum Arthropoda; class Insecta; order Lepidoptera; family Geometridae; genus Plagodis; species Plagodis pulveraria. The sequence goes on along the minus strand of OY982963.1, from coordinate 2,679,869 downwards.
TCTGAGCGCTTGAGAGTGATGGATTTTTGTGGATAGTTTCATCGAAAAGATCCTTAAAAGATGTGTATTGTTGATAACTACCTGAAAACACAGGAATTTCTATGGTAGGAACCGTCTTCTCCCTGTGAACAACTGAGCCAAGATGCTTGTTAATTGCTTTTTTCATCGAAGTATATTTTTGCTCATGCCTAGTATATGTCCATTCATATTCTTCATCTTCTCCGTTCAGCTCCAAATGAATATCCCAATGGAGGGAATCTACTGCTAACCAACGTGTTTGCAACGACCTAAGAATGTCTTCCATTTCCCACTTTTCATCAATCATATCCAAATCTATGTTGTTTATTGTTCTCATTAATGCTTTAAAATTAACAGTCTGTTTACGTAGCATCTCGTCTACTTTGCTATTTGACCCAGTAGATACCATTCGCCTCTGCTCTTGTTCTGATTGTTCTTTTGCTGGAGTCCGTCCCACCTCAGAAGGACCCGCCGCACTAATGTTTTGCTCGCGAGTTCGCGCATCTTCTGATGGAATCGTCTCTTTATTGCTTAATCGTACGGGACGGCATCCAGCAGCAGCATCAAGCGCTAAGCAGCGCTTGATGCTGCTGCTGGATTAGGTTTTTAGTAGAAACATAAAGACCATGTGTCCTTTCATATAACGAATCATCAAAGTAAGGATGTTCAGTAATTTTCAACCCACAGATGCTTTTATGATTCTTTTGAAAATCTGCCCAGTAATTTTCCAATAACTCAATACGCCTTTTAAAATAATCACCTTTCTTTCTCTCCACACTATCCTTTTTAATATTAATAGTGAGCCTATTAATCTCGTCATAAAGCTCATTTTGGTTTGCATAAAGAGTTTCCATTTTAAACAAAAAAAAATGGAAAGATCTTACTTGATATTGTTAATGTTGATACCCTGGTCCCACTGTTGACTGCTCGTGATTTGATCTGTTGTTTGCTAATGATGAAGGCTCCCCCGCTTCCTGGACTTGCGTCGGCTTCTGCTAATTGTTCCTGCTGCTTGCTAACTGATGAAACACTTCACTGATCCAAGGCGGTAAAGCACGTATAATATGATATATTGTCTGATAATTTACTACAGTATTACTGCATAAATATTGTCCATTCACTTAAAAAAAAGTATTTGTACGAGGTACCAAGGGCAAATTTGAAGTACCTAAGTGAAGATTATTAATGCAAAGTAGTGGTCCCCTTGCAATGACCATAAAAATATTCAATAAATTACCGGACGAGTTAAATAATGTTGAAAATGAATACCTCACTAAAAAACTGAAAAACTTATCGATCGAAAAATCTTACTTACACCTTAGAACAATACCTATGTGACAAATATTAATAAATTGGGCCGCTCCACACTATGTTGCCATACCCAATCCTGTGTCATTATGTAGTGATATGTAAATAGTTATTAAGATACCTACATAATGCGCAATAAATGATTTGATTTGAATTAAAGCTCCTTAAAACTTTGAAGTAACAACAATTTACATCAAAGTAAGCTATTTGACATGGATCGTCACTATACTAGAGTCTAAATACAGATATATAACTAAAATTATTGGCTTTATGTCGGTATCTAGGGCAGCTCTAGATTTTGTTTTATGTCAAGAGCAACAGATGTATTTAAAGCTTAATTAATACTTTCAACACCAGAATAGTTAGAAATGCTTGCATGTCTACTTCAACATAATGAAGGGATTTATATTTAAGACTTGACCTTACCAAGCTTAATCTCCTTGTCTATATGTCGGGCAACAATCGGTACTGCAGGATATAATCTCAACGTTTCCTTTATTACTGCTTCTGTAAAGACTAATTTCGGCAAGTCATCTTTGTCTAGGTCCCTGTCTGATTCTCCAAGCACATGAAGTATCCTAAAAGTTAGTGATTCGATATGTTAAGAACTTCAAGTTTTTTATTATGAATAATAACACATCTGCAGTTGTCTTTAAGGTTCATAATTATCCAGGTAGTGAAGGTAGCTGTAATGTTTCAAATGGTTTTAGTTTTCAATAGTAATTGTTCTCGTGATTGAATTCAAACAGAAAAAAAAATAAAAAAAACGCTCGCAAAGCATAATCTAATACTATAAAGAAATAATAGTATTGAATCTATTTTGTTTTAATATTAACTATGCAAAAGGTCAGCAAAAATAGAATGGAAATACGATATATGAATACTTTTAAGTTAATAGCTATGGACTGCCGTTCCGCAGGTCCCTGGTTCGATCTCCACCCCCGGCTTGAGCTTCACCGCATGTTGGAACGGCATTTTGTGATTGCCCATCTGGTTGGTAGCTATCCTCAAGTAGAAAATCTGTCGTCAAGCACCTCACGGTGTGTTTCGGCAGCAGACCTTGAGAGCCAGTAAAGTTAGAGGCACATGAGACTTAACAATTAAATCTCTAGCTCATCCACCATGCGGTGAAGCTCAAGCTCTGGGCGGGATTCGAACCATGGACCTGCTGCGCGGCAGTCCTTAGCCAGCCATCACTGCTTCAAAATTCTGCCTTTGTGCCAATATTATTAAATTCTAAATAAAATGTGTAGGTATCATATGTTTTATGAACTACTATTGCTCAAGCGAGTCATAACATTACTAGTGATGAATAGTGTATGGATATGACGTTGAAACAAAGGTGCAATCGTTTCAATGGAAGAGGAAGATCCTAGGTCCAAAATTCAATGGAACGTCAAGGTTAGTGTATGGTTAATTCCTACCATCAGGTTATATTGTCAATAAAATGCAATTTGCATTATGCTATCTACAGAAAAAGACCGGCATTGCCTATTGAGAATTAATTCTACGAGTAAATACACCATAAGAACAAGCCAATTCAGGCGTAACGGCTTGTTCGCATTTTTTTTTACAAATAATCATATCGCCTGATGCTTCAGCCAATGTAGTCACCAGACATGACACCACGTGAGTTATTCCTGTTTCCAAAGGTTACCGGAATTTTCGAATGGTATAGTCCCACCAACTTATCTGTTCAGGCGGTAAAAAAAAGAACTACAACATTCCTTCAAATTGTGACAGTTTGTAGTTGATTTCCTTGACCAGTAGCGCCCTTGAAAACTGCACAGTTAAGTTGGTGGTACTGTAACTTATTTATTTTTAATTTTCGAATGTTGAGAAAGGTTCGATCGCCAAGGTGGTGGTGAAAGGGCATTTTGCGATTGCCCGTCTGGCTAGCTACCACCTCCAAGTAGAAAATCTGTCGCCAAGAACCTAATGGTGTGTTCCAGCAGAAGTCCTTGAGAGCCAGTGTAATTACAGGCACAGGAGTCTTTATAACTATATCTCAATACTGCAATAACTGCGTTCAAAACGGCCCGCGTATTTAATATATTTAAATGGTGTTGTTGTGGCTTTATAATTAGTCAGTTCAAACAAAAGACACAATTTCACAACTTACCTTCTCGAATTAGTCGGAGGCCATGTCCCAAAAAAGGAAGCCATCCTGATAGATCAGGAGGTTCTTTATCCTTATTTTCAGTAAACCATAATTTTCAACATAAAATAATTAAAGCTATTATGATCATATAAAACATTTTTAACAAAAAAAACTTAGGTATTTCTGTTATTGGAACTGAACCACAATGTATGATGAGACTTTATTAACGAATAATATTTATATCCGTGAGATATGTTAAAAGCTAGCTGGATACCGCAGCTACGCCAGCGTAGGCACTATAGCATTTCAATTATTGTGCAAAAGAGAAATAAGAAATTTTTTCTTTTTTTTTCTGATAGGTATACCTTTGACCACACTCCCACCTGATGGTAAGGTCTGGCTCTCAAGGACTGGGATTTTTTTCTTGAGGGTGGTAGCTATACGGGCGGGCATTCGCAAAATGCCCTACCGCCATGCTGTAACGACTTCCGTGCTAAGACAAAAACTGGGACCGACAGCTTAACGTGCCCTCCGAAGCACGAAAGCGCTCAGTAGTGATGTCATTAGCGGTCACCCATCCAAGTCATGACCGCGGTTGACGTTTACTTAGCTGATCGGTTAAGAACGGCTAAGCAAACTACGCTACGAGTGCTTCAAAAGCGCGAAGTGTGTGTACAACGTAGTTTCATCATATTTTAAATACCAACTGTTCAAACTTGCTGAATTTATGGATACGTGTGACTTGCTTGCGGTTATCTCACAAAACCATTAACTTCTTTTTGCGCAGTTGGATAAAACTATTCTATGTCCTTCCGGGGGTCTCAAACTATTTCTATACCAAATTTCAGCACAATCGGTCTAGTAGATTTTAAATTTATATTGTATTACGTTGCATACGAAAATTGCGAGCATAGTTTGAAAGAGATTATTCTCGAATTACGAGTGGTTGGTTTGTTGAGTTTGAATGGAAGGGAATAGCGCTGTAAGTTTTTGACTGGTTACCCTGTCAGTTAGCATCTGATGAAAAACTAATAGCACTGTCGGTTTAAGGCTGATGAACCTCTTGGTTAACGCCTGATGATATTTGAATAGTACTAACGGCTTGGGGCTGGCATAGACAAATTAATAGCATTTCTTTATGGGGCTACTTACCTTGATCGTTTGCGTCTGATGAAATATGAATAGGACTATCTAATTGGGGCTGGTAAACCGGTCGGCTAGCGCCTGATAAAGTTTTAAGGTTTTTATTTTGTCGTTTTGATTCGTGTAGCTTTTTAAAGGCTGATGGCCCGGCGGTCACACACGTGAAATAGGCCTTAGTTTAAAGTGTCAGTTGGATCTTCATCGGATTAAGTATCATCAACCTCGTCTTGGTCTTTGCTTAGGTACACAGGACTTGCAGTTTTTCTTTTAGTAGGTTCTCAAATCGATTATAAGTTTTTTTGTATGTTTGCTACGCGATTACTCCGCGAATCATGTTTTATTTTATTTGATAGGTCATATTTTAGAGGGAGTTTATATTTTTTTTTTTTTAATGGGTCAGCAGTTTCACATATAAATCAAAATAACTCAAAAAAAACCTACTTATGTCATCAAAGTAAATAAAACCAAATTGCTTTTCTATCTTTCAGTCTTAGAAGTAGTTTTTAAATAATAATTATATGTAATACATATATCTGATATTTATGTGTGCCTAATCACATAAAATAATATTTTACCCCTAAAAGTGACGAAGTAAGCAGATGAGAAGTCACTAAATAAAAATTATATCATGACCTGATAATAATAATAGTCATAACACAAAAGCATAACAAGCTTTATAAGCCCTTAACATGACAAACTATCAAATTATTAAGTATCATAAAAAAACTTAGTTATGACCGATAAATATTCTCGATCCTCACTAATCGTAAAAATCTGATAGTCAACAACTTTCATGATTGGAACATATGGTTTATAAACAAGACTATTTTCTTTATTCTCTCTAGCTTTTACTAGCTTTTGCCCGCGACGTGCCCACGTCATAATTTTTTGATCCTGATATTTTATAGCCTTTGACCTTAACTACCCCCGTGAGGTGCCGGGTTAGAATTGCACTTCCCCATAACATCCCATAGGTGTCGTAAGAGGCGACTAGAGGAAAAATACTGAAAGGTGGGCAGCAGCACCTTCTAAAGAACTGCCATCATACACTGCGATCCCCAAGCCGCCTGCCAAGCGTGGAGATTATGGCAAATATCCCCTTTATGGAGGAGGCTATATTCAGCAGTGGATGATCCGGCGGATAAAGTAAAAAAGACCTGACTGTTGGTATGCTATAATAAAGTTAAAGATGTTGTTTATGATAAACCTAAAATAAGAATTTCATCCTAAGGTGGTGATTTTCTGATTATGTTTCTGATTAAACAAAACGATTATGTAGTTACTTTTAATACTCTAGAAGTTGGAGCAAGGGTATACCAGCAAAATCCCTTAATAACAAGTGTAACTTCCATCCTAAATAAGAACAACAGTAACTTACATCCTAAATCGTATATCCAAGGTGGCATTAGTATGATCTTACCAAATTTTATAAGATAGGGTAGGAGGCTCGATTGGTAGAAGGGAGTATTGATGACATCAAGGTGCCTAAACCCTATTTCCTGAGTTGCAAGTTCCAGGCATCTGACTTGGGCCTCTTCCTTTGCAACGCAACGGACCCGGCACCTGCACCGTTCACCACCCGTTCTTCTCGCAGTGGCTCTATACATTTTTTTTTGCTGAACGTTGCAGTACTACAGTAGTATCTAGGATATTTCAATACTAAAATTTGTAATTGACCTTCATAAGAGCGTCGTAGACGTATAGACTTTTGACTTTGTACGGTAAATCCAAAGAATGCTTACATAAGTCGTGTCTCTGAATGAATGTCTCTGCTAAATGTTTCTTTCATAACTGCTTGATTTTAATGTAAAACATCCGAAGCGCATCAGATTAATTTTGCATTTTTCGGAACTCCTTCTTAACTAAACCATTGTTCACATCTAAGTTTTGCAAATATGTGAACTAATATCTTACGTAATTTTTTGCATGTATTACTAAAAAAAAATGAAGCAGTGATGGCTTAGTGGCATTGGCTATGGACTGCCGCGCATCAGGTCCAAGGTTCGAATCCCGCCCCGGCCTTGAGCTTCACCGCATGGTGGAAGGGCATTTTGCGAATGCCCCCCTAGCTAGCGACCACCGACAGAAAATCTGTCGCCAAACACCTAACGCTGTGTCGCCAAACATCTTCCGGCAGCAGTCCTTGAGAGCTAGTGAAATTACTGGTACATGAGACTTAACAACTATGTCTCAAGGTGACGGGCGCAGTGCAATTCGTGACTTGTGACGAAATGCATTTGTTATAGGCAGAGGTTAGTCCGCTTAACATCAGGTGGGTCTCGAGCCTGTTCCATCACAATAAAAAAAACCTTGAGAGGTGTCAAGGCACACCCGGAAAGAACGAAGTTCCTTTCCTTTAATTAGTGAAGGAATTGTAATACAATTTTATTTTTTTAATTTATAATATTTTTTTTTACCATTAACAAATATAATGTAATATAAACTTAATATTAACTTAAACGAAAATAACTGACTTGCTTTCTATGAGAGAGAGAGAGAGAGAGAGAGAGAGAGAGAGAGAGAGAGAGAGACGGAGAAACACGCGCACACCGCACGGCTAACAACTATAGCAAAAAGTGTCGTTAAAACTTTTGGTCTTATTTTTTCCGTCTAGCCTCCTTTCGCAACGCGCGATAAGGAACTTCGATCCAAAAAAAGAAGATTGTAGCCGTCCCGTAAAATGTTATTTTCCGTTACTGTACTGTACTCCTAATTCATCTGGATCGACCTCTTAAGAACTACTGCTAGAACACACCGTTTTGTGTAAAAAGTAAATTGAAATAGAGCGGGAGTCCAAGTCCCACTTCAATATTTTATATATTAGTAGATTATGATACAAGTGAGCTAAGTTGCTCATTATACACGAGGCTGTGTGTTGCAGCTCGAGCCGTAGGCGAGGGCGTAAATCAGCCGAGTGTATAATGAGCAAGTTGCTCACGAGTTTCATACGCAATTTTTCAACACCCTTGCGAGGAAAAAAAAATATATTGCACAAATGCGATACAAACAACATACAAAAAGTATGGAAAATAGCGCGGAAGTTTTTTTTTTTTTTGTGCGCGGCCAATGTATGATAGTTGATTACATATCTCTTAGATGTTACAAATCTGTATTACCCGGTAAAATTGATAATGCTCTGTTTACTCGCATATAATTTGCAGTAAGGTACTAACTTAACTTTGTAGGGATAATTGTATTACGCACTAGTGTATAATATTATTATGCACGAGGGTGTTATAATTCAGTTTATGGCCCTAAGAACTATATAATAAAGCTCACTTTACGAGCAAGGGTGTTGAAAATATCTGTAATGCACACGAAACATGTAATATGATCAAATAACAAGAGTTTGTTAACTATTGAAACTACATCCTACAATTTAATAATACAATAATGAAACTGTATTGTAACTACTAACTAATGAATAGTTTCCAACGCTTGCAGACAAAGTGGTATTAGTTTGCAACTTTCGGAAATATCTATACAGAACTCGTAAGTGGATAAAATGAAATTTGACGTTGGATCAACGAATGAATACGTTATTCAGTATCATACCTATTTTCACATGCTGTTTTAATATTTTTCATTGCAGAAAATCGATGCCATTTTATGAAATATATGTTGACGTAATTGCTGGTACAGAGTAGTAAATATTCTTAAAAGCACACATGATTTATTCATTAGCTTCATTATGTGAACAGTATACCTTAAGTATTCACTAATATGAGCATGGGCTGAGCTGAAAAGTAAGGGAACATATTATAATTTTCAAGACCTGAGACATGTCTCTTATGACAGTCAAAAGGTGAAAGAGCGAATAATATCAAAAACCCGGTCAAGAGCTAGGCGGAGTCGTGCACCCAGGGTTCCGTACAGACCTTTAGGTATATGTGTAAAAGTTATGGTATTTTTATTGCTAAATGAAATCCATAACAGTTTAAAATTATTAAAATATTTTTATTATATGATTTGACTTAAAATGTATGCTTTTCTTAATTTTCCCTTTATCTGCGCTATAAGACGCTGCTTCGTACCGAATTTCAAGATTCTGAGTTTACGGAAAGTACCCTATAGGTTTTGATACCCTTGCGAGTGTAAAAAATTTGCGGCATAAATTTGCGGTATCTTTTGATTATGCTGGCTTAGATGTTTAATTTTTTCTACAGCTCTAGGGACAGAAGACCTGAGTATTTGATTTGAATTTCACCTTGATACCTCCCCGCGTTCCTGAGAAAAAAGTGGTCTTGACAGACAGTCGGACAACAGAGTGATCCTATAAGGGTTCCGTCTTTTACTAATTTTTACCTAAAACGCTTTCTGGAAAAACTAGCAACTTACTCTTATGGCAAAATCCTCCAAATAGGTCCCAATGCCAAGGTTTATCAGTGGACTTATAACGGCTTTTGTAGGTGGTGATGATGAGAATAGGAAATAAATCCTGACACTTCGTCCTTTGTACGTGACGCCTTCGTGATCCTCGATTAATACGTGACGCACTATGTAAACGATTTCAAGTTAATTGTTTACGTCCATTACAAATTTACACGAGGAAAATTATAGTCATGTGCGGGATTCACACCCGCAATATAATTTTCCCTGTCTTAAATTTGTAATTTTGTAATGTAATCCGCAGAGCATGAGTTATTGCAGAAAAACTTAAAAAAAACGAAAATATTTAAGTCCATTTGAAATAAGAATATCTCCTCAATTACCAAAACAAGTTTAGTCCATCTAGTCATTATATCCTAGTTACCACCATAAAGTCTACTTTATAGCGATGTTTGTTCTCATAACAATAATAAACTAGATTATTACAACTTTGTATTAAACTAACTTCACGATGAAACAAGAGGGAATGTAAAACTGGATATTATATACAAAGTTTAAGAGTGTATATACGTAAGGATGTTAAGTTTTAAACGCTGATACAAAAGTCTTGAATTTATGTTATCTTTTTTGTAGGATTGTAGAACAAGCACGATCATCAACAATATGCTTCGCGGTAGATATTCTACTTGAGGAAAGTAGCTAGTCTTACAAAAATGTATAATAAATAGATTCAGGCGTTACTTTGCGGAAATCCATATTTAATAATAACAAATATTAGGTCCTTACATATGAAATTGGCGTTTTTCGTACTGGCCACTTTAATCACGAATTTCTCCTCTTTGGTAAGGAATTCCAAATTCAAATTTGTACAGCTATAGACTCATGTATTTGTGCTTCGATGATCGTCATTCATTTGTTTTTTTTCTTCTGTTTTTTTCTGTTTGCGTCACTCATTTTACAAAATGGAAAACCTTAAATATCGCATTATTTACGAGTACGAGTTCCGCCGTGGCACTAGTGCTGCGGAAACAACTCGAAGGGTGAATGATGTGTATGGCGGTCGTGTTGCAAAAGAAAACACAGTTCGTTTTTGGTTCCAACGTTTTCGTTCTGGAAATTTCGACCTGCAGAACAAGCCCCGTGGACGGCCTGAGACTCAAGTTGATAATGAAGAGTTGAAGGCTATTGTGGAAGCGGATCCATCGCAAACCACGTCCGAGTTAGCTGCAGGCTGCGATGTTAGTGATAAAACTGTTTTAATTCACTTGAAGCAAATTGGGAAGATTAAAAAGCTTGAAAGGTGGGTACCTCACGAATTGACTGAAACAAACCGGCAAACGCGCGTCGACTGCTGCGTTACATTACTAAACCGGCACAATAATGAAGGTATTTTAAACCGAATCATTACCTGTGATGAAAAATGGGTTCTTTACGATAATCGGAAGCGCTCAGCGCAATGGTTAGATCCTGGCCAGCCAGCCAAATCCTGCCCCAAGCGAAAATTAACCCCAAAAAAGTTACTTGTAAGCGTTTGGTGGACTAGTGCCGGTATTGTTCATTACAGTTTTTTCAAATCTGGCCAGACTATTACGGCTGATGTCTATTGTCAGAAATTGCAAACCATGATGGAAAAGCTAGCGGCTAAACAACCTAGGCTGGTCAATCGCTCCACGCCACTGCTGCTTCACGACAACGCTAGACCACACACTGCGCTACAGACGGCTACTAAATTAGAAGAGCTTCAATTGGAAAGTCTAAGACATCCTCCGTACTCCCCGGACCTTGCTCCAACAGATTACCATTTTTTTCGAAATTTGGATAACTTCTTGCAAGGGAAAACTCCGATGGGGCAGTCCAAATCGCCTTCAAAGATTTTATTGATTCCCGTCCGACTGGTTTTTTTAGTAAAGGGATCAATGAACTACCTATGAGATGGCAAAAGTGCATAAAAAATAATGGTTCATACTTTGATTAATTAAATATATTATATTAAAAAATATTCGACTTTTTGTTCCTCCCATACAAAACGCCAATTTCATATGTAAGGACCTAATATTACAAAAATATTTGTTATTATTAAAAATGTATAACACAATCTGTGGAACATGTGGTCCTTAAAATTGGTATATTTTGTACACAGAAATAATTGATGTATTTAGCGGGACGATTGACCAGATCTACTATTATTCTAACCTGACATTATATCTGCAACAAAGAGCTCGCCCCAGGATTCCAACTAGGATGGGCAGCGTTCAGGAAGTTTAGCGACATCTTCTCGCCGAACATGCCGCGGTCCCTGAAGACCAAAGTCTTCAACCAGTGCGTGTTGTCAGTGATGACATATGGCACTGAAATGTGGTTTTTAATTGGCCCTTATGGACAAGCTCAGGATTACTCAGCGAAAACACCATGACTCAAAACTCTAATGTTTTCTGTCGTTCTTCTATCATCGTACCAGGATGAAGTGACCCCTATATTTCAACTTGCGTTGTACTACAAGCAAGCCCAATTTTGTCATGTTAGCTCAATTAGTTAGAGCATATCCCGGCTTAAAGGGTGGATTGACGCAGGTTCGAATCCCGCACATGACTATAATTTTCTCTCGTATAATTTGTACTTTTGTTATTTAATTCGCCAAGCTGGCGTTATTGCAAACATAACAATATTAAAAGCATAATAATAACAATATTAAGTTGTTGTTTGCAAATGATAGTTGAATTAATTCTATTAAATATTTTGCGTGTTTGTTTGAAAATAGCTTGTTCGTTCCGTAATTGGAATATAATTTTAATATTCTCGCCTTTTGACCGCCTAGTAAGCCTTTAAATAAAACCGTTGTAACAGAGACATTGATTAAAAATTAACAAGACGCCCAAAGACTAAATATACCAAATTACAATCATTAGTACAACTACCGGACTACAGCCTACTGCCGCGAGTATTGTGCTAATAACATTGTTGAAAGTATTTAATCTTGTCGTAGTGAACAATATGACTTGGTGAACCAGAAGACGGAAGGTTTCGTAGTTGGCGTTGGTTGAGTGAGTCCACGTTTAGCTATTATAGTATTGGCCAGTATTAATAGGTGGTTATTTACAAATAACAAGTGTACTTTAAGTGTACAAATACACAAGTGTACTTGACCACCTTTGAAGCGTCATCACATCAGTATTCATGGGTGAGTACATTTTTTTTTAATGATTATATTTTTAGCCTTTGACCACTATCTCACCTGAGAGTAAGTGATGATGTAGTCGACAATGTTGTTCAGGCTAACCTAGAATTACTGGCTCTCAAGGACAGCTGCCGGTACACACCGTTAGGTGCTTGGCGACAGATTTTCTACTAGAGGGTGGTAGCTAGCCAGGCGGGCATTCGCAAAATGCCCGACCACCATGCTATAATGACTGCCATCATAAGACGACAACCGGAACCGACGGCTTAACGTGCCCTCCGAAGCACGGAACCGCTTAGTAGAAATGTCACTAGCGGTCACCCATCCAACTCATGACCACGGCGGACGTTGCTTAACTTTGCTGATTGGTTAAGAACAGCTAAGCAAACTTCGCTACAAGCGCTTCGAAATAAGATAGTAATAGTTAATAGTATATATATAAGTAATATAAGTTTCCGGGTTCGAATTTAAATTAAAATTATAAGGTTGCGTCATCATTTACAAGTATAAAAGCAATTGCAAAATTGGTCTTGTTTGTAGTACAACGCAAGTGGTACTATAGATTTCGCTCCATCCCAATACGATGGTTAAAGAAGGATAGGAAAGATTCGAGTCATGACGTCATGTCCTGTTAGCTCAATCGGTTAGAGCATACTCCGGCTCAAGGAGTGGATGGACGCGGGTTCGAATCCCGCACATGACTTAAATTTTTCCTATCGTATATTTGTAATTTTGTAATGTAATCCGCATGGCAGCCGTTATTGCAAACCTAACAATATTAAAAATAATTACTATCATTGGCTTTGAATTACGATCGTTTAGTAAACGTTGTAATAATAAGTTATCGTGTATGACGATGACACGCAAAACGAGGCACATAATAGGCCAGAAGAAACATTTATGGTATCCATATTTGTGTGTAAGCGTTTCATTGACATAACCTTGCCTCTGCATTACTTCAATGCTTAACCGGTAGTCTGCTTTATTTTAAGTTGAAACTCAGCCGAGTTAAATTCCCGTGTGTTTTCTGTCCTATAAAAGTAACAGCTTTAGTACTCAAACTTTGCTATTGTATTAGTAACGAAAACTGCAAACTATGGAGCTAGGTATTCCCTTATTACTCGGCAGTACCTGGCAAAACGTGAAAAAAAGAAAATTTCTCGATACTGATATTTCGAGTTTTTTTTTTAAAACGAGTTTTTTATGTGGGTATGAGAAATAGATCAATCCATAAATTTTCAAGACAGTAATAGCATCCAATCATCAATCACGTTCTGACCACTTAGATACGGTTTAGTCTTCTCCTTTGAAAAAGCGAGACATAGGAAAAGAGAGGGAAATGAGGACATCTACCAAATAGGCCAATTTAGTTTTTTGGTAGTAGACTGATATTTGATTGTCTTTCAAGTCAGAGTAGTTCTGGGTCTTGTATCTATATTTTGTAAGCAATCCCCACATTCATAACTATTAAAACCGAATTATTAACCAACGAAGCAAAGTGCTAGAAGCTCTAAGCGTGCGCTTTAAAATTCATTGAGAGAAATTAAGCTACTTAACTAAAACAAAAACAGAAATCTCTTCTCACTTAAAATAAAGATGGCGACTGCTACATTCTTTTATTTTGTAACAATGGTAAATAACCAACTGTGCGATATCGTGCCCATTTGCATTTAAACTAATTCACACTATTCATTGCTTTGATATATATATATATTTTTATGTTATCGTGACGGAACTAGCCCGACGCCCACCTGATGTTAAGTGGACTAACCTCTGCCTATAACAGACGCATTTCGTCAACGATGAATTGCACTGGGCCCATCACACTGAGACGTACAGTTGCTAGGTCTCATGTGTCTGTAATTTTACTGGCTCTCAAGGATGGCTTCTGGAACACACTGTTAGGTGCTTGGCGACAGATTTTCTACTCGAGGGTGGTCGCTAACCAAGCGGGCATTCGCAAAATGCCCTTCCACCATGCGGAGAAGCTCAAGCCCGCGGCGGGATTCGAACCATGGACCTGCCGCGCGGCAGTCCATAGCCAATACCACTAAGCCATCATTGCTTCATAAAATGATGAAATTTCTGCGTAGATTTTTCCGATGATTTGCTGTCTACCAAATAAAAAGTATGAAGTTCTTTTCAGGTTATTAAAAGTTAAATATCCCAAATGGTGGTCACAAAATATGGATTTCAAGTCGGCAGCTGTAAAAACACTTTGAAAAGTTTATCAAGAAATCAAGATAAAAGGACGTCTCTCATATCTATATAGATGCTTGTTCAGAAAAACAAAATGTTTAATATGAAATGTTTTGTAAACAATAGACATGTAGCGAGATCTAAGATATTTTTTATTTTATTTATTTATTTGACTTTTGGTTGGGCTTTACAGTTTCCCAATTCACCCACTCAAAGCTTTATGTTATTTTACAGAATAATATAATATAATACAATACAATAATAATATAATATAAGACAATGCTAACATTATAATAGCAATATACATTTATCTAGATGGGAACAACTCCAAATACACTTGTGTCATTCTTAGAAATTCCCTCAATGTACAGTGAAATAAATCTAAATTCTGGTATTAATAAAAATAAATAGTTTTCAAAATTGTATTGAACCACTTTGTCGGCATGATTAATAAACATACCTCTACAAACTTACAGCTTTCTAAATCTAACGGTCTCTTAGCAAAACCTCGGACAGACGGGCAGACAGACGGACATGACAAAACTATAAGGTTTCCTTGTCAGGACTACGGAACCCTAAAAAGACCAAAATATCAAAAAATTATAAAGAAATTGTTAGGGAAATTGATCACACATTAACACAATTAAATGAAGATAATATAACGGATTAGATTAAATCAACGTTTTCTTTTAAGTTTTAGATTAATATTAATGTACTATTTTTTTTGCAAATGAAAAGATATTACGATCTAGTTTATTTAAACAAAATTTTATTATGATGTCATTACAATTATTAAGCAATAAAGTTTTGTTACAAAACACATATATTTTTTATTAATCGAAAGATAAACTTCAAGACTACTTATTGAATGCTACGAATAAAATTTATTCGTGAATTGAATAACACAGCCGAGTTTTAACTCTACCAATAATAATATTGTTTTTTTTTATATTAATGCCGTTGTCCATATAGTTATGTACAACTAAACTTTATCTATGTAGTAATATGTGGTCAACACTGTGGGTATCGCAATAACTTATATTTTTATTTATCTATAAACTTTTGTAAATTTTGTTTCATGTGTACCTACTGTTACTTGATCCATGACAATAAATAAAAAGACACTGCTAAGTGCTTGGCGACAGATTTTCTACTTGAGGGTGGTAGCTAGCCAGTGAAGCTCAAGCCAGCGGTGGGGTTCGAACCATCGACCTGCGGCACGGCAGTCCGTAGCTATAACCATTCGGCTATCGTTCCTTCAAAATAATTGTCTGCAAAGTAACGCCTGAATCTACCCTCAGCTTTCTCTGACAATTAAAGTGAAAATTGATTATAGCAATAAATTTGCCACAAAAGGACATAGGTGTTACCGGTCGGTTCCATTCCTAACTTGAGTGTTTTGCAGGTTAGTTTATATTATTAAGTCATTGGTAAACCTTAAAACAATCATTTTTAAAATATTCTAAGGATTGCAATAACGCCTGCTATGCGGTTTACATTACAAAAACCCGTACATGACTTAAATTTTCCTATCGTATATTTGTGTTTTTGTAACTCAAAATAATCACTTAATTAATTCGGTAATTTTGTAAGTGACGTCAATAATTATATTTTCGGCGTGACCCCATTTATTATACGGACTTTAGTATGGATTAATTTACTTTGGAATGGGTAATTGCCTACCACTGAATTAACTATTTAATTTAAATTAAACTCTTTACCGCTTCTACTTATATTATACATTTATATAAGTGTTGTCTGTCCGTTTGTAATTTTGTCTGCCTAAACTGCTAAAGCAATATTAATGAAACCCTGGAGAAGAGAAAATATACCAACGCCCAGTAATATAATATATAGAATAACATTGTGAAAAATATTTTCATAAAAACTAACGTGAGTTGACATGTTTTTTTAATTATCAAGATTTCTCATAGTTGTTTTTTTTTTATATGTCATTGTGACGGAACAAGCCCGAGGCCCACCTGATGTTAAGTGGACTAACCTCTGCCAATAACAAACGCATTTCGTAAACCACGAATGGCACTGTGCCCGTCACACTGAGAATTTCAGTTGTTAGGTCTCATTAGCCTGTAATTTTTCTGGCTCTCAAGGACTGCCGCCGGAACACACCGTTAGGTGCTTGGCGACAGATTTTGTACTTGAGGGTGGTCGCTAGCCAGGCGGGCATTCGCAAAATGCCCTTCCACCATGCGGTGAAGCTCAAGCTCTGGGCGGGATTCGAACCATGGACCTGCTGCGCGGCAGTCCATAGCCAATGCCACTGAGCCATCACTGCTTCAAAATACAATTAAGGAACTATACAAATACAAATTAATTTATTTCATCCTTAATGTGATACATTTATGATGAGTCTCTGACTCTTAAACTAGGTTGGTGGCCTGTATTTCAAGAGCCAGGTCCTTCCTGGCTTTAGTGGATCTGTGACACATCTATATATATTTTTTCTTATATACAATTTAGTAACAATTCAAAATTGAACCAGTACATTAAAACAGATACATGTAGGAAAAATATTTTAACAAAATTTTGTTTATATTCGAAATTAACGTCTTTTGCGTATTTTTCATTATATAATATTTATGGTGTAGTATTGCGTGTTAAATTATTATTGTTGTTATTGTTTAAGTAAATGTTTGTGAGGGATGTGAAAGGTGTATGTGTCGGTGTGTGTTTATGTATGTTTGAGTATAGCGCAGTATAGTATAGTATATAATTATAAACTACATTTTATACCGGCTAGCACTCACGGTGTTTAGTCGGTATCTGCTACTGCTTGACGTGAACTGTCAGTGCGCGTATATCATGTCTTCAATTCGATAGTAAATAGGTTTCTTTAAGATAAGCGTGCTCCATCTGACCACGTCAATGCATCAGGCAGGGTGTGGTTAAACGTGAACATATTTAGAATAAAAAAAAGGTATAAATGAGAAAAAATAAATGCTTCTTTTAGTAAAAGCTTATCTATTGATCTTTTTACTATACGTAAGCAGTTCTCAAGAATCAGTGAATAGTAAAGTCTACAAACGATGAAAGATATTATTAAAATGCAAAACTTGGTTCACACAGGCGTAACTGTGTCAAGTCAACTAGTTTAAAATGCATCATGTCGCTTATAAATAAATTAAAATGTACTCACGTTTCATTCTGACGAAAGAAATACATTACTCACTAATCTTTTAAATATAATATTGCTTTTAAAATGTTAACTCTAATTTTCTTTGTATTAATTCTTTTGAGTGTTATCCGAGTCAGTTGGAAATTATGGTTCACTGAAAATATGGCTATTGAACCCCCAGACATATCAGGAAAGCTTCCTTTAATAGGGCATGGACTCAAACTACTCCGTGAAGGTAAAAAAAACAATTTTATTTGATTTTTTAAGTAGCAAATTTAAATAGCCATGGAAATTGCCATACTTATTGCTAGAACGTAAATGGTGCAATATTCTTTGATAAAAGGCTAATGTAGCTAACTCTGGTTGTAGATCAAGAACTTACCTGTCAAATACTAGTAACGTATGTGAGCTCTCCGAGCCATTGTCTCCTCGCTACCATGCTAGGGTAGTCGTATATATAAAATAAAAGAAGAAGGACAGATATAGCTGTATAATGAAGAAGGTTCGTGGATTACAGACAAGTTATCGCAATGATAGTCTTCCTTGTTGAAGGACTTATCTCCGGATCTGCTAGAGGTGAGGAGTTGCTCAGCATCAAGGGCTGGAGACGTTCAGGCTTATAAGATGCGGTACGCTGCACTCAGTAACCGTTAGTCTCAGCAGTTCGTAGAGGGCAGTGGTGGTGCAGGTGCAGGTAGACCGATACAAGAAGCTGGTTCTGGAACCCTGGAATGCACGGAGGCTCCGGTTACGATTGTTCCTGTTGCATGAGCTGGTGAGTTCACTGTCCTTCTGGTACCAAGCTTGAAGGGACTAGCAGAGACCCTTCAAGGATGTGGCCCGCCAGCATACATTAGGTGTGCCTGAAGGGCTTACATTAGAAGAATTTTGAAGGTGATTAGTTCACACTCAATATGGCCTTCACACTACCGAGCATAAAGGGACTAACCTAGGACCTTCGCGGATGTGAACCATCAACAGCATTAGGTAGTCATAAGGACTCAATGTTTCAGCCTGAAGGGCGTAGGTATTCTGAGGATGTTACAAGTTGAAGTTAAAGTTTAGGTAGAAATCAAGTTACATTCTGCTATTAGCTTGAAGATCTAAGTAGCATATAAAACTACGTTATGTAGAACACACAAGTTTGAAGTTAAATAGTTGCATACCAATAGTATGTCACCTGCCTACCTATTCAGAGTAGTAGGGAGCATAAAAATAGAAACAAGAGAAGAGTTTAGAGTGAAGTATATTAGAGAGAAGGTCGTGGATTACAGACAGGTATGGCAATTTGGCAAGCTTCCTTGTTTTAGGACTTATCTCCGGTCCGCTAGTATATGAGTCGATGCTCAGCAGCAGGTCTGCCGTGCAGTGGCTCAGCTCCACACTGCCGCGCCGGTAGACTGTCCCAGCTAGGTGCTGTAGAGACGGTTGGCCGCGGTTGGTGCTGAAGCTCAGAGCACGGCCGGAGTTCAGGAGAAGGTCAGGTACCAGAAGTCTGGTACTGGTATTTTAGTACTGGAATCAGCCTCGTACTGGAAGCCACGTACTGGAAGCCTCGTACTGGAACCCTGGAAAGCACATGTGCTCCGGTCATAGTGGGTCCAGTGTGATGTTGAGCTGGTAGGTCCACTGTCCCTCTGCTAATGAGCATGTAGGGACTCGCAGAGGGCCTTTTGGGGTATGGCCCGCCAGCAAACAACAGATGCCATAAGGGCCAAAGAGATAGATGCTGCTGGTGAAGAATTTGCATCCGCTAAGGCTTCCGCTACCGAGCATAAAGGGACTAGCTAGGCCCTTCGCGGATACGAACCACCAGCCGCTTAGAATGCCAGAAGGGCCAAGTAGGTATGTTGCTGGTCAGGTTGCGCACAATCCACGAGGTCCGTTCACTACCGAGCATAAAGGGACTAGCCTAGGTCCCTCGTGAATCGCGAGCTACCAGCAACACCCTTTAAAGTTTGCCAGAAGGGCGTAGATTGAAATACAAGTAGAATTGTTGAAAAGGACAGAAAATCACAGAAAAATATACACAAGTTAATCAAGATAGTTATGCTAAAAGCTAGAAGAGCTAAAAGCATGTTAAACATAATAAAATACAGTAAATAGCGTTGAGAGTACGTACCAAGAATAATTACAAATTTTCACAAGATAGGGTAGTAATATAGGTCAAGTACACTTTCACAACATACCCAGAGTCTGGGGTTTTCTGAAGTTAAATTTAATATATTAATAAGTTCTATGTACAACTTTCAAACGTAGTAATTAATTCAAGTGGTGGTTAGTGCGTGGTTTGTGGCGAAGTGACGCCGATTTTTCTTGGAGGACGGTCATTAAGTTCGCCGGATGTTCAAGGTCCATTTCGCTACCATATATGGTAATGCAAAAGGCCACAAAACCGTTGGAGTAATTTCTCCAATCACTCAAGCTTATTCAAACTATTTTCAAAACACAACGTTCCTCGAATAGGAAGTTAAAAAATCAATCGTGGTGATTCTTTTGACATCCAATAGTTTGACAGTGCAGAACTGTCAGTTTTCTTTCAATCTGAAGGGACTAAGGCTTTAGAATATGAGACCTCTATCGGTTTATCGATGAATTACTTCAGCGCGTAGCACAGGTAGTGAGATCTTATTGTGATCCGATAGATAGTTTCATTTTGCGGTAACTGAATAGATGGCGTTAATATTAATTACATTAAATATCTTTTATTTTATTATAATATTTTAATTATGCAGATATATTATTTTCACCGTTTTTAGAACGGTTACAAGTATCATAGCATAGAATTAAACACAATAAAACACAAGTAATATAGAGGTTAGGTTTAGGTCACAGAATAAATCGCTCTCCCAATAATGGGATTAAAAGAAAGCACATGCAAATTGAGTTAGTACCTATGGTACTTTGAGAGCACTCAAGTTACCTTAATATAGTTATTATACTTATATACTATTATTTTCGCGCGGAGATGTGGCTGATGAATGATCGTCTCGTTTTGTTCATCGCACGTGAAGTCACATGGAGGGCCATGTGCACTGCAAAGTCAAAGCGCTCCTTATATGGTGCGCTATGAAGCTTCTCTGCACGTTACCATATAAGGTAATGAAGGACTGTTTTTAGTGACCAATCGGTGACCTTGGCTTTTAGCGTCGCCTTTTCAAAATACATAACGACGCCTCACCCCGAAAATAAACTATCTTGTGACCCGTGATAATTTTTATGTGCAATCTCATTTTGACAAGTGACAGGAAAGAAGATAGAAATTATTACGGATGGAAAAATATAACTTCCAGCGGGACTTGAACCCGCAACCCCAAGAAGATATTTTAATAAACTATTCGTAAGATATTGTCTTATTATTAAATTATTATGAATTAATTGTAATTTTAGTAGTTTCTCATTAAATATTACTTGTATGTTTTTAAAATTTTAGGTCTATCAATCGATTATTTAATATAGTAAATAAATTTTCCTTATAATAGCGACACCTAGCGGATTGTCTGTAAATTGCTTCAGGTGGACGCTTCAACCATTTGTAATAATAATTGTCAGGGTTAACTTCGATTGACCCTTTTGGAGAAATTATTTAATTCATAAAATACTTTATTTGACAGGATTTTATCTGCTGTTTTTTATTGTATATCGAGGCTTTTATATTAATATGATGTAATTACCTGTAAGTTTTTGTTTTTGAAGCGCTCGTAGCGAGGTTAGCTTAGCCGTTCATAACCGATCAGCTAAGTTAAGCAACGTCCGCCGCGGTCATGAGTTGGATGGGTGACCGCTATCGTTGCTTAATGGTTGGGCATTATACGAATGACCGCCTGGCTAGCTACCACCCACAAGTAGAAAATCTGTCGTCAAGTACCTAACGGTGTTTTCCGGCAGCTGTCCTTAAGAGCCAGTGGTCAAAGGCTAACCTGCTATAAAAAAAAAGTTTCAGAGAGCCCACCCTCGTCTAGCGGCGGAAACTCGACTCTTTTATACACTTGATAATATACTGGATAAATCACATACTTTGATTAAAGAAAATACATTTCATGTCTGTGGATCGTGAGATTTTAACTTAAAAAATAATATGTATATCAATATCTCGATTCTAAACAATTAAGTAGGTACAAATTGAATTGATACTGAATTTTCAATGTTTTGTGTATCTAATAATAGCTCTATGAATAAGCTTCTTGTCTGTTAGGTATAAGAATGGTTATTTTTGGGGCTTTAAACTAATATTTACTAACTGTATCACCCGTATCATTCACTGCTGAACACAGCCTCCCCTATTAAAGGGGTGTTTGCCATAATCCCCACGCTTGGCAGGCGGCTTGGGGATCACAGTGCATGATGGCAGTTCTTTAGAAGGCGCTGATGCCCACCTTCCTTCCAGTATTTTTTCCCTTCACACCCTCGGGATGATATGGGAATGTACAATTCTAACCCGGCACCCCACGGGGTATATATATTTTACTTAGTTTACAAATACCTTGTATATATCATTATATATGAGTAGTGTGTGTGTGTGTGTGTGTGTGTGTGTGTGTGTGTGTGTGTGTGTGTGTGCGTGTGGGTGTGTAGAGTACAGCTGCTAGAAGTGTACTGTCTATACTCTTAGATTCAGATAATAAAGTAGGTAACTATCTTGTCCTGTCCCTGATACTCTTATTATGATGAGTGCGTAATTGAATTCAACGGTGATGTCACACGGTTCTATGGCCTTAGGCTAATTTTTTAATGGTACTCCAATTTGGATCCCTAAGACACTAAGTGTTAAGTGTCTTAGGGCTCCTATTATTCCTAGGCTATTGGTGTGCATGGCAAGCGGAAGAAGGTGGATTCGACCAGTTATTTTTAACTTTTTATTTGTTTATAGATCGTTATTCATGTATTAAAGATGTTTCCGAAGAATGTTTGAAGAAAGGTGGCCTCACTAAAGTCTGGGCTGGCTTGATTAAATCTTATTGTAAGTAAATCCTTTTTATTTGTTGTTTTCAGTGTAGCCACAAACATAATTGATCTCAAAGTAGGTCATAATAAAATATCTGGCTCTGGTTTTTTTTGGTAAATAACATTTATACTTTTTATAATAATAAAGATACCTGTATAAGCATTTGTGCATTTTCAGTTATCACTGATCCGGAAGCAGTTATGAATATATCAAACACGTGCTTAGAAAAACATTACGCTTATAAATTTGTCAAATCATTTTTAGGAGATGGTTTAATTACTGCAGATGGTGAGTACTTTAATTTTGTTCCATTTTAATAACGCGTCGCATCGACCAAGCGTTCCGATAAGTTTTGAAAAATTAAAATGAGCTCGCGGTCCCCACGGACTCAACGTCTCCACATCAAATGGCTCAAATATGTAACCACTTGAGCTGCATTGCCGAAATAGTCGCGGCGCTAGCCCTCATGTTGGTTTCAGATAGATGTGATGGCGCTAAAGTGTCCATGCATGTAGTGTCTCACACTGCTGCCCTACCTGCTACGGAACCAGATTCATGCCGTCAAGTCGGATACCATAGTCACATATTAGATCATTTGGTTCGAGAATAGTTGCAATACCTACACAACACGCTGGTAAAAACTCGGCAGAGGATATCGATGGTATCGTAAAGGCTGGCGAGGCGTAAAATTCGACAAGCACTTCGTAACGAAGAGATGCCATAGTGACAGAGTTGATCAATTGCAGTACCTCACTGGCAGCGATGGGCAACACAACATTATGTTTTTCTTTATTTTTTTAATTTGCACGCAAGCGTAACTTAATAGCGAGACGAGAAGCGAATGGATCTCTGGATAATGTCACCAGTATTTAAATAGGGGATGACCTGTAACCAAAGACCAGATGATTCCCACACAGAAGCAGATTTATTATCTAAATGATTTTTCTATACTAATTCATACAGTCTTCAGATCAGTAAAGTCATAGTTATCAATTATAGGCACGGCTAACTGTTGAACATGTGTTGCTTCATGTTTGTATATAAAGTGATTAGATTTTAACTCCCTATGTGGCAGAGAACCAATTTAATTGATTTTTGTTTCTTTGCGCACATTATTATTCATTCATGTGTTTTATAACAGCTTGTGATCTCTAAATGCTTTTATTTTCAGAGTCGACCTGGAAAACTCACCGCAAGCTCCTGAACCCAACTTTAAGTATTCCAATCATAAATAGTTTAATCAATACCTTCAATAGCCAAGCAAGGAAACTAGTCGACATTTTTGCTCCTCAGCTTGATAAACCCCACAATCACTTAAATTCCATCAAAGCGTGGAATTTGGAGACAATATGCTGTAAGATATTTTAACTGTTTGGTAATGGTTTGTGTCATACGGCATACCGTGCTGATTCAAATAGGTAGAAAGCATGAAAAGTTACTGCAGTCCCACCTGTGGCGGCTCGTGCACAGTCATCACAAGCATCCATTTCTCACCTAGAAAAATAATCATACCCCGACACACTTACAGCCTTACTTATAAACGCTACTTAAATTTTAAACATTACTTAGCCGCTGATGAGCATAATTTCTTACTCATAAACGCTACATAACTTTATCCAGTACCTAAGTACTGCTTAAATCAGTTGTCAATTTAAACACCATCCCACCCATGTTTAAATATTTAAGTAGCAAGATGGCGCCCGTATTTCTGATCAGCTGATTTAGTTACAGACCCACCAACTTATCTGTTCAGGTGGCAGAAAAAAGAACTACAACATTCCTTCAAATTGTGACAGTTCGTAGTTGATTTCCTTGACCAGTAGCGCCCTCGAAAACTGCACAAAAGTTGGTGGTACTATACAAAGAAAAGTATTATATTTACTTTTTAATTTCAAGATATTTAGCACTAGATACATGCTATTTGGCCATTTAGGTCATTCATAATACTTTTGGCGCTGGTAAAAGCCCGGCGAATGATATCGTTAAGGCTGGCGTGGCGGGAAATTCGACCAGCACTTCGAGAGCAGGAGAGGCCATGGTGACCGAGTTGGTCAACTGCAGTACCACACTGGCAGTGATGTGCAACACAACACCTTGCACCCAAGCGTAAGCTAATAGCGAGACGAAAAGCGGAAGGATCTATAAGGCTACCAGTTTTGTAAGAAGGAATGGCTTGTAACCAAAGACCTGATTCCCACACAGAAACAGCGAGAATACGAGCACGATCTGCGATACTAGGGCACGTATTTAAAAGATCTTTCCGTGCTAGCTCGCATAGGGGCCGATCCCACTGTTTCTGAGATGACAACATTTTTGGGAACTCAGTATTTGGACAAGCCAGTCCCCATGTGGTTTTGGCCTCAGCCAGATATGCTACATCAAAAGAGCCTAAAGATTGTGCAAGAATTTTTTCTACTAATTTGTGTGTACTGTGTACAGAAGACAAAAAAGCTGGTAATGCCACACTAGAAATTTTGCGTATCCCTATGCCTCCCAACCTCACAGGGAGGGAAGCTTGCACCCAAGCCCTATCATCCATCTCAACATTCAAAACCGAAATTAACGTATCTTTTAATAAATTGTCTAAGCTTAAAAGAAGCTCACTGTGTTTCCACAGCTGACAACATCTCAAAAAGTATGTAAATTTAGGAACGAAAAGGCAAAATCTAATAATAGTAAAAGCCATATGGGCGTTAATTTTGAATAATCTGCTAGAAGCATTTCTAAACTTTTGAATTTGTTCTTTGACAAATGGTGACAAAGATTCGTCAAAAATCGGTGAACCCAAAAGACGGAGCGAACTTTTTTCTACTAATTTTATATTAGGCGCAAGTAAGTTGAATTTTTCAATAATCGAAATTTTATCCGGACAAGTATCACAAACAAAAAGTTCACATTTGGAAAAATTTAGTTCAAGGCCAATAAGACGAAAATCGTCTATAAGTACTCGCAAGTCATTCAATACCGTGTTCGCATCGCCACCTAAGGTTCCGTCATCCAAATACCAAACGTTAAGTTTTGATTGGAGACGTTGAATTATTGAGTGGATGGCAAGGCTAAAGATGGCTGGTCCCAGAGGATCAATTTTTAACTACATTTTGTATTGTATAGAAATATAGTTTAATTAGAAGATTCTTACACTTATTCCCTCATAATGTTGTGATGTAAAACTATTTAATAATTATGTAAAGCTCGCTTTTATTTTTTTGTAACGACTCCGTCGGAAGAGGCCTTTTTCACATAATACTGGCCTCGAGCCTAGTGTGGGGCACAGGTGCTCAATCATTACATTGCAACTGTACAATGGCTTATCTGAATAAACTTTTCATTTTTTATATAATGTGGGCAAAAGAATATCAGATTTTTCCAACAATCTATAATAGATAGCGTTTTATTACTTTCTCAAGTCATGAGACTTGCGAAATGACTTGCGATCGGTGACGTCGTGACAGTTTGACCACAGTAAATACGTGAGTCATCGATGTAATTAAAATACGGGAGATGCGGGACACTAGTGTCACGTAAATATAGTTAGATCAGAAACAACTACACGCAAAAACACGCACTCCACCGAGTTATCGTCGTAAATTTGCTATAAATGAGATAGAGAGTCATAAACGGACATGCGTGAACAAGATAGCAATATATATCACTGCTACACAAACAAAAACAATTTGGATATCCTCGGTGAACCGATAATCGTGTATTTCTATCTCTGTCTGCAAATGGCGTTCAAAGAGCGATGTAAATCGGACTAAAGTTAAAGAAATAATTCGATTTGCTAGTATTTACGAGTGAAAAGTAATGTCGTGAAACTTGTTTATAATTAATGTTGTCTTAGGTTTTCTCTTCTCTATCTTCTGTGACGCATTTTTGGGACAAAAATAATGATTACGTCGGGACAAATATAATGATAAATATACGCGATTTAAACAGTTTAAAGTTGTTTAATTAATATTTGTTTTTAATTTTTGAACTATTGGTGCACATTTTAAATACCTACACATGATTGATGCTGCCTTTTTACACATGTATATTGTGATTTTACGGGACGTGGTACGCAAACGCGTGTTCGATTGCGACTACCGTCAATTATGTTCCTGGGCCTAATTTATCCGGTCCAAGTCAAAGATTGTGTCCCACATCTCCCGTATTTTAATTACATCGATGACGTGACATGCATTTTTATGGAGATGAAAAATAAAGAATTCCATCGCTTTTTTACGATTTTTGTAAAGGTTTGTATAGCAACTTTTTGCATTGCCAATCTTTACCGCGGCGGACGTTGCTTAATTTTATAGTATATAGGCACAAAATATATTTCTTCCAATATTAAATTATGCTTATGCCTGCTATTTTAAACTTATGTTTTTAAAGCACTCGTAGCAAAGTTTGGTTAGCTGTTCTCAACCGATCAGCAACTTTTATCCAAATGTAAATAAATTACGATATAATGTAGGTTTGGAAGAGTCTATATGGCCTAAATGCTGTCATTCCATTTGTTGTAATGGCTATGTATAAATAATATATAAATAATAAAAGATGAACTACATTTTTAGAAAAAATCCTCTGACTAAATTAAAAACTTGGTTATAATAATAATTGTTTTCTATTTATTTATTCATAATTTATTGTTGTTAATATTAAATCCACTTTGCTTAAACACTACTAATATTCCAAAGTAATCATATCATACTATGCACGTTTGAGGAATATAATTTGAGTAAAGCCGAGGAAACACATGTCTGTAGAATGGAACAGTAGCTTGCATGCTTGTTAACGGCATATAGAAGTTACTGGCGCAATGTGGATAGATTTGTAAGTTTAACTTGCATGTAATTTGCGTCCTTGCATACCTGTATTTGCAAGACGTATATACAAACCAGTTCATGAGACAGCCCCCCGCGGCCCCTCCCTCACTTTGCATGTCAGTAAATCAAATGTTGTGCTATCTACTTGCGTGGCAGATACAGGCATGCCACTTAGTGTTTATTCATGAAAGTAGGTGGCATTTGCAAGGAGCTTATATGCAAGTGTGCCAGCTACAGTCATGTGGATTCCCGCCTTAATGTTCCATACATGCAGCGTGTTAGGTACGTTGTCAGCTGACAGTACGTTTACAACTCTGAAACAGCTTACAATGTACTTAGCATGACTTAAATTATTGAAGTAAGCAGCTCTTTATATGTCTTTTAGATAATTGCAGAAATGAAGTATGTCAAAGAAACTACGAAACAAGAGACAGGTAAAGTTTTAATTAATATTCATATAGTTAATGTCCTTAGCACTTTGCTATTACTGCTCTTATTACATTTATATTCATTATTATTTACTACTCATCCAATAAAATTTATCAGACTTATTAATTTTTTTCAATCATCAAAATTAATTTGATATTTCTTTTAATGAGACTAAAAACTATGTTATAATAACACCTACATAAATATATATATCATCTATGCCTACCGTAGCTTTCATAGGCCTTAAAAGACCAACTTGTAATGGAACCGAAAATTTATCTAAAATGCACCGTGACGCAAAGGTCGACTATATTTATTATTAAAAAAAGTTGAGTAGCTTTTAAAACAGTTTTTGTCACCTTTTTTTTTGTTCTAGGGATATTAAAACCATTTCTCGCGCATGTCCTGGATATCAATAGCAAATATGGTTGCTTTACTGATGAACAAATACAAGATGAAACTAAAACCATAATAGGCGCTGGCTTCGATACTACGGCGACAACATTAAATATATTATTTGTTGTATTGGGTTCATATCCAAACGTGCAACAGAAAGTTTTTGATGAGTTAGTAGAGTTGATAAGTTAGTTAGAATATCATTACATAGTAAAAAACATAGCTTTATATCCTGAAAGGGGTTGGCAGGAAAATTATATGAAAGGTCTTGATGGTAATATTTACGACCGCGGGTGTATAATATATAAAAGAGAATGTCAAGTTCATAGAGGTATAGTAACCTATTTTTTATCAAGCCCTTGGTATGCGGCGCATTGTTAAAACAACATAGTTTCATAGAAAGTTTAGCAAGGTAGCCTCACATTATTCTATTAGTTCATTGATTGTAACCTTTCCAAGAAGAGTGCAGCTGAAAGGTCTCATTCAAATACATGTTCCAGTAGTTTCGTTTGCTTTTACACAAACAGTTTTGCTATGTGTTTTCAAGGAGGTTGGTCCTATCATTTATTTTTTGTTTTTATGCCTGATAGGTTAGCCTTTGACCACTATCTCACCTGATGGTAAGTGCTGATGTGGTCGAAGATGTTGTTCAGGCTAACCTAGAAGTACTGGCTCTCATTGCCCCACATGGACTGATCAAACACAAAAAAGTGCAACAAAAGTTAATTGTTCAACACGATAGCAAACTTCATTGTTGCTACGGTTGCTGAATTTGAATCCTGAGTAAGCGAAGTATTCTATGATTCAATCACAAGCAAAACAATTGATTCGAAGTTTGAATTCTCAGCTTAGTTACCTGCTTATTCGTTACAATTATAAGCTAGTCTTTCTCGGGGTCAGTGCAATGCCAGCGACATCGCTGTCATGTAGCGTGTATTGTAAATAACATGTTACATCTATTACAAAATCACAAATATACGATAGGAAAAACTTGTGAAAAAATGTCATGTGCGGGATTCGAACCCGCGTCCATCCATTCCTTGAGCCGGAGTATGCTCTAACCAATTGAGCTAACATGACATGACGTCATGACTCGAATCTTTCCTATCCTTCTTTAACCATCGTATTGGGATGGAGCGAAATCTATAGTACCACTTGCGTTGTACTACATGTTACATCTAATTCTGTTGGAATATATTTAGATTAATTTATTTGTATAGGTAACTGTTATTACTGAGTAAATTAAGTTGTATTGTTTAAATAATAAGAATGCAAATGATTTTCAGAATTCTTCAGGTGCTTGAAAAATCAGACAGAGACTTAGACAAAGATGACTTAACAAAATTAATATTCACAGAAGCAGTGATTAAGGAAACTTTGCGTTTATATCCCATCATACCGGTCGTTGGTAGACATATTGATAAGGATATTAAGATAAGTAAGTTCAAAATCACTAAAATTGCTAACGCAAATATGCATTTTTCTTTTAATTCATCACGCTATAAACCACTTAACAGATTTAATTATAACTAGCGACCCGCCCCGGCTTTGCACGGGTGCAATGCTGATACTAAATAATCTGTAATACCATCGAAAATATTCATTTCAATTACATGTTGTAAAAGGCCATATTGATCTTTTTTTTTTTTTTTATGTTTTAGTGACGGAACAAGCCCGAGGCCCACCTGATGTTAAGTGGACTAACCTCTGCCTATAACAGACGCATTTCGTCAACGACGAATTGCACTGTGCCCGTTACACTGAGACGTCCAGTTGTTAGGTCTCATTAGCCTGTAATTTTTCTGGCTCTCAAGGACTACTGCCGGAACACACCGTTAGGTGCTTGGCGACAGATTTTCTACTTGAGGGTGGTCGCTAGCCAGGCGGGCATTCGCAAAATGCCCTTCCACCATGCGGTGAAACTCAAGCTCTGGGCGGGATTCGAACCATGGACCTGCTGCGCGGCAGTCCATAGCCAATGCCACTGAGCCATCACTGCTTCCTTCCATCTTTATTAAACGCGCAATGTTTTTAAGGTACTGAATTGGATAATAATTAATGCTGTATTGCTTAAAATAGTAGCTTTGAAAATAAGTCATTTCTAAGTCAGTTCTAGCGAAAAGTAGAGGACAAAAATGGATATTGTGGGTTATCCATAAGCGGTCATACTATTGCGGACTTTTTTGTTGACTCTTCTAAGGTGTGCAATACATTATTATGATCTGTCTCGTAGGGCTCGACCAGCGTTTCCAATGTAAGCGCAAAAGAATGTGTTTATTTACGACATCACATTAGCAACCTCTAAAATTATCAGTGTTTCCCTACTATATTGAAAAAAAAAAGAAAAAAAATGAAATTCAACTTCGTTGCGTAGTTATAAAGATCAAATCATATATAGGGACAGACAGGCAGCGGGAAGCGTCTTTGGTTTTTACTATGCAGTGATAGTGACTGAGGTAGGTTGTTCACTAGAAATGGTATATGGAGCAGGTTCTTTAAAATACGATGTATATGTGTGATGTAAATCCATAAAGATATGAATTAATTTATATGTTTACAAATTATTGGAGCACATCATTTTAGTAAATAATACGGGATAACTCACGTGAATAAGTCAGATAGCTCCGATTATAGTTTCAACCACATTCGGTGGACTGCCCGCTTGTTGAAACAGATTATTACAGTCAAATATTATATACCTAATTTACGTATAGACGTATTTAGCTATAAAATTCAACCTGTTTACTACATATATGGGTTACGTTAATAGAGTAATAAGCAGTGATGGCTCAGTGGCATTGGCTTTGGACTGCCGCGCAGCAGGTTCATGGTTAGAATCCCGCCGCGGGCTTGAGCTTCACTGCATGGTGGTAGGCAATTTTGCAAATGCCTGCCTGGCTAGCAACCACCTTAATGTAGACAATCTATCACCAAGCACCTAACGGTGCCTCCGGCAGCTGTTCTTGAGAGCCAGTAATTCTAGGTTAAGCCTGTTAACACCTTCGACCACATCATCATATAACATCAGGTGGTCAAAGGCTAACATACCACAATAAAAAAATAGTAATGGAAAAAGACTGAATGATAATAGATAATGTAACAGTTCAGCAGACTACAGTTTTGTTTAACATATTTTTTTTATTTTGTTTAAGCACCACAGAAGTTTTTCTACACGAAATATTTTTTCGATCCCCGGACCACAGCTACTTGTTCTAAATATGAATCTTTATCCATATGATACACACTCAAAATAAAACAAAAAAACTAAATCAGTACCGATATTAAGAAGAAATTCATTTCAGCTCTTTTAAATTGTCCTAAAGATATGATACCATAAAGCTTAAATGTTGCGACTCGTACTCTGATTGGTGCTTTTCTAGAAACAGGGATCATTCCATTAGATTTTTATCATTACCATCCACTAGTCAAAACCATAATTATTGGTATTTTTTGATTACCCAGCCCCAGCACTTTGAAAATTAAAGAGGCATTGGGTACCTGTCTACATCTGATCATAAACATCAGTGATATTAAGGTTGAACTGGCCGGACAGTCCTCCATACACACGCCGTAGGGTGATTACTCCCTTATTTGAGATTTTAGGTCCAGACTTAAGCATAATACCGATTGATATCGTCATTATCTAGGCTTGTATGATGCCAAAATTTTAAAAAGATAATTGAGTTGTAAGTTATGAGCCGCGAAAACTTAATATGAAAATGTTTCGAGGCGCATAATACTCAAGTTAATTATTTTAAAAAATTTTTGGCATCACACAAGCCTAGATAATGACGATATCAATCGGTATTATGCTTAAGTCTGGACCTAAAATCTCAAATAAGGGAGTAATCACCCTACGGCGTGTGTATGGAGAACGGGCCGGCCAGTTCACCCTTAAACATAATAGTAAAACAAATTGTATGTCTCTAAATGATAGAACCATAAGTTTTATGAACAATAATGTATATTGAATACTAATCACGTTTCAGAAAACTATACTCTTAAGAAAAATACTGCGTGTATCATATCAGTATATGGTTTAAATCGTAATCCAAATTGGGGACCTGATGCAGACCAGTTCAGGCCGGAGAGATGGCTGGATGCAGCAACGTTACCTGATCACTATAACTTTGGGACCTTTTCTGTTGGAAAACGAAATTGTATTGGTACGTATTATATAATTATTATTCAATATTCTTGTGCGAGGCAAGCACAAATGGAGCTTTTTTTTTAATGCCTGATAGATTAGCCTTTGACCACTATCTCACCTGATGGTAAGTAATGATGTGGTCGAAGATGTTGTTCAGGTTCACCTAGAAGTACTGGCTCTCAAGGACAGCTGCCGGAACACACCGTTAGGTGCTTGGTGACAGATTTTCTACTTGAGGGTAGCTAGCCAGGCGGCCATTCGCAAAATGCCCTACCACCATGCTATAACGACTGCCATCCTAGGACAACAACCGGAACCGACGGCTTAACGTGCCCTCCGAAGCACGGAAACGCTCAGTAGTAATGTCACTAGCGGTCACCCATCTAACTCCTGACCGCGCGCGACGTTGCTTAACTTTGCTGATCGGTTGAGAACAGCTAAGTAAACTTCGCTACGAACGCTTCAAAGCTAATCTTGTATATGTGTCAAAACACATGTAATATATATTTTTGTCTTACACCCACGTTCCAATTTGGTAGCAAAATTTATAATCTTCTTTTAATTTTAATATTTTTATGTTTGTAAAAAGGCCTGCTCGATGGAATACATAACAAAATTACAAATTTATGAGAGAAAAAATTAGAGGCATGACCATCCCAATACGATGGTTATATAAGGAACGACAGAAAAATTGGAGTTATGAGTCATTTTCATGTTAGCTCAAGCGGTCAGTGCATAGGCTATAGGGGTGGATGGACGCGGGTTCGAATACCGCACTTGACTATAATTTTTTCTTTCGTAAATTCGTAATGTTGTTATCTTCTTTTAATCTGCTTTATTGGCAGTCATAAAGGTATCTTAATCTGTTATAAAACATATTTACACGCAGTCCATCCATATAACTTTCAGGTTATATCTATATATGTGGCTAAATTCATATTCAACACCATTTTCAATATATGCTTTTCATCCGTTTTTGCATTTGGCATGCGCGAATGCTACGCTTTTTTGTGTATATCACTGAACTCTTTCTTCACAAGTGCTAGCAAGCTCTACTAGCACATGCTTATTGGTTCAAGTTACAACACACATCTTACGATTTGCATCTTTGTCAGGTGTTTTAATTCATCTACCACTTTTATGTTGCCGTTTCACTTAGATCCGTTTATCACGCGATGAAACCAAGGCACAGCTAGCAAATAATAAATATTAACATGTGTTTGTCTAAAAGTATTGATATATCAATTCAAGGCCCTTGTTGAAGTTTTTTTTTTACAATGTAGGCTAGCCTTTGACCACCATCTCACCTGATGGTAAGTGATGATGTGGTCGAAGATGTTGTTCAGACTAGCCTAGAATTACTGGTTCTTAAGCACAGATTCCGGAATACACCATTTGGTGCTTGGCGACAGATTTTCTACTTGAGGGTGGTAGCTAGCCAGGTGGGAACTCGCAAAATGCACTACCACCATGCTGTAATGACTGCCATTGTAAGACAACAACCGGGACCAACGCGCGACGTCTTAATGTCCCCTCAGAAGCACGGAAGCGCTCAGTAGTAATGTCACTAGCGGTCACCCATCCAACTCCTAACTGAGGCGGAAGTTGCTTAACTTAGCTGATCGATTAAGAATGCCTAAGAAAACTTCGCTACGAACGCTTCAAATAACTTCGCTCCTCGCGCTCATAGCGAAGTTTACTTAGTAAAATAAGTTCAGTTTACAATTTTAAAGTAGTGGAGCTTGAGTAGCTATTTTTAATTGATCAACAGGGCTAAGCAACGATCATTGCGTTTATTACTTAGATGGGTGAATACTAGTGGCATTACTAAGAGCTCCCTGCTTCAAAAGGCAAGCTTCCCGTAGTTGTCTTAGGATGGCAGTCGTTATAGCATGGTGGTACAGTATTTTGCGAATGTCTGTATGGCTATAGCACTACATATAAATAGAAAATATATTGCCAAGCTCACAAACTGATATTAAGTTACTAATTATAATGTTTCTGCTCCAGGTAAAGCTTACGCCTTGATATTCATAAAAGTAATTTTGGTACACGTCATACGAAGATATCAAGTTTCTGCAGACATCAGCAAGGTGGTGTTCAAATGGGGCATCATGGCGTCTCCTGTGTCGGGGCATCAGTTTAAACTAAAACTAAGAGAAGTCTAAGAGAGAACAACTGTTCAACATAAGTTTCAGCAAGTCTGTAATAGTCCAATATCTCCAGTGCCAAAAAATTGTAAACAAAATAGCAAAATAATATATAATCAAATGAATTTCGTCTATATTATTTTAAAATTAGAAAATGTATGTCTTGCATTCATCGAAAAGTGGAGTTTGTATTAGTGAAAAACCTGAGCATTGGTGTTCCAGTATACAATTTTTTGAGTCAAATTATATTAAACCTAAAAGTATTGTAATAAGTCATTAGTAAAATTTAACTTTTTGGAAATAAACTTTAATTATAATTATTTATAATATAATAAAGTAATGTGTTATTTTTGCATATAGGGTCCGACGCATTTGTCGATGCATTTTCCAAGTTATTCATCCATCGACGCCCCGTGACTTTTTTTTTATACTGAGTTGTTTTTCATTATCTACCTAAACATGTCACTCTCATATCCACATACCCTTATGATATATAAGAGTTATCCCAAATAACCAAACCATAACGCAGTACCGATGACATATAGATGGCTAGTATGGATATGTTAAGCATTATGTAAGTGCTGCTTCAAAAGTAGAGCAATACGCAAAACTCGACCTAGAACATACACATATTGATCTAGCTTGTTACTTACATATTTTGTCGTCATGTTCGTTCCAGTTCCAGGATTTACCTACAACCAGACCCAGAAACGTTGTAAAGATAACTTCCACTAAACTAAAGAGTATTATTATAGGAAATATGTAGTTTATTGCATTGGATTGATATGTTTATAACTGGTTGTGTTTAGTTTTATTTATGTTTATGTAAAGTGGTTGAAGCAATACAAAAACAGAATTCAAAAAAAATATTTGTTTCAAGCTTAAATGTATTTATGTCATGTCATTCAACAGTAAGGGTCGTATCATCGGCATATAGAACACATTTATACTCAGTCAGATTTGGAAGGTCATTAATATATAAGAGGAACAATAATGGACCTTAAATACTTCCCTGAGGGACACCTCGCTGTTACCACGTATGACGATTTGCATATGATTTCGTCGTAACAAGAGTAGCTTGGTATTGCGACGTATTGCATACGGAAGTCTAAGAAGCTTCTCAATCATTTAATTATTTTTTTATGCTTGATAGGTAAGTGATGATGTGGTCGAAGATGTTATTCAGGCTAACCTAGAAATACTGGCTCTCAAGGACAGCTGCCGGAACATACCGTTAGGAGCTTGGCGACAGATTTTCTACTTGATATGTTTGGGCTCAAAACCATGGATTCTTGTAAGCCATAATTTATCGAGCACAAAATTTTGACACTTCCATCATTGTATATAATAGAAATGGCGATATTTGTAAAAAAACAATCCTAACATGTTTCCAAAACTATCTGACCTTATAGAAAGAAACCGCCGCGACAATAACATAGCATGTAGACAAACAGGCAAAACCGCTCTTCTTCAATAGAGTGCAATATGCATGGCACCACGTATTTATAATAAAATACCAAAGTCCTTGAGGGAGTTAAGTATTAATATATTTAAAATTAAATTAA
This sequence comes from Plagodis pulveraria, assembly GCA_963890685.1. Taxonomy (NCBI): domain Eukaryota; kingdom Metazoa; phylum Arthropoda; class Insecta; order Lepidoptera; family Geometridae; genus Plagodis; species Plagodis pulveraria. The sequence goes on along the minus strand of OY982963.1, from coordinate 2,644,014 downwards.
AAAAAATTCTGCTCGATAAATGTTACTACAGTACCCATGACTTTTTAAATGACAATTTTTTATTATAATTGACATGATATTTTTATTTTACACTGACTTAATTGACATGACAGTGTTATTTTATTGCATGTAATAACTAGTATCTTTAAGTATATTATTTTATCTAATGTAAATAAATAATGTAAATAATAAATGACATTCTTATAAATTTATGATTATATTGCAAATGAGGTTCATCATTCAGATGTGATTTTTGTGATGCCTTAATAATATTAATTTTGAAAATTAAACTAATTCATAATTTTCTACACAATTTGGTCCCTCCATCTCTTTAATTATACGCCTACATAGGCAAAACATGGTGGGACTAAATATTTACATACACTCCATGTGCTTAAATTTAATTTTATGTATCGTGTACCCATGTTTTGGACAATAAACATATCTTTATCTTTATCTTGAGGGTGGTAGCTAGCCAGGCGGGCAATGGCCCTTCCACCATGCGGTGAAGCTCAAGCCGGCGGTGGGGCTCGAACCAGGGTACTGCGGCACGGCAGTCCATAGCTATTACCGCTCAGCCATCATTGCTTCAAAATTAAGTCCAAACAATACAAGTTTAGGTAGACCAAGGGCATAAATGCAAACACCAATGACATCGCTTTATTGTAAACTTTATTTTGTTTTTCCCAAAACGAAAGATTTAATATTATATTATATTAGGTCCTTACATATGAAATTGGCGTTTTGTATGGGAGGAACAAAAAGTCGAATATTTTTTAATATAATATATTTAATTAATCAAAGTATGAACCATTATTTTCTATGCACTTTTGCCATCTCATAGGTAGTTCATTGATCCCTTTACTAAAAAAACCAGTCGGACGGGAATCAATAAAATCTTTGAAGGCGATTTGGACTGCCCCATCGGAGTTGAATTTTTTCCCTTGCAAGAAGTTATCCAAATTTCGAAAAAAATGGTAATCTGTTGGAGCAAGGTCCGGGGAGTACGGAGGATGTCTTAGACTTTCCAATTGAAGCTCTTCTAATTTAGTAGCCGTCTGTAGCGCAGTGTGTGGTCTAGCGTTGTCGTGAAGCAGCAGTGGCGTGGAGCGATTGACCAGCCTAGGTTGTTTAGCCGCTAGCTTTTCCATCATGGTTTGCAATTCCTGACAATAGACATCAGCCGTAATAGTCTGGCCAGATTTGAAAAAACTGTAATGAACAATACCGGCACTAGTCCACCAAACGCTTACAAGTAACTTTTTTGGGGTTAATTTTCGCTTGGGGCAGGATTTGGCTGGCTGGCCAGGATCTAACCATTGCGCTGAGCGCTTCCGATTATCGTAAAGAACCCATTTTTCATCACAGGTAATGATTCGGTTTAAAATACCTTCATTATTGTGCCGGTTTAGTAATGTAACGCAGCAGTCGACGCGCGTTTGCCGGTTTGTTTCAGTCAATTCGTGAGGTACCCACCTTTCAAGCTTTTTAATCTTCCCAATTTGCTTCAAGTGAATTAAAACAGTTTTATCACTAACATCGCAGCCTGCAGCTAACTCGGACGTGGTTTGCGATGGATCCGCTTCCACAATAGCCTTCAACTCTTCATTATCAACTTGAGTCTCAGGCCGTCCACGGGGCTTGTTCTGCAGGTCGAAATTTCCAGAACGAAAACGTTGGAACCAAAAACGAACTGTGTTTTCTTTTGCAACACGACCGCCATACACATCATTCACCCTTCGAGTTGTTTCCGCAGCACTAGTGCCACGGCGGAACTCGTACTCGTAAATAATGCGATATTTAAGGTTTTCCATTTTGTAAAATGAGTGACGCAAACAGAAAAAAACAGAAGAAAAAAAACAAATGAATGACGATCATCGAAGCACAAATACATGAGTCTATAGCTGTACAAATTTGAATTTGGAATTCCTTACCAAAGAGGAGAAATCCGTGATTAAAGTGGCCAGTACGAAAAACGCCAATTTCATATGTAAGGACCTATATTTTAAAGGTTTATTTTGATGTCAAATATTATCATATTTCACTTTATCAATGCAACTTGAATCATTTCATAAATTTAAGAAGTGTTTTCAACGTTTCTTGGTTTTAGTGTAAAGCGATGCCCTGATATAGGAGAAATCATCCAGCGCCATTTGAACACCACGTTGTTGATGTCTGCAGAAATTCGGTATCTTCGTATTACGTGCACCAAAACCGTCTTCATGAAAATCAAAGCATAAGCTTTGCCTGTAAAATAAGGATTTAATATGTTTAAAATATATATCGAAGCAGTGATAGCTCAGTGGCATTGGCTGTGGACTGCCGCGCAGCAGGTCCATGGTTCAATCCGCCGCGGGAGCTTCACCGCATGGTGGAAGGGCATTTTGCGAATGCCCGCCTGGCTAGCGACCACCCTCAAGTAGAAAATCTGTCGCCAAGCACCTAACGGTGTGTTCCGGCAGCAGTCCTTGAGAGCCAGAAATTATAGGCACATGAGGCTTAACAACTATGTCTCAAAGTGATGGGCGCAATGCAATTCGTGACTTGTGATGAAATGCATCTGTTGTAGGCAGAGGTTAGTCCACTTAACATCAGGTGGGTCTCGAGGTTGTCATGTCATAAAACAATATAAACAAAAATATATATATACGTAAAATTTGGACTAGCTACATCCTGCAATCTTTTTTGTGATTGTCACGATCATAAGTTACTGACATACAAAATTTATTTTCAATAATTACTTAGAACAGTCTAATAGGTATGATGTGATTGTGAGACTTAGGTCGAAGATAAAAAATAGGCCAGCGCCAATACGCATTTACTCCATTGACCATTTGGAAGGTGCCTTCTGCGATGCTCTAGCAATAGTGAGACAGGCTTTAATAGAAACGAAAATCGTCATCCTATCTCTGGACATCCAGGATGCATTTGACAATAAGTGGTGGCCAGCAATATATTGCCAATTAAAAGAGAAAGAGACAGGTGCCGCCATGCGAATGCTTCTGCATAGCTACCTGGAGGACAGTAGGAACTTCATCGAGGGCTCCACCTCTGGACCGTTACTTAGGAACCTGCAACTGAACCCCTTACTGAGGTTGGCGAAGGATATGGGAGTGCACTTGCAGGCTTTCGCGGATAACCTCTCAATAATGGATACAAGACATGACCACACCGACTTTTAAAATATATTTAATGAAGCCCTAGAATGAATATTAAAATGGGGTTCACGCAGCAAAATGACATTTGCGCCGTATAGCCTCGTAGCATATCTTTATAAGCATATAAAGATATGCTACGAGGAGCCCAGATTGATTATGAATTAAGTCTTTATCCCATTTCAGGGCAGCATGAAAATATTGGACCTCACCATCGACAGAAAGCTGAACTTCGCCAAAAATCTGAATTTAATGTACCTCAGAGCTTACAACCTATACAAAACCATCACTATAGCGGCAAGGGTGCAGTGGAAGCTAAACTCGATGATTCTGCATACTATATACCTCCCCATCATAGAACCTAGCGTGCGTGCTGCCGAAGCTTAGGATCTATAGCTGAGAAGGTAAATGCTAGGTCCAAACTGGATAGGTAGTGTTAGCCAGGCAATGAGTGGGCTGACGAGATTGCCAAGTACATAGCCATATACAACCGTTAAGCTCCAGCATACTATGCCTTTTCCTTTCCCTACGCTAAGCACCGCATCAGGGCACTACCATAACAAGATAACCAAAATATCACCAAAACACCAAAACCAGGGCAGTTACCAAAATATTCTTCCCGACATTGCTTCCAAAATCATTTAATGTAATTAAGAACTCTTGATATTCTATTGCAATCTGAACACTCCTAGATCAAATAATCGATTAAGCAAATATTATATTGATGGTATAATATTATTCTACCATGACAGTAGAGGGTAAAATCTCCACCTACATGCAACAATCGTGTTCTAACAACCCAAACCGAACCAGTTCAACCAAAACGGATATAGCGTTATATATACATGTGAAGTGTCTTTGCCCTTACAATTCGTGCTGGCGCCACGTTGTGTACATCAGCTGATTAAGAATGCTTGATGTTAACCATCGCATATAATTGATAAGAAAGTAAAATTAGAATAAGTCAAGAAAACTTTAATTCGTCCTGAATTTGATATTTGTAAAAAGATATTATTGATATAATATATATTATAAATACCACTAAAGCAAGTATAAATAAGAAGGCATGATCAGACAAGCAAGTTAAACAAAAAACAATCGACTTTATGTATAAACAATGCTTTATTAAATATAACTCAAATACCCCACCAAACCACAAGCATGACCACATGACAAGCATCAGCCTTTGAATATAAAAAAATCATCAACATCGGTACACCCTGTAATGAGTGATAAAGTGACACTCACAAAATAAATAAATCATTTGAATTGAAAAACTGCTCCTTTTTTAAAGTCGGTTAAGAGATACATCCAACCCTGACGAACGAAATAAAAGTTTTTTTATAGAATATATTCAATAATAATTTGCACTCGTCCGTTAGGAATAGACATAACATAGGAATAGACTTTTTTTCTACAACTAAAATAAGCAGAATTCGATAAACGCAATACATTATCCATAATCAGGATAATCCTCTCCTATTCTCTCCTATTAAGATTAATTAATATAAGTTAGATATGTTAGTTTAAAACTGTGAATTTGTCCATCGAGATAGGGTTAAGCCGAATTTTTAGAGCATAATGGTCTCAGCTATCCAAAACAAAATAGTTATATCGCAAAATGAACATGAAGTAAACGTAAACTATCTGCCAACGAGTGAACAGATATATGTTACAGAATGAGATTTAAGCCATGATGGAGTGTAAAAAATCAAAAAACTTCGATGTGGAACACTATTTAAATCGATTATTAAAAACATAAGTTGGGTATTTAAGTAACGTGTAGCGAGATTGCAATGAAATTTCTGTTTCGATATTTTAAGTCAATTTTTCAGTTGCGTATAAACTCCTTGCTTGAACTTGCATGACCTGAGTACTGTGATATAAATTTTTAAAAAAATACCCTCCGACCTTGGATTGCACTATAAAAAGAAAGCTTGGGGGTTTTATATGGGGCATTAAGCCCAAATTAACCTGTTTGTTTAGATACTGCTTACGTGCAAGTGTGATGAAAAATATTTTTTAACACCCTTACTCGTAAAGTGAGCTTTATTATATCGTTCTTAGGGCCATAAACCGAACTATAACACCCTCATGCATACTTATATTATACACTAGTGCGTAATAGAATTATCCCTACAAATTTAAGTTAGTACCTAACTGCAAATTATATGCATGTAAACAGAGCATTTTCAATTGAACCGAGTATTACAGATTTTTAACATCAAAGAGGTTTATATGTAATCAACCATCAAACGTTTACCGCGCGCAAAAAAAACTTGCGCGCTATTTTCCATAATTTTCGTATGTTGTTTATATAGCATTTGTGCAATTTTTTTTTTCTCGCAAGGTTGTTGAAAAATTGTGTATGAAACTAGTGAGCAACTTGCTCATTATACACTCGGCTGATTTACGCCCTCGCCTACGGCTTGGGCTGCAACACACAGCCTGCAACTTAGCTCACTTGTGTCATGATCTACTAATACATACCAATACAGTTCCGTTTTCCAACAGAAAAAGTTCCAAAGTTATTGTGATCAGGTAACGTTGCTGCATTCAGCCATCTCTCAGGCCTGAACTGGTCTGCATCAGGACCCCAATTCGGATTACGATTTAGACCATAAATTGATAATATGCAAGTCGTGTTTTTCTTTAGAGTGTAGTTTTCTGAAATGTGATTATCTTATACTTTAATATGGAGTTGAAGTTATAATATTGTATAAATAATATAGAATGAGTTATTTTATGACGTTGCCTAGGTATCTTCAGTTATTAAAAAATAATCTTATATCTCGTAACATTTTTAAAGAAACATAAATCACGTTATGTCAAAAATTAAAAATTCAAAGCCTGAAGAGACTCTTCAAATAAATGATATATTTTATATAAGCGGAAGCAAAACAACTTTATTATTATAAATAATAAATCAGGATAATTTATTTGAAAATACCCGTGAGTATGAGACATATTAATGTTTTCAATAACCGGCTGTACTCACGCGTATTGGTCGAGCTTGTCGACCTAGGTTTCGGGCATGTCCGATGCCCTTCATCAGGTGAGTTCGCGTGAGTATAGCCGGTTATTGAAAACATTAACAGGATAATTTAGTTTTTTACACATCATATTGTACTCGTATTCATAATATTAACAGTACAGTTTTGGGTCCGTGTGGCTAGGGAGCTCTTATTTTCCAAAACCAATGAGAACATTTTTTTTGTTTGATCAAAATGCTGGCACCTATTTGATTGAGCAAATAAGCATTGCAATCCAACGGGGCAAAGCTGCCAGCATGCTGGGAATGCTGCCAACTGGTAGTGGCTACATTTGGTTTACCCGTGGGCCTGCAATAGTTGCCTAAATGCTTTCCGTCTTGTAGCTTATGTATTGAATGTAGGGTTTTTCAACACGAAATTTCTTCTTCAATTTGGGCAACACCAACAGCATGACAGTTTTGACATTTAGTTTTTTTGATGTTTTCGTAGTAGATGCTTTGGCAATTATTACAATGAATTCAAGTTACAGGAAAATATATCGCGAGATGTTAACAACTTTGGCTTATTATTGATTACGTAAATATCACTGATATATGGTTTCAACAGGATGGTGCCACATGTCACACAGTCAATAAAACGATAAATTTATTGCAAGCGAAATTTCCCGATCGCATAATTTCACGAAATTCAGCGGTTAACAGGCCAGCCAGATCATGTGATTTAACACCATTGAATTTTTTTTGCGGCTATGTTAAGGGTAGAGTCTATACGGAGCCAATCGAATTGAAGCTTTAAAACTAAAAATCCGTCATGTGATTAACGAAATAGACCCGCCATTTTGCCAAAAAGTGATGAAAAACTTTGATGAAAGAATCGACATCTGTCAGCGTGCTCGTGGTTGACATTTGCCAGATATCATTTTTCATTCAAAATTGCCAAAATTTTCTCTTCGTAATACAATAAAAATTGGAATCATCTTCATCTAAATTCTTTATTTTGTTTTAGAAAACAAAGGTCTTGTTGAAAAACCCTTTAGTTTGTAGTGTTTCGTTTCTAAGGGCATATTGTTGGTAATAACATAATGTTACGATCAAAGTTTTTAATGTAATGTACCTACCTACAAACTATATCTTTCGCAAAGTTTCATTCAAAGAGGTTATATTAGGAGCAATAATAGTCAATAAGCTAAAACTAATTATTATTTAGTAGTCGGTTAGGACTCGCGTTATAATTACCGGATATAAATAAATCTAAATATATATATATATATATATATATACACCGTGTCCCAAAATTCAACGATAAGCCGGCATCGGTGCATGGACCTACTCATGACTACTCGGGAAAAAAAATAAATAAATTATAACTCTTTTTTTTTTAATTACAGAGACTTTTATAAAGTTGCGCCAACTTTTAATAAAACTTGCCATGGTAGTGTCCATACTTTTTTTTTTAACCCAGACTATAGAAAGTGCATAGAATGTTAAAATCTATGAAAATTATAAGAAAAAATTTTTTTTTTACTGATTTTTGTAAAATAACTACAGACTTTCTGTAATTTTAAAGGATTGTGGTAGATAGCCGTCCTTCTTAGTTTGCTAATGCACAAAAAATATCAAAAATATGTCAAAAATTGTGGTCATGGTAGTTGAAAATAGCATAATGGGTATCGAATATCGATGAAATTTATAAAAGTCTCTGTAATTAATAAAAAAAAACAGTTCTAATTTTTTTTTTTTTTTTTTCCGAGGAGTCATGAGTAGGTCCATGCACCGATGCCGGCTTATCGTTGAATTTTGGGACACGGTGTATATATATATATATATATTATGCGAGTCCTAGCCGGTTACTAAATAATAATTATGGACAAAACTCGCAAATTTTTTTTAAGCTAAAACTATTCCTGCATTCAAACTACTCTTCCTCGGACATTCATCCAAGTTTCACTCATTTGGTGTCGGGACATATTATGTTCTCTTTAACAATACAAACGACAAGAAACGAACATAATAATCAAGATAGAAGATTGTTTACCAAGGGAGCAAACAACCATTTAAAATATTATTTTCTCTATGAGGAAATAAGACAATACCACTTATGAATAAGAATAGCACATATATTTATTTAGGTATAATTAGTAACAATAAGACATAGCATAAAAATAGTAAGAGGCTTAAGTTTATACTTATACTGTACTGTATCAGCCGAATCGTCTACTGCTGAACACAGCCTCCCCTATTAAGGGGGTATATGCCATAATCCCCACGCTTGGCAGGCGGCTTGGGGATCGCAGTGTAAGATGGCAGCTCTTTAGAAGGCGCTGCTGCCCACCTTCCAGTATATTTCCCTTAGTCGCCTCTTCCGACACCCACGGGTTGATATGGGGAGGTGCAATTCTAACCCGGCACCCCACGGGCTTATACATATTTAACCAATTCGTAAAAATTTTACCATTACCAACCGTTACAGTTGTCGATTTATTCACAGCTTGATAATTAGAAATAGTCTCAGAAAACGTCGTCTCAGGATCAAAAACTACTTTTTGAGAAACTATATTATTACTTAGGTTGTAAAATAAAATGTTATAAAAAGAAACACCTAACGAACAACCAAAACAGGTGTAACTTGTTCATACAATGTTTGTGATTGATCTCTTTGGTGATTAGAACTTTTACTAAAAAATCCATATTCTAAACTCATATTACTTTTTGTCTTTTGATGTGATAAAAATATGTTTTTGTTCACCTAAAGAACAGCGCAAGGTTTCTATCATCGATTTTACTATCACCTTGCGCTGCTCTTTACAGCCTGATTCTGACTGAATACTCAATATTCTTTTGGGCAGCTTTTTATGTAACATACCCTTCTACCGAATAGTAGAGCAAGTATTCAGATGGTTATGATATATACCCTGTTATGTACAGCAGCAACCCACTCATAATGAGGGGAGTTGTGGCGTTCTGTTCATTAGGCACATTTAGTTACCTTAGCCACCTTTAATGCCATCCAACAGGAGTATAATGGCACAATCCTTATATTCGTAAGCTGGAAATCATATGTATTAAAATTGTAAATCAACAATAATTTGTTTGTGTAATGCGTGAAAAATAGGATATAACAAAAATTTATATGAAGATGTATATACACTTTATATAATTAATAGAAAATATTTGTATTTTTGTATGACACGAATAAACTTAAAACTTCCGGAACGATTTGGATGAAATTTGGTATGGAAATAGTTTGAGACCCGGGATGGACAAAGGATACCTTTTATCCCGCCGCAAAAAAATAGGTTCATGGTTTTGCGCGATAACCGAAATAAACTTGGGTGGAGCCGCGGAAACCTAGTGTAAGTAAAGCTTATTTTTTTTTTAATATGGTTAGGTTTACAATAACGCTATGCGGATTACATAACAAAATTACAAATATACGATAGGAATAATTTAAGTCATGTGCGGGATTCGAACGCGCGTCCATCCACCCCTTGAGTCGTGGTATGCTCTAACCAATTGAGCTTACATGACATGAGGTCATAACTCAAATCTTTATCGTTCTTTAACCATCGTATTGGGATGGATCGCCATCTATAGCACCACTGGCGTTGTACTACAAACAAGACCAATTTTGCAATTGGTTTTATATATATTTTTTTTTTTATGCCTGATAGGTTAGCCTTTGACTACTATCTCACCTGATGGTAAGTGATGATGTGGTCGAAGATGTTGTTCAGGCTAACCTAGAAGAACTGGCACTCAAGGACAGCTGCCGGAACACACCGTTAGGTGCTTGGCGACAGATTTTCTACTTGAGGGTGGTAGCTAGCCAGGCGGGCATTCGCAAAATATCCTACCACCATGCTATAACGACTGCCATCCTAAGACGACAACCGGGACCGACGGCTTAACGTGCCCTCCGAAGCACGGAAACGCTCAGTAGTAATGTCACTAGCGGTCACCCATCCAACTCATGACCGCGGGCGACGTTGCTTAACTTTGCTGATCGGTTGAGAACAGCTAAGTAAACTTCGCTACGAGCGCTTCATAGTAGTATACTTGTGAATGATGATGCAACCTTATAATTTTAATATTGTTAGGTTTGCAATAACGCCTGCTATGCGGATTATATTACAAAATCACAAATATAAGATAGGATAATGTATACATATACTTTCTTACTTATTTTGATATCCCGGTCAATATGTCTTGCAATAATCGGTGCTACAGGGTATAATCTCATAGTTTCTTTTATAACTGCTTCTGTAAAGATGAGTTTTGGTAAGTCATCTTTTTCAACGTCCCGGTCTGATTGATCAAGCACCTGGAGAATTCTGAAAGCAAGCACATGTTTTCTCACAAAATCTATCATTTATGTCAGTCGTGAAAGGTGAGGAGGTATTGGAACCCCTTGTATGTGACACCTTTTTGACAGTAATTGCTTCGAACTGCTGCAAGTGATGGCGAGGTAAAAATATTTTGATAAGCCGTTCAAAAAAGATTTGAATAGTCTACAAAAATATTTTAATCCATAATATGAACCAATAATAAACAATTCTAAATTTTAAAATTCACAAGTAAAAAATTGCAGGTATTAATGTAAAAGTGATGGAAATAAAGCTGTTATTGTGACGGGACAACCTCAAAGCCCACCTGATGTTAAGCGGACTAACCTCTCCCTATAACAGATGCATTTCATCACAAGTCACGAATTGCACTGCGCCCGTCACCTTGAGACGTAGTTGTTAAGTCTCATGTGCCTCTAATTTCCCTGGCGCTCAAGGAGTGTTGCCAGATTTTCTACTTGAAGGTGGTCGCTAGCCAGGCGGGCATACGCAAAATACCCTTCCAGCATGCGGTGAAGCTCAAGCCCGCGGTGGGATTCAAACCATGGACCAGCGCGGCTGTCCATAGCCACAGCCACTGAGCCATCACTGCTTCAACTGAGTCATCACTGCTCCTTACCAACTAAATTGACACTGATGAGAATTTACGAGGAAACCGATTCCCAACACTCATTCGCTACAAATTTCGTATTTCTCCTTTAAACAGTGACGTAACAGTTAAAGTAGTTACTTAATGTTGTCTTATGTTTTCGCAATTATTACACAATCAAATCAAATTGTTTATTTGCAAGAATACAAGTTAATAGGATCTTAAAAATATTATTACACACAGTTGTACTCTGTCTACAAGCAGACGTGCAAATATTTCATTCAGTTACATTGCAATTTAAATTACTCTTATATTTTACATAATAATTTTATTCATACATTTATATTCTTTAAACTCCTTAATACTATAAAACAATTATTTAGCAGCCATGCAGTCAATTCTTTTTTAAATTTATCACCAGACAGTAATTTTATGCTATTGGGTAAACAGTTGTAGATTGATAGCGACATATAGTAAGCGTTTCGCTTGTATAAATCTTATCAGGCAGGAGGTTCAAATAGAAGATTTATAAACTTTGATCTTTTTTGACGGGTATACACTTCACTGCGTTTCAGAAAATAGCCAGGGTTTTGTTTGGCAAAAACACAAATATTTTTAATATACAACACATAGGAACAGTTCACTGCAAAGTGTTTGAAACGTCAGGACAAAAATAATTATAAATATACGCGATTTTAACCGTTCAACCAATCATACCTGTATCTTGCTTAGTGGTTTTAATTTCATCTTTCTTTTTTTGAATCATCTGCAACATAATATTAATTACATTTATTACATACATAGCTGCAATTGTTATTATAAAGACAGTCTTTGGTTATAGGATTATTAGATGAATCCCAAATCATACAAACACTAGAAAACACACGGTCTTGCAATCAGGACATATTACATTGTCCATTGACATACAGCAGTGATAGCCGAGAGATAATAGCTGTAGACCATACAGCAGGTCCATGGTTCGATACCAACAGCCGAACATCTCTACCCTTTGGTGTCATTAGAGGCGACTAAGGATAACACACCAGAAGAAGCAGCGCTTTCTGAGGAACTGATATCTCGAACTGCAATCTCCAAGACGCCTGCCAAGCGTGGGGATTATGGCAAACCCCCCCATAATAGTGGAGGCTGTGTTCAGCAGTGAACAATCCGGCTGATACAGTACAGTTCATCGTTTGTGTCTTTACGCATATGTGATAGGCATAGGTTACCGCTTATCATCAGGTGGAACTCGTGTTCGTTCCGTAACAATGACATAATAAAACCTTGTACGAATGAATTAAAAAAATGTACGGGACATGGCAAATTTATTATTTTTACGCATTGTAGCAGGCCTTATTATAGGTCATTGTAACCTGAACTATTTTCTGCATAAAACTGGAGCAACAGACAGTCCTCTATGTAGAGGCTGTATGCTAAAAGATGAGACTTTGGAGCATGAACTATTGCACTGCGAAGCCACGGAACAAATACGATTTACAACCGGACTATAAGAATCATTCTCATCGACGACATCCTCACCACCATCACACACGTCACTGGAGCAGCTATGCCAGCGACCCAAGGTCCTTCTCCGCTACGTTAAGGAGTTGGGATGGCTTGGGTAGAAGCTGGCGGGGGAAATGCACAATACACCCCAAGCGGGACGTCAGTGCAGGACATATCGCCCCCAAATAGAATAAGAATGGCAAATTTTAATCGCTCTTTTTAGTTCTCGTAAGTACATACCAGATTTGACAGCTCAATAAATTCCTTAACGAATTCATTTTCTCTCTTGTTCAAGTCGGACATCTTGTAAAGAAAATCATTGTGGAACCAAATTTTTTGCAATCTCTCATCAAATATGTTGAGTAGCTTATCTTCCAGATCTAAATATTTATCACGTAGATTGTTGTTTCCTTCAAACTGCATACCAGATGTGGTAACTAAGAAATACACAAGTATAAATTAATTAAATATTATAAACCCGACTGCAAATGCAAATTTATTTATTATCGTGAAGCGTTACATATATCGTTCCATTTAAATTAAAACTGTAAGGGCCTGTTTTAGAATGTTCGAGTAAGTTCCGGTTGTATAACCGAAACTTACTCGAACATTCTGAAACCTAATACCATACTGATACCCAGAACATAAAATAACTGAATTATAAAAATGACGGTTAACATGCAGCGCGTTTTAAGCTTTAACCAGTGGATAGGCTAATTTTTAATAAAATATATAACTAAAAAAGATTCCTGCTTGTCTACCACCCTCAAGTAGAAAATCTGTCGCTAAGCACCTTACGGTGTATTCCGCAGCTATGATTGAGAGGCCGTTCCCATTATAGGTTATGCCTGTTTACGATCTCTGACCACATCATCACTTATCACTATGTGAACTTGTGTTTGGCCCTTCAGCATAAAATATGGTAATGTTGTCTTAGGTTTTCGGGATTGTTACACATTGTAATTAAATAACTTTAAACGGTTTAAAAAAATATGGTACATTTTTTTCACCGACTTCCAAAAAAGTAGGAGATTCTCACTGTTTTTACGCAATTACTCCGGCAACTTATTTCGGTAATTGTTGATGGGTAGACAACATTCAAGAAGTATACATGAATTAAAAAAGTAAATAACCCGACCGCAAATTATTCATTTTCACTTTGCATTTTATAGTTCGATTAAAATGGAAACTGTCAATTATATATATTTATGAAATCGATTTTTGAAGTTCTTTAATTTGATTATAAATTTTTTCAACCAAAAAAAAAAAAAACCTTCAATATCCTGTAAGAATCCGCCAGTTAATTTTTTTTATGTTTTCGGTGTATCTCGGATTATTAAGTGAATCTAATGATATCGCCTACATTAAAATTGATTGAGCCGTTTAGAATTTATAGTGGAATTCAAAAACTCACAAACATTTTTTTTTGTAAGTGATGATGTGGTCTAAGATGTTGTTCAGGCTAACCTAGGAGACATACATACATGAACCCCGAAAACATAACACTCCTTTTTGGGCCGTTGTGTAAATCACCCAGATTTTGTATCAACTATTCAAAGTATTCTTACAGCATATCGCTTCCAAATTCCAAGCTCGTATTACAGATTTATGATCGTAAGGCTTATCAAGATCAAGTGAAAATAAGTCCACTAGTATCTTTGCTTGGCTATTGAAAGTTTCGATCAAACCATTTATGAGTTGAGTACTAAAAGTTGGGTTTAGTAGCTTGCGATGGATTTTCCAGGTCGACACTGAAAAAAAGGAAATAGTTAAGTTATTAGTGGTCTTTATTTAGGCACATGAATAAAGAATAGTACATAATAAAAGCTTTCTACAGAGTCCAATATTATAGTCTTTGTTATAAGGGTGTTACTCAATTATTGAAAATGAAAAAATGGGGTTACTTCATGACGTATTCCTCGATTTTAGTATCTTATATTTTTTTTTTATGCCTGATAGGTTAGCCTATGACCACTATCTCACCTGATGGTAAGTAATGATGTGGTCGAAGATGTTGTTCAGGCTAACCTAAAAGTACCGGCTCTCAAGGACAGCTGCCGGAACACACCGTTAGGTGCTTGGCGACAGATTTTCAACTTGAGGGTGGTAGCTAGCCAGGCGGGCTTCGCAAAATACCCTACCACCATGATATAACGATTTCCATCCGATTCAGACAACAACCGAGACCGACGGTTTAACGCGCCCTCCGAAGCGCTCAGTAGTAATGTCACTAGCGGTCACCCATCCAACTCCTGACCGCGCGCGACGTTGCTTAACTTTGCTGATCGGTTGAGAGCAGCTAAGTAAACCTCGCTACGAGCGCTTAAAAAATGATAGTACTATTATGATTATATTGATTATTAGATTTTCACATAATATGTGGATAACAAGCAATCTGAAGCAGTGATGGCTCAGTGGCATTGGCTATGGACTGCCGCGCAGCAGGTCCATGGTTCGAATACCACCGCGAGCTTGAGCTTCACGGCATGTTGGAAGGGCATTTTGCGAATGCCCGCCGTACTAGCGACAGAAAATAACATAGAAAATCTGTGGTCAAGCACCAAACGGTGTGTTCCGGCAGCAGTCCTTGAGAGCCAGTGATATTACAGGCACATGAGACTTAACAACTATGTCTCAAGCTGACGGGCGCAGTGCAATTCGTGACTTGTGACGAAATGCATCTGTTATAGGCAGAGGTTAGTTAGTCCGCTTAACATCAGGTGAGCCTCGAGATTGTTCCGTCACAATAACATAAAAAACAAAACAAGCAATCTAAAAATAATGACAAGACGTCAGTGATGTTATAGATGTCAAATTGACACTTGTTGTCATTACATCTCGATATTGAGTTTATGATTGGGTTGGAAATATGAAAAAAAAACACTAGGAAATAGTTTTTAGACACAAATTTTAAATAGAAACTGAAACATGTAACGTCATGTGTCACTTTTATATTGGCGACATCTTAGACCTATATTCTAGTATTTTTTTATACTTGCTACACATATATGAAATCTAAATAAAAAAATAAGACATCAAGTGTCACTTTGTTATCTGTCACATTACAAAACTATTTCATAATAATTATTGTAATATATGCAATCGATATACGAAATTAACATCGAAGATACTCTGCCCGCCCTAGTACATGTAGTCTTTGGCTCTGACAAGCAACGTAGCAAAAACATTATGTTTGAGCCTAAACCTGAAACTAAAATTAGGATTTTTAATTAGTTAGTATAGTAACACAGGATTCGAATGTAAACAAAATTCTGTATAAAACACGGATCAAAGACTAAAAATATTTACAATACAACTTGAATCGTGCGCCATCTAGCGTAGAGTAGCGGCAAAGTAAATTATATTTAGTATTGATAATTTGCTGTTTTAAATTTGTTCGAGATAACAGCACAATGACTTTACAGAAAACCTAAAACTAAATAAGGGTTTTTTAATTAGTTAGTATAGTTAGTGAGCGTACATTGGAATTGCTGCCAATATCAACTATCACTTTCAAATCATGTAATGGAAACAAAACACTGCCTCTCCATTAATTGATTTTGTCGCACCGTTGCGTAGAAAAATCAGGTAACAAAATCATTTCCTAACTAATTTTAGGTAATTATTGTAACCGGCTGTAATTATTCATGTGTAAAGACAACCACTAAATAATCACATGAGAATAAAAATCAAAGTTGTAGGTGACATACCCATAATGTGGAAAAAAATAACTCTCCATACAATTTGGCGCCAAAATTCTTTGGGCTGGAAATCACATAATAATTATATAACTAACCCTAGGCTTCCCAACCATACAACACCGTCCTTGTAAGGCTTGTAATAAAACGCTATTATAAATCTCAATATTCAAAAACGACACTACCGTAACTTTTTAATAAGTTGGCTTAGCTTAAAAGAAGGTCACTGTATTTCCATAACTGACAACATCTCAAATGATATCTAAACTTATGAACAAAATTGCAATATCCAATAATAGTAAAATGCATATGGGCGTTATTTTTGATTATACTAAACCTGTAACGCCATCTATTCAGCAATGTAGAACTAATCTTCTGATCGTTCATTAGATGTAGTTCTTTCTATCGCCGCTAGATGCGCTAGTAAATGAGCGGTGTAAAAGCTGAATCACGCAAGCGAGATTCTCCGTCAGTTAATGTACGTGTTGTTCATTATTTCGCATAATACTTACAGTGCTTTTAACTATACACCTACACCTAGATTAGAAAAGGCACTTTGCAGTGTTGAGTGTACTATACTATATAATATGGGCAATTGTTCGTACATTAACTTAACTCTACTATTATGAACATTTATTGACAATATTTGAAATTGTCGTTCAAAAATGTTCACATTTTGCAAAATTTAGTTCTAGGCCAATACGTCGATCGTCATCATTAAGTACTCGCAAATCATCCAATATGGTGTTTGGCATCGCCTAAGGTTCCAACATCCAAACCAAATACCAAACGTAAAGTTTTGCCTGAGTTGTTTTGTTTTTTTTTTTTATGTTATTTGATGGAAAAAGCTCGAGGCCCACCTGATGTTAAGCGGACTAACCTCTGTCTAGAACAGATGCGTTTGATCACAAGTGACGAATTGCACTGCGCCCGTCACCTTGAGACATAGTTGTTAAGACTCATGTGCCTGTAATTTCTCTGGCTCTCAAGGACTGCTACTGGAACACACCGTTAGGTGCTTGGAGACAGATTTTTTTACTTGAAGGTGGTAGCTAGCCAGGCGGGTATTTTTTATGCTTGATAGATTATCCTTTGACCACTATCTCACCTGATGGTAAGTGATGATGTGGTCGAAGATGTTGTTCAAGCTAACCTAGAATAATAGGTAATCGCAAAATGCCCTTCCACCATGCGTTGAAGCTTTAGCTGGCGTTGGGGATCGAACCAGAGACCTGCGACACGGCAGTCCATGGCTTAATAGCTATGGACTGTCGTGGCGCAGGTCCATGGTGGCCCCTCGGCCATCATTGCTAGATGGATGATAAGGCTAAAGATAACTAATTGGCTGCATTGCAGTCCAAGAGGAAATGCTGCCACTATACTGGGCACGCTCCAGCTTGGAGTGGGCTGCAACATTTCGACTCCTTGTGTGCCAGTAATGGTTGTGGGTTGTCTTAACGCTTTCATTGTAGTAGCTGTAGCGTTATCTATAGTTCAAAGTGCTTAATGAATAGGTTATAGGTGCAACCTTAGTTAAATCTACTTACGATCAGACAAAACTGCTTACGATCATTCCGTCATAAACAATATTTGCAATTCGCATATGGATAAAAACACAAGAAGTAAGACGTCGAAACAGAATAAATGGACATACGAGGAACAAATCATAAAAATTCATACCATCTGCAGTAGTTAAGCCATCTCCCAGAACTGGCTTTGTGAATTTATAAATGTAATGCTTTTCTAAGCACGAGTTTGATAACGTCAAAAATGCTTCAGGATCTGTGATCACTGAAAAGTAATATAAATGTTATTTAAATTATATATATTGAGTTCAGGTGAATAAACAGGTATTATTTTTTTTTGTTATTGTGACGGAACAAGCCCGAAGCCCACCTGATGTTAAGTGAAATATCCTCTGCCTATAACAGACGCATTTTGTCAACGACGAATTGCACTGTGCCCGTCACACTGAGACGTCCAGTTGTTAGGTCTCATTAGCCTGTAATTTTTTGATACTAACTGTATTACAATACAGTTAGTTAAATAGAGGACTTGAAGCGCTCGTAGCGAAGTTTACTTAGCTGTTCTCAACCGATCAGCAAAGTTAAGCAACGTCGCGCGCGGTCATGAGTTGGATGGGTGACCGCTAGTGACATTACTACTGAGCGTTTCCGTGCTTCGGAGGGCACGTTAAGCCGTCGGTCCCGGTTGTCGTCTTAGGATGGCAGTCGTTATAGCATGGTGGTAGGGCATTTTGCGAATGCCCGCCTGGCTAGCTACCACCCTCAAGTAGAAAATCTGTCGCCAAGCAGCTAACGGTGTGTTCCGGCAGCTGTCCTTGAGAGCCAGTACTTCTAAATTAGCCTGAACAACTTCTTCGACCACATCATCACTTACGATCAGGTGAGATAGTGGTCAAAGGGTAACATCAGGAATAAAAAAAACCTTTAACTTGGATATGTGCATATTATATAAATCTCGGATTATTTTATTTTTTAATAGGCTTGTTCAGAAGATTTGATGCATTGAAGACATAGGTTAAGTTTCTCCTTACTACATACTTTGAGACCTCGTGTTTTATATTTTAATTCAAAAGGTCTGTTGTAAACCTTCATTTTTATGATGAACACAATTTTTTTTTTTTTTTTATGTTATTGTGATGGAACAAGCGCGAGGCCCACCTGATGTTAAGCGGTATCCTCTGCCTATATCAGATGCATTTCATCACAAGTGACGAACTGCACTGCGCCCATCACCTTGAGACATACCTGTTAAGTCTCATTTTGCCTGTTATTTCACTGGCTCTCAAGGACTGCTGCCGGAACACACCGTTAGGTGCTTGGCGACAGATTTTCTACTTGAGGGTGGTCGCTAGCCAGGCGGGCATTCGCAAAATGCCCTTCCACCATGCGGTGAAGCTCAAGCTCTGGGCGGGACTCGAACCATGGACCTGCTGCGCGGCAGTCCATAGCCAATGCCACTGAGCCATCACTGCTTCAAAAAAATATTATGCAGTATGGTAGTAATTAATCATGAAAATGGTTAAACGAACCGTTTGTATCTTATTCACTATATAAACATCATTGAAACTCAAAGCTCTAAGCATGCACGATGAATTTGACTATAGTCTCTTTTATTTTCAAATCAGTGTATCGGCCCTCTGCCCTCTATTCTGGCCAAAGCTTAATTGTTGTTACATTCACGAACTTTCCTTGTGCGATGAAAGGTTTAGAAACTGATTACGTTTAAAGTTTCATTTATTTCGAAAAAATAAAAAAACTGTATGTATAATTCTTTTATTATTTTTATTTGGTAACCAATTCAGTTTGACCACAAGGAGACTTAATTACAAACAATAATTATTATTGTTAACTTGTCAGATATTATAGGTAATAGAATTCCAGGCAACAACACTACCATCAAAATTTTAATGAAATATAGCTTTGCTAAGGATTGTATGAATTCAAAGACACTTCTTGTTCACTTTTAATTAATTTTACTTGCAAATTAGTTGGCGATTTACAGAGATTTATTATTTTTCTACGAGAACTACTTCTATACATATATGACTTATTTGGACGACAGCGCCATCTTGCCAATACGGCTACACTAGAACCAATCAGAGTGCGTCGGAGTTGCCTCTATTAGGAATTAAAAAATATACTCAAACTTTACGTTTCATTTCGCAACAAAAATAAAATACAAATAAGCCATATCACGGACTATCTCATGATCGTATGGTCACTTCAGAGTAGAGTGCACGGAGAGCTTTCCATAAAAACGCAGTTGCGCCATATATTAAATACCAAGTGTTCAAACTCACAACATTGAAGTAGTGATGGCTCAGTGGCATTGGCTATGGACTGCCGCGCAGCAGGTCCATGGTTCGAATCCCGCCCAGAGCTTGAGCTTCACCGCATGGTGGAAGGGCATTTTGCGAATGCCCGCCTGGCTAGCGACCACCCAAGTAGAAAATCTGTCGCCAAGCACCT
The DNA here is from genome assembly GCA_963890685.1 of Plagodis pulveraria. NCBI lineage: Eukaryota > Metazoa > Arthropoda > Insecta > Lepidoptera > Geometridae > Plagodis > Plagodis pulveraria. The sequence continues at coordinate 2,623,736 of OY982963.1, read as the reverse complement.
AACGGTGTGTTCCGGCAGCAGTCCTTGACAGCCAGTGAAATAACAGGCAAAATGAGACTTAACGTATGTCTCAAGGTGATGGGCGCAGTGCAGTTCGTCACTTGTGATGAAATGCATCTGTTATAGGCAGAGGTTAGTCCGCTTAACATCAGGTGGACCTCGAGCTTGTAACGTCACAATAACATAAAAAAAAAAAAAAAAAAACGGTGAAATTTTATACGCATAATGCTGACCCTAATATATGCTTCTGGTTTGCCAGTTTTTCGATTTATTATTAATATATCCCCCTTACAGCCCAATGCTTGGTGGACTATGGGAGACAGACGTAAAATTAATAAAATAAGAAGTTAGGTACGCTGCCTGCGGTTGTTATATATCAAATTGCTGTATACGTGAAGCGTAGCCTTGCCTCTTATACAAAGCACAGTGACGTGCAAACGCACAGCACCCGTGGTAAGGACACACTCGTGGGTGCAACTCGCTCTTTGACGAAGTCCACTAAAATTTTGCATGTCATGGGACCAACTATATACAACAAACTACCCGAAAATATAATAGCATCGCCTAATATGAGCTGTTTCAAGTTGCGATTAAAGCGCTGGCTTATCGAGCAAACGTTTTACAGCATTGAAGAATTTTATAACTGTAAAATTTAAGTTGTTAAATGACTTGACAAAGCATTACTTGCAGTAGTGAGATAGTTCTAGAATTTTCTATTATAATTAATTATTATTAATTTTATATTTTTTACTAAGTACAATATTATTTTAATGTGACATCTTATTGATGTTTATTACGAAACTTAATGAAAATTACGATGTATTCTTTAAAATACCAATTAATGCATGCCTTGACGTGTAATTGTGTAATTACCAATAAATTGATTTATGATTTAAAATATCATCTCAAACCAGTTCTAACAACAACCCTGACTTATGAAGAAATGTCGCGCAGCAGGTCCATGGTTCGAATCCCGCCTCGGGCTTGAGCTTCACCGCATGGTGGCAGGGCATTATCCGAATGCCTGGCTAGCGTCCACCCTCAAGTAGAAAATCTGTCAATAAGCACGTAACGATATGTTCCAGCAGCATAATAGTATTTTTTTAATTTTAAGTTCAATTGACTGCTTAAAAGGGCCTGCAGCTTTTTGTTGGTCAGTATGTTGTGATTTAAATACTGAAATTTTACTATATTCTTTGCTTTAAGACATATTAGTACATTGCTTGTGTTCTAAAACTGTCCGCTGCTTAAGAGTTAAACCAGTCGTCTAAGATAATTGCAATAACGCACCCACCTTTACATTTATCAAACCAAAATAAGGTCGTGAACCTTAATTGCATCAACAGATGCATTTAACAACTAATCATTAAGCATGTCAATAACCTCTGATAACCTTTATCACTGTTTATAGAAGAATTGTTTATACACACTTATAACTAGAAGATATGTAGAATATATTTTGCAAATGCCCGCCTGTCTAGCGACCACCCTCCAGTATAAAATCTGCCGCCAAGCACCTAACGGTGTGTTCCGGCAGCTGTCCTTGAGAGCCAGTGAAATTACAGGCATATGAGACTTACCAACTATGTCTCAAAGTGTCACAACAAAACTGACGGGCGCAGTGCAATTCATGACTTGTGATGAAATGCATCTGTTATAGGCAGAGTTACGCTTAACCGTCGAAATAACATAAAAAAATGTTTTTGCAAATATCAAGATGTACTCACAAAACCATTTTTCAGAACCAATCCAGCACGTAGCAAGTCCACCTTTCTTTATACAGTCGTTAGAAGCATCAGATATAAACGCATAGTGATCTAAAAATAGGTCAAAATTATATCTTATGTTCGTAGTTTAAAATACCGGTGGAGTGCATACTTTATGTAGTATTACAATTTTTTATAATAGCCTTCTATATTTTTGTATTGGACAACGAGAACGACGAAGTCTCAATAAATAGCGGTCAAAAAGATGGACCGACTGACGGAAGGACATCATAGACTAAGAAATAGGATACCACTTTCTCGTAAGGAACTCTCACAATATACAATGATATAAAGTCACGCTATCCACATTTTCGGAAAATATTATTCTATATTAGGTATTGAATAAAGCAGATTTTATGGTAGGTATTTCTCCACAATTCCTACTCCGAGCTAAGAGTGCCCGCCGCGACAACACTGGACCGCGCCGCGCTCCGTTTGAATAAAGTTTTGAATACTTACATCGAGCGAAGTATTAAAAATATGCAATTGCAAATTACAGTCACAAGACGAAGAAGTCACTTTCAACATCAAGTGGTCCTCGTGCTTATTTCGTAACAAGAAAAACTTCTACTTAAAATGTTTGTTGGGACTAACAGAAATCAAATCTAAGAGGTTGTTAGCATTTTTCCAATAACCCTGTAAACCATAAAAATGCAATGCAGAATAATTTAAACATACCGCCCACCAAACCACCCTACCGATGGCCGAGCGCTAATAACCATGGACTGCCGTGCTACAGGTCCTTAGTTCAATCCCCACCGCCAGCTTGAGCTTCACCGCATGATGGAAGGCCATTTTTGCGAATGCTCGCCTGGATAGCTACCACCCTCAAATAGAAAATCGGTCGCCATGCACTTAACAGTTGCACTTCTGGCATCAGCCCTTGAAATTCAGTAAAATTACAGACACATGATACTTAACAACTGTGTCCCGAGGTGTGCGTTGTGCAATTCATTGCTTGTGACGAAATTGTGAGGCAAAAGTTACGCCGCTTAACATCAGGTGGGCCTCGTGCTTGTTCTATTACAGTCCCAATAAAAGTGATACTATAAATTTAAATACAAACTAAACTGAGTTTCTAATTAGCTACATATTTGTTTACAATGTTGCAATCTCAATGTAATATTATCTTGAAAACTGGCACAGTATTACTACATGTGTCCCTTTTTTATCAACTTCAAAGCAATCCAATCACCTTGAACACACTATGTTTAACAATAATATTAAAAATAAGACAAACAAAACATAATAATATTTGTCAAAAAATACGTCAACTTGACAAACCCTTTTTGTTTTGTGTATGCCTCGAAGAAAGTACATATACTAGTATTTTGAAGCAGTGATGGCTCAGTGGCACTGGCTATGGACTGCCGCGCAGCAGGTCCATGGTTCGTATCCCGCCACGAGTTTGAGTTTCACCGCATGGTGGAAGGGCATTTTGCGAATGCCCGCCTGGCTAGCGACCACCCTCAAGTAGAAAATCTGTCGCCAAGCACCTAACGGTGTGTTTCGGCAGCAGTCCTTGAGAACCAGTGAAATTACAGGCAAAATGAGACTTAACAAGTATGTCGCAAGGTGATGGGCGCAGTGCAGTTCGTCACTTGTGGTGAAATGCATCTGTTATAGGCAGAGGATACCGCTTAACATCAGGTGGGCCTCGTGCTTGTTCCTTCACAATAACGTTAAAAAAAAATTGTGCCTATATATGTATTATATAATATAACAAGTATATTTAACTTACCTTCACGAATTAATCTCAGTCCATGTCCAATTAGCGGAAGACTTCCTGATAGCTCAGGGGGTTCTTTATGCAGAATTCCATTAAACCATAATGTCCAACAAACACGAGAAAGACACAAGAGCACGAAAACAATTACAATTATATCTAACATTATTTATTTTTAACAACGTTTTATTCGTGCTTTTGTCGCCAGTATCAATTGCAAATGTATACTATTTAGTCAAGAATACGTTATTTATCAGCACAGCTGTGAAATTAAAACAGATTACAACAAACACAAATGATTTCCTGAGGTGGCGTCGTATTGAGAGAAAACATCGAAATATTATAACACCACGTTTTATCACGTCATTTTCTTGTCTGTCTATCATTCCAGGTGGAATGTTGCAATTCAAATTTCTAGCACTTCCTGATTAGTTATACATTTTTAGTCTATCATTCCAGGTGGATTGTTCCTATTCAAATTTCTAGTACTTCCTGATTAGTTAAACATTTTTAGTCTATCATTCCGGGTGGAATGTTGCAATTCAAATTTCTAGCACTTCCTGATTAGTTATACATTTTTAGTCTATCATTCCGGGTGGAATGTTGCAATTCAAATTTCTAGCACTTCCTGATTAGTTATACATTTTTAGTCGATCATTCCAGGTGGAATGTAGCAATTCAAAATTCTAGCACTTCCTGATTAGTTATACATTTTTAGTCTATCATTCCGGGTGGAATGTTGCAATTCAAATTTCTAGCACTTCCTGATTAGTTATACATTTTTAGTCTATCATTCCAGGTGGAATGTTGCAATTCAAATTTCTAGCACTTCCTGATTAGTTATACATTTTTAGTCTATCATTCCAGGTGGAATGTTGTCACGTTATTGAATATTAGTATAACAGTTTAAAGTGTACTGTTACGTTGTGGAAAATTGAGTGTGACTTAATAGAAAAATAGTAAAATAAATAAAAGAGAGAAAGAATAGGATGATTATATTAGCATAAAAATAAAGAAAGACTCTCGTTATATGTCAGTAATACCTAAATTTCGTGACTTAAAGATCTAAAATATAATTGGGTTGTGTATAACTAGCCTAAACAAAACAAATTTTAAAAATAGGGAAATTTGATAAATCTAGCCGTCCGGAAGTGGTGAGGAACCCGGAGCGTCTTGCAGTGGAGCAGAATCGGGAGCGCCTCACTGCAGAAGAGTGGAGGCTGGCACACCTCACCACCAATACTTCGCCAGGTACAGCGTAGGTCAGAGGCGGGAGCGCCTCGCCGCAGGATCAAGAGTACACACAAGATCAAGGAGGCAGGAGTGCCTCACCGCAGGAGAGTTGCCACCGCATCAAGGAGGCAGGAGTGCCTCATCAACAGTACAGTTCGCCACGTAGGGATGCTGGTCAGCAGATGACACTGGGACTGGTTCCGGTGAGCTGGTGGGAGAGAAAGAAATTAGGAAAGGGTGGCCGCGTCTAGAGGGGCTTCACCACGTAGATCCCACCAGCTTCTGTCCAAGAGCACCGGATGCTGGGCCACGTCGAGAGGGCTCCGCCAGTATGTTCCTCCAGCGTTTGACCAGGAATTCCTTTGAGGCAGCTTCAGTTCTTCTGAGACGGGTTTCTTCATGTACTGTATTTTTTCAAGTAAAGTATGAATCGAAAACCAGGTAAAGAATCACTCGAAGTTTGCGAATGTTCCGTTTATAACAGGTAACCGTTGTAATCACCATCTTAAAAATACTATTTCTATATAGAACAATGCATTCCCCAAATCACCAGCAAAAAAATTCATAAAATCAATCATTTTACCCACAGAAAACAACAACTTGATCGTATTTGATGTTGGTATGAAAACCTATCTAGTTATTTCGAATTGGCTTGCAAAGCCCTAAGCCAACAGAGGAAAAGTTATCAGCATGTCTAGAACCTAAAATCAGCACAAATCGTGTGAATGTCTCCAGCTTACTCAATCGAAATTTCTTAATTCTGAATATGCCAATTACTGCCGATTACTGTTTAATGGCTTAAAATGTAGGGTAGAATTTGTGCCATCGGCACCAAAATTTTCAAAACAATAGGCCCCATAGTTTTTGTGTAACAAGCAAAAACATTTCTTCCCGCCAAAAAATTTAAATATTTGGTTAAAAACATTACTGAACGCGGCGTTGCCATCCCGTTCACTGTAGCTGCAATCTGTTTTGAACTTTATTTCTATAGCGTTGGAATCACTTTTCTCTTTTATAGCAAATGAAAGCAGTTGGGGCATAGGCTAGTAGCAGAGAGTATTCATTTTAATGTTATCTGATTGAAATGTGACGCTTTCCGGAATTCGTAGGCATTGAAATCGTGATTACTACGTGCGCACCGCCTATAAATATAGAGCGATGGAACAATACCCGAAAAAAAATATGTTTAATAATAAAACGAGTCTTTTGTCATTTATCAATCACTTATTTTAGAATTTCACACGCTGTGTATTATATATCGAGTTCTTATATACCAGAATGAATTACAAAATAAAGTAGTCTCTGCAATGCAGCTATTTTCAAAAGCTCCGTTGACTGGAACCCAAAAAGTTTTGACGGGTTCACGGGTCAATAAAGTGTTCTTCTGTTAGAATAAATAAATAAAACGATTATATAAAAAAAACATTAAACAATTTTTCGGAATTTAATTAAGTGACATTAATATCTAAACCTTTGAAGCAGCGATAGCTCAGTGGCATTCGCTATAGACTGCCGCGCAGCAGGTCCATGGTTCGAATACCACCGCAGGCTTGAGCATCACCGCATGGTGGACGGGCATTTTGCGAGTGCCCGCCTAGCTAGCTACAACCCTCAAGTAGGAAATCTGTCGCCAAGCACCTAATGGTGTGTTTCGGCAGCAGTCCTTGAAAGTCAGTGAAATTACAGGCACACATGAGAGCTGTCTCAAGAGACGGGGGCAGGGCAATTCTTAAATTGTGATGAAATGCATCTGTTATAGGCAGAGGTCAGTCCGCTTAACATTAGGTGGGCCTCGAGCTTGTCCCGACACAATAGCATAAAATAAAAACTCTCATTGTATTCGTTTAAAAGTTCTCGATACTGGAGTACCTCGAAACATTTGTTCCAATATCGATACCGCAGCGATGCTTTGAAACGCAACGGTATCGATACATTTATTTCAATTCCAAATCCCTACAAACCACAAAATAGAGATTATTATGTATAGTTTTTACATAATCATAGACGTTTTATGTAGGTAGGTAGTTGGCATAGAACATATAATAATACTACGTATGTACAACCGACGTACCTACTTATGTAAGTATGCAGCGCACATAGCGAATATTTAGCTTACCTTTTTGACTACGTCAAACTGGCCGAACTAAGCTGAGTAGTTGGTAACTTATCTTTACATTCTCCAGTAATAGGTACTAAAGTATTACACGCTAATACTTTTAAGTCAAAAGCTTTCTACGCGTTTAGGTGTGTGATAATCTGATAATATCTCTTTCCAGTTATAAAATTACAGTGCCTACCTAATAGGTACGTGATCATCACGTTCTGTACATGCGTGGATTAGTTTCCAGTGCATTATCTCGTTCATCGAGGGTCTTATACAGATCTTATATATAGGATTAGGTATATAAATTAACATTCTGAGAGAAAAAATACCAGTACATTTTGTACTTACTCACTCCTAGTCTATACACCTACTGTTTTTTTGTAACTTCTTCCACCTATTCATAACGTGAAAGCAAAAAGTAAGTTCAAACACAATAGGAATAAGGTTCAAGATAGATTGCAGCTACAGGCAACGGGACGGCAACGCCGCGCTCAGAAATGTTTTTGTCCAAATATTTAAATTTTTTGGCGGGAAGAAATGTTTTTGCTTGTTACACAAAAACTATGGGGCCTATTGTATTGAAAATATTGGTGCCGATGGCACAAATTCTACCCTACATTTTAAGCCATTAATCAGTAATCTAGGCTTTCCCGTTTGAGCTGTCCAGCATGTGCTAGCTGGGGACATGTGTCCCCAGCTTACACGTTGATTTGAGCTTGTATCTCCAAAACCTTAATAGCCAGAGACTTGAAAATTTTAGTGCCTTTGGCACAAATTTGGCTCTAAATTTTGACATATTAAACAAAGTCGTAGGTCCATTTGTTCAGAAGATACAGATGAGTAGCTGTAGACACGTGGTCTCCAGCTTACACGTTAAAATCGAGTCATAACTACTACAGCTTTCAAGTATGACGCTCAAATTTTTTTGTGCCATTGGCACAAATTATGCTCTAAATCCCTGGCTATAGTATATAACCAGATCTTCAGCCGTTTCGTATATACAGCATGTGTCAGCTGGAGACCATAACGTCAGCTAACACACTAATAATCACACGTAGCGTCAAAGTTTATTTGGCACCTAAATTTTGAGTTGGTATTCATAATTGCACAAAATATGCTCTAAATATTGGCATATTCAGAATTAAGAAATTTCGATTGAGTAAGCTGGAGACATTCACACCACAAATCAGCTTCATATTCTAATAATTTTGTAAACTTCTAGATAAAAGCTTCAGTGTCCAGGATAATAAGGGCTGATTAAAGTCTCAGAGAGCATTTAACAAGTAAATCTAAACCTACTCCTTAGCACAATGAAACTTTAGCATAATATAAGTAATATGTACATTTTCAGAGTAAGGCAGTGCTGAGTATACAATGTATTAAGTAGCAGTCACATACCTACTACTAGAAAGGACACAAGGACATAAAGAAACATTGAATCTATTGTTGTTCATCATCATCATCAATTATTGTTATTACTAATTTATTATCCGCTACGAAAGAAATGTGCTATGAGAAAATAAAAACCCTACAATGTTGCAATTCAAAATTCTAGCACTTCCTGATTAGTTATACATTTTTAGTCTATCACTCCGGTGGAATGTTGCAATTCAATTTTCTAGCACTTCCTGATTAGTTATACTTTTTAATACCCATAAATAAGTGGTTTTAATTATAACTTTAATCTACTTGTGACTTCCCTTCATTATTATTTAGCTTGATCTAATAGTATATGTTTTTAACTACAGGCTATATACGCATTAAAAGAAAAAAATTATGAACAGCTGTTGCTACAAATTTGAATACCAGTGTGAATGCTAAGATATTCATTCAGTCATCATCAAATAGCGTATACATTGTTAATGAAGCACTCGTGGCTTGCTTGCCTAGTCGTTTCAAACCTCAAACTACATAGGTTTATAAAATTTTGCTGTTGTCATAACTAATACAGGCGACTGCTAGTGTGGCATTTACTACAGAGCGCTACCGTAACACCGGGGCCCCAATTCTCTTAGCTATTGACCAAACGCCACACTACTGCGATGCTTCTGCGACCGAACTCGCTGCTCTGCTGTCTGCTTATTCTAGATCCTAATCGAAGTTGTATAGCAATCGCGTCGCTATCGTATGGCTGTGCTATGGCTTGCAAATGTTACCACTGAAAGCTCCTATCAATCAAGCATCAGTCAAAACATCAATAACAGTGGTTTTCTAGCAAACAATACATGAAATAAATATATTTCAATCATTTAGCTATTTTTCTATCTAAAATCCACCAAAATATTTTATGCCACTGTAGCAACGCAATCGCAAAAAAATAGCTTACAGTTTACCAAATATGTCAAAAACTATTGATAGCAAGTGGCTTGCTACTCTACTACTAGCGATCGAACCTAAATAGCGGGCAAACTACGGACACTGTCAAAAACTAAAATTTTTCAATTATGTTGCGTTAATGCCGTTCAATAGCTAAGAGAATCGGGCCTCAGAGGTCTCGAGGATGCGTTGCTGGCCTTTTAGGAGATAATAATAATTTCTCTTCTTAAAGGCTCTTAAGTTGTATCGGTTCGGAAATACTTTATATGGCATTTGGTTCCGCATATTGACAGTGCAATGCAGAAAACGCCTTGAAAATCAACCACCATGCTTAGTTGCGACTTTTTAAATCAAAATTAAGCTGCAGGTAATAAACCAAACAGTTCCTCGGAACACACCCTGTAATACATACGGTAAAAGATGCAAAGTGATCCAACACCAAGCCAATTGGAGAGGGCTTGATTGTTAACGATTCAATCCGCTTTGCGTAGGATGCGCTCAAATGGTATCGGGGGCTCTTTGCCCAGAGGTGAGAGGAGGACTCCATTTGAGTTCAAACCATAATAATAAATAATAACAGATTGAACGGAATTTTCTTCGACCGAGTTCAAAGACCGATATACTTACTGCCCCCTTCACATTGTTACGCCATTCTGTCATCTAGACGGTGGTGCCAGTGTTGCTTACTGTTAAATAGGTATTGCTTACGTCCAGTTGAAAGATACTTATATAGGTTTACTAGCTTTCCGACCGCAGCTCCGCCCGTGCGTATTTTGGTTATCACGCACAACCATTAACCTCTTTTTGCGCAGTTGGATAAAACTATCTTATGTCCTTCCACGGGTCTCACATTCATACCAAATTTCACCCAAATCGGTCTAGTAGTTTTTATGTTTATTCGTTGCATACAAAAATCTTTCAATGCTAATATTATTAATTTATTGTTTGGGAAGTTTTGGTATAGTCTGAGAGTTAAACCCCATAATGGTCTTGAAGTACGGCAGAGCGGTCAGGGCCTTGGAGGACTAAAGGGTCATCGCCTTAGTAGAGTCTGACAGCTATTAAACAATAATGTTTTTTAATGCCTGATAGGTTAGCCTTTGACCACTATCTTACCTTATGGTAAGTGATGATGTGGTCAAAGATGTTGTTCAGGCTAACCTAGAATTACTGGCTCTCAAGGACAGCTGCCGGAATACACCATTAGGTGCTTACCGGGCATTTGCAAAATGCCCTTCCACCATGCGGTGAAGCTCAAGCATGCGGTGGGATTCGAACCATGGACCTGAATGCTACTTTTCTGTATATTAATGTCTTGTCTCCGTTTTTCCGTTGTGATACATACTTAAATAACTGATAAGCTGGGTCCCCACAGGCCCAATGTTCCCTCCCCAAAGGGCATAATCACGTTTCTAAGTTTATATATTTGTGCCGTTTGAAATTGTCAGCCTTCAAAGCGGCACAATCAGCCCAAACATAAGTCTCCGTAAAATGAGACGATGTTAATAATACGTAAATAATAAAAATAAAACTTTTTTTTTTGTTTTAAGCGTATCAAGGTACACAAAATTTTGTTTCTTGCCCATGTGGTGCTGGGCTAGAATGTCTACCCTTTTTTTTTTTTTTTTTTTTTTTTTGACGCTGGGAAAAATGCATTACGCATGCCCCCCCATCGGGGGATGGAGGGGGGATGGGGGACTCCCCGGTAGACGACCGGTATACCCACTAAACAACCCAGCGACATTCCAGCATCGTTTTTGTGGAGGAGGACTGGGAGACCGGCAGAGCCTTTGCGTCCAGTCCTCCTTCTACGACCGCCCGCTTTTACAGCGGGGCCTACACGCCCCTCCCAGCAGGAGGGGCCCGGGAATGACCAGGAATGTTTGGCCATTCCCGCCCGACGGAGGTGGTGAGTACGTGCAATGCGAGAGAAGACGCCCCCGCGCCTGTCTCTCGCTACTCACCACTGGGAGGTGGAAGGCGATTATTCAATCGCCTTCTCCCACCCCTTCGACGTCTTCGCAGCGGCGCAGCAAGGGGGTCCTCCTCCCTCGCACGCTCCGCGGCCTCCTTTTGCGAAATTACTTCTTCGCAAAAGGAGGCGACCGCTTCCCAGGCCCCATCGCCCCCCAGCATAGCTTTTACGACGCTGGGAAGCGAGAGGTCTGACCCGATAATGTTGACCAAGCTGCGGCGCAGCTCGGTCCACGAAGGGCACACCTCTAAGGTGTGCTGCGCCGTGTCCACCGCGGTGCCACAGTCGTGACACACCGCTGTCTCCTCCCTCCCGATCCGGTGCAGGTATGAGCCGAAGCACCCATGCCCGGTTAGAACCTGCACCAGACGGAACGAGAGGAAGCCATGGGGCCGCCCCAACCAATCTTCTAGGACTGGCCCAATCGCATCCAGCGTCCGGCGGCCAAAAGTGGCGGCGGCGAGGTCCTCCGTCCAGTGATGGACGACAGCTTCCCTCGCCTCACGCCGGACGGCCTCCCGTTGCTCCAGAGTAGGGGGCTCACCGCGAGCTTTGCACCCCGCCGTCCACTCGTACACTCTGGCGAGCACTCCCGCCTCGAGCTCCCAAGGAGGGGTGCCAGCCAGAGCGCACGCCGCCGCAAATCCTACCGAGCGGTAGGCCCGCGCCACAGAATGTCTACCCCCCTCATCTCTACTTGAGGGTATCGGAAGAATCAAATAAGGGTAACAAACCAGCAGGTGGGCAGCAGCGCTTTCTGATGAATAGATATCTCACACTGCGATCCCCAAGACGTCTGTCAAGCGTGGGTATTATGGCAAATCCCCCGAAAAAAAAGTGGGGGAGGCTGTGTTCAGCAGAGGACGATCCGGATGATACAGTACAGTAATATTTTCTTGAAAATATTACTAGAAACATCTGTAATTTTTTTTAATTAAAATGTGTTAAATCTCAGGCTGATTTTCATTTCTGATAATATTGTCAATTATGAATTATGGTTAATACGGAAATGGTTCCTACTTCTTTGGTATCCTACTTCTTTATACAGTACGGATGTTTCAACGTCAGACCAAACATTCTACAATACCTCACGTAAGCATACAAAATGTATCAAGGACTGGAAGAAATGCGGGAGTTGTGATAAAGATAGATATAGAGAAGATAGGCAAAAAAGACAGGTCTAATAAAAAAAATACACATTTTGATACTTTTTATTTTATTAAATTTAAAATTTTTGGATACCCGGTACACTAAATTTATAAGCTGGAGCAATTCTTCTTTAAATCTTTAATACAATTTATATTGTTATTAACAAATTTTTTTTTTGTAAATTGATTCTCCGACACAAAAGACACAATTACGAGTATGCCCCAATTGAATACTAACGTGTTGATGTCAGCAGCAGATATCTTCGTATGATATAATTTTATTTATAATTAAAATAATTAGTTATAGTTTTATTTTTTCCAATTTTATTACCAAAATAATCTTCGTGAACATTAAAGCGTAAGTTTTATTAAAAAGATATATAATATAGTTAAAAAAATATTGAAGACACAAATATTATTGTATATTTTACTGTAAGGACAATTAAGTATATAATTGCTAAATAATATAAGTAAAAAAGGTTCATAATTAAACAATTTCGCTTGAATATTAATTGATTACCTGGTGGCGGCACGCGATGGTACGGATTCATTGCTTGTAATATACAGACAAGCTTTGGTAACTGATGGTTTTCCATGACAGCAGAAAATATTGGTAGCCAACTCGTGGTAAATATCGTAAGGAAATTAATTTATTTAACAAATGCATTGGCGTCTGTACATATTAACAGACGAACATATATTACGAAATTTTGTAGCACAGAATTTTATGACCAGGGCGGGAATCGAACCCGCGTTCTCCGTTTTCACGCCAGATGCCTAATCCACCTGAGGGCCGTTCCGAACCATGGTTAGAGCCCACTCGAAGTGCAACTTTTCCCTCTTCCGTCGTTCACAACCTTCCAGTGTTCGTTTGTTGCAACTTTTTAACCATCAAAATCGGTCGTCAAAATGTTGTATTTTTAACTACTTACTTGATGAGAAAATTATAGGCACTCTTTCGTAGCGGTGGTTATTGCTTTTTAAATATCATTAAACGTCTATATATTTTGTTAGTTGCCCACCGAAAATCGATATTTGAGGTTATAAAACAACCGGGTCGTTCCGAACTCTTGAGTAAGTTAAAACAACCAAACAACTACACTCTGAGTCTTAGAACGAGGCCCTGAACACGCTCTTTCAAGCCGAAACCTTGTACTCCAACACTTAGACGCTTATACTATCTCTCTAGACAAGTTCTATATATATAATCAAAGGGCGGCGTTATTAATGCAGCGTTAGTTAAAGTTTAGGGGTACCTACGGAGATTCTGTAGAAAATCCCCCTTCCCCAAACAGTGGCAGTGGTGATGGAGTGGTTGGGCAGACGCAACAGGCACGGGCGCGACGCGTCAAATTAATTAGCTATTACCATGATGTGAGACTTACGGGGGTGACATAACCAATAATTGTCAATATTTCCAAGGAAACGTAAAGCAAAGCTCAAAAACCTAGTATTGTATACATTTGAGTTTTAAAACAATTGTTACTATGTAATAAATTGTTGCACTGACTAAATTACGCTATCAATCTAACCCATTGATAGGTCAATGATCTAACCCTATTTTATAAATTGGATGACTACCAGTATGTTTTTACATAAACTTTGCATACAATGTTTCTGAAAAATTTGTTTGTTCTGTGTGCTTTCCAAGACTGGTGCTCAATTGACAAATACTTAGTTTATCTAATAGGTAACGTATGCAAAGATAAAACAGATCATCTGTATATCAATGTTTTACATAAAAAAAATATCAAAACTCTAGGGTTTGTAACTAATCACGTTAATAAGTTTGAGATCCGTGTTATACGTACGGACAAGCAGATGTTAATTAACGAACCTAAATAAAGGGATATAAGTATCACTATATAATTATTTAATACGCAGAGCTTGAGTTATTTGTGCCCAGCATGTTGTAAAGTTCTACCACCACGTCTACTGTCAATCATTTTAATTTTGAAGCGAACCACTTAAACAACTTGCACCCGACATTGTCATAGAATATTTAACGGACAATAACCTAACTACACTTATCAGTAAGTTGCAGCTGCTAATAATGTAATCATATTGTCTCTACTTATTTACATAATAAAGAAAGAGAAACACCAGGTAATGATTCTCGGAAAGTTTTATTGTTGTGGTTACCCTGAAAAAACCAGTTAGACATAATTATGCTTCGCGGCAGCGGCCGGCGAAGCACCAGAAGAATTATAGCAAGTTTAAAGTTGGTGATCAATTAATACTTTTGGTGATCATTTACTACTTTTGGGTTAACAATGAATTATTTGGAGTCAATTTGCTTAAATAGGATAGCGAGATGATAAAACTTAGGTTATAAGTTTACATTAATATGCGGTACTAACAAATATTTTTAAAATATTTTAAGAAAACATTAAATTGATATATATATATAACACTTACAAAATATAAAAAAATATATCTAGTGACAATTCCACCTAATTTTCTTGTTAAGCCGAAGTGACGTCACAAACACCACGCAGCCAAACCGGAAGAGTTTTTGACGCGTTTCGCTTCTACAGGAAGCATCCTCAGAAGGTATTGAGTCTACGAGCGCACGATCGAAAATTCTTCCGGTTTAGCTGCGTGGCGTCGCCCCATTCGACAGATGGGGGAACATGCCAGCATGTGAGGTGTATATTATTATATACGTTTTATTATTATAAATGTGTTTATGTAATAAAAATATATATTGAAACAATGCTAGCCGAGCGATTATGGCTATGGACTGCAGTGCCGCAGGTCCAGGATTCGATCCCTGCCCCCGGCTTGAGTTTCAATGGATGGTGGAACGGCATTTTGCAAATGCCCACCTGGCCTAGCTACTACCCTCAAGTAGAAAATCTGTCGCCAAGCACCTAACAATGTGTGACAGCAATCCTTGAGAGCCAGTTAAATTACAGACACATGATGAGACTTAACAACTGTATGTCAGGGTGATGGGCGCTAACTGCACTGCGTTATTTGTAACGGAATGCATATGTTACATAGGCAGAGGATATCGCGAGTAAGGCTGGATTGGCTTCCAAGAAACTTGGTGTGCTTAATAAGGCAAAGCGGTACTTTACGTCGAACCAGCGACTTTTGCTTTATAAAGCACAAGTTCGCCCTCACATGGAGTACTGCTCTCACCTCTGGAACGGCGCACCAAAGTACCAACTCCAGTCTCTCGATGCTATACAGCGTCGAGCGGTAAGAATTGTCGACGACCCCGAGCTCTCTGACCGCCTTGAGCCACTGAGCCCCGTAGAGACATCGGTTCGCTCTGTATACTCTACAGGCTCTATAATGGGGAATGCTCCCAAGAGCTGTTTGAGCTTATACCGGCATCGCGATTCTATCTTCGTTCCTCGCGTCACCGGTTAAAAGCTCATCCACACATAATCGAGTCCTGGAAGTCTCACACAGCTTGATTTATGCGCTCCTTCTTACCGCATACTTGCAAAATGTAGAATGATCTTCCATCCAGCGTTTTTCCGCAGGGCTACAGTATGGATTCCTTCAAAAAAGGTGTTAAAAGAGTTTTACAGGGTCGGCAACGCATTGGTAACGCCCCTGGTGTTGCAAATGTCCATAAGCGACGGTAACGGACGGTAACGGTAACCCATTACTTTAAAAAAAAACATAAAAAATATATAAATAATAAATATTAACTAATAACTTATATATTAAATAATAACATAATAGGGCCATTAACCCTCTGCAACTGAGGTAACTTTATTGTTAACATTTGACTGACGTGGAGTCTATCAGACGTTAGCTTTACTAGCATGCATTAGCTGTATTTTGAAGCTTTACTAAAAAATTGTATCATCAATATCTTATATTGGTCATACACCTTCCAAATAAACAATTATCAAACAAAATAAAACAATATTTTAATTATTAAAGAATTAATATTATTATGATAAATTTTTTAGACATTTGTTTACTAACCTTATAAAATTATTAAAAAATAAACTTTAGGTTAACTTTTACCAAATAAACTGAGTCATAATTTGTTTCAAATGGAAGAAGAAGCTATAAAAAAATAATGATTGTAATCGTATGATACGTTTAGGAAAAATCAGCCTCAAAGTTCGCCCTACTTTTTACCAAAAACTTACAAGTCTTCGCGTATTTGTGCTGAGCAATAAGTATAAGAAAATTGGCTTCTTACAAGTACAGCAGCGGAATCTGGTCTGCCTTTTCAGTTTGCTGTAGCATATGCCACATAACTTTCTTACTGAAAGTCCTTGTAGAGAAGGAGATTGAGGAGGGGGGGGGGCAAATCCTTACCTAGAACCCTTCTAATTGACAATCGCAGCTCTCTTGGCACTCGTCGTTATAAACGCGCTCCTTCACACTGGGCAGTTCTAACTGTTTTACTAGAGATAGAGTAAATTGTCTCATGCGCACAATTTGGCGCCTGACAACCAAGGCACAAGACAAAAGCATTAGATCTAATGTCATTCGAGTCACATTGTCATTCAAGTGCTCGAATAATCGATATTTTTTTGGTCAATTTCATTGGCTCCAGCCTTGGTATGATTGATATTTACAGTCATAGTTGGTCGCATCATCTGTACTTGGTGCGTGATGAAAAGAAGAAATCAAAATCACGGCTTTGTTTATTTTTGTCACATAAGATATGATTGTGTTGGGTCAAGAAACGTGTATGAAGTTGTGAGCTGGAGTTCTACTAGTTCTTACAATTTTGGTTTGGTCACTCATATGATGCGAGACACAACCAATTTACATATTTTACTGAGGTTACGAATATTGGACACTATGGAACTACAGATAGTCTTTGTGACGTGACGTCCACCAGAATCAGATCTTATTGCTGTACTTAGTACTAACGTCTGACGGACACCATAGCAAGCTCATAGCACTTGACGTGTTGACCGTGCAAGCAATCGCTCATGCCACACTACCCGCTACCGCGAGCCAATGCAGGAAGGTACTGAGTGAGACAGAGCTACATCATGCGATATTACGAATTGGCAACGTTGCATCTGTTTGACGGTGTCTGACAGACTACCACCTCAGTTGCAGAGCGTTAAATGAACTCTATTTCGTTGTGTCAGTTTTGAACATATATTTGTTTTAGTGTCTCACATAAACTATATATGACAAATTGTTTTTTCGAATAAATTCTGTATGTTTCAGCTGATCGTCCTAAACACGTAAAACATGAATACAGCCAACTCCTTGTTATTATTGCATTATACGTAAAGAGCGTTTAAATATAATTTTGCGTATGTATAAGTTGCATTTTCATTAAACACAGAACAGAAGCCACGAAATAAAAATGTAGGTAAAGCAGAACACAAAAAAATTACTTCCATTTATTACCTTAATTTTCTATGACCATGCAAATAACTGTAATGCAGCACGTTACATAGGTATATACCACTTTCTACTTTGATAGCGCGTTACGAGCTCGATATGTGCTTTGAAAAAACAAAATTGCCTTTTAGCGACATCTAGTGAATACGCAAACAACGAACTCAAGAAACTGAATGCTTCGTTTTGTGTGCGCCAATTATGGCAGAACGTAGTTCCGCTACTCGCCGCTGCTGTTGAAATTTATATATCTAACAGTTTACCATGTTGTAAGCAGATGGCGCTGTAATAAATATTACATAAGTGAACAAAAAACACGCTTCATAGCTGGTTATTTCCAATTGATAATGCGCTGCATAAATCCACACATGGTTACTTTTTCCCATAATAATATTTTGTTATAAATTTCCAGTGTCTATCTTGCGAGCCAATTATATTAGTCTGAATAAAGATTGATTGACTAACAAACACTAACGCACAATATTGCTGGGTTTTATGATGACACAATAGATTATAATTGTTTAAAATTAAGCCCTTTAACATCTT
This sequence comes from Plagodis pulveraria, assembly GCA_963890685.1. Classification (NCBI taxonomy): domain Eukaryota; kingdom Metazoa; phylum Arthropoda; class Insecta; order Lepidoptera; family Geometridae; genus Plagodis; species Plagodis pulveraria. The sequence continues at coordinate 2,605,579 of OY982963.1, read as the reverse complement.
ATAATTAAATAAGCGGACTAATAAAAGCCTTATAATAAAAATCCGCGGTTCCGCACCCACGTTATTATTAAATACAGTCATAAGTTAAAGTTCCTTAAAGAGAGAGACCGACCTGCGCATGGCCTGTTTTTATTATTTGTTGTTATTGACAGAGTAAGCGCGAAGCGCGAGCGTAGCGTCTCCATTTCAGCTCGGGCAAAAATGTTTTCATATATGTCTAATCGGCGAATATCTAGTTCATGTCAGGCATTCATCAAACGATTACCGTGAACGTTTGTGAGCAGGTTCGATAATTATTCATGAGCTTTTTGTTATTCAGTTTCTGGAAAATTTCCAAAAGCGCGTAGTTATAGGGGCTGAAAACGTGAAAACACATATTTCAGTAGTGAGGTCCATAGCTCACAGAGCCGCTAGTAAGGTAAATATTATACTTGATATGATACTTCTATGTAGTACCGATTTTAGGGTTCCGTATACCCAAAGGATTAAAACGGAACTCTATTAATAAGACTCCACTGTCCGTCTGTCTATCAATCAAATCCTCATTAACCCTGACAGCTAGTTATTCTGTGGCTATAACAACAAAAACTAAAAAACAGCCAAGTGCGACTCGGGTACGCGCACTAAGGTTTCGTACCCTTCGAGAAAACTAAAAAAAAGGTTATAAATATAGTGTCTAACTGCGATTCCCAAGAAGCCTGCGAAGCGTGGGACTTATGGCAATTTATATAATTAGTATTATGTTTCCTGAAGGGCGATGACATTAGCTTTGTCAAGTAACGATCTTATATAGTCAAAGATTGAATATCGACTTTTATTTACAGCTCTAATGTTATGTACATATATGAGCTTTTATCCTTATTATTGTTTATTAAATCGGGTTTTTTGTTTTATTTAATTTTTAGCTTTGATTTGATAAAATCAAAGCTAAAAATTAAATAAAACGGGTGTCGATAGACACCCGTTATTTTTTAGAGCCGCAGGCCTGAGCTTCACCGTATTGTGGAATGGCATTTTGTGCATGGCCGCCTGGCTAATGACCACCCTCAAGTAGAAAATCTGTCGCCAAGCACCTACCGGTATGTTCCGGCAGCTGTCCTTGAGAGCCAGTGACTCTAGGTTAAGCTTATTAACACCTTCGACCACATCATCACTTACCATCAGGTGTGATTGTGGTCAAAGGCCTATTTATTAGCAATAAAAAAAAAGTTTTGTAAAGATCTTGGTATAATAGTATTGGTATAAACCTTGGTAAAAAGAATGAATTAAATAAATCCAAAAGGCAAATGTTAATAAGGTAAAGGTCAAATACGATTAAAAGAATACCAAGTCTTGACTAAATTATTCAAAAGTGCACTCCAATATTCCGAACTTACGATTCTCAAAGTTAACGGGAGTTTTTATCCCTAATTAGGAAAGTTTGATTGTCTTCCGGTTTAATTCCGTGGATTGTTGGATGATCCGTCGATTTATTACGAAATGGGAACTGGAATTGGGACGTATTGTTTAGAAGTATTAAGAAAATAATTCGCAAAGTGAAAATTACGTACCTATTTGTTGTTTAGATGAAGATAATTATTTTAAGCTGATGTAAATAAAACCTTGTAGGTACCACATTTAGAGTGAGATATAAGCCAAAAAATAGGATGCTCAATAAGAACATTTCGATATAGGTATAAATGAACTTTTTTTTACTGCTGGTGGTATGCCTTTATTTACCAAACAATACACTACAGCTACTACAATGAAAGCATTTATTCAACCTACAAGCCATTGCAGAGTCACAGGCAGTCCAAATGCTTTAGCCCACTACCAGATGGCAGCGTGCCCAGCATGCTGGCAGTATTGCCCCGTTGGTTTGCAATGCTTATTCGTTGAGCCAAATAGGTGCCAGCATTTTGATGCCTCACATCGACCAAGCGCTCTGATAAGTTTTGGAAAATATGATGGGCTTGCGGCCCCCATGGACACAATTTATCCACACCTAACGACTCAAAATATTACAAAAATGTTATTTGTAATTTTGTGATATAATATTATTTGTAATTTTGTTATGTAATCCGCATAGTAGGCGTTATTGCAAACATAACAATATGTAACCACTACTGAGATTAGCATACATGCGCCGCTTGAGTTGCTCAGTCGAAGTAGCCGCCGCGCCAGCCCTCACGTTTTGTTTCAGAAAGATGTTTTAATATTGTTATGTTTGCAATAACGCCTGCTTAGAGATTTACATTACAAAATTCAACAACAACAATGTACAAAGAAACAAGAAATGTAACTATGAGAAAACAGCTAAGAAGAAGTTCTGACGATTCAATAGATCGGTCGTTTATATCGATCGACTCAGACTTACGAGCAAGGAGTTTACCGGACATCTCGTCAGCGGCGCTTACCGATTTAGAAGACCTTTATAAGGAGATCAGTTTTCTAAAATCTCAATTATCTAGCGCACATGAGGAGATCGAGGATCTATCTCTTAAAATTAGATTTCTGCAAAAAGACAATGAAGAAAAACAGATGACTATAAATAAATTCAAAAAGATCTGTTCTTCACCCGTGAGTACCTTAAGCAAAAATCAAAAGAAAGGGAGGTCATCAAATCAATTTATGAATTCTAGTGTCATTGACCTGCAATTGCCTGAGGAAGTGACTGGTACAGCTGTAAGCTGTCTATCTGAACCTGAATGTGCAGCAGAAAAAGAACCTAGTTTGAAAATTGAACCAACTATGGTTATCAGTTCTGATAAAGTTACTCAATCTAATCACTCATCACCAAAGGGAGCCACTAGTATCATAATATCAGAAAGTTCAGTAACTAAGCCAAAACTTCTTATCTACGGAACCCAGCAAATCAAAGGGTTGGCGTCATTCTTGAACCAGTTCAGACGTGATTTCTGCTCCAAATATGAAGATTACGAAGTTTTTGCATGCATAAAGCCTTTTGCAACTTCGGAAGAAGTATTAAAAGACTGCCATAGGCTAAATTTAAATGTAGAACGCGACCAGTTAATTCTATGTGTTGGAGAAAACGATAAAAATCCAAGTAAATTATTATACGAATTGTCCGGAGCATTTAAACGTTTGGAAGTATGTAATATTATTGTGATTAATGTAAATGATAATAGATATCTAGATGAAATTAAATTAAATAACTTGATAAAAACTTTATGTAAATATGCTCCTAACTGTGACTTAATTAATGTTCCAAAGATGTCAAAATTGCGCTATTTAACAGAACTCTGTAAAAAAATTAGTTTTATCGTTGATTGCAGATTTTATGATAACAATTACTTGAATCTAGATAAAATAAAAAGCTACCTCAATTCCAAAGATCATTATGTAAGAAAGGTAACAAAGCCAGTAAAGTCAAAACAGTTATATCAACCCACCTTGAACCTTTATTTCAAAAAAGCACTGCCTAAGACAACTGAAAATGTTTGTACCCAAATAATAAAAACCAAGCCAATACAGAGATCTCTGTTAGACTATTTTGCTATAGTACCAAAACAATCCAACAGAAAAAGTGATAGTAATACTTGTGAAAACAATTTCCGAAGTGGTACGTTTTTTCGCCCCTTACAGTAATGGTATTTTGACAATTTTTCATCAAAATATAGCCGGGCTGTTAAATAAGATTGAGTCATTGGAGTTATGTATAGACCAATTTTTACAAAAAAATATATATGTTGATATTATCTGTCTGTCCGAGACGTTTGTTAGAGCTGGAAACGAGAGTAATATTTCTATACGTGGTTTTAATTTGGTGTCGTCTTATTCAAGGAAAAATGAAAAACGCGGAGGCGTGTGTATTCTTTTGCGGAATAATTTGGAATTTTTGGAGCTGCCATTTTGCAAACAAATTTCTGCTGAGAAATATTTTGAATGTTGTGGAACCCATGTACCTTCACTAAATTTGTATATTTTATGTATTTATCGTACTCCAAATAGTAATGTTTATGTATTTTTTGAACATTTGGATGTAATCTTACATAAAATTACACAAAAAAGAAATAAAAAAATTATTATCACAGGTGACCTTAACATAGACACCCTAAAAACCAATAATATAACATCCCGTTTGCAGGATTTAGCTGCAAATTATAATTTATTTTTTCATATAACGAAGCCAACACGCCAAAAATCATGTATTGATCACTTCCTAAGTAATATTCATGAAGCTTCTGGAGAAGTCCATGATCTATATCTGTCGGATCACAACACTGGCCAAACTCTATCAATGCCAGTAGAGAAAAAACCAGCAACAATAAATCATTGGTACATAGAGACAAGAAATTACAACATGGAAAATATTCAAAAATTTCAAGATTGTTTGTCATCTTTAAGTTGGTCCGATGTTTTGGAGGCAAAAAATCTTAATGAGGCCTTTAATAACTTCCATGACACTTTCAGCTTATTTTATAACCTTTGTTTTCCAATAGTACGAAGGAAAATTAAAAGTTGTAATGGAGCACCTGCTTGGATTACTACTGGTATACGAAAATCTAGTAAGCGAAAACGACAACTTCGATTTCAATTTTACAAAAATAATACTGTCAAAAATAAAATTGTATTACAAAAATATAGTTGTCTACTAAGGAAATGCGTTCAAAGCTCACAACAGGCCAATAATTATAAATATATAAAAACAGCAAAAAATAAATGTAGAGCTACTTGGCAAATAGTCAAAAATAAGAGTGATTGTGTGCAGACATATTCAGGTATTGGTTCTATTCTTTCTGCTAGTAAAATTGTGCGTGATCCGTTAAAAATTGCAGAAGCTTTTAATAATTTCTACATTGGCATTACAGGAAACTCTGACAGTGATTCTATCGCTTCAACCAAGTATAAAATACCTATCTCAAACCATAGCATGTTCCTTGAACCGTGCACTGAAACTGAAATAGTAAAAATTATGAGGTCGCTCAGTAATACACGTGCTGTTGGTTTTGACGATATATGTACACGCGTGATTAAGGAATGTTCAATGATTATTTCTCCAATTTTACAATATTTAATAAATCTTTCCTTCTCTGCGGGCTTGTTCCCGGAGAGACTTAAACATTCTATTGTTCGACCTCTTTATAAAAAAGATGATAAACTTAACATGAATAATTATCGTCCTATCACTTTGATTCCCATCTTCTCGAAAATATTTGAAAAAGCCATGCACCATCGTATTAATGCATTTTTATTAAAATTTGCTATTATCAAGGAAGAACAAAATGGTTTCCAAAAAGGTAAATCAACAACTCTAGCGGCCTACACTCTTGTTAGTGAAGTAGTAGAAAAGATTGACAAACGTTTTCCTATTTCAGTGCTCTTTTTTGATATGAGCAAGGCTTTTGATTTCGTTAACCATAAAATGCTTTTAATCAAGTGTGAAAATTATGGACTTAGAGGACCAGTTCTTAAATGGCTTCAAAGTTACCTCACAAACCGTAAGCAATCTGTTGAGATAAATTCTCTTAATGAAAGGCACATTTCAACATCTTATAGGTCTGCCTACCAAGTTAATAGCAGTGGTGTACCGCAGGGAAGTATATTGGGCCCATTACTGTTTTTACTTTACATTAATGACTTGCCGTCGGCCGTTGACCATAAATGTATACTTTTTGCTGATGATGTGTCAGTTGTTGTAAGTGACAACAATAAATCCACAACTGATAAACATAGAGATCTGTTAAATATAGCTACTGACTCTATAGTTACTTGGTTAGAAACCAACAACTTACGCGTAAATATCTCAAAAACTAGATTTATAAATTTTCGTAATTATAACTCTATGAAAAATGATTTTAATGTAATGTGTAAGGGCCAACAAATAGATATTACAGATGAACACAAGTTTCTTGGCATGTATATAGATCAACATTGTAATTGGAAGACTCACATTGAGCATGTCTGTTCCAAGCTTAATCGATTTATATTTGCTCTAAAACGATTACGGCTTACAGTTAATCAAAGTGCTGCAATTACTGCCTATCATGGCTACGTAGCTTCAGTTCTGAGGTATGGTCTTCTACTTTGGGGAAACTCTACCGACGTCACGAAGGCGTTCCTCGTGCAAAAAAAATGTATCAGAGCAGTTTGCGGTGTCGGTCCACTTGTATCGTGTAGACCTCTATTCAAAAAACTAAAAATATTAACCCTTACTGGCTTGTATATCATGCAAGCAGGACTATTTGTAAAAGAGTATCCCAGTCTATTTGAGAAATTAGGAGATACTAAGTATCCTCGACTAATTAGTAGAGATCCCACCAGGCTACGTACGCCCATATGTAATACTGCCTTATGTAGTCGGAATTGTAATATTATGTGCATTAAAATATTTAACAAAATTCCCGTGGCGATCAGAGAGCTCCCATATAAATATTTTAAACTGAAATTACACCTGTGGCTGACTGAAAACTGTTTCTATACAATCAAAGAATTAATGAATTTTAAAACGTGACATCTAATTTTATTATAATATAGGTACCTACCTAATGTATGCACTTGAATTGAATTATAATTTTTGGTTTAGTGTGTATATTAAATTATTATATTATTATTTGACTAATAGTGACTAAGATAGTGTAATATTATGGTCTTGACATCTTTTACTTTTATAATTCTTTGACATTCATATTATTTAATTTAATTCAATTGCATTTGATTCATTGACATATTTTTTTTCTGTTTGCAAGTGTAATAATATTCATATTGTATATTTAATTTTTGTATGCCAATTATTGGTGAAACATGCTGAACCTAACTAATCATATAACAACCTTATTGTACCATGTTTCCTGCAAATAAACAAATTTCATTTCATTTCATTTCATTTCAAATTACAAAGTTACGAGGGTAAAAATTATAGTCATGTGCAGGATTCGAACCCGTGTCCATCTTTGTCATTCAGGTCAATTCGCCAAGCAGGCATTATTGCCAATATATCTAACAATATTAAAATTATGAGGTTGCGTCATCATTTACGAGTTTCAAACCAATTGCAAAATTGGTCTTGTTTGTAGTACAACGTACAATTGAACTATAGATCTCGCTACATCCCGATACGATGGTTGAAAGAACGACATCAAAATTTAGAGTTATGAGTCATTGTGTCATGTTAGCTCAATTGGTTAGGGCATATCCCGGCTAAAGGGGTGGATGGACGCGGGTTCGAATCCTGCACATGACTATAATTTTCTCTCGTAAATTTGTAATTTAGAAAGATGTGTTTTATGAAGTGTCAAAAAACCAGAGTCGGTATAAGGTCTTTTACCATCATCACACATTAGACTATTAATTCGAGAAAAGCTGAAGCACTCACGCTGGTAAAAGCACGACCGTACCGTTCAGGCAGGCATGGCAATTCAACGAGCACTTCGAGAGCAGAAGTGCCCATTCCAACTGAGTAGATCAACGGCAGTACCACACTGGCAGTGATATGAGTTAAGTATATTGTAAGATGAGAAGCGGATGGATCTATAAGGCTACCAGTTTTGAAAGAAGGGATGGGAAACAAAATATCAGATTACCACACAGAAACGGCGCAAATACGTGCACGATATTTTAACTGTTGCATTACGTGTATATGAGTGCGAGTCGAGCCGCGATCGAACACAGTCAATGTCCGCGCAGTTCTCTGATAAAAAAATATAAACAAGTGCAAACCAACATATCTCCAAAAGTTAAAATTATAACTATAAAAGTGTTCACCGGAAAAGTATACAAAGAATAAAATATATCATAAAATCTAGCATAATATCCAAATATAAACAAATCAAAACAGCGTTGAAACGTTAAATTCAAATCAGGCATCAACCTGCGTCAGATACCCCGCCAGCTGTTCGGCCGCTACGCTAAAATAGACCGTCCTGCTACGAGATTGGAGTTACAAACTGGACCTACGAATTACGAAGCTAAGGAAAAGATAAGTGAAGATTTATATTTCATTTTACTAATTACTTCAGGAATATACAATAATGAACTGCCTAGCCTGTAATGAACCTATACTAAATGAAGGAGAAACGCTAAAATGTACCGCCTGTGAAATGAACTATCATTATGCATGTTTAAATATTACATCAGCTTTCTACTTAGATAACATATTAGATATTAAAAAGTCATGGAAATGCCCTTCTTGCCAAAATGTCACCAGGAGACATAGAAATGATAATACGCCCGTGAGAAATCAGTTTTCAGTTTTGAATAACACTGTTATATCTCTTGATGACTCAGTGATGGACGACCGAAATAAACACCATCAGAGCACAATGTCAAATAATGACCAAGCACTGCAAAGTCCGACATTGATTTCTCCTGAAAACTCAACATTGTTAGAAAAAATTAGCCTCCTCTTGGATAGAAAGCTTGAAGAGAATAAAATATCTATACTTAGTGAGATAAAAAGTACTATTGATACTAAAATAGAACTAGTGACAAAGAAATTATACGAAAATATAACAAAAAAGACGGACATTCTGATAAATGACCAATCTATAATGAAAAACCAAATAACTACACTCAATAAAACGATAGAAAAATTAGAAGCAGAAATAAAAAAACATCAAAATGATATAAACCAACTAAAAACAAACACTTCAGGCACTGTGCAGCAACTCAGTATAGATAATTCAAAAAAACTTGTATTGTATGGCTTAAATGAATATGACTACGAAACAGAGACACATCTTCACCACAATATAATAAATATCTTTCAAAATATATTAAATACAGATTTAAGAGGGTACATAGAGGAATTGACCAGAATTGGGAGAAAAAACTCAAACCGCAGACCGATAGTAATTGAGCTTATCAGTAAAAATATGGCTAAATATCTACTGCAAAATAGTCGATACTTTAAAAACTCGGGACTATCAATATCCGAATTCCTGGATGAAAAGTCCCTACAGACCAGAAAAAACCTTCAAATACAACTTCGAGCAGCACGACTGGATGGCCACCATGCAGTAATTAGAAATAATAAACTTATAGTAGATGGGAACCTCACACACACTTACCTCCAAAATAAGTCATCTGTGTCTACGAGACCATCGCAACGAGAATCGCACGCTTCAACTTCCTCAATAGGCAACGCATCTTTCTCCGATCGCACTAGTACACAATCATATTCACGAACTCAAAACTATAACTTTCGCCACTAAACACACGGATTTCAACATCATTGTTCAAAATATGCAAAGTATTTACGGAAAAAGGGACACTGTAAAAGCTTTCCTACAAGAAAATTATGATACGGTTCACGTGTTATGTGCAACAGAAACGTGGCTGTCAAAGGACAAACTCGAACTGATTAATTGTACTGGATATAATATAACGTCAGCGTTCTGTAGGCAACAACAGACGGGAGGAGGAACTATTATATTGTTACGGGACGACTTTGAATGCACAAAGATAACAGAAATAGAAGATTTGTCAGTTGAATACTGTATAGAAATAAGTTCAATATTAATTCACAAACTGAATGTTTTATTAATTATAATTTATTGGAATAGCCATGGGGCCGATTTATTTTATAATCAATTAAATAAACTACTAGAAATAATAATGAAAAAATACAATTCGATTGATATAATAATAGGTGGAGACTTTAACTTAGATATAATAAAAAATACCAAAGAATCTACCGTATTGATTAACCTAATGCTTGAATATAACCTATGTCAATATGTAAATAAGCCTACTCGTATCACAAGAACAACAGCTACTTGCTTAGATCTTTTGTTTACAAACTGCAATAAAAACAAAATAAATGTATCAGTTCAAGATTACGGTTTTTCAGATCATTTAGGAATACATTTAAAATTGATTAATACATTAGATTCACATAAAAACACATTAATTTGGAAGGTAAAAAAACGATTATTTACTAAGCAAAATATAGAAAACTTTAAAAATAACTTGAAACACATAGAATGGGCTAAACTTTTAAATATTGACACCCAAAATACGGTAAACGATAATTTTAAAATTTTCAATGACACACTAATGGAAATTCTTGATCGCTGTATACCTAAAAAAATATTAAAATTAAAAGCAAATATAAAATACGCCTGGCTTACGGCTGGTATTAAGACTTCTTGTAAAAATAAGCGCCATTTAAAATCCTTGGTTACTTACTACAAGCACCCAATATTAACAAATTATTATAAATCCTATGTTAAATTACTAAAAAAAACAGTGAATAAATCAAAAAGAAATCTATATATTAACGATATGAAAAATTCAGATAATAAGACTAGATGCATGTGGAAAATTATAAAAGAACGCACTAATAAAAATATCAAAAAAATAAAAAATAATATAAGCCTAAAAATTAATAACAATATCATCTGTGAGCCATTGCAGGTAGCAAATGCGTTCAACGAGTATTTCGCGTCAGTGGGCGGTGCGTGTGGCGGTGGGGGGCCGGCAGCGCGCAGCCGGTTCCAGGAGACGCGCACTGATAATACTATGTACTTGAGACCAGTTGAACCACGCGAAATATACCTAACCATTAAACACCTAAAAAACAAATACAGTTACGGTGCGGATGAACTACCACCAATATTAATTAAAAAATGTGCAGAAGAATTGACCTTACCTTACTACTTGCTAATTAATCAATCGTTCAGTGAAGGTACGTTTCCTGATCTACTTAAAATAGCCCTTATCAAACCTGTCCATAAGAAATCCTCAAAACAAGACCCAAGCAACTATAGGCCAATAGCGCTTTTGCCTACATCTTCTAAAATATTTGAAAAGATAATGCAATTACGCTTGAACTCATTTTGCGAAAAATACCATATATTTGACGATTCGCAAAACGGGTTCCGAAAAAATCGCTCGACTGTTTTGGCAGTGTATAAATATGTACAACAAATATTAAACATAATTGATGATAAAAAATACGCTATAGGCATTTTACTAGACATGAAAAAGGCATATGACAAAGTTCAATTTAAAATTTTATTACAAAAACTTGATAACATAGGGATACGTGGAATTACGCATGAATGGTTTAGGTCGTACTTAGAAAATCGTAAGCAATACGTAGAGATTGAAAATTATGACTGGCACACCGGATTTATTAACGTAGCGAGATCAACCCCCACCCTAATAAATCATTCCATCCCCCAAGGTAGCGTCCTTGGATGTATCCTATTTTTAATTTACATAAATGACCTCCCAAAATCAATAAATGAAACATGTGTACTCTTTGCCGACGACATTTCTATCTTGACATCCTGTATAGACACTCATAATTTGAATAATTTGAATAATAATCTAACTGACATACTTAATAATATAATTAATTGGATGACTGACCATAACCTTGACCTTAATTTTCCAAAAACTAAAATTATGCAATTTAGACCCTACCAAAAAGCCCCCCTTGACATTAACTTCGTATATAATAATAATCGATTGGAATCCATTGACGCGGCAACACTATTAGGCCTAGAACTAGATTCGTATTTAAATTGGAAATCGCATATTCAAAAAATTAAAAGCAAATTATCAAGTTTTGTATATGCACTAAGAGAGCTACGACGAGCTACAGACGCTAACACAGCCTTAACAGCGTACTTCGCGTATGCATACTCCTGGTTCAGATATGGGATTATACTGTGGGGAAATAGTTCAATGATAGAAGATCTTTTTATACTACAAAAAAAATGTATCCGTATCCTTGCCAACATCAAAACCCCCAATATTAGTAAACCATACTTTCATAAACCATTTTTTATAAAATATAAAATTTTAACCATCTCGTCCATATACATATTAGAGACTTGTAAATTCGTCAAAAAATACCCCTTCTTTTTTAAAAAGGAAACTGATATGCCACGTAGGTACCCAACAAGATATCAACACAATTTAGTGATGACGAAATCTAGAATAAAAATGCATAGCTCCAGCCCAAATTCAATGGCCATTAAAATATTTAACCAATTACCAGTTGGATTAAAAGAAGAAGAAAATGAACATACATTTGAAATAAGTCTAAAAAACCTATTAATTAAAAAATCATATTATTCTCTTGACGAATTCCTTAAAGAATAATGTAGTATATTAATGATTGGAAATAGACCGGCCCACTCCTTACCAACATTGCTACACCCAAATAGGGTAATTATGTGATACCTATAACCTTGTGTTTATTTAAGATCTGCATGTACAACCACATAATTCTGCAATAAAATATTTGATTTGATTTGATTTGATTATATATAATATGGGGATAGAATTTCTAGACGGGTACAGTAGCAGTGTTCATTTCGCACTGTTCCATTATTCACGTAGAGACATAATTATGCAAATATATATATATATATAGAAAAAATTAAACATAAAGTCAATATAAACAATGATCAAATTACAAAATTCATAGTCAAATTTAATTTAAATATAAATAAAAAAAGAAAATATATATATATATATATATATATATATATATATATATACATATATATAATTCCTAAAATTAACTGAATAACCCACCCCTTACCGCACCGGGTGCAAAGGTACCCATAACGCTAGTGGCATTGCCGCGTTGTATGGCAATAGCCAATCTTTGTACCAGGTACGATCCGGAGCGGGAGTCACCCGTCTTCTCTCTCAATCTGCGCCCTATTTCGCCTATCAGAGCCCTGGCCTCAGTCCCCCAACACCCCATGGTCTCCACAGCGATGGGGACAAACAAGTAATTAGGCTCCATCGCTGTGTATTTCTGACGCTTCATGTTAGCGGCATGTTCTGCAGCAGCCGCCGGTAAGTGGACGGTGCGACAAAGGTGACTGGCGGCAACAGTACTGACGCACGTGGCGTCCCACACTAGGCACTTGCCATTTTTCCAGGGTACCAAGGTCAGCCCGTCCGGCCTCTTGCCGTCCGTCCTGGACAAACCAGGTGGCTCCAGTAGGCACGGTACGTTTGCTGACACTAAAGCTCTCCGCACTATGTCATTTAAGGCGTGGTGGCGTGAAAACCTCCCTGTGCAACGACGACAACTCAATGCGTGGTGGCCGTCGCTCTCCACCATCGAGCCGCAGGTGCATATGTGGGGTTCACACACCTTGCAGCCCAGACGGAGGGCCACTGCCACACGCAGAGAGTCATCGTCAAGAAGTATATATATATATATATCTCAATCTGCTCATAATTATTTAATTTCTTTATAGCTGATAGGCTAGGGCTAGCTTTAGACCGCTATATAACCTCAAGGTAAGTGATGATGTGTCAAAACTTTTCTTCAAGTTTAATTAATATTAATGGGTCTCAAGAACAGCTGCTGCAATACACTGTTAGGTGCTTGGCGACAGATTTTTCACTTGAGAGGGGTAGCTTGCCAGGCGGAGACTTGCAAAAGGTCCAAACACCTTGCTATTATGACTGCCATTCTAAAACAACAACCGGTACTTAGCGTGACCTCTGAAGTACGGAAGCGCTTAGTAGTACTGCCACTAGAGGTCACCTATTGAAGTCTTGGCCACAGCGGACGTTGCTTTACTTAGTTGATCGGCGAAGAACGATAAGGCCAGTTTCTCTACGAGCACTTCAAAAAACTTCTTGCAAGGACAGTAATTAATACAAAGGTTTGCAATCAAGCGAACAGTTAAGTTCGAATATATACAGTAAAGAATCTTCACATATTATTTCATTATTCTACACTTATCCCATCTATGTGGATTCGATATAATTTTGTATGTAATATAATATTATATACACTAAATATTGCAGTGTCAAAATATTTGGTTTTTGCTAGCGTTTTCACTAGCTGCGAACCCTACCACTTGGAGTTGCTCTCCTCTTTCGCCTTATAGAATGCCCTGAAACATAAGGCATCTACATCAGGGTATGCTTTCAGCGAGTGCTGGGCCAAAGAGCCGTGTTCGTTGAGAACCTGTGTCATGCTGAAGGTGTGCCTCCCATGCCTTCTTCGTACTGCGAGGTTCTATCCTCTAGGTGGTAAAAGCCGACGCCGCAGCGTCATTACGCCAGTGCACCACCATTTATGGCACCTGTCGTTTGTCCCGTTATGCAATGCATGGGATCTGTCACTCTACCAATCAGACAGAAATGCAACAAATATATTGAGTATTCGTACGGAACCCTCGGTCTTCAAGCCTGACTCGCCCGCAGCCGGTTTTCTTGAAAAGTGACTCAAGCTATCTCTAATATACATTACGTTTTCATTCAAAAGATCTGAAGGGATGAAAAGTTTTAGACAAGTCTCTAGAAATGCATTAAAATTCCATACTGTTTCCATTATTCCTAAGTAGCTACTTTATTTAAGCCTAATGAATTTTTCGCATAATGCGCCAGCAGAACCTCTGGGATTACTTCGTTCATCACTCGATTTATATTATTTATACCATTCTCATTGTTGAAAGGATATATTATGGACTTCGTAATGACAAGGAACTTGGCACTTCGAACCAGATATCCATTGTTGAACAAATAATTACAAATTACAGAATATTCTGACAGTTTCACCGACTTCTAAAAAAGGGGAATGCTCATAGGGCAAAGCACATATGCGCGTTTACAGAAATAACATATGTTAAGATTCCAGATTGCCTAGGAGTTAGTGGTTATCGGTATAGGCATATATTGAAGTATTTTAATAAAATGATTGGTATGAGTATAATACGTGTGTGGTACAAGTTGTCAACGCGTGCAGGTATTTCATTGTTGTAATTACGATGTTTTTCAAAATTTTGAACAGATGTTTAGTTATTTTATATGTTCGCATTGATTATGGATGAGATCATCAACGCACAGCTGTTAGAACATGTTATTTAGGCTCATTTACAATGAGTCGGATTCTTAGCACATGGAGATTTGAAGACAGAATAATTTTGTACCTAATCTGAAATGCTAATTTCCGACTATCAACAGAACATAAATTAAATATTTAAAAAAATTGCTGCCTACATGTGCTAATTGACGCATCTTCTAGTGCCTAGATACTAAGGCTGGTGGAGAGCAGAGTTCAGCAAGAATGAACGATTCAGCTCACAAACTCACGCACAGTAATACGAAGGGTTGATAATTCTAAAGAAAACTCGGGCGTTATTTTAAAGTATTTAGCAGAAAGGTAATCTCTCTATTGCTCATGGATGCCTGCGTCTATATGATCATTAAAATACTGATACACTCCTTTTAACTGTGACTCAGTTAAGTGCATAGCATAAAATTAATATAATTTGGAACCCTAAATAAGCAATATATTATTCAGCCCTGTCTATAGGAAGAGTTTTTCTAGAAAGACTACACAAAAAACACAAATCAAAACTGGGTTTCTATAATTTTTTTATCGATAGTAGATACAAAAATATTGTTTTATGCTTTCCGTGGCTCGTGGAAAACTTCTACACATTTACCCCCGCGTGGTGTGAGGTGCGGGTTATTGGCATTTCAACCAATAAGATGTACAGATTAGAGAGTCATCAGTATTTTTGTTCAATTTATCATAGTTTAATTTTTTTAATTCGATGATGATGTGGTCAAAGACAGGCTATATTTAGATTTACTGCCTCTCAGGAACTACTGCCTTATACTAATTGTATACTTGAGGGTATTATCTACCTAGCCCAGTGGGCATTCTTAAAATTACCTAGCACCATGCTATAGCGACTGTTATCCTAATACAAAATTCGTGATTGACGGCTAAACGTGCCCTCGGAAGCAAGTGCATGCTCAATAGTAAATGCCAATAGCGGTCACCCACAAGCCATGACAGAAACGAACGTTGCTTACCCACATAAAACCTTGGCCTATTGGTATGATGCCTCATTTGGATTGGGACATTTATACATTGTTTCGTTCGTTCGAGGTTCTTTCGAGGAGGGACTAGGCGCGGGTAGATGCGCCTAGTCCCTGTAGGAATTCGGGATGTGGAACGAACCCTCGTTTATGAAGACCAGCGTGAAATAGAGGGTTACTCGACTGTGATTCGTGACGCAAAATTAATTCACCTAACCTAACAAATGATATTTCAAACACTTACCAGTGGTTGCCCGGCACCCTCAAGAAGGGGTGAGTTCATCAAAGTTAAGTAAGTCAGTCGTCATATATCATGTCACTGCGTCAAGTAAATATGGAGAACTCCCCTCGTAGACATACAACTGCCACAGATACTTAAATTATTTTCAAACTACAAACTTTTTCACACAATTCTTACCAAAAAAGCAAAATTCACTTTGACTCCAAATCAAAAGCAAGGTCGACAAGATTTACAAGCACAGATCAAAGCCAAGTTGACAACTACAAAGATGGCAGCTGGGTACCTCCCAATCTATTATGCCATGTGAAGCGCTTGTTAGAATCATATCTTTGTTAAGGTTAGATTATCTTATTAGATTACTGAACTAATAGTACTTATTTAGATTACATTAAGCTAAGACTAGACTATTGCATCACCGCCTGACAAACATTTTATAAGCTAATGAGCCTATATTATAGCTTAAATAATGCTCTCTATCTTGACAAATCTCACACGCTCGTAGCGAAGTTCAGAAAGAAGTAGCGAAGTTAAGAACAGCTAAGTATACTATACTTAACCGATCAGCAAAGTTAAGCAACGTCCGCCGTGATCATGAGTTGGATGGGTGACCGTTAGTGATATTACTACTGAGCGCTTCCGTGGTACGGAGGGCACGGTAAAGCCCGGTCGGTCTCGGTTGTTGTCTTAGGATGGCAGTCGTTATAGCATGGTGGTAGGGCATTTTGTGAATGCCCGCCTGGCTAGCTACTACCCTCAGGTAGAAAATCTGTCGGCAAGCACCTAACGGTGTGTTCCAGCAGCTGTCCTTGAGAGCCAGTAATTCTAGGTTAGCCTAAATAACATCTTCGACCAAATCATCACTTACTATCAGGTGAGATAGTGGTCAAGGGCTAACCTATCAAGCATAGAATAAGCAAAACTATAGACGCGCAATCGGTCCAGAACATACATAGATACAAACATAGCATCACGTCTGACGATGGATTTTCAGTTTCTATGATATTTGTGTCTACAGTTTATTGTTTAGGAATACTAGACAAGCTCCCCTACGATTGCTTCCCCTACGAGACAACGTGTGTGTTTCTGAAAAAATTGTTGACGGTGTCAAAATACGGTCACAATATACTCTTCTGTACCATGCACATTAGATAGTCGCAATCAGGTTCATCTACCTCTGTCATCGTTAAACAAACAAATTTCATATGGACTACATGGAATGGGTAAAATGTAATATTCGATTTTCGATTTGTTTCATATAACACATTATCAGAAATTTGTTCTCGATTCCCGAGAGAAAGCTATCAGAATACAAATATAGGACTGTAATGAGATCTAGGCAACCTAACAACCTCGTTTCTTAAGCTTATTTCCGTTCTTACCCGCTTATGGTTGATGATTGTCAGGCACGGTTATCAGAGCGTAAAATATAGAAAAAATGGCCTGGAAGCCTTCTTCAGGATCTCGAGTGAGGTTCGCCCACCGGTGTTGCGTCGCGTTTCACACTGCCGACGGCAGCTCGCTGTCCTCACGGCCACTATATTCAAAATGAACCTATTTTTGATCCCATAAGCAATCAAATATTCGTTATTTTGATCAGACAAAAATATATGTTGGAGTTCAATATACTTGCTTGATTATTTTATGGTTCAAAACACGATTATTATAACTTCCCTCGCTTATAAAAAATCACGAAAAGAGAGAATTTTTTATCGTTTTTTAGGTCGTACGTATATTATATTAATATTTTACTTTAAAAATATATGTCAAAAAATAGGCAATGATGTTTAGAAGATTATTTTATGGTTACTTTTCCTCAAAATGGTTTAGTTTTTTTAATTCAATATTATATATAACAAAGCGGCCCGTCTGACTTGTTTCAGTCGTCTGGCAGACGAGTCCGAGATAAGACCTGTGTCGTTTTTGCCGACCCGCTGCATTGCCTTGTCAATTATCTGCTAGCGCCACAGTTTTGCAAGAGTACTGCAGAGAATCGCGTTCACTGCCACAGAGAGTAAGTACTGCAGACTTTTGCGTTCGCAGGGCGATACAGATTTTAATAGTGCTTTCCAACTAGAGACTTAATTGCCACAGTGCACGTCCATATGTGCCAAACCACCGCCTTAATCAATATTGATTTAATGATAACTTTGAATATTGGTAAAAAACGATTGGCATATATCACAATTGTATCACTTGCACACACTACTTTCAAATTTGGTATTTGATTCAAATCAAAAATAACTTTGAACATATTACAATAACAATTCATTTATATCGAATCAATCTTCGAATTGGGCTCCTCAATCTTTAATATCACAGTATACACGTAACAGAAGTGTAACTAATAAATATAGGTAGATTTTATGCTGAGTTTCTTTTACTTTTTTTTCTATTTAAAGATACCTAGATCTGATCTGAAGCAGTGGCATTGGCTATAAATTGTCGCGCAACAGGTCAATGGTTCCAATCCCACTGCCGGCTTGACCTTCACCGCATGGTGGAAGGGCATTTTGGTAATGCCCGCCTGGGGTAGAGATGGGAAGGAAGGAGGGCTGACATTCTAGCCCAGCACCCTACGGGCCCGGAAATTAGGATGACCACGACTAAGTTCAATAGCCTTGCCAATTTTACATGGAAAGAAAAGCTTTTCCTTTGCTTGAACCCAGATAGCGTATGTAGTACACCAAACAAGAAGTTAGGGCGTGCTCTGCATTCATCATGAAGCAAATGTGTTATATGATCCTTGTGGATACGTTCCACAACCACTCCATACTTTCGGTTTCTCCAATGTGATATTCACCACAACCAAATGGAATAATATAGACCTATAATTCCAAGGGGCTCCTTATCCTTGGAAGACTTCACTACTATTAATTTGTGAGAGTAGCAAAATACGGGGAGTCCGTGTCTACACAGTGAGACGGTGATTGAGAGATTAGAGCCATACTAATTTTCTATCCTCTCAACTAAAGATATCTTCGACTATATCGACTTATACGGGCACATTGTTGTCAAATTCGACTAGAAAGCCATCCTGATACAAAAAATATGGCATAACAAGGAGTATGATTTTAGCAGCTAGTCCTCCCTACCCCATAAATAGTATCAATGCTACTGTTCTGTTCTTTGCTAACGAGTTTGCTAACCTCTCGATTTGCTTCCACCTATGTAAGGACAAATTTTCATATTCACCAAACCGAACGACAGAAGCAGTGATGGCTCAGTGGCATTGGCTATGGACTGCCGCGCAGCAGGTCCATGGTTCGAATCCCGCCGCGGGCATGAGCTTCACCGCATGGTGGAAGGGCATTTTGCGAATGCCCGCCTGGCTCGCCCGACCATCCTCAAATAGAAAATCTGTCGCCAAGCACCTAATGGTGTGTTTCGGCAGCAGTCCTTGAGAGTCAATGAAATTAGAGGCGAAAATGAGACTTAACAAGATTGTCTCAAGGTGATGGGCGCAGTGCAGTTCGTCACTTGTGATGA
Source organism: Plagodis pulveraria (assembly GCA_963890685.1). Lineage (NCBI taxonomy): Eukaryota > Metazoa > Arthropoda > Insecta > Lepidoptera > Geometridae > Plagodis > Plagodis pulveraria. The sequence goes on along the minus strand of OY982963.1, from coordinate 2,586,093 downwards.
AATGCTTCTGTTATAGGCAGAGGATACCGCTTAACATCAGGTGGGCCTCGTGCATGTTCCGAAACAATAACAAAAAAAACACGACGGATGGACTTGCCGACGCAGTTGGAGTTTGACGGCTACAGTCACGGAGCAGTGCACGTACGCTATCGCTTTTCTACGGTGGCTGTCAAATTGAACTCTAGCACTGATCGTAAATATGCAAGTTCCATTTCCACATGTTGAGGATCACAACACATCTGTGCTTTGATCCTGGCACGGAAGCTCAGTGTAGCCGATGATGGAGTGAATCAGCTTTCATGAACCTTAGAAATTGTGCTTTATCCTATGTATGAAATTCGACCGTTTTATCCTCGTTTTACCAACACATCTAGGAAAGATTTTTTTCATAACAATAAATTAATGTCCGTTGCTCCGTTACAGTGTGAAATAAAAAATATTCTTACTCGTAGTATCTATTTATATACTACAAATTTGAATATTTGTTTAATTACCCATCATTATTCCAAAAAAAAACTAAACAAAGACGTGATTATCGATAATTTAGACATAAACTGATAAAACCAAAGTCATATCTAGAAATGTACAGATCCGGCCTTAACTCAATGGCTATAGATATATATAATAAGCTGCCTAATACGCTAAAAGACATTGAAAAAGTAGAATGTTTTATTAAGAATCTAAAATCCTTACTTGAATCTATATGTTATCTATACCTTAGAGTCCTTAGACGAATTCTTGAACGATAAATTGAATGATATAAAAATAGATCGTTCTGTTCCTACCATTGCAATACAGGGTCACATGTATAACACACACAAACATGTTAAATAAGATATATGTTGCTTTAAATAATTGAGTATTGAGAAAAGACAAACTAACAAAACAACAAAGCACATTTTGCATATGGGATTCTAAATGTGGCATCCATTTTACACTTATATTCGATAATATGGTTCCTCCTTGCGATTAAGATTTTATTGAATCTAGCAACATTATATCATTTATTTGGTGACTAGGGAAAATTTAAAAAGAAATCCTGTACCTACTAGATTTTTAAATCTTGAAAAACAATCTCATTCTGCTAAGGTTTAAAGAAATCTTTAAAAATCCGTTGCATATTTTCTCAACATTTCTCTACTGGCGTCACTCGTGCCGTGATAATCCGTACCAGCTGTCATTTGGAACCAGAAATAAAGGTATAAGTCCACTTCGTCAAGTACATATAAATAAAGTAACATAAAAATCGGTGAACCGGATGAACTGTTAACCAATGGGGAAGAAAGGTTCACGAGAGATTTTCACATTAAACAGGAAAACGTAGTGGTAGTTTGACTGACGATATCGTTAGAGTTGCGGGTGGACAAGCACCTAATAGTGTCCTTGCAGCAGACTTTGAGAGCCAGTACGTATTTATGAAATTACTTTGAGTTAACAACTGCGATGATGTCTTAGGGCGATGGGAGCAGTGTAGTTAGTCACTGCATCCGTTAAAGGCAGTCTCATGGGTGTCTCGTCACAATCCCATAAAAAAGTGGGTGATAATGAGAAGCGTAAGAGTAACAATCTGCATCTTATTCACCAACGCTATCCAATGGCCAGCATTGGCCCGAGATCAAAATATGAAAAAGTGGCGCAGTGAATACAAACTTCAGAAAACTAACGTTCCATTTGAATTATTTTCTTGATATATTTTTCTGTTTACAGATTTAGCCGTCGGAGAAGGGATTTGTTTCAAGCTTCTACGTAAATACATTAGCTAAGCTAAAAAGATGGTCTAGACTTTACTTACACTGCTGCTTTGCATGATAAGAAATAATGATATAAAATATTTATGCCTCTTTTTCATGTTATACTATGAAATGAGGAGACGATATACCAGGGCCCCAATTCTCTCAGCTATTGAACGGCGTGAACGCAATTTAATTGTTGAAAATTGTAGTTTTTGACAGTATCCGTAGTCTGCCCGCTATATCAGTTCGATCGCAAGTCAGTGGCTTGCTATCAACAGTTTTTGACATATTTGGTATGCTGTAAGCTATTTTGTTGCGATTGCGTCGCTAAAGTGGCACACAATATTTTGGAGGATTTTAAATAGAAAAATAGCTAAATGATTTAAATATATTTATTTCATGTATTTTTTGCTAGAAAACCAATGTATTGATGTTTTCATTGATGCTTGATTGATAGTAGTTTTCATTCACAGAAGAGAATTGGGGCCCTGGCTGATGGTTAGTTCACGCCGGTCCATTTGCAATTACAGTGTCAGAGTCTTCTCTTTGCATGACACTGCATAGCGCTCGTCACTTTGACGACGAGACGTAAGTTTTTATATCTTATCTCACCTGATGGTAAGTGATGATGTGGTCAAAGATGTTGTTCAGACTTACCTAGAACTACGGGCTCTCAAGGACAGCTGCCGGAACACACCGTTAGGTGTTTGGCGACAGATTTTCATCTTGAGGGTGGTAGCTAGCCAGGCGGGCATTCGCAAATTGCCCTACCACCAAGCTATAACGACTGCCATCCTAAGATAACAACCGGGACCGACGGCTTAACGTGCCCTCCGAAGCACGGAAGCGCTCAGTAGTCATGTCACTAGCGGTCACCCATCCAACTCATGACCGCGGGCGAAGTTGCTTAACTTTGCTGATCGGTTGAGAACAGCTAAGTAAACTCCGCTACGAGCACTTCAAAATTAATAATTAAATATTTTATCGATCCATTGAAATTAAAACTGTAAGTTAAACATATTTATGGAATCGTTTTGTAAAGCCCTTATTAACATTTTCGGTTCAACACTCGAAGAATTTTAAAGAAAAAAAATTATAATATGGTGACTAAAATCCGCCAGTTTGCTTTTTATATTTTTATGGATTTAGTGCCACTTGCGCCATTAAGACGAATGTAACGATACCTCATACATTAAAATACGTTAAACATTTTGAAAGTTATGTTTGAATAAAAAAAACTCACCTTCATATACATGAACCCTGAAATCATAACTCTCCTTTTTTGGATGCGTGTAATTAAATCATCTGTTATTGCATCTGTAACGCACGGAATTGACGTAGGCTACTGATGGATTTCGTTATAGCTAACACTAGATATATTCGATCTCAACCATATAAAGCTCTAATTTTCTCACAAAAATGTATTTTGTATCGATTTAAACAATAAAAATAGCATTAATATATAATTAATATCATTACAGGCACATGAGACCTAACAGTTGTACGTCTCAGTGTGACGGGCGCAGTGCAATTCGTCGTTGACGAAATGCATCTGTTATATGCAGAGATTAGTCCACTTAACATCAGGTGGGCCTCGGGCTTGTTCTGTCACAATAATATAAAAATTAAAGTATAATTACGGAGTAAGGAATGTAAGAAGCCTCACCAATGTAATAATAACAAATATTTTTAATATATTTTAAGAAAATATTAAATTAATATTTTAATAACACTCTTAAAAATAAAATAAAAAAATCTAGTGACAATGCCGCCTAATTTTCCTGCTAAGCCGACGTGACGTCACCAACGCCACACAGTCAAACCGGAAGAATATTCAACATATTTATTGAAAATATTTTTTATTATTAAATATGGATTTCCGCAAAGTAAAGCCTGAATCTATCCATTATCTTAAGCCTCACCAATTATTATAGGAACATTATTCGGTCACTGAAAAGTTCAGATTTTATTCATACATGTTCTTATTCATTATGTAAGTTTAACTAAATGTAGTAGTGATACTATAAATTATTGAACGCTCGCAATGGGCAGACTGTTGAAACTAAATTATGATATAACCATCTCTATGTACCTACACAGTTATTCAATAAAAAAATCTGATTTCTGATTTCTTTTATTTCAGTTACTGCGTTGCCTTTAACTTCCTCAACATCGCTTACGTTACTTAAAACTACTTAAAAATGCCAACGCGCCACAGTTGGCAGATGTTTTGTTTGTAGTACAAGAGGAAGGAAGGGGAGGGTATATGTTTAATTTTAACACATATAATACGTCATGGTTCCGCAATATATTTTATAAAAATTTAGTCAAACTTAGTAACCGTCGTCGCCGTAAACTCGCTGATATGGATCGGATACAGTTTAAAATAAACGGTGTTCAGTATTCAGGTATATATAGTTATTAATACTAAAGTCCGGCCGCTGAGAGAATGCGTTTGACAGTACGTGTTTTTATCGTCGTTGTGGCTTGTAAATGGAGTAAAATATATACTTATGAGTAAATGTTTTTTAAGCGTTTAAATGCCTGACTGATACATCATTATGTAATCAGACTGTCCATGTCGCACGGGGTAAGCAATATCAATAAAACGAACTGTCAAACGCATTCTCTGAGCGGCCGCACTTTAGTACAGTGTATGGGAATTTATGTATTTAGAAGCGGTAGAACTCTTTGTGCGGGTTTGTCCGGGGAATTACCCACTGCCACCATGATTATTCATATTTATTAAATTAGTACATTGTGGAATGTTTTGAAGCGCTCGTAGCGAAGTTTGCTTTGCCGTTCTGAACCGACCCAAAGTTAAGAAACTCGATACTCAATACTCAATTATTTATTGCAACATATGTAGCTACATGCAGGTCTTATTTAACATGTTTGTGTGTGTTATACATATGACCCTATAAGGGTATGGCAATGGTAGGAAATGGTTTGAAACACGGAACCTTAAAATGTATTTAATGTAGAATAAAATCGATTTGATTAACGTGGGTTATGTTTAAAAAATAAATAGGTGACTGCTCGTAAGTTTTAAATTTAAAGTTACATAAAGTCATATACCCAAGTTTCAAACGAAATTAGATTTTGCTATGGACGATACAAAATGTATAAAACGTCAATTATTGGTCATAGCTTGTTTAATTTCAAACGATTTTTATTAAATGTTGTGAATGCCAACTCGACCAATTATATTATACTTTTGTTAAACATTTCAACCAATATTTTCTGACATTTGATCAATAGTGGACTGTACAATGAGTGCACAAAACACGTCTAAAATTTTGGGTTTCAAATAATAATCCTGATCTATGGGTATTATTAAGACCCTGCCAAACTTTTTATATGAATTCTCTAAATTTAAATCTGCACCTCATTAAAAAAATTAAATTAAACTTTTTTATGCACTTGTGCTAAGCACTTATGCACTAACATTCCGTTTTAGTCCGCTTACGCCGCACATAACTTTACAAGCATGAAAAGTGAAAACAATGTTTTTCAACATTACTTTAAACAAATTCTGTGTATTTATTTTTTTGGAATATTTATATATATTTAATGGAAATATTATTTCAGTTATTTTCAATCTCATAATAAAAATATTAAAATACTCTTGACGTCAATGTACATTTTTGTTTTGTAATGGTCTCAGTGGGGAGCGAAGTAGACTCCAGCGTGACCTTGGTGGACTACCTTCGTACTTACCTGGAATACCGTGGTACCAAATACATGTGCCGAGAGGGCGGATGCGGTGCCTGTATTGTTGCTGCTGTGAAGAAGCCTGGAGGACCTATCCTTGCTGTTAATTCTGTAAGTGACATCAATGCATTATTTCCGGTCTTGAAATTGACTTCTTGGAGACATTGTAGTTCGTCACCCCACGTCGTTATAAAGTTTCTTTTTTATTCCTGATAGACTAGTCTTTGACCACCTATCTCATCTGATGGTAAGTGATGGGATGGAGAAGGGTCGAAGATGTTGTTAAGGCTAACCTAGAAGTACTGGCTCTGCAGGACAGCTGCCGGAACACAACGTTAGGTGCTTGGCGACAGATTTTCTACTTGAGGGTGGTAGCTAGCCAGGCGGGCATTCGCAAAATGCCCTACCACCATGCGAATATATTTATGGTATATTTATATACCGTAATTATATATTAGAGAATTGTGACAGAATACATTAAAATACTGTTGTCTTAGGTTTTCGCGATTATTACACATAGTAATTAAACAACTCTCAAATACAACAATAATGATAAATATACGCGATTTAAACCGTTTAAAGTTGTTTAATTGCTATACATTAAAATACCTTCAGTCAACCTATCAACGTCATAATATTTCGAAATCGCCAAGCTGTACAAACAACGAAACAACACAATTGCTCCATTTATCAAGGTCTAAAATGTTTCCGTTTATACCGTACTTATAAATAAATAAATTCCATTGGTAGGTACTCAAAAATCAAACATTTATTAATACTTTTAACGCTATCAACGTATAAAAAGAAATATTTATGGACAAAGAATCAACAAGACAGATTACAGAAAGCAGCTAGGGCTAGTAAGAAAGCCTTTGAATAGTATCTCACCTATTGGCAACTGATTCGGTTTTTGATATATCAATTTTAATTATTTCAATTTGTTTGTTATTAATAAGAGGTTTAATATTAATAGACTTAGATTCTTTTATTAGAATTTGTACACCACATGTGGCAAACTTGAGCTACTATTTAAGTTTCTGTACCATATAGTATGCTATTGCATAATGTGTACTCACCGTGTTCTAACAGATATATTATTTGAATCGTGTGAAATTCGTGGTCGAGGGTTGGTTAACAGGTTAAACCTAGAAGTTGAAATGGCTTCTAAAGGGGCTTGTTAACATATTGTAGAAAGACAGGGGATTTGCAAAGTTCCATTACATGCATGGTATTGAGGCTCAAGCCCGCACAGTATTCAAATCTAGAACCTTCTACGCAATAGTAATTTTTTTATGTTATTGTGACGGAACAAGCTCGAGGCCCACCTGATGTTAAGCGGACTTACCTCTGCCTATAACAGATGCTTTCATCACAATTCACGAATTGCACAGCGCCCGTCACTTTGAGACATAGTTGTTAAGTCTCATGTGCCTGTTATTTCACTGGCACTCAAGGGCTGCTGCCGGAATACACCGTTAGGTGCTTGGCGACAGATTTTCTACTTGAGGGTAGTCGCTAGCCAGGCGGGCATTCGGAAAATGCCCTTCCACCATGCGGTAAAGCTCAAGCCCGCGGCGGGATTCGAAACATGGACCTGCTGCACGGCAGCCCATTGCCAATGCCACGGAGCCATTACTGCTTCAAATTATATAACTAGTACTTCATAACAATATAACTTGACTACTATTTCAATATGAGTAGGGGTAGGTTCGATCCGATCCCATAAAACAAATCCCACTGAATATTTTTTTAACGGAACCCACAAAATAATATTCAGGTACCCCATCGAATCTCAAACAAAATCAAGTAATAACACAACCAATCGATACCGTTGTTGAACATATATTTTTAATGTTAAAGATTTTATTGTCGACCAAAGTGTACCCAGAAATTTTTGATTGGGAGATCAGAAAGTTCTAGGTGTATGAGGCACTTATCTAAAGCGGTATATTTATTAGCTACAAACGACCAAATACCAGTTTAACAATATAAGCAAATCTTATATCTTTTGTGTACGTAAATAATACTGTTCAACTTTGTCAAATCGAAATTCCTGCATTGATCACTAATTAATATGCAGAAAGTAGTAAGAAATAAGTATTAAGTGCTGAAAAAAAAACAATTCTTTTTGTACCGTCTCATAATAAATTCAAGAAGATATAGGCGGAAAAAATGTCTATGATATACCTCTATCACGATTATGCCAGCCTAGTATTTTTTTTAATACTTCCATATTTTGTTGTTTAAGTGTACTGAGTTGGGCTTGTGTCGTCTCCTAATGACTGCTGTGTTGTGTTTCTATAAGGCCAAAAAAAAACTGCATGTTTACCACTTCTACGGTTATACGAGTATAACCGTTGGCGTTAAAACTTGGCGAGCCAAGTGCCTTTGATTGAAATTGATTTAATGTCCATAAATTGCTTTTTCATAAACAATGAATCCATAAGCGTCTTTAGGAAGGAGTTTTGTATATTGAGATCAGAACGGAATTTTTTAATGTTGTGTTCCGATTTTAAGGATTCGATGGGAACCACCCGTTAGTAGTTTATCTTTTGCTTTAGGGATATTGATACTGGTAGACTAAATTAAGCTCAATGTTTATGGGTAATAACCCACGCCGATACAGATTGTCACTTTTGTGGCACAAGTTAAGGTATAGTTGTATAAGTTTGAAGCATGGATGGCTCAGTGGCATTGGCTATGGACTACCGCGCAGCAGGTCCATGGTTTGAATCCCGCTGCGGGCTTGAGCTTCACCGCATGGTGGAAGGGCATTTTGCAACTGCCCGCCTGGCTAGCCACCACCCTCAAGTAGAAAATCTGCCACCAAGCACCTAACGGTGTGTTCCGAAAGCTGTCCTTGAGAGCCAGTGAAATTACAGGCACATGAGACTTAACAACTATGTCTCAAAGTGACGGGCGCAGTGCAATCCATGACTTGTGATGAAGTGCATCTGTTATAGGCAGAGGTACGCTTAACATCAGGTGAGCTTGTTCCATCACAATAACATAAAATATGAAAATTAATATAAATATAAACAATATTGTGGGCGTTTGTTTGGAATCGACATCTGATTGTATTTGTGTCATGTCACATTATGACCTTAACAAAATCTGTGCAAACTATTGTCTAAGATTTAGCTTACGAAAATATTCTGTGCTCACTACTTATTGAAGACAATGACCTCCCCGCAGTATTGATAATACATATTCACCTAATGTAATACTGCCACTCGGAGAGAATAACATAACGTTTTCAGTGCTTGATCTCAATCACATCATGCCACGACTGGGAGATCACGACGATCGAGGAGGTGGGGAACCGGAAGAAAGGATACCACATCTTGCAGAAGACACTAGCTGATTACAACGGCACTCAGTGCGGGTACTGCAGTCCAGCATGGGTCATGAATATGTACAGGTAGCTACTATTGTCCATTATCTTCTATTTTTATTGCTTAAACTCTTTTTTTTTCTTTTTATTATGTTATTGTTAACGGCCTATAACAGTACATTTCGTCACAATTCACGAATTGCATTAGGCCCGTCACCTTGAGACATAGTTGTTAAGTCTCATGTGCCTGTAATTTCACTGACTCTCCAGGACAGCTGCCAGAACACACCGTTAGGTGCTTAGCGACAGATTTTTTACTTGAGGGTGGTCGCCAGCCAGTCGGGCATTTGCAAAATGCCCTTCCACCATGCAGTAAAGCTCAAGCCCGCGGCGGGATTCGAACCGTGGACCTGCTGCGCGGCAGTCCATAGCCAACGCCACTGAGCCATCACTGCTTCAATACTCGTTGCTATGGAACCTATGTGGTATTGAGTTCCTGTGAGTTTGTTAGATTAAGGAATAGAAATTAAGTTTATATAAACGAAGAAAGTTCAATCCTGGAGTGAGGAATCTTGCCTGGTAGGTGGAAGTTCTCACCCCTGTTACATGGGACCAAATCTTGAGTGGCAAAATGTGTATTTGGAGACCTATGCTTATATTTCATCGGTGATAAAATGCATGAATATTAGCTTTTTAATAGTGACATAAATTATAACATTTATTATAGCGGTTCAAGACTGCAGACTGTTTGAAATATTTTGTACTATTATGGCCCATGTTCTATTCATTTTTTTTATCAAAGTTATTAAAACTGTCTCCGTAATAACTATTTGCATATATATTTAAAAACCAGCGAGCAATATTTCATAAGGAGGTGCCTAACTTCAGTTATGATTGAAAGAGAGCGATTATAAAGAACAGCTGGAATATTCATTGCTAAAATTTTGCATCTCCCTGGGTGATGGAAGAATAACTTAAATAAAAGTAAGTTACCCTACGTTTTGAAAAACAAAACAATGCTTTTACACACACACACACCAATAAAGTAGAAATACGTGATAGAAAATATGACGCCAAGAACCTAACCATGTGATTAGCCAGTTACCCGTGAGAGTCATTCTAGGATAGAAAGATTGATACTAGTATATAAACCTTTGACAACATCACCTCTTACCACAAAGCGAGGTACTCATTCATATTTATTTTTTTATTCTTAGCCTTCTCCAGAAGGAAAAAAAGCCAACAAGACTCGAAATTGAACAATCTCTTATTAGCAACGTGTGCAGATGTACTGGATATAGACCCATTCTCGACGCTTTTAAAAGTTTTGGGTGTGATTCACCACGGAGTAACGAAATTTTGGACATAGAAGACCTCAACATTTGCCATAAAACAAAGAAACTAAGCGACAAAATCAGCTGTAACGAGGATGATATTGATGAAAGTTGGTGCGTGTTAGACGTAGAAGATACTAAAATTATCGAAATAAAACTAAAAGATGGTAAACAATGGTACAAAGTGCGTGATGTGAGATCGATATTTCAAATTCTAAATAAAGTTGGATACGATTCCTATATGTTTGTGTTTGGAAATACTGCAAAAGGTATATTTGAATTAAACAATATATTTTAAATTTTAAAAGTCAGAAGTACATTATATATCTAATAATAATTATTATATCGTATTTTCTAAAACTTATCAGAGTGCTTGGTAGATGCGACGCGTGATCAGAATGCTAATAGTTTAATAGTTTAATAAGTTTATTGTTCATTAAAAACACACACACACATAAATACAATACATTACTTAAGAGGTTCAAGATAACATGATATGTTTTATTCACTAAATTATACACCTGTATATATGGCACCTATTTGGGTCAAAGAATAAGCATTGCAATTCAACAATTCATCGGAGCAATGCTGCCAGCATCCTGGGCACGCTGCCAACTGGTAGTGGGCTGGAGCATTTGGACTGCCTGTGAGTCTGTAATGACTTATGGGTATCTGAGTGCTTTTATTCTTGTAGCTGTAGTGTTGTATATAGTACGTAGTATTTTGTAAATAAAGGCATACCACCGGTAAAAAAATGGATTCTGATTTATAAATTATAAGTACTATTACATGCTGAACAAATAAAGTGAAAGAGCGAAATTTCTTATCGACTTAAATCGACCAATCCATAAAGTTGTATACATATACCTAAAAATATTTTATAATTTTAGGTGCTTATCCAATTGACAAATACGCCGATGTTTTAATAGACATTACTTCAGTTGAAGTACTGAAAGCCGTTAAATTAGATCAAAATTTAACCATAGGAGCTGGACTTACTATTACTGAACTCTTGGACACATTAGAAATTATGGCTAAAGAGGAAGGCTTTGGATATTTAAATAAGCTGCATAACCACGTCAAAACTGTCGCACATATACCTGTTAGAAACGTAAGTGAGGAATGTTATAACATATTGCTGTAGACTAGGTAGTTTTACTATTTCGTTTTCTTCTTTCAGGTTGGAAGTATTGGTGGAAGTTTAATGATAAAGCATGAGCACAATGATTTTCCATCTGATTTATTTGTTCTTTTTGAAACTGTTGGCGCTTACATGACACTCGGTAAGGGTGTGACTAATATAAACGTATTTGATTTAATAAGTTGGCATCGTTCGGACCACTACGTCCTAGTTATGAATGAAATTCTATTGTTATCATTTTTAGAATAGAATAGAATAATTTATTATCAAAAAACTACAGTAATAGTACACGCTTTAAATAAAATAATACAATAAGTAACTTACGATTACAATAAGTACAAATAGAAACGATGACAGCTATGCTAGGTCGAACCTGTGTTACAGTTCGACCAACTTATCTGTTCAGGCGGCAGAAAAAAGAACTACAAAATTCCCTCAAATTGTGGCAGTTTGTAGTTGATTTCCTTGACCAATAGCGCCCTCGAGAACTGCACAGTTAAGTTGGTGGTACTATACAGCTGTCAGCAACCTCCCACTGTAAGGCACATTCCGACGATTCCATAATTTTACTACTTTTTAAAGCACATAAACAGCACACCATTACTACTAAACCACTTGAAACATTAAACACACTCTATAATTTGTTAACAAACGCCATCACAACATTCCTTGACCACTAAATTAAAGATCTGCATTAAAATTGTAGGGTAGACAATATAGTAAACATGAATTGAGTAAGTGCAGTCATAGATAGCAGCATTCATATGTGTGCGTGTTTAGTGATCATTATCGTCGATGCCAATAGGTTAAATACATACCCAGATTTTTTTGTGTGTCTTAATTATTGATGAAAATTGATTTGTAGTGGACTCTAAGGGTATGATTTCAAAATTATCAATGCAGCAGTTTCTTGGAGAAAATATGAAGGGAAAATTGATGGTCAATATTTTGTTACCACCCCTTAGCGACGAATACAAGTTATATACCTATAAGGTGATGCCGCGATCTTACAATGCACATGCTATTGTCAATGCTGGCTTTTTGTATAAGCTCTCTTCGAACAATATTGTAATAGAAGCCAGGATTGTATATGGAGGACTTTCACCGTCTTTCATCAGAGCTCAAAATACGGAACGGTATTTATTTTTCTATATTTTCTTGTGTTGAACTTATCCAATAACTAGATATACTCGTATTTTAATCATTCATTATTTTGTTAGAGATGGAAATGGCTTGTAAACTTGTCGCTTTTGAAGCGCTCGTAGCGAAGTTTGCTTAGCTGTTCTTAACCGATCACCAAAGTTAAGCAACGTCTACCGCGGTCATGAGTTGGATGGGTGACTGCTAGTTACATTACTACTTAGCGCTTCCGTGCTTCAGAGGGCACGTTAAGCCGTCGGTCCCGGTTGTCGTCTTAGGATGGCAGTCATTGTAGCATGGTGGTAGGACATTTTGTGACCTGGCTAGCTACCACCCTCAAGTAGAAAATCTGTCGCCAAGTCCCTAAGGGTGTGTTCAGGCAGCTGTCCTTGAGAGCCAGTAATTCTAGGATAACCTGAACAACATCTTCGACAACATCATCACTTGCAATTAGGTAAGACAGTGGTCTAAGGCTTACCTGTCAGGCATAAAAAAAATTATAAACACCTGTAGTACTCAATCATGTAAGGTATTGGGCATAATCTTAACAATGTGTAACGTATTGTTTTAATAACACCATGCACTATGTTTTAGCAAAATATCCTTAAACATAATTAAGTATAATGATTGAATCACACTGATTGTTGAACATACTCTTTTAAAGAATTGCTTCATAAAGACGTGGTGATGTGTCCTTATCATAAGTATCATGTTTATGAGAAAAACTTGCAATTAAATCCAATCAAACTTTTGTATTATATATTTACAGGTTTCTCAAGCGAAAGCCGCTATTTAGTAATGATATTTTACAATCAGCATTGATTGTTTTGGAAAAAGAAATTTTGGTAACAGAAAACCCACCACAGACAAGCGCAGAGTACAGAAAACACTTGGCCTCTGCATTATTTTACAAGGTAATATGAAACACCATATTTAAAAATAATATAAATCTGAAAGTGTGTTTTTTCGTTGTTCTATCTAAAACATAAAAATGAAATTTGAGTGACAGTGATAATAAAAGGAAATTATTGTGAATATTATGAGTTTTCATTTCGTGAAAAGATTTCGTTCTAAATAAAAGTGCGAGATCGATGGAAGTATAAAATTTATTAAAATTTAGTATAGTCAAACCTACATTGGTCATTACATTTGTTTTGGGCTTATCTTCTGAAAATATAATAAGTATATATAATAACGACTGTCCAGTGGATTATATATTTTTAATCATTGCTACAATAATTATTACTATGCAATTTATTGTTTTTGTTTTTGATGTTGTTAACATTGACGAAAATTTTACTACTTTTATTGCAGGGATTGATAAATTTGTGTCCAAGGGAGATATTAAATCAGAAATGTATTTCTGAGCGTACCAACATTTACGAAACCAGGCCTGTATCGCAAGGAACACAGGATTATGATACAGATCCAAAGCTTTGGCCTTTGAACCAACCAATGCCTAAGGTTGAAGCATTAGTAAGTTCAACATTGAATACTTTATAATAAATTTAGGTTTAAACAGTTTACTTTTTGTAAGCAAGTTGAAAAGTCTCCAACACCTGTATGTTTTGGCTATTCTCAAGACCAGTATATATTCTAGTTTAAGCCTGTTTACCATTTTCGTGAGCATTGCTTGCCAATCGTAATATAATGGACGTAAGATTAAAAAAAAAATTTGAATTTGCACCCTTTTTACCGCAAAGAATCGATACATCTTTATAGATATCTTTCTTTATATATTTGACTCTGCAGTTCAAACAGTGTGGTCGTTACGTTCAGTTTAGTGTTACTCAATATCCACCGATAATAGTGCTAAGCAAAAATGTCTCAATCTCAGACTTATATTCAAGCCTATATTTTACCATCAAATAAACATTACAAAGGTACTTATCTATATCAGTGTAAATGACGCCATTTTAGTCCCAACTGTCACAGACACGTTAAGTCAAGCAAATACTAATGTTTTTTATGCTTGATAGGTTAGCTTTTGACTCACCTGATCACTACCTCACCTAATCTTAAGTGATGATGTGGTCGAAGATGTTGTTCAGGGTAACCTAGAATTACTGGCTCTCAAGGACATCTGCCGCAACACACCGTTAGGTGCTTGGCTACACATTTTCGTAAAATGCCCTACCACCATGCTACTACGACTGCCATCGTAAGAGGACGACTGGGACCGATGGCTTAACGTGCCTAACTAGCTAAGTAAACTTCACTACGAGCGCATCAAATTTTGGTTTTCAATTTTTAGTCTTGTTATTTTAGTTTTAGGTCGAAAGAAGTTCTTCGAAAGTTCTATTCTATTATTATTGCTATTATACCATTACTTTATTTAGCCCTTTGCGGATTATTCATTTTGCTCCTAGATACAATGTGCAGGAGAGACAAAGTATACGGATGACATGCCGACCCAGCCTTACGAGGTTTATGCAGCGTTTGTACTGACAACCGTCGCTCGAGGATACATTGTTAACATCGAAGCTGAAAATGCTTTGGTAAGAACTAAAAATAAAATATGATATAGCATCTATTATTTAAAATATACACTTACAATAAAACGATTTAACGTATGTTTATTCACAGTGCTTTTCATACAAGCGTACTTCCGTCATAATTTTAAATAAAAAGTTCTAAAACTCGCTCTTATTCTGTATGCATGTCGTTGAGCTCAATATTTATGCGTTTTTTTGCTATCAGTAAAATTAATTTTCAAAATTATATCCAAAAATCGTTGTATTTTGTATGAATATTCTCACTTTCACGTTTAGAGGTAAAATAAATAAAAAAAGGAAAACTGGCCAACCAGAAACATAGATATTAGCACAATGTAAAAAATATATAACGTTTAGAAATTTCACCAAGTTTGAACACTTATGTTTAAAATATGACGACACTACGTTTATAATGACGCTATAAATACAACTGCCTAAGTTGTAAGCAAGTTATATTTAAGTAGTTTTATCGATATTTAGTTAAGAACACTTTTCTATAAAATCTTAAATAAATATTATAACATACTCCTTGCAAACGTACTAAACTAAGTAACATTAAACAATACTCGAAATTAAACTCAACTCAATTACTCAATTACAAAATCACAATCATAAATATATGATAGAAAAAAATTAAGTCATATGCGGATTTTGTAATGTAATCCGCATAGCAGGCGTTATTGCAAACCTAACAATATTAAAATCAATGACTTAAGTTATATTTTTATATTATTTTATATACTTATTTCATAAGTTGAGCATGTGTTCTGAATAAAGTTAATAAAAGTTGAAAGGAACTATAAAATATCAAAATTGACAATTATGAGCATATTGGCATTATTGTAATATCACGATGTAAACAATAACACAAGCGAATATATGAATAACTAAAAGAGGCTGTTAATTATATAGCATTTTGATAAATTCTGATATATTTCGGGTCACCAGGACCCGGTTTCATAGTCTACGTAATTATTTTCACGTCGTTAGCACCAGTAAAAGTTAAAGCAAAACTTGTATATGTAAAAATTATATTTAATGAAATTGTATTTTTTTAGAAACAACCAGGTGTAATTGCTTTTTACACTTCTAAAGATATTCCTGGTCTAAACTCATTTATACTAAATGGACCACTGTACAAAGGAATTGAAGAAGTTTTTTGCAGCGGTAAAGTGCAATACTACAACCAGCCTTTCGGAATTATAGTAGCAGAATCTCAACACATAGCCGAAACCACGGCAAAAATGGTAACAGTAAAATACAAAGACATTAAAACTCCAGTCATAGATATCAAAGATGCAAAAAATTACTCTACAAGATTAGAACTTTCTGTGACCGTTGATGCAACCGATGAAGGAAAAGATGTTACGAAAATAATAAAAGGATACAATACAATATATGGTCAATATCATTTCATGATGGAGAATATAGCATGTGTAACAAGACCTACGGAAGAGGGTTTAGAAGTTTTTGTAACATCACAGTCTGTAGATGTACCACAAGTCATGATATCAAAAGCTCTGAATATTGACGAAAATAGGTAAGTTGGCAATAAATAATTTGAAAAACGAATACTTGTAATGAATAATATATAACAACATAGATTTTTAGTAACGTTTACCTTACACACAATTATTATATCTTCTTCTTAGTCGTATCCTTATGACTGAGGGACGTGATTATGGCGTGCAGCCTGCGCCACCACTGCTCTCCAAGCTGACCTGTCTTGCGCCATCTGAATAACGGCTTGAAGGGTTGATTGTGTTGCACCCTGTATCGCATCTGTCTATCGTGTTGGCGAGAGGAGTAAGAGGGTACGGTAGTTCCTACATTTGCCTTTTTGTGCAGGGCAACCACCGTCGATTCAGTCCAATCTTCTGGCCATTGACTGTTCTCCAGACTTTTTGAACTTTTGTATGGATGATTTGAATAGCTATAGATCCCACGTTTTGCAGCATTTGGGCTGTAACTCCATCATTGCCGCAAGCCTTGGGCTTAGGTTATGGCGAAGGATGTCAGGTTCTCTATTGGTATAGTCCAATCTTTCATCCTCTCCGGAGCTTTTACTATAAAGATGTTGAAAGTTCACCATCTCTCCAAAATTACTGTTTTCTCAGTGATAAGGTCTCTTTTCTCGTTTTCGATAGTCCAATGCTGGGGTTTGAATTGTTTCGCTAAGATTAGTTTCAAAAAATTAAGAACTTTTCGAAACATATCACGAGTGTGAGCGGCTTCGGAGCACTTCTCTATGTCTTTGCATATCCCATTGATGAAATGATCTCTGTCCCCCCTACAAAGTCTCTGAATTGTTTTTTTTAAGTCAGCATAGTGGTATCGATCTTTTTCTGAGCAAAAGCTTGCTTTGAACGCTTTCCTCTCTTCAATATTACCCCTTGTCTGTACACTGATCCATTCAGCTTTGGAAGAAATGACCTTGTGATTTTTTTCTGTTTGTGTAGCCACTGGTTAGATAGCAGACTTTAATTTTAGCCATGACACACCAGGAGCCTCGAATAAGTCAATTTCAAGTGTATTTTTTTATTATTAATACTACTTAACCGTATTAAGTTAAGAAATTTGGCAAATACAAACCAATGCAAAACTTGGCTTATGCTAGCATAGAAACTAGCTCTCAAGTACAACTACTGCAATACACCATAAAGTGCATAACATTATGTTTTTAAATATATTTTCAGAATAGATGTCTACGTGCGTCGTCTTGGAGGTGCATTTGGAATGAAAATAACTCGTTCCACGCAAGTAGCTGTGGCTTGCAGTCTGGTGGCTCAAAAGCTAAACCGTCCTTGCCGAATGGTTTTGCCCTTACAAACCACCACTAAAGCTATTGGCAAAAGATATCCAAACCACAATGATTTCGTTGTGAGTAAGATAAACAGTAATGATACAGTCTCGTCGAAGTATTATTGCAACTCGTAAAATTTATTATTACTATATTTTCCTATTTATGTATTGTTTTTGAATTGAGATAGTTTAGAAGTTATGTTTGGTATTGAAAAATTTATATTGAATCTATGCATGTAAAATAAATTACAAATAATTTAAAAATATGTTGCTTGTTTGAAGCGAAGAAGAAGATTATTTAAACTGTTCTCAACCGATCAGCAAAGTTAAGCAACGTCACCCGCGGTAGTGAGTTGGATGGGTGACCGCTAGTGACATTACTACTGAGCGTTTCCGTGCTTCGGAGGGCACGTTAAGCCGTCGGTCCCGGTTGTTGTCTTAGGATGGCAGTCGTTATAGCATGGTGGTAGGGCATTTTGCGAATGCCCGCCTGGCTAGCTACCACCCTCAAGTGGAAAATCTGTCGCTAAGCACTTAACGGTATGTTCCGGCAGCTGTCCTTGACAGCCAGTACTTCTAGGTAAGCCTGAACAACATCTTCGACCACATCATCACTTACCATCAGGTGAGATAGTGGTCAAAAACTAACCTATCAGGCACAAAAAAAACGCCATTATTGTACAAAAATAAAATAATATTTATACATTGGAGTATATTACTAAATTTCGAAAAACCTTTCAGTGTCAAGTCAACAGCAAAGGCGTTATCCAGAAGTTGGACTATACGTTATATTATGACAATGGATACAAAAGATCTGAATTGCTGTCAATTTTGAGTAAAGATATGTTTAACAATTGCTACAATAAAGCGCGATGGAACTTCAAGTGCTTCGATGTGATCACAGATACTCCAAAAAATACTTCATGCAGATCACCAGGTAAGGTTTTTATCGGATTGTGTCGGAAATTGCATGAAGCACACGAGGGCGTCAAGTCTGCTAATCAATATGAATCTATAATGGACTCGGCCTGGTCAATTTTGACAGTTTTCGTAGTCTACCAACTTCATATCGTTCACATTGATTCAATCTCGGTTTCATATGAAATCGAAACGAAATAATAAAATAATTATAAATATGAACGAAATTGTTTTCTGAATTACCTTACTCATCTCTTTTTATTTTTTGTTGGCAATATCGTCAAACCAGCATAGATTCATCATAGGTACCAGCCTATATTCATATTCATACGGGATCAGCAGACTACTAATTCTGTCTTGTATGAATCTTGAATAAATCTATGCTGAATATGAACATGGAATTAGCAGACTTGACCCCCTGATGTACGTATGAACCGATGCAAGTCATCACAAGTGACGAACTGCACTGCTCCCATCACCCAGAGACATATATTTGTTATGTCTCATGTGAGATAGAATTTATTCAGATAGAAATATGTATGGTAACAGAATTTCCCTGGACAAACTAATTCTCAAAGTTCTATTGCTATTAAGCCAAAGTGGCGTCATAAGTGCCATGTAGCCCAACAAGAACAGTTTTTGAAGCGTTTCCCTTATACGCGCATCATCAGGAGGTCTTGACTCTACAAGATCACGATCGAAAATAGCATAAGAAGAAAAATTTGCTAAGTAGGAAAATGAGACGGAATAGTGACTACTTTATCATTTATATATTTATAAAGTGTTAACGTCCGCCATGGTCATGAGTTGGATGGATGACCGCTAGTGACACTATTATTGAGCACTTCCGTGCATCGGAGGGCACGTTAAGCCGTCAGTCCCGGTAGTCGTCTTAGGGTGACAGCCGTTATAGCAGTAGGGCATTTTGCAAATGCTTGCCTGGCTAGCCACCACCTTCAAGTAGAAAATGTGTCGCGAAGCACCAAACGGTGTATTCCGGCAGCTGTCCTTGAGAGCCAGTAATTCTAGGTTAGCCTGAATAACATCTTTGACTACATCATGACTTACCATCAGGTAAGATAGTGGTCAAAAGCTATAAGGCTTAAAAAACAGATTTTTGAAGCACTCGTAGCGAAGTTTACTTAGCTGTTCTCAACCGATCAGCAAAGTTAAGCAACGTCGCGCGCGGTCAAGAGTTGGATGGGTGACCGCTAGTGACATTACTACTGAGCGTTTCCGTGCTTCGGAGGGCACGTTAAGCCGTCGGTCCCGGTTGTTGTCTTAGGATGGCAGTCGTTATAGCATGGTGGTAGGGCATTTTGCGAATGCCCGCCTGGCTAGCTACCACCCTCAAGTGGAAAATCTGTCGCTAAGCACCTAACGGTGTGTTCCGGCAGCTGTCCTTGACAGCCAGTACTTCTAAGTTAGCCTGAACAACATCTTCGACCACATCATCACTTACCATCAGGTGAGATAGTGGTCAAAGGCTAACCTATCAGGCATAAAAAAAAAATAAGTCTCAGTTCTGCTTAATTTTTACTCTAAGTCAACCTTACATCATAGACGCCACGAAGCCTAACTAGAAGATTTGTTTAACTCTGAGCGCACGATTGATAACTTACTAAAACTGTGGTCACACTATGGTGTCCGTTTGTTTGGACCGTTTATCTTACAATAATTTAAACTATAATACGATTAAGTTTTTAAGCTTTTTTTCATAATATATTATTTTAATAAATATTTATAAAAATACAATAGTTTAATAATAAAAAGGATCCATAAACATAATATGCGGTTACTTCAAAGTATTGATAAAATTAGCACCT
The DNA here is from genome assembly GCA_963890685.1 of Plagodis pulveraria. Classification (NCBI taxonomy): domain Eukaryota; kingdom Metazoa; phylum Arthropoda; class Insecta; order Lepidoptera; family Geometridae; genus Plagodis; species Plagodis pulveraria. Next base: position 2,565,656 of record OY982963.1, on the reverse strand, counting down.
AATATGAAATACCTAAACAATGAAAGGAATCAATAATATGATATCACCAGATAATGTAAAAAGCTAAAAGCGCTCTAAGAAAAAAATCTTGTTATTAAGATTTCTTTTTTTTTTATTCACTTAAAAGTATATTTTATTTTGCTGATACATTAGCTTTTAGCCGCTTACCCCTATTTATAATAAAATGAATAGATTCAGGCGTTACTTTGCGAAAATCCATATTTAATGATATCAAACATTTAAGAAATATTTTATGAAAACATTTAGTTAATATTTTCATAAAACACTTAGAAAACATGAAAATATATCAGGAGTAGTATAGTCACTTTTTTAAATTGTTTTCTTAAAATATGTTTGTTACTGATTTAAATATATTCAAATATATAATTTAGGGGCAGATAACAGAATACCAAAATAAAAATAGATATTAATTTAATCCTTAAAAAAAATTTAAATTGCCATAATGTTTAAATTTCAGGGACATTAGAAAACGTTGCAATGGCAGAAAACCTCCTGGAAAGAATATCTTACGAGTTAGCACTAGACCCATTTGATGTCCGTATAAACAACCTTGACACAAAATACAACCACGATATAAAAGAAATATTAGAGAATCTGAAATCTTCTGCATCATATAATAAAAGAAAAGTTGGCGTAACTGATTTTAATTTAAAAAACAGATGGAGAAAGCGAGGACTGAGAGGCTCATTCCTTCGATGGCACTGTTTGGGAAGTTTAAAATTAGATATCAATGTGTCAGTATTCCACGCGGATGGAACTGTCATCATTACGCACGGTGGAATAGAAATGGGTCAAGGAATTAATACTAAAGCTATACAAATCGCTGCATACATTTTGAAGATACCAATCACAAAAATTCAAGTGAAAGCTAATAGCTCTATAATAACACCTAATGGTGGCCTTACTGGTGGAAGTATTGGATCTCAAAATGTGGGTTTAGGTGTCAAGAGATGCTGTGAAGAACTTGTGAAAAAATTAGAGCCCATAAAGAAACAAATGAACAATCCAACGTGGGAAGAGCTCATTAATAAAGCATATGAATCCGATGTGGATCTACAGGTTCATGATTTTGTTGGCTCCGATGACGCTCATGATTATGAAATATTTGGAGTAGCTTTAGCTGAAGTTGAAATTGATATTTTAACGGGAGAGTGGGAAATTCTAAGAGTTGACATTCTACAAGATGTCGGTCAAAGCGTCAGCCCTGAGATTGATGTTGGTCAAGTAGGTATCAGTTTTAGGTAGAAGTTTATATTTTATCATAAGTTTTATGTTAGTTTAGTTTTTTTGTTGTCTACAACATCTTAGTAAAATATTGTACATGTAAGAGGTAGGTGGACGTACAATCACCATCTTTATAATCAGTTAGTTTTTTTTTGAGGATTCTGTACCTTTAAGGCAAAACGGAACTTTATAATTGATTCATTTTCTGTTTATCTGTCAATTTGTTTATGTGTCACGGGTATCTAGTTCGTTGAAGAAATGAGGTACACACCTAAAAATATCATATTTTGCTGTAGAAGGTTGACCCAAAGGGAGGGGAATTAATTCAAATTAATTATTTACTAGAGAGCTCAATTAAATAGGAAGGCAGACTAAATAATAACCTTATTTTACATCCTACCGTGTGAGATGTTATCGCCTAGAGTTCATTGAATACCTATTGTGCAAATATTTATTTTCTATATGAAAGCTTACTGTCAAGGCTATCATTATTAGACCACTTTTGTAATGGAGTCTTTCTTAAAAACTAAACAACTTAGGAAAATCAAGTTTTGGTATATTAAGTCCTTTCTTATAATCAACAAGTACTGCACATAATAAAATTATAGTTTTGAAGCTGAAATCACAAACAGGAAACATTTAAAATTTTACGTGCTGTAGATAAAAAAGCTATAATTCTAGGTTGGCCTGAACAACATCTTCGATCACATCATCACTTACCATCACCAACCTATCAAGCATTAAAAAAAATCCTCAAAGAGCAAGACCCGTCTCAACATGATTGTATAAAAATAGCTTTTGTCATTAGCAAGTAAGTGCGTTATTGATGTTTACTTTTGTTTACAGATAGAAGGTGCTTTTGTCATGGGTCTCGGATACTGGACAAGCGAAAATTTAATTTATGATAAAGCTACTGGTCAATTATTGACCAATCGTACCTGGGATTACTATGTTCCTCTTGCAAGAGACATCCCACAAGACTTTAGGATAAATTTCAGGAAAAAATCATACAGTGTTGCACCTTTTTTTGGAGCAAAAGGTACACTGTTAGTGTAATCTATTATAACAATAAAAGCTCTTAGTCATGTATAATTTATTGTCAGTAAAATGATCAAGATTTGCTTTAGCAAGCGCAGGAAAAGAAAGAGTCAGGCGTAATGTAGGCTAACAAAGTGCATTGTGCAAATGACAACTTTCAACTTCTCTAGAACATATTTAACAAATTATTGGAGCACAAAATTTTATGCCTAAGGCGGGAATCGAACCCGCGTCCTCCAATATTGCGTCGATGATGACCGCACCCCTATGACGGTTAAAGTAATACAATTGGAGCATGAAATTTCGGCTAGAAAAGCCGAGTCCAGGTGGTCGAAGAGGTTTAGGAATCCGACGCAATATCGGACGACGCGGGTTCGATTCCCGCCTTGGGCATAACATTTTGTGGTCCAATAATTTGTGAAATATATTTTCGCTTAGCACGCGATGGTGCTTGTAATCATATTTAGAAATATTTTCTAGAGCACTTGGGTTATTCATAAACCGCAGGGTGGAGTTCACATTGTCCTCAGCTTACCCTGAATGGCCACTGCAGTCTTTGTAACCATATACTATTCACTATTGATTTCAAATATTACTAATTAAGTAAATTTCCCCGTGGGTTACTGTATTAGCCAGATTTTTATCATTCCTCAACGCAGTCTTCACCATTTAGCTGCCATATGGTGCTGCCATTTGGCTTTGCCATATTCCCTACGTTTGGCCGGCGTCTTGGGGGTAGCAGATTAAGATATCAATTCATCAGAAAGGGCTGCTACCCACCTACTGGTATTTTACCTTTGGTAGTCTCTTACATCAAACCCCTCTTAATGGCGAAGGCCGTGTTCAGCTGTGGACAATCCAACTGATACAGTAAACTAAGCTGCAGCCAGACCACGATAGCATTTTTTGAATATAATGACGGCACAGGCCCACCTAGTGTTAAGGGGCAACCTCTGCCTATAACAGATGCGTTTTGTCGCAAGTTACAAACTTCACTGTGCCCATCGCCCTGAGAAATTGAATACACAGTTGTAATTTCGTACTGGCACGCAACCGCTGCTGGTGATATAGACGAATAACGTCTTAGTAAAAATGTTTATTTAAGGTGACATTCATGCAAAACGTAATTAAAGAATACTGCGTTTAAGATTGTACAATGATCCAACGATATTATATTGTCAATAGTCCAACTTAACAATCTCAATTATGGTATTGAGATGGTCTTTTAAGAAACGTTCTTATGAAGATCATGCAAAGTGTTGGAGTGTTTAGGCTACCTAAGCAACGCCTCCGACATAACCACTGCCATACTAAGAAAACGTAAAGGTAGGGTAATGCATAGAAGTAAATACCATTAGCGTTCTCATAGGGATAGAACTATCCCAATCTAATGGAAAAACTATCGCCTTTGGTCTACTTCTTACATTGTAAATTTCCGATATGCTAAATTCTTTATTGGTCTATTTTTACATTGCTCACGTCGCGATACGATTATATCACTAGTGGTCTTCTACATATGAATTTAGCCCGATGCGCGATATGCCAAACTAATTTAGTATAAATTATTTTTTATTTCATATTATTTTTTGTATCTCTAATTTTTATCACGTTGGCGTAACCGTGGCCTGCAGGTAGTAAACAATAAAGTAATATCTTGCTCTTGAACATAAACTCATGGACCAAAAACTCACAGGATCTATCTTTCTTTTGAACTACGAAATTAATGGAGCTAAGTCTCACCAAGGTCTATTTTTCTATTAATCTATAACTCAATTGCCCTAAATCTGAATATGCCTACTTTTTGTGTGGTAGGCTTAATGCAATTAGGCACGCTGTGTTTTAGGTTTAAAAACGAAATAAATTAGTGATATAATTAATCATTTGTTTGTAAAAATGCTTTATATAGATTATTTTGCTTGCTAAGAAATTGAATCAGTTTTCTCTTTTCTGACTTCAGCTACTGGGGAACCGTCGTTATGTCTGTCGATAGCAGTAACGTTTGCTATGAGAGAAGCTATCGCAGAAGCAAGACAAGAATCGGGATTTTCAAAAACTGAGTGGTTCCAGATAGGTAAGAAATTGTAAATAATTAAAGACTCTAATATATTTTTAATAAACTATCCATAATATATTATGTTTCCCCGTGGTGTACCGGGATAGAATTGCACCTCGCCATATCATCCCGTGGGTGTAGTATTAGGCGACTAAGGGAAAAATACTGGAAGGTGCAGCAGCGCCTTCTAAAGAACTGCCATCTTACACTGCGATCACCAAGACGCCTGCCAAGCGTGGGGATTATGGCAAATACCCCCTTAATAAGGGAGGTTGTGTTCAGCAGTGGACGATCCAGCTGATACAGTAAGGTACAGTTTTTTTTTTTTTTTTTTATGTTATTGTGACTAAACAAGCTCGAGGCCCACCTGATGTTAAGTGGATTAACCTCTGCCTATAACAGTTGCAATTCATGACAACTCACGAATCGCACTGCGCCCGTCACATTGAGACATAGTTGTTAAGGCTCATTGTGCCTGTAATTTCACTGGCTCTCAAGGACTACTGCCGGAACACACTTTTCGGTGCTTGGCGACAGACTTTCTACTTGAAGGTGGTAGCTAGCCAGGCGGGCAATCGCAACATGCCCTTCCACCAGGCGGGGAAGCTCAAGCCGGCGGTGGAGATCGAACCAGGGTACTGCGGAACGGCAGTCCATAGCTATTACCGCTCGGCCATCATTGCTTCAAAATGTATATGTTATATTATTGTATGATGTGTGTCATAACATATCCGTATTTTGCAGATGGACCTTTCACAGTCGAAAAGATTGCACTTGCATCAGCATCGCAAAAGAAGGATTTTAAACTAACTTAGTAATAATAACTAAACACATAATAAAAGCAGATCTTTAATGAGGGTAGGCTATCAAAAATGAATGGCGATGGCAACTCGTATCTTACTAACTTAGCGAGGAGACTAGAACTTTTTGTCTCATGTTCTATTCCGTTACTTTGGTTTGGTAATAATTTTACGTAATATTTTCTAAAAATAAGGCAAATAAATGGTTTTTTAGATGTTATTGATATGTATTGTTTTTTTATATAACAAATGTTTTTTTTTTCTAGATATCTTCGACAGTTTTTGACAGTATATCAGGTACAAAAGTTTGACAACCTGGCAATCTATAACTAATAAATAAAAAGGTAATCTATAACTTTCAAAATTACAACGAGAGGATTTTTTTAGTACGAGTGTAGTAATTTAATGTTAGCTATATATTCAAAGAGTCGTAGATCCTTTCGCTTCTATTGCTTAACTGTCACCAAAGTCGACGTCTAAGAAAGTTAAGCAATAGGAACGAAAGGATACATTAAAGCTATGACACATCTCTACGGTAGCTCAATTGGCAGACCACGTCTCGCCTCTATGGGCGGATGGTCGCGGGATCAATATATAATAGTGCATATAATAATATAATAGTAATATAATATATATTTGAAGCAGTGATGGCTCAGTGGCATTGGCTATGGACTGCCGTGCCGCAGGTCCATGGTTCAAATCCTGCCGCGGGCGCATGGTGGAAAGACATTTTGCGAATGCCCGCTAGCGACCACCCTCAAGTAGAAAATCTGTCGCCAAGCACCTAACGGTGTGTTCTGGCAGCAGTCCTTGAGAGCCAGTGAAATTACAGGCACATGGAGGAGACTTAACTAATATGTCTCAAGGTGACGGGCGCAGTGCAATTCGGGACTTGACGAAATGCGTCTGTTATAGGCAGAGGTTAGTCCGCTTAACATCAGGTGGGCCTCGTGCTTGAACCGTCACAATTACATTAAAAAATAAATAAATATACCAGTGCCTAGATTTACAATATCTACCTATACTACTTCAAATCATTCTTAGCCTATATATGTCCAGTGAATGATGGAAACATAGTAAAAAGAGTCGCCAGGGCAGTTTTCAGTTACCTACGATTGTTAGACCAATCTATTCATTTCAAATTTTTGATCCATATGGTCATAGTTAATTGCTACAGAGCGTTTCACTCCTAAACACTATATATAGTTTGCACACTACAACTTCGAGACAGTGTCTGATACTGCTGTGGTATCCATTAATACACAATTTTGAAGCGCTCGTAGCGAAGTTTACTTAACTGTTCTCAAGCGATCAGCAAAGTTAAGCAACGTCGCGCGCGGTCAGGAGTTGGATGGGTGATCGCTAGTGACATTACTACTGAGCGTTTCCGTGCTTCGGAGGGCACGTTAAGCCGTCGGTCCCGGTTGTCGTCTTAGGATGACAGTCGTTATAGCATGGTGGTAGGGCATTTTGCGAATGCCCGCCTGGCTAGCTACCACTCTCAAGTAGAAAGTCTGTCGCCAAGCACCTAACGGTGTGTTCCGGCAGCTGTCCTTGAGAGCCAGTACTTCTAGGTTAGCCTGAACAACATCTTCGACCAGATCACTTACCATCAGGTGAGATAGTGATCAAAGGCTAACCTATCAAGTATATAAAAAAAACTAATACCGGCTCTTATTGAAGACACTAAACATTTGATAAAAGAGTTAGACTCAATGTGCTAATGTAAGTTCCACAACTGACGTATGCGTGTAAAACAAATATTATTAATCCTGCCAAGTGTAGGTCGGCTTCCAATCATTTCAAACTCTTTAAAACAAAATATATAGGATTTTATGGTAAACTTGTTATCGGCACGGAACGATAAGCAAGCCAAACACGCACTTGGCAATTTTTCTTGCCGGATAATTGATATTTTTAGGTTATAGGATATTTTCGTATTTTTTTTAAATAAGCTAACATTGTTTGTTGCTTACTATTGTGAACACTTGATGCTTGTAAATTTTAACAAAAACCCGTCTAAATGATTCTATCCTTCCATTACGTTACATTTCTACCTGATGTTTCAAGTTTAATGCGTCACGTTTTAGAACGAATAGCTTTGGTCCCTTTTAAGTGTGGAATAAAAGTAAAGTGTGCTTTACTTCTTGTGCAGAAATACGTGTAAATGATTTAATGGTGATGTCGTACGAGAACGTGATTATGAATTGGAGTTAAGAAAATAAGGTAATACTAGATAATATATGTACAATCATGTGCCTGCCAATTTAAGTCACTTGTCAATACGTATGTTATTTGAAGAGGAAGAGGATATTGAAACTTTAACATGATTTTTATCAACAATATTTATCAAAGAATAAAATTGGAACCTCCTTGCAACCTCTTGGTGAACAGTCGGTATAACACATGTTTGATTCCCACCCGACAAGAACCATTTGTCGTCTAAAAATGTGAAACAGTTTAGTTCAAATTCAAATTAAAATTCAATTTATTTGCAAGAATGTAAGTAAATATTTATACAAAACAGTTAAGTTCTTAATTAACTGTAAACAGATCATTACATTCCACCATGTTTGGCATGCAAAAGTAAAGGTCCAAGCCTTGCTTTTTTTTTTTCGGGCGGTCTGCCTTTATTAAACAAATACTACAAACTATATACAACACTACAGCTACTACAATACTACAGCCACTACAGTAAAAGCATTTGGACTCATAGGGAGTCCAAATGCCCTAGCCCACTATCAGTTGGCAGCGTGCCCAGCATGCTGGCAGCATTGCCCCGTTGAATTGCAATGCTTATTCTTTGAGCAAAAGAATAAGCATTGATAAATTAATAATTTATTAATAATTAACAATTTTTATAAGCCTTGCTTATAAACTAGATTAAGCACTTACTTATATATACAACCAGCGCTCATACAAGTTATCTATAAGAATAACATTATACATTGTTCTTAATTGAAAAAAAATCTGGATATCATATCACCAATCGTTAAAATAAACATTTTAGTTACACATTAGTTTACCATTATCATTATCTTTCCAATAAATAATTTACAAACTAGAGATATAGGTTTTGAGGAAATATCGGTATTTAAATACTCATTAATTCAAATTCCGTTAATATAATGATAAAAATCAAAACCTACAAACCTGGATATTGATAACATCTATAACATATCCAAAACTCATAAAATCAGTGATTGTTTAGGGGGTTAGAAATGTTGCTCTTTTTGTATGAAAATTCGAGACTTCCCTCCAGTACTAAGTATAATTTCTGAAACTATAGCTTAGGTATTTCTTCAACTTTCGTGAACAAAATTCGTGTTTAACACTTTCGAGTCTGTTTGTGCACAAATTAAGGTCAAAATTTGCATTTTTGACTAACGTTTCAATTATGTTGTATTTATGGTAAATGTGTTGCATACGACAGTGCTTTAAATCATGTATGTATTTGTAAACCAAGTTCACTGTTCGCTGAGCGAGTTCGTAACGGTTACAATATATAATTTTTATTATTGTAAGAACTCTGACTAAATCTGTAATTATACAGGGTTATTGGTAAAATGCTAACAAGTTCTTAGGGTTGACTTCTGCTAATCCTAACAAACATTTAAAGACCAAAAATGTTTTTTTAAAGGTTATTATGTATGTTTCTTTATGGTTATTATGTATTTAATATGACGGAATAAGCACGAGGACCACCTGAAGTTAAAAGTCTCTTGTGCTTGTAATTTATTATTTCCTATTATTTATTGCTTTGCTTCATGTAAATATTCAAAGCTCTATTCAAAATAAACGCGGCGCGGTCCAGTGTTGCCGCGGCGGGCGCTCTTAGCTCGGAGTAGGCATTGTCTTTTACTACGAGACACAGAACTTAAAAGTTTCAGACAGTACGAGATAATCTTTTTGTTTTAAGTGTTGAATCTCTCCGAGCCAAGAGCGCCAAGAGAGCCGCCCGCGGCAACGCTGGGCCGCGTCACGCTTCCTTTGAATACTATGTCAATATTTATATCGCGCTAGGTAATAAAAATATGAAATAATAGATAACAGACACAAGAATTGAATTTAACAGCAGGTGGTCCGTCATATACAAATAAACAAAATATTTTTTTTTTATAAAAACACTTCAAAAAATACATTACTTCTAAAAAAAAAACATCTCAAAATGTTTGTTAGAACTAGCAGAAGTCAACCCTAAGAGGTTGTTAGCATTTTATCAATAACCCTGTTATTTATGATTAAACTACTCTATTATACTAGGAAATAACCTGTAAGGATAGATGTATTGTTTTAATGATAAATAAATAGAATAAGCATTGCAATTCAACGGGGCAATGCGGCTAGCATGCTGGGCACGTTGCCAACTGGTAGTGGGCTGGAGTATTTGGACTGCCTGTGAGTCTGCAATTACTTATAGCTATCTAAATTTTATTGTAGTAGCTGTAGTGTTGTATATATTTTGAAGTATTTTGTTAATAAAGGCATACCGGCGGTTAAAAAAAATATATTATTCAAACCTTTTAATATATTTACATACATATTTGGAACGAAGTTCCTTATCACACGTTGCGAAAGGGGGCTAGACGGAATAAATTAAGACCAAAGTTGTAACGACACTTTTCGCTATAGTTTTAAGCCGTGCGGCGTGCACGTGTTTCTCTGTCTGTCGCTCTCTCTCTCTCTCTCCCTCTCTATCAGAGAGATATCTCTCTCTAGCAGCCCGGCCCGGCTTCGCACGGGTATAAAAATATAATTATAATAATTTTTACAGAAACACATAATTCTATTTAAGTCAGGTTACTAAGAAAAGGAAATAATAAGGAATGTTTTTTTTTTTTTTTATGAACTTTTATTTAGATTTGTTTTATGTTCTAATGGTTTTTATGGCGCAAAATCATGAACATCTTTTTGCGCAGTTGGATAAAAACTATCCTAGGTCCTTTCCCGTGTCTCAAACTATTTCCACACCAAATTTCATCCTATTCGGTCGAGTAGATCGGTTATCGCGCAAAACCATTAACCTCTTTTTTGCTCAGTTGGATAAAAACTATCCTATGTTCATCCTCGCGTCTCAAACTATTTCCACACCAAACTTCATCCTAATCTGTCTAGTAGATCGGTTATTGCGCAAAACCATTAACCTCTTTTTTGCGCAGTTGGATATAAACTATCCTATGTTCATCCCCGTGTTTGAAACTATTGCCATGCCAAATTTCATCCTAATCGGTCCAGTAGTTTCATAGCCTATTCAATGCAAACGAACAAGCAAATCTTTCCTCATTATTATTTAAACCATTAACCTATTTTTGCGCAGTTGGAGAAAATCTATCCTATGTCCTTCCTCGTGTCTCAAACTATTTCTATACCAAATTTCATCCTAATCGGTCCAGTAGATCAGTTATCGCGCAAAACCATTAACCTCTTTTTGCGCAGTTTGATAAAAACTATCCTATGACCATCCCAGTGTCTCAAACTATTTCCACACCAAATTTCATCCTAATCGGTCCATTAGATCGGTTATCGCGCAGAACCATTAACCTCTTTTTTGCTCAGTTGGATAAAAACTAACCTAAGTTCATCCCCGTGTCTCAAACTATTTCCATACCAAATTTCATCCTAATCGGTCCAGTAGATCGGTTATCGCGCAAAACCATTAACCTCTTTTTTGCGCAGTTGGTTAAAAACTATCCTATGTCTCAAACTATTTCCATACCAAATTTCATCTTAATCGGTCCAGTAGTTTCAGAGCCTATTCAATGCAAACAAGCAAACAAACAAACAATCAATTCTTTCCTCTTTATTATATTAGTTTAGATTATATTACATAATAATAATAAAAAAATATTATAACGTAAAAAAAAATTATCACAATTTTTTTTTGGAACGAAATTTCTTTTAATTAATTATAATTGAAAGAAATTTCGTTCCAACCGTTTGACATCTCTCAAGTTTTTTTTTTATTCCTGATAGGTTAGTCTTTGACCACTATCTCACCTGATGGTAAGTGATGATGTTGTCGAAGATGTTGTTCAGGCTAACCTAGAACTACTGGCTCTCATACATACAGGTCATCTTTTGCTTTTAAGTGATTAAACTATGGAATGCTGGATCCCGAGTGCCGGGCTTGAATTCAACATCCACACATCGTTCTGTGTGAGTCATAAGAAGCGACAAAGGGAAAAATACCTGATAGTGGGAAGCATTGGCGTCTGAAAAACTGCCATCTTTTAAAGCAATTTCTCCGAGGCCTACCAAGCGTGGTGATTATGGCATACCCCATAGACCTTCCCCCTTTACCCTAACTTTTAAAAGTTTGTTCAAAAGTTGACTTCTTTCGGCTGTTGATGTAATTTTGTGAAGAGATAAGAGCAACCAGTCTCCCGCTGGTGCTTTACGCCACGCCTGTCTTTAACAGCTACGAGTGTGTAGCTGTTAAAGACAGGCGTGGCGTTATCAGATGGTGCATACAACCTCTAGCTTGGCCAGGGGATGATGCGCGCCTGCCACAATTAGAAATGTGGAACAGGATAATTTGCTGGTTCGCCGAAATCCTAGATGTTACTGATGAGTAAATGACGTTGCTATTCCAACACACCAGAAAACCATGAAGAGAGCTACTGACCTTTGTAGAAGAATCCACCACTTCTCTGGAGGGTGTCCACCGTCGAAGGTTTATCTGGTCCATCCAGTAACTGATCAGTTATATTATGGTGCACTGCACTGCACAATCACTCTTCACAGATGTTTTATGTATGAAGGAAAGTTTATAAACTATGTACTACGTGAGCAATATCGTTTGTTGACCGCGAAGGGGAGGGCCCACTCAATACCAGTTCCCACAGCAGACTCGACCATTCTCGTTCTGCTTGATACTACACTTCGAGAAATTCGTTCTTATGTCGCGTTTGCCCAGTATTTTCACGTGCACTTCCACTTGTATTTGCATACTACTACTTTGAAGCAGATTAGTGTGCACTGCGACGGTGCCTACTATACAGATTCTAACTAAATAAGAAACCTACCACCTGGTAAAAGTAAACCTAATAAAAACCTGCTTAAAACTAACGCAACGTAAATAAAGAAAATTAAAGAACCAAGTTAGGTACATACATAATTACATACTTGGGATACATATATACAAAGACAAGATTAAGTAAGATACAACGTCGATGTCACTTATCCTAAAATACACGTAACGCTAAGCACATAAGTATACATTGTATTATGTATACATGGGAAGGTATGTGGGGAAGCTCTTTGCTCAAACCCACAACTAAATGCCTTAATGCTTGCGGCTGCCCTCCGTGTTCGCACCAAATATTTCAGTTATTCCACTCTGTATATTGAGATGACACCGTACAGGTTGGTGTGGTAATACCTACATACATAATTTAGATTCACCTTATTTCACGAGATGGCAAAGATCGGCTAGGACCCGCGTTATATTTATCGTAAGATTCAAAACAGTCTGAAAATGGTTGAAATCTTTCCGGTGAATATGACGCGGGTTCTATCCCCATTCCAAAAAAATAATATTGATAAAACTCGCGATAGTTCAAACCACATGTTTACATTGAAATCATTGCCATGCTGCCATGCAATGATTTCTTTAATGTTTCGCACAGCTTTGCTTATATTGTATAATAATGATATTGTCATTCCATGTTGCCATGCTCAAAACAAAGTTCTGAGTCTCTCCGAGCCAAGAGCGCCAGCCGCGGTTTGTACTCGTAAGCATTCACTAATGTACGGTCTTCTTATACACTTATTAGAAGACCGTAGGGACAGATCGTAAGTGAGATGTCGTAACTGAAAACGTTGTTTCAAATAAAGAGGGGTGCTAGGGACAAAAAGGATATTTTAAAGGTAATGAAGAATTGTGAGCATTCCGGCGGAGACGAATGGGCAGCCAATTCAGCTTTTTGCGATATACGGAAATATACTCTTTAGTTGTAATGGGAAGAAAGTAGGACCTACCCTACTTTCTTCGGGTATGGATAATTTGTTATTCCTTGTCGATTCATTCATTTGTATTGATTTATCTATTTATAAAAATATACTTACTTAATACATTTATGACGTAGTACATATATTCATTGTTTATATATTCACTCATAAAGCTTAGGTACACTAGTGTATTTGGAGCATTGCGCTACTTCACGATTATGGACCTCGTTTTGTCTAGGAAATGTTGACAAAAACAGTCAACGCGTATTTCTGCCTTTCAATAATACACTCGTCTACTTGTAAAGCTTATAATTAATAGAATAGGTTATTCGTTTACACTATTACAACGAGTAGCGTAATAAGTGACAAAAAAAGTGAAGTGCAGGGGAAGCGTCACTTGAAGAAGATGTAAACAGATATTCTATTTGTTTATTTTAATGAATGGACAAACACACAGTCTGGCCACATGAATAAATAATCTTTATTCATGTGGTCTGGCCGTCCCATTGGTGGATTTTAAAACCACCTTCATCACTATCTCCAAACCACATACGTTAAATAGAATGGTTTTGATTTACTCACCACTCTCGTCAAGGCAAAATCGTAGCCGTTGTTCTTACATTTTCCTTCAAGGCGTCTAATTTTCTTTAAAAATCCATTCAAGCAAGCAATATCACTTCTTTCCAATAAATATTTTCTACATCCGAATATTTTTTTTAAATTGATATCCAATATCTTTTAAGATTTTCCAAATTGAAATTTGTCCACATATAAAATGGGGCATCAATTCAGAGTATTATGCACAGCTGATATTGGTTACACGTGGATATTCGCCGTAAGTAGATATAGTGCGTTTTAGTAGGCATTGATCAAAATTTACAATATTGGTTACTGTAGTTGTTTTTAAAACTTTCCCTTAGGACCAAGGGATTTTTTATTTTAGATTGCGATATTTCTGTTTTTATTGACTATCGGTCTCCTTACGTCACAAATATATACGCAACGTTTTCCCGTGTTTTATAAAAGTCAAGCTGGGATACTTTTTCGAGATCTCTTTTCAATTTATTTAAATACAAAAATATACTGTGAATAACTATTTGAGTTTTTACATTAATATCACCATTTAATTCTTAAAATCCACGTTAGAGAATAAATTTTCTACTATGCAAAACTATCGAGATGAAAGTGAGAAATAGACATGATGAATATGTACAGAGCTCATTACCCCGTTCCCCTGCTAAAAATAAACATGTAGCGACAAATTCAAAGATACAAATTCAAGGTTCGTGTAGTTTTGTCATCATCTGAGCATCGTGGATTTTGGCATGTCGTATACTTTCTGTCTTTGAGACAACCCGTACACCAGCTGAGGGAACGTGATCATCTTCAGCGAGTTTAACGAGTGGAAGAAGTAAACTTTACATTATTTTTACATAATCACGGAACACCTAATAGATCTCCCTTACATTGTACCAGAAAAACAACAACATGCATAATAATAAGTAAGGTAGATCGAAAATTATTCATTTTAAAAAAAAGCTTGGCAGTTTTTTTAATATTACAATTTCTTTTCAATAAAGAAATTCAAGGCTATAGAAGAATATTACTTAATTTATGATAAATATGACAAAAAGATGACTGATACCTAAAAAATCGTATACACACGCAGACCATAATATGTTTTTGTACAATTTATGATCACAATTTCATTAACTACAGATCAAAGACGGAAACCTTTCTAAATGTTTCTTTGAATTGCACTCAGCGTCATAAAAATGTGCATAAAATAAGAGTACATCCATTTCCTTCCATCTTTAACTAAAGCAGTTAAAATGAAACCTCTTTGGTCAAGAGTTAGTACCTACTACTGAGTACATTCACCATTATCTTTAGTACTCAACAGAAGGCAAGCAACAGATGTTAAACTAATTTGAATTCTGCGACCTTTGATATTAAGTTGCGATCTGTTTGTAGAGGTTTGGGATACTAAAACTTCTTGTTTGTTTATGCTCTTCAGAATAAGCAGTAGGGGCATAAGGGTCAGATGATTAGAAAAAAAATAACAACATATAAGCGTTCGGATATCAGACGTACCTATAGCTATGACTTATATTAAATGTGCTAGGTAAATAGCTATAGGTTTGCTTTTTTATGTAATTGTGAGGGAACAAGCACTAAACTCACCTTATTTTAAGCGGTAGGTACACTCTGCCTATATCTTATTTCGTGACAAGTGACGAACTGCACTACGCTCGTCATCATGAGAGTCTTTGGGCTTCTAATTTTACTGGAACTATACTGCCAGCACACGCTGTTAGGTGCTTGGTGACAGATATTCCTACTTGAGGGCGGTAGCTAGCCTGAAAGCTAGCCAGGTGAGCATTTGCAAAATCCCTCTCACTATAATGTTGTCTTAGGTTTTCGCGATTATTACACATAGTAATTAAACAACTTTAAACGGTTTATGTCACCACGTCACCACGATAACTACAAAGTGTTTGAAACGTCGGGACAAAAATAATGTTAAATATACGCGATTCAAAACCGGTTTAATTTCCCTCTCAGTATGCCAAGAAACTCAAACTGGCGATAGGGATCGAACCATAGACCTGCGGTACCGCAATTCATAGCTATATAACCACTTGGCTATCATGGCTATCATTGATTCCGATTACATGGGACGAAAACTTAACTGTTTAAACGTGGGTAAGACAACTATGCATACTCCATCGGGGATATGCAGGTGTTAGAATCATATATGTATTTGTTAAGCTTCAATTATCTTAAGTAAATAAGTTACGAGAAGTTACTCATTATGTAATTGTAGAATATTCTAAAACTTGTTGATATTTGTCATTTTTAATAACCGCCACACTGAAATTCTACATAATCTATCCTATCTTACTTCGGGTTGGCTGATACGTTGTGGCGGGAACTTTCATGTCTCTGATTGGTTGTGCTAAATATGGTGGGAACTTTAATGTATATGCGACAGACACTTGGCACCAGTTATTGCTATAAAACCAATGTTTCAACTTACTGAGCTCTTTTTATTCTTCATATTAAGTGACTGCCGCATCAAGAATTATTGAGTTAAGTGCTGTACTATTATTTTATTTAATGTAACATAACTGATATTCACGTGTTGTGTGTGGGTCTATGTTTGTTGGCTTCCAAAATGGTTGGCCCTTTTTATAATATTATCGTTGTGGAATGTGACTATACAATATTACCTTTGAAGTAATCCATGTGACCCTAATGATGTATTATTCTTATTAAAGTGTTCTATGTGTTCCTATAAATGTGGTCTTTTGTCGTTTCCTAATGATTTCCTTTTGCATAGAAAACGTAGTAAGTTAGATAGTTAAGTAAGGAACTAGTAGTACTTATTCACTTTTCATAAGCTACGACTAGGTTATGCCATCACCACCTGCCTAACATCTTATAATTTAATGAGCCTATATTATAGCTTAAATAAATTATCTCTATCTTGACAAATCTCACACAGGCATTATTATAAGTATGTATGTATACATACATACATACATACATACTGTGCTCTAAATGTATCTATGCTCAAAATATATGTTATGCCAATCTGAGATACATATCCAGATACATATCTCAGATTGGCATAAAATATATTTTGAGCATATTATTATATAAATAAATAACACGGGATTACTCATGTTAACCAATCAATAATACTAACTTTATTTTTGACCATGTTACCACCACTGAAAAAGACCTCGTGTCTTTTTTTAAAGCGAGACATCAACTATACAAACTCTTCTCAAAAAGGCTTACATATTTTATGTGGTCGAATGTATATAATGAGTGAAAACAACATTAATAATAAAATTGTTTTCAAAAAATGATACCCTTAATTTTTTACAATTATGCAAAGTCAACTTGGTCTGTTCTAAAGTAGGTAAGCATTCATTTGCCTGTACATGAACCATTCAAGTACGATGCAGCAATTACCGCTGTTAATGTCACTAAATATTTCATTGTTTTAAAACTAACGGTACCTCCACCCGAGTTTAGTTGTATTGTCCTGATTTGTTCTACTGATATTATGATACCTTTTAATGACAACTGCAATTTGAAACTGCAATGCACTATTGTGGAACTATCAACGCGAAGAAAAATGTGTTTCTGTGTCAGTCTGTTAGTATAGTCATCTAGTCATAATGTAAGAAGTAATTATTCTTGTGTAGTAAAAAGATAACATATTATTGCACATTTAGAAGCGCTATCGTAGCAATGTTTACTTAACTGTTCTCAACCGATCAGCAAAGTTAAGCAACGTCACCCGCGGTCATGAGTTGGATGGGTGACCGCTAGTGACATTACTACTGAGCGTTTCAGTGCTTCGGAGGGCACGTTAAGCCGTTGGTCCCGGTTGTCGTCTTAGGATGGCAGTCGGTAGGGCATTATGCGAATGCCCGCCTGGCTAGCTACCACCCTGAAGTAGAAAATCTGTCGCCAAGCACCTAACGGTGTTTTCCGGCAGCTGTCCTTGAGAGCCAGTATTTCTAGGTTAGCCTGAACAACATCTTCGACCACATCATCACTTTCCAGGTGAGATAGTGATCAAAGGTTAACCTATCAGGCATAAAAAAAATACAATGACGTAAGTGCAAAACTATTATTTCAAACTCTTCATGGCTTGTTCCAGGAAGATTTTTTCACATTAAATATTTTTTAGTTTTTCTCAAGTCTCAGCCTTAATTTTTTAGCCCGCATTACGTTTACTCGATTTTCATTTTTTTCGTTAGGTTATGTTACATTCTATTGGATATCTGCACTTCTACACTAATATTATAAAGAGGAAAGATATGTATTTTTGTATGCAACGAAAAACTTAAGAACTACTGGACTGATTTGGATCAAATTTGGTATTGAAATTTTTTGAGACCCGGGGAAGGACATAGGAAAGTTTTTATACAACTGCGCAACAAGAGGTTAAAGGTTTTGCGCGATAACCGACATACGCGCGGGCGGAACCGCGACTGGAAAGCTAGTCATAATTATATTAATTTCATCAAAGTTTAATGACTAGGTACTTTTTAACTTACCCTCATATAATTGAAAGGAGTACAAGTTAAAAAGTGAAGTTAAAAATATGGAACTGTCTTCTAACGCTGATAGTATGATATAACATATGGAGGTCGGACCATGAAAATTTATGTCAGTTCAGAGTGATTTTAATTAGTTCGGAACTGCCTTCCATAAGTTATTTTATAAGTTATTTATATATAAGTTATTTTATATAAAGTTTTATATCCATAGTAATGTATCTGTTATATGCAATACATTGACCTCTCGTAATTGTTTAGCTCAAATTAACTGCCAATATACCATATCGGACAATCAATAAAATTTTAGTAAGCTGGAGCAAGATCTTATAATCTTATGAAGTATGGCATAGCGTAAAAATCATAATCAGTGACTGGTTAAATAAAATGAATTATGATGAAGTGGAAGAATTATTATTAAAAATGCAATAAAAAACAAGACATAATCGTTATTTCATATAACACACACACACACACACACGCACACACACACATACAACAAATAATTCAAAAGAGCAGAAGTTTAATCAAATACTTTTGTGTTACTATCACCCTTTTTTTCAATTGTGTAATATATAAAAAATTATAAACAATATGCAAACTTTGGGAAGACGCTGCCTTTTGTAACACAGTTTTATAATTAAAACAAAAGGCAGAGTACTAATTAAAATTTGTAACATAACATAAGTTTTACAATAAAAATATTTGTATTTGTATTTGTATTGATGGCTCAGTGGCATTATACTATGGACTGCCGCGCAGAGGGTCCATGGTTCGAATCCCGCCGCGGGCTTGAGCTTCACCGCATGGTGGAAGGGCATTTTGCGAATTCCCGCCTGGCTAGCGACCACCCTCAAGAAGAAAATCTGTCGCCAAGCACCTAACGATATGTTCCGGCAGCAGTCCTTGTGAGCCAGTGAAATTACATTAACAAGTTTGTCTCAAGGTGATGGGCGCAGTGCAGTTTGTCACTTGTGATGAGATGCATCTGTTAAAGGCAGAGGATACCGCTTAACATCAGGTGGGCCTCATGCTTTTTCCGTCACAATAATATAAAAAAAAAACTTAAATATTTTCGTCGTAGTACTAGCAATAGTTTTCCACAATATATGTAGAACTATAAAATTGCATTACTAATTTATACAAAGTAAAGTAAAATATGGATAAACAACATTTTGTCATTCATGTAATTCGGCACATTTCCTTCTGAGTGCTCGTTTTGCATATACTGTAAAATATGATATAGAGCTAAGCAAAATATAGAAGTGAAAAATAGAAATTAAATAATTACAGACACATGAGACCAAACAACTGTACGCCTCAGTGTGCCGGGCACAAAGCAATTCGTTGATCAAATGCATCTGTTATAAGCAGAGGTTAGTCCCACTTGCTTGCTCCGATACAATGACATACAAATAAAAATAAAATATAGCATTTTAAGCAATAGACTATGAATCCGGCTAAAGGGGTGGAAAGTCGCGGGTTCGAACCCCGCACATGACTTAAATTTTTTCTATCGTACCTATATTTGTAATTTTGTAATAGACTATGAATTGAAATTCTCTCATAGATAGTTTCCGACACAGAATATATTATCAAATATAATAAAAGTTCGTTTATTATCATACAAAAAATTATATAG
The DNA here is from genome assembly GCA_963890685.1 of Plagodis pulveraria. NCBI lineage: Eukaryota > Metazoa > Arthropoda > Insecta > Lepidoptera > Geometridae > Plagodis > Plagodis pulveraria. The sequence goes on along the minus strand of OY982963.1, from coordinate 2,545,847 downwards.
ATAGAAACAACAATTACAACCAATACACAAGAAAAAATAGATATGAAAATATCTACTAAAAGCTATCAACGTTCACTTATTGGGTTCAAAATGCATAGATAAAACTTCCACACTTAGATTTCACCACTGTTTACAATTACTTTTGAAGTTACTGCACTTTCGTAACCGAATACTATTTTAAAAACATTAAATACGGATCAGCTGTTTTGTTGACCCGGCTACCCACTCGACAAAATGTGCGTCTTATCTAAGAAACAGATTTTCCACAACGTTGTAAATGTGAAGTGTAAATCTAGATATTGTGAACTAAAAGCCCATAGTACTGAGGGATAATATTTTTTTTTTTTATGTTATTGTGATGGAACAAGCTCGAGGCCCACCTGATGTTAAGCGGACTAACCTCTGCCTATAACAGATGCATTTCGTCACACTTCACGAATTGCACTGCGGCCGTCACCTTGAGACATAGTTGTTAAGACTTAAGTCTCATGTGCCTGTAATTTTACTGGCTGTTAACAACTGCTGCCGGAACACACTGTTAGGTGCTTGGCGACAGATTTTCTACTTGAAATTTCTATTCGCAAAATGCCCTTCCACCATGCGGTGAAGCTCAAGCCCGCGGCGGGATTCGAACCATGGACCTGCTGCGCGGCAGTCCATAGCCAATGCCACTGAGCCATCACTGCTTCAAAATTATTCATATATATATATTTTTTTTTTTTATTGGCGATATGCCTTTATTAAACAAATACTACAAACTACATACAACAGTACAGCTACTACAATACTACAGCTACTACAGTAAAAGCATTTGGACTCATAGGGAGTCCAAATGCTCTAGCCCACTATCAGTTGGCAGCGTGCCCAGCATGCTGGCAGCATTGCCCCGTTGAATTGCAATGCTTATTCTTTGAGCCAAATAGGTGCCAGCATTTTGATCACGCGTCGCATCGACCAAGCGCTCTGATAGATTTTGGAAAATACGATGAGCTCCCGGTCCCCACGGCCCCAACGTCTCTACACCAAACGGCTCAAATATGTAACCCATACCGAGGTTAGCATATTTGCGCCGCTTGAGTTGCTCTGCCGAAGTAGCCGCGGCGCCAGCCTTCACGTGGGTTTCAGAAAGGTGTGACGGCGCTAAAGTGTCTACGCATGTAGCGTCCCACACTAAGGGCCGTCCTAACTTCCATGGAACCAGAGTCATGCCGTCAGGTCTTTTACCATCGTCACGCATCAGACCGTTCGGTTCGAGAACAGCTGGAACATTGGCGCTGGTAAAAGCCCGGCGAATGATATCGTTAAGGCTGGCGTGGCGGGAAATTCGACCAGCACTTCGAGAGCAGGAGAGACCATGGTGACCGAGTTGGTCAACTGCAGTACCACACTGGCAGTGATGTGCAACACAACACCTTGCACCCAAGCGTAAGCTAATAGCGAGACGAAAAGCGGAAGGATCTATAAGGCTACCAGTTTTGTAAGAAGGAATGGCTTGTAACCAAAGACCTGATTCCCACACAGAAACAGCGAGAATACGAGCACGATCTGCGATACTAGGGCACGTATTTAAAAGATCTTTCCGTGCTAGCTCGCATAGGGGCCGATCCCACTGTTTCTGAGATGACAACATTTTTGGGAACTCAGTATTTGGACAAGCCAGTCCCCATGTGGTTTTGGCCTCAGCCAGATATGCTACATCAAAAGAGCCTAAAGATTGTGCAAGAATTTTTTCTACTAATTTGTGTGTACTGTGTACAGAAGACAAAAAAGCTGGTAATGCCACACTAGAAATTTTGCGTATCCCTATGCCCCCCAACCTCACAGGGAGGGAAGCTTGCACCCAAGCCCTATCATCCATCTCAACATTCAAAACCGAAATTAACGTATCTTTTAATAAATTGTCTAAGCTTAAAAGAAGCTCACTGTGTTTCCACAGCTGACAACATCTCAAAAAGTATGTAAATTTAGGAACGAAAAGGCAAAATCTAATAATAGTAAAAGCCATATGGGCGTTAATTTTGAATAATCTGCTAGAAGCATTTCTAAACTTTTGAATTTGTTCTTCGACAAATGGTGACAAAGATTCGTCAAAAATCGGTGAACCCAAAAGACGGAGCGAACTTTTTTCTACTAATTTTATATTAGGCGCAAGTAAGTTGAATTTTTCAATAATCGAAATTTTATCCGGACAAGTATCACAAACAAAAAGTTCACATTTGGAAAAATTTAGTTCAAGGCCAATAAGACGAAAATCGTCTATAAGTACTCGCAAGTCATTCAATACCGTGTTCGCATCGCCACCTAAGGTTCCGTCATCCAAATACCAAACGTTAAGTTTTGATTGGAAACGTTGAATTATTGAGTGGATGGCAAGGCTAAAGATGGCAAAAAAAAAAAAACCAAACCCGTAAGGTCTATGGTCCATATGGTGCAGGATGGGCACCCGGCACTCTAGCACTGCAGAAATGCATTAACACATTGTGCTCCCCAATATTCCTGCCAAGCGAGGGCAACACTTCTCCTCCCCAACAAGGGAGTTCTTTGTTCATCAGTAGACTACTTTCGGCTGTTGATGTCATGTCATGTGATTTGCAAATACACGGAAAAACCAAAAACATTATTTTTTCATTTGGAATAAGGATAAAGACACTTCTAATAGAACCACTTGCTCTTCGCTCTCCGTAAGTGCCGGTCACTCCAGGTGCGACCCGAAGACCCGCTCCATCTTTCTGAATATTCATTTCATAACAGATCCGAATACATAATGTCAGTCAGGCATTACTAAACATACGCCTTTAGCTTAACCACATTGAGCATAGATAACACATTGAAGTGCAAATTTTGCTTTACTAAAATTATACAGTATAATATTACCTATATGATTTTTATGTAAATATTTATGTAGCTGCAAAGAGAATTTCGTCGAAAATCTTAGCCTTTACAAACATCAGGCTTATGTTTCCGGAAAGTTTGGTAAATACCACGGATATTTAACAAATTATTGGAGCTCATTATAAAATCACAAATATACGATAGGAAAAATTTAAGTCATGTGCGGGATACGAACCCGCGTCCATCCACACCTTGAGTCGGGGTATGCTCTAACCAATTGAGCTAAAATGACATGACGTCATAACTCGAATATTTCCTATCGTTCTTTAACCATCGTATTGGGATGGAGAGATATCTATAGTACCACTTGCGTTGTACTACAAACAAGACCAATTTTGCTTTTTGTACTCGTAAATGATACTTAAATTTTTCCTATCGTATATTTGTGATTTTGTAATGAATTCAGCATAGCAAGCGTTATTGCAAACCTAACAATATTAAAAATATTGGTGTACAAAATGTTATGCTCAAGGCGGGAAACGAACCTCCGATATCGCGTCGGATGCCTAAACCTGCTCGGCCACCCGGACACGGCATTTCTAGCCGAAATTTCGGTATTACTTTATCAGTCAAAAGGGACGGTGCGCGGCCATCAAACAGATTACTAGACTTCATCTGATCGAAAGAAGTGTTTTTTCACCACGGATGTCCACTTAATTTGACCGTGGGATATCTCTTTTACTATTTATTACTATTAATTATTATATATCCTGTGATAACAGATATCCTAGAGAGATATTCTAGTTTAAATCTGTTAATCATCAATGACCACATCATAATCTATCATCACGTGAAATTGTGGCCAAAAGCTAGTCTATAAAGAATAATAAAAGCCCTCATTACTCACCAACAAACAGATCAAACCCAGGTTCTAAAGATTCTGATGTAAATGATATGCCAACCTGATCACTAAACTAATTATGTTTTTACAGAAGGATACATTTTATTTCGATTTCACAAATATTTACTAATAATTTCAACTTCGGGGAATCCAATGGCAGTCTTTAAATAACATCTTTATTTCATATAAGTTATACAAAGCCATAAATTCTAATAGGAAACATTAATCATGACCTAATCTTCCAATATTTCACAGTAAGTTTACCATCCCCAGCTGCTTCTAAACGGCAACAAAATACAAATACTGTTTACATTTCATTAATTCCTTCCTAGTTCTGTTTGTTTTGCAAAATAAAAATATTCACAGTTGCAACGGAATAAGCAAGTTTGTTAGTAGATATATAATTAGACTGGTTTTAATGAGGAAGGTGTTTTAGGCTGGCCGCATACAGACGTTTTCCGTATTCGATTTCCGAATTCGTTTTCCGTATTCGGACTTCCGAATGCATGGAATCAGTAGAAAATACATTAACTGACGCACACGGTCGCTTTTTTTCCGAACGGAACAAATTCCGTACGTACGTTTCGAATGCAAGCCGGCGCGTTCGGACAAACCTACTGGAAAAAACCTAATGACGTCACGCGGAACGCAGCGCTTGCATACATTTTGTTTGTGCCGGCGCACACGTTCGGAAATTTCTATTCAGTATCGCGCCCGCGCCGCGCGCTTCGGACGTATTTCATGTATTTGTTACGCAAAAAAGTGCAACACGATAATGTGTGAGGCAGAAACATTAATATTGGCTGTTGAGAAATACCCGTGCTTGTGGAATATTCATGACAACGACTATCACAACAGAGATGTCAAAGATTTGGCCTGGGAGAATGTATTTAAAGAGGTTATAAAGGATTGGGACACGTGCACTAAAGTGGACAAAGAAAACAAAAGTAAGATATTTTCTATATACTTTTTATTACAACAGTGCCCACATTTATTCCTGTAAATTATTAATTCTCTCGTTATATTGGTACGATATTTCCCCTGCCGGTGTCATAAAGTACTCAGCAAAATTGTCTCTTATGTTTCGACCTCGGTTTGTGGATCTGTGTTGTGGACTACGGAAAGGTATATCTTCAAAGTAATGTGTCAGAGTATCTTCAAATCGATAGCCGTCTCGACTGCGTACAAAATTATGTAACACACACGCTGCCTTTGTTGCTAATACTGCAAATTCTGGTGGAATCGTCATGCTAGTGTGAAAAATTCTCCATTTATTCGAGAGAATGCCGAAGGCACATTCCACTACACGTCGTGATCTGCTGAGGCGGTAGTTAAAGATTCTGCGTTGGGTATTGAGATTACTTCTCGGATATGGTTTCATAAAATTGTTTTTTAGTGGAAACGCTTCATCGCCAAGAAACACAAAAGGTAGAGGTGTGTCATTGGTATTCGGCAGAGGTTTTGCTTCAGGCAAATTAAGGTGATTTTGAGTTAGCTTTTTTCCAAAATTCCAGTTGTTGAAAATATTACTATCGCTATCTCTGCCATAAGCACCGACATCTACAGCTATAAAACGGTAGTCAGAATCTACCACTGCTAATAGTACAACAGAGTAGAAATGTTTATAGTTGTAAAAGGCAGATCCACTATGCAGAGGAGAAATCAAACGAATATGTTTCCCATCCACTGAACCTACGCAATTAGGGAAATTGGTTCTTCTATAATAATTTTCAGCAATTTCTAGCCTACGTTCTTTTGAAGATGGTGGCTTCATTTCCAAAGGTTGAAAAACTTCCCATATTGCTATACAGGTTTCCTTAACTACGGCTGATACGGTCCTGCTCCCCATCAAATATTCAAAGTGTAACTCTTCAAAATTTTTACCAGTTGCCAGGAATCTGAAAAGAAGATATAAAATAATATTAATTACTTTTCAGGTGCTGAGGCAAAAAAAAATGGACACACATGAGAGCCTACTTGAGAAGAGACTTTAAAAAAAATAAAAGCGCTCCTACAGGCAGTGCCGCGAAAAAGGCTAAGAAATATGTTTATGCAGACCTGTTGTATTTTCTTACACCGGTATTCGATAAAAGAAGTACCGAAGGAAACTATCAAACCGATGATCTACACGATAACACTTCACAAGAATCCGAAACGCAAGAAGAACACAGCGTGGAACAAGTAGATGACCATACAAATATATTACAACCTCCATCACCTGTATCAACTCCACCTGCAAATAGTTTAAAACGCAACAAAAAAGATATTCCCTCCCAAATACTCAGTATCCTACATCAAAATCAACAGAGAGCCAATCAGAAACGACATGAAGTAGAAGACGATGACATGAAATTTTTACTAAGCTTTAGAACACATATGAAACATATGAATGAAAATCAAAAAATTGATTTTAAATTGGGGATGCTGCAGTTGGTTAAAAAAATTAATGCTGACTACAATTCATCTCCATCTTCTTCACTGAGTTATGATAATTACAGTCACCATTCAGTAACGCCAGCATCAAGCCGTGGTTATTCCCCATCTGTTTCATATATTCCTGCACCAGAAACTTCACCTAATATGTTGGTATATAAAACACAAGCTCCATTGCCAACCTTTAGTTCATCTTCTTCGCAAGATAAAACCACTAATTATCAATCTGCCCCAAACAGTTTCAGAGTGGTTATTAACTCTATTACACATCTGCCACCGCTTCAACCACCACGCCATCACTACACATCACCTTCTACATCTCTACATGGTGATAATATTCAACGTGCCGAGGATACCGAAGCTGCAACTTTTTTAGTTCTACAATCTCAAGGGCAAGAACAGGAAGGTAATATTGGTAAATACCTAAGTTTTAACCATTAAATAAGATTTGTTTTGTGTTGTGTTGATTTGTTTTTTTTTATAAATTTCAAAAAAGAGTAAAAATAAAGAGAACTTACCTCAAGGTTATGGTTAGTTTTTCTTCCGTATCCAAAGATAATCTCATGCAGGTATTTTGCTTTATTAATTTATCACGTATGCCATTATGAAGTTCATCAAAAGAATTTATGGACATCCTGTAGAAATCAAAGAATTTATCTGGGTGTGCTCGTAACTTAGCTCTCTTCAGATAAAACGGACTCTCGTAGATTCTCCGAGTATTCAAAGGATGTACCCAGTACCGACGTTTCTTTTTCTTCTTTATTATTAATAGAAATGCAATTGCTAATAAATCGTCGTCCTCCATCGTCGTGCGTTCACTACGCTATCACTATCTGTACTGACGTGTATACATTCCGAATGAAGAAAAACGAACGTTTGCGCTAGTCTCACGGAATTCCAAATCAAAATTCCGCATTAGGAAATCGAATACGGAAAACGTGTGTATGCGGCCAGCCTTAAAAGCTGCAAAATTTTGAAAAGTTACAGTTATAATGTTCTACCGACTTTTAACCGGCAACCGGCCTAAACTTCGACCTTTTTCTTAAGCTATTTTTATTTTTAATTGATGGCATGCTTTTTACTCTATATTGAGTGGATATTAATACATCAACAATACTGCGGGCCTGCTTTGGAGTCGATAACTAAATGTGTTAGACTCATGTTTAATTTTTAAATCCACAAAATCAATACTAACTATTATCTAAGCTGTGGCACGTTGGCTTTAAAGGACTTCACAGACGGCAGCTATTATATATATTATAGCACTGTCGGTATTAAGTAACGAAAATGTAAAGCTATATATTATAGCTGCCGGATATTTTCACTTGTCAATTTCTATGGAAAATGTGTTGAGATGTATTGAAATATATCGAGCTATAAATATATAGCTTTATATTGTAGCTATCGTCTGTGAAACGCTTAAGACGTTTGTACTAAAAAAAATAACATGTGTCCAACACACATTCTAATCATAAAAATTGAAACACAGGTAGCTAAATAAAAATATAATAAAGAAGATAAGGGTCTAAAATTTTCTTTTACATGCAGCTATCCGGCGAAATTCTCAGCGAACTTCTAATTGAAATTTGTGTCGTAAAAGTGTTGGAAATGAAACTGTGAGCTTAACGAGCACTCGGCTACTTGACGCTCACGACAAGGAAACTGTATGAGGTGCTTTAGACTGTCTAATAGTAAAGACTGATATATCTATATCTACAATTTTACATCAACACTAATATAATACAGTATTATTATTATTTATACTATTTATATTCAGCATAATCACTGCAAAATCTTAATTTTGTTACCTACTTTTGGCTGTAGCTAATGATTTCTATACTTTGATACAACCCAATACTTGTATCAATGAAGATTGCTACAGAAACTGTCATTCTAATTTATATTGACTGTACGTGATCGCTATTTCATACAAAACAGTATCTATCGATAGATACAAGATACGTCAAACGAGGTTCTATAGCCATCAAGATTTCTTTGCTACAAGATCTGTCAAATTATGGATACGTAATCGGAAAACTATCATTTTTGAATGTTGCAATCAGCAGTTCATTGCTACAGAAGATACGTGATCGGCCCGCAGATGAAAGATTTGTATTTTTGTATGCAACGAATAAACTTAAAAATACAAGACCATTTTGAATGAAACTTAGTATGGAAATAGTTTGAGACATAGGAAGGACATAGGATAGTTTTATCCTACTGCGCAAAAAGAAGTTGAAGGTTTTGCGCGATCACCGACAACTAACAAATAACACACGGGCGGAGCCGCGGCCGGAAAGCTAGTCTCGAACATTAAAATTAGATACATAATTAAATTAACTTAATATAAAAAATTGAGTTTTTTATTTATAGATATTATAGTTAGCGTTTGACCACTATCTCACCTGATGGTAAGTGATGATGTGGGCGAAGATTAATGGATGATTCTACATTATAAGTCAATTAATATAATTGAAATGTCATCAATCATACAATATTATACGTCATTTATACCTATTTAAATGTCCGGCCTCAGTTGCACCTGGTCCAAAAGAGCCAATCATATGCCCATCAAGTAAACTAAGTAGGTAGCTAATTTTATGTACAGAGTTAATTTTATATATCTTCTTAAATTTAGAATCTTCACTGATATTTCGTAATCCTGGGGTCTATTCTAGGTTGACTTTTTGTTGGTGGCCAATTGACAAATTTTATCAAAACGAGGCTTCGTTTTGATGAAATTTGCCAGTTGGTCCGTCCTAACTCCTATCTAACGGGGCTCTGGGTTGTAAGAAGAATGAATTTTTTTGTAGATGCTTATGCATGTATTTTGTCTTTGACAAGAAGTAAAAAATTTGTTGTTGATAATATTCTTTATAATAATATGGGTCGGTAAAGTAATCAGTTTCAAAGTTTTCTTTTTTCATATCCACCAGGTTTCGTTTAGAAAACTTGTTATAATGCTCTTTAATAAACCATAGTTCTCTTTGAAGAAATACTGAACTTTTTCTGTATATTTTTATTTGTCATAAAAACTGATAATCCTCTTATTTTTTCATGGGTTATTGCAAGGCAAAACTTCTATAAAGTGAGTTCATAATCACCCTCAACTATAAGTTTTTTGTCAAGATATCCGGCAAAACAGTACTTACAAAACTATGATGATTAAATTTGAATTGACTAACCATGTAAATTAAACGTTCAGCTCAGCCATGAGTGTGATAGATTATTTAAAATTGGCTCACTATTTATTGAAATATTTGTTCATATTCACTTGATTGGCTTTAAGCTGATTTAAACAACTGGTGCTATAATGTGACATTCTAATTTCGTTTTAGTAATACTCTGTGGTTTTTAAGATGAAAATAAGTATTGGTTTAATTATCTGTGTATATTTTATCTGTGGTGTGAATTTAATACTGTACCTAAAGGTATTTATTGTGAGACTGTGATTAAAAATCATATATGGATTGTCATGATCACAGGAATCATTATTTGATGATATTTTTACTATAAGTAAATCTTATAAGTATTGAAACTGATCATGTGACACAGATCAGTTTCGCTGTTAAGACAAAGACAAAGATACTTATTTAAAATAGTTTATTTTATGTACTTTATTTCTATGTGTAAAAACATTGATGATTTTATTATAGTTATTTCCATATATATAGAGCTTGAAATCACATAATTGTCAATTTAAAAGAGTACTGTGATTGTGACGGTAGTCACTTCGTCATCTTGTTTGTTCCTTCCTAAAAAGGGGGTAGTGTAAAGCGAGTAAATTCACTTTCTGTCGGACCGCCGAGCCGAGCAGACCTCCAGTGGTGTTGAAATAGTTTTTGACGACGAAGTGCTGCTTGATTCAGTTTCGGTTGGACCGCTGTGCCGAGCAGAGCTCCGGGGGTGTCTAAATATATTTAGAAAGTAGTCTTTACTGACGAAGTGCTGCCCGATCAAGATGTTGTGAAGTTAAGTAATTTATTATTATCTTTTCTGATATTACATAACGACAAACCTCGTTTAAATGTAATGGTCCTTATGGACCATTACATGGTTTGTTAAAAAGGTTATGACAATTATATATCGAATAAGAAAATATCTGTTTATGTAAACAATGACTTTATATGTTAATTAATAGTTGATAATCCAGTGAAAGTGTAAATAAAGTGTATATAGTAAGTATGTAACACATTGTTAAAAGACTTATAAAAGAATGGCCCCGAGTTTCTTGCCCGTTCTTCTCGCAGTGGCTCTATACAATTTTGTTTGCTGAACGTGGCAGTACAATGTAGAATCATTCAATATTAAAATTTAATCAAATTGAATAAATGGTTTTGACTCTCACTTTGTTGTTTAAATCCAACTAACAAGTGCATAAGTATGTATATACACTTGTGATGTAACCCAAGTGCTTAGTTAATGTAAGCCAAGCAGAGAACCGTTAGTCTTTGATAATATTAAGTATAATATAGACAATGGCGTACCGTAATAATAGGGATGCATTATGAACGCATCGCTGAACACCTGCTGTGTTTGATAGTAGTGGGAGTTTGAAAACTTTCCTTCAAGTATTATTGCATTTTCTTGTGAGCTGAGTAGACTAACCTGCATACGATCTTTAACTTTTATATTATCTTTAATAACAAGTTTTCAAATGGGTTTCATTGCAGACTGCTCAAAATTAAGTAGAATTCATAAACATGAACAGCCTTGTTTTATTTTGTAGGAGCATTGACGCATGCTAAGCGAAAACATAGAAATTACTAACTAGTCAAAATTTAAAATGGTTTCATCGATTTGGTGCTCAGTGTTGATCGTATATCAACCTACCAGCCTAAGTAAATAGTCCTCTGCTATTTGGGTAGATGTCGCCAACGTCAAAAAGACGTGTATTTAAACGGATGGAGAATTTTCGACTATCCAGCACCCGCTTCCATAGCGTAATTGGTAATGCACCAGGACGGTATTCTGGGGGTTGCGGGTTCAAGTCCCGCTGGAAGTTATCTTTTTCCATCCGTAATAATTTCTATGAACAGCCTTTGTGAAGTTTTAGATAATATAACGTCACGCTGTATTCCTGAAATGAGTACCTAAAAGTCTAGTCTTTCCACGCGGATCACGTATACGTGTTGCGAATTGTTATGTGCGTATAAATGTGTGGTGTGATACTCACCTTAAGGTAACAATAAATAAGGTTGTTGGCATTAACACATTATTTTGATCTCGCACAAAAATTAATAAAAATGTGCGTAGTTACTTGAACTCTCTATTTAATTGGCACACGCACGTAGTTGCGCTTTTTTGGTGCAATATTTATCACCCAGTGACTTTGTGCCAATTGCATGCTCAGGTAAGTAAGTACCTTAGATGGCCACACGTACCGTAGACTTTCAGTACCTATGGACTACACTTCTTAGACACTGTTTATGGTATTATATTATGTTATGTGTATGCCAAATTATGCCCTAGTTCACGTGATTCATTTTCCCAAAAACGTTGGATACGTAAGGAGGTCTACTAAAAAAACTGTTTTTATAAATATATACCGCGTTATTAGAAAAATGCTAACAACCTCTTAGGGTTGAGTTCTGCTAGTCCTAACAAACATTTTGTTAGGACGATAACTTTGTTTTTGTGTATTTGACGGAATAAGCACGAGGAACCACCTGACGTTAAAAGTCTTTTGTGCCTGTGATTTATTGTTTCATATATGAGCCAAAAACGCCCACCGCGGTAATACTGCACCGCGCCGCGCTCCCTTTGAATATACATAGTTTTAAATATTGACATCGAGCAAAGCTATAAAAAAATATTGCGACTGGGCATTGCGCGAACTCAACACAACTTGAGATTTTGACTGAGAATTTCTTTGTCAGTAAAAACCTAATATTTTTCTGTCCTAGGGATCGAACTTAGCTACTCGAGATTCCAATAAATTTAGATCCTTATTCTACAATCTAATAGTTTTCCATTTAGTACCTTCTAGTTGAGCGTGCAATATCGTCGTCTGCATGTTCACGTAACATCAAGAGATAAGCATAACCGGGATTTAGTTTATTTCGTTATTTTTTGGCAAACCAACAATTTTTATGCTTGAAGCGCTCGTAGCGAAGTTTACTTAGCCGTTCTCAACCGATCAGCAAAGTTAAGCAACGTCGTGCGCGGTCATGAGTTGGATGGGTGACTGCTAGTGACATTACTACTGAGCGTTTCCGTGCTTCGGAGGGCACGTTAAGCCGTCGGTCCCGGTTATTATCTTAGGTCACAGTCGTTACAGTATAGTGGCATTTTTCGAACGAACGTCTGACTAACTACCACTCTCAATAAGAAAATCTGTCACAAAGCATCTAACGGTGTGTCCCGGGGCAGATGTACTTGAGAGCCAGTAATTCTAGGTTAGCCTGAACATCATCTTCGACCATATCATCACTACTATCATGTGAGATAATAGTCAAAGGCTAGGCTATCAGCAATAAGTAAATAAATATGTATAATAAACTAGCACTGCAAAACCAAATACATGCAGGTTCTCACGAAGATATAGGAATATACAAAGCCAATCTTCACGTAAGTACTCATAAATATATAGTTTGGAATAGGAAAGATATTAATTTGTGATGGATTATATAATATACGTTATCATTGTTTTTAACAGTCACGAGCTATCTGCCATGAAGATTTTACTGTTTAGCAAGAAGCGCTGGAGCAAAAGAGGTCAAGGGCAATCCCCTTGCTTCGTTTGTTGATGATGTAACTTTCAAATAAGTAAGAGATATCTATAAATTGTTAACACTACAGGTACATGTAATGGGGTATTAGAGCATAGAATGAGGGGATATCAGGTCGATATCGATTGAAAGGCTAATTTGCATTTGGCTTAGGTCGTGTTCATTTACATTAGTTGGACAAAACCACAAACAAATTGTAATAAATTAGTAAAATGTATAAAACCCGACTGCAAATTATTTATTTTCGTTAAGCGTTCTATAGTTCTATTAAAATAAAATTTAAGTTTTATATATTAATGGAATCTTTTCTTAAAGCCCTTCATTTTGATAGACCACTCGATGGGAGAAAAAAATATATATGGTGTCTAAACTCCGCCAATTTTTGTTTATTTACTTTTTATGAACTTAGTGATGTCACTATCGAGACAAATCTAATCATATGTATTCTCCAAATTTATTACATTAAGATCGATTAAGCCGTTAAGAAGTTATGGTGAAATAAAGAAACTCACAAATATACATACATACATGAACCCTGAAAATATAACACTCCTTTTTTGGGCAGTTGTGTAAAAAAGAGCTCTTACGACGTGTGCAAGTCTCGTGAGTTGGCCGTGAAAAAAGACTTTCCAAATGCATAAAATTATGTTCTTTTGTTATGTGTTTTTACCTACTACTGATAGAATAGCCGTTGACCACAATCTCAAGTGATGGTAAGTGAAGATATGGTCGAAGGTGGTAAAGCAGGCATAGCCTAGGATCTGGCTCTCAAAAACAACTGCCTGTGGGCCTGTAATTTCGTTATAGTAGCGCTGTGTATAGTTTGTATGTTTTATTATTAAAAGGATACAAAAAATATATCACTTTTTGCGTTTGTGTTTTGCTACAAGGACCCACACGCTAAATAGATATTTGGTCTTGTTGACAGTTGCAAGTCTCATATTAAATTATCGATGTTTAACATGCTAAACTATCATTATAAAATACACAGGAAGGCAACAAAGAAATATAATTTTCAAATGTATATGAAAAAATCTTTCGTTTATGAGAGATTTATGATACGCTCTCTGAAATCTTTGTTTAGATACTGAGAAATTATGTGGACTTATATAAATATCTTATGAGGCATGGATGAGACAAACAAAAATCAAATATATAACAGAAATACATAAAATTAAGAGCTTATAAAAAAGTATAAACAATAATCAAACCTAATAAAAAATAAAACATTTACTTAAACATTAAATATTTATTGAAAAGAAAATGCAAAGCCGATTAAGGAAAAACTATTTCTAGTTCTATTCCTAAAGCAAAGATAAAATTAATTCAAATATGACGTAAATCACCACCGACATAACAATCCAGGGCCGCAATTTCAGAACAAGGGTACACAGGCGGGGTTAGGCAATTAAGTTTTAATGGTGTACATCGTACCCTATACCCGGCCCTGTCTTTGGATTGTAAATTTGGAGAATGTTAATTTTGAATTCAGTTAGTGGTAGTTATTGTCCATTAGATTTTACTGAAGATTTTTATTTAAATTTAGAAGATATTAATTCTTCTTCATAACTCAAATGAATATGTTCCTTACAAGGCTTTTTTTTATGCCTGGTAGGTTAGCCTTTGACCACTATCTCACGTGATGGTAAGTGATGATGTGGTCGAAGATGTAGTTCAGGGTAACCTAGAAGTACTGGCTCTCAAGGACAGTTGCCGGAATACACCGTTAGGTGCTTGGCGACAGATTTTCTACTTGAGGGTGGTAGCTAGCCAGGCGGGCATTCGCAATATGCCCTACCACCATGCTGTAACGACTGCCATCCTAAGACAACAACCGGGACCGACGGCTTAACGTGCTTTCCGAAGCACGGAAACGATCAGTAGTAATGTCACTAGCGGTCACCCATCCAACTCATGACCGCGCGCGACGTTGCTTAACTTTGCTGATCGGTTGAGAACAGCTAAGTAAACTTCGCTACGAGCGCTTCGATGTTTTTTTGTTTGAACAATCCTGTTTAAACATTATGATAAAAACTAAACTTAGTATCAATACAATGGTATTTAAAATACAGAGTGCTAGAACTTTTCCATCTAGATGAGTACATACAACTTTCACGATATATTATTCGTCGAGATCTTCAAACATTATCTTATATAGAATCACGATCAAACACTAAATTATAGCAATAAAGTGGCCGCGATTGCGTATGCGATATGCGAATACCGATACTTACAACTTTATTACTTAGATTTCGAGAAAGTCAATTCATTTACAAATTTATTTATTTATTTATTATTAATGGACGAGCAGCAATATGCTGATATGTCCATATCATTGCAGTGTTGGATTTATAGTTTCAGAAGAGATTTCTTTTCTGTAGATAGCCATTTGTCCAGTTTATTTTTAAAATTGTTTATTGATGTGGCTGACACAACATGTTCTGGTAGTTTATTCCAGTTATGCACTACTCTGTTACTCAGGAAATGGTGTGCAGGCTTTGTATTGGCCAAATCCCGAGTAAGCTGGATTTTATGTCCCCGGTTTGGCCTTGAGCTTTCTCTGATTATATAAATGTCTTCTATGTTAGGTAGGTTATAATATTGATTAATGATCTTAAATGTCTCAATAAGAGCACCCCTAAGGCGTCTTTCTTCTAGAATAGTGAGTGAATTAGCAAAGCCTTATTCCCAAACAATAAGTTAAAATACACTATATCCTTAAAACCGTGCTGAATTGTTTTTAATCAATCAATCATTTATTTATCAGAATACACAATCATTACAATTTCAGATGTTAGGAAAATATATAGCAATGCATTCAACCTGCAAGCAGGCGTACAAATATTAGTATTTATTCCTAATATATATAATTTTTTGTTTACATACTTTAATAAAATACATTAAAATATTCTGTCATGCTATAAAAACAATTGTCCAATAACCAATTGTGCAGTTTAGTTTTGAAGCTGTTTCCGGCCAAAGTTTTCAAGTTTTCCGGTAATTTGTTATAAACAGTAATAGCCAGATTTTTTTCATAAATAACTTTCTGGCATAGAGGATGGTATAATAAGTTTTTATACTTAGGTCTTTTTTGTCTTGGAATAACGTGACTTTTTATTTTTTAAATAGCTTGGATTAGCCTTTTAGTCGGACAAGCTTTTTTGGTTTGTGAAGAGTATTATTTTCTCTATATTTTGCGATTTTTGGACAACCAAAACGTCACAGTCGCCACGCGCAGCGCGCATTTAGTTTTTTTATGCCTGATAGGTTAGCCTTTGACTACTATCTCACCTGATGGTAAGTGATGATGTGGTCGAAGATCTTGTTCAGGATAACCTAGAATTACTGACTCTCAAAGACAGCTGCCGGAACACACCGTTAGGTGCTTGACAACAGATTATCTACTTGAGGGTGGTAGCTAGCCAGGCGGGCAATCACAAAATACCCTACCACCATGCTATAACGACTGCCATCCTAAGATGACAAACGGGACCGACGGCTTAAGAGGAACGGGAAGAGAAGCTCCTATAGAAAAATAGGTATTTTAACAAAGTGATGCTGTCTCACCGCTAAACGCCGAAAACAGAATAGTACAACAAGGACAATTGCAGCTTATTCAAGTTTTGACTTAGAATTTGCGCATAATTTGCGGGGTGCAGTTCTGGGAGAAAACTTTTCTCCTATAGTAAACATTAATCAAATCTAAAAACTATGCTGTTATTTTATAACTGGTAGAATAAACTAGGTTTAAAGGTTTTCTTTTTTCTTTATTTATCATTATTTTTCCAACAAATAATTCACAAACTGTAGATATAAGTTTTGAGAAAATATCGGTATTTTAATAGCTATAAATTATTTTTTTTTATTTTTTTTTTATGTTATTGTGACGGAACAAGCCCGAGGCCCACCTGATGTTAAGTGGACTAACCTCTGCCTATAACAGACGCATTTCGTCAGCGACGAATTGCATTGTGCCCGTCACACTGAGACGTCCAGTTGTTAGGTCTCATTAGCCTGTAATTTTTCTGGCTCTCAAGGACTGCTGCCGGAACACACTGTTAGGTGCTTGGCGTCAGATTTTCTACTTGAGGGTGGTCGCTAGCCAGGCGGGCATTCACAAAATGCCCTTCCACCATGCGGTGAAGCTCAAGCTCTGGGCGGGATTCGAACCATGGACCTGCTGCACGGCAGTCCATAGCCAACGCCACTGAGCCATCACTGCTTCAAAATATATAATAATAAATATCAAAACCTACAAAACTTGAATATTGATAACATCTATAACATTTCCAAAAATCATCCAATTCGGCGATTGTTTAGGGGGTAGAAACGTTTTCTCTTTTTGTATGAAAATTCGAGACTTCCCTCCGGTCTTAACGTGCCCTCCGAAGCACGTGTACGCTCCGTAGTAATGTCACTAGCGGTCACCCATCCAACTCATGACCGCGGCGGACGTTGCTTAAGTTTGCTGATCCGTTAAGAACAGCTAAGCAAACTTCGCTACGAGCGATTCGAAATAAACCCGTTGGGAGCCATCGCGATGCTGACAGATTTGTTCTTCCTGAAAGGTTATAATTATGGACCACGTTGGGCACAGCAACATAGAAGAGAAGGGGACGTTATAATAATTTTAAATTTTAATTTATGTTAAGTCAGAAGTGTGTACTTCCAGTTATTATTAAAAAACATATAAGAATTCGTCAATTGAGTGTGCTTTATTAATAAGAAGCATTTTTTTTATAAAAAAATAATTCTCTCATTTCTCTTCCGGTTTGGCTGCGTGGCGTTTGTGACGTCACGTCGGCTTAGCAGGAAATTAGGCGCAATTGTCACTAGATATATATTATTTTTATATAGATTTTTTAAGTGTTTTATTTAAAAGTTAATTAAATGTTTTCTTAAAATACTTTTAAAATATTTGTTATTATTATAAGTAGATAGTTTTCAGGTCGCTTATGTGTATAGATTTATTATAGCCATTGTAAATTGTTCTGGGAAAACCCTTTGTTGATATCATTGGTTTAAAATTAAATTCTTGTCATTCAGAATAAAGGATAGGCTAGTGCCTTGGTTTTCCAGCGTTATATTTGGCCACATATAAGGAGTTTAAACATTACTATGCGTTAACTACTTATGTTGTTCTTATCATTATTGAAGTGGAACTATTCGGTACGCTTCGGCTCCTCCCGACAGTCTCGAAGTAGCAAACTGTTCATACATAGTACCGGAAACATAAATAAATATTTGAACAAAAATTGCCGGTTACAAAATCAATAACATACTTTTTAGTTTTGATTTTGCTATTTAACAAATACTTTTTGATATTTACTCAGCGAATGTATGATATTCTTTTCAGTGCACTTGTATTACGATTACAGTTTTTAGTTTTGAAATGTTTATTAAATCAAATAATTTATTTCAGAAATCATCCATATTATACATAATTTTCCACACCATCATCATATAATAAAATCTTATTTAATTAACATAATTATTTTAATACAAAATAAAATGAAATTTTATTCATTTATTCACATATGTATTAGGTATGTGTTTATGTATCTGTGATTCGAATATACGTTTTTTTATTACAATTGGGCAAGTTATTGACAGTCTATATAAAGGCGTGCTGAGCTGCGTTTCAAATTAAATATGATATTCAAATTTAAAATTCTTCCGGTTTGACTGCGTGACGTTTGTGACGTCACGTCGGTTTAGCAGGAAAATTAGGCGAAATTGTCACTAGATATATTTTTTAGTGCGTTATTAAAATATTAATTAAATGTTTTCCTAAAATATTTTTGCAATATTTGTTATTAATAAGTTTGTTTTTATTTTCTCTTTTATTCAGATAATTTATATAAAATTATATACCTATAGACTAACCGTGCCCTTCACACCTTAACATAGTTTGCACACTACTGTGTAGATACAAAATATCTGATACTGCGGCGGTACGCACAAAGGCGGACTCTTGCTAAAGAGACCAACCACCTGCATAAAGATTAACCTAAGACATAAATAATTGTTTGTAACAATACAACTAGTATTTGTACTGCAAATATATATAGGTATATACTCACCGTACATAATGATGATAAATATATAATGATAGTAAACTTACATTAGAACTTTAACGGTAAAGCAGCCTATACCTATTAAATCAAGTGATTTGTACGGTCTTATTCGAGAAATCCCCTTTGACAATTCCCTGTGAAAGGTTCTTTCGGATTTTTGTCCAGAAATCCCCTTTTCATCGACCTTAATTTAATGCAGTGAATTTTTGGACATAAAATCGACCCCACATAAGCGGAATAGATTAAAGATGATGATATTATTCAATCAAATACAATAAAATCACAGGCTTTATATTTTATGTAACCCAATCAACGTACTGTTTCTTCAGCTGCAGCTCTGTTTAAGACTTGTGCCAAAGACTATATCTAAAACTGGTGTTAATATTCAAAGAAATAAAATAATTACACATCAAATAACATCGTACCCTCATGAATACTATAATCTCTAACATGTGTATCAATTGAGCGAATAGCTGGCCCCCACGGACCCAAAGTTACAACCCCAAACCCACATGTAACCTCCATCGAGACTTGCATTTATTTGCGTGCTAGCTATAGAACTTTTATACAAAACTCTGTCTTTATGGGTACCACCGAAATGCCAAATATCTTGTTTGGCGCAGTGTAGTGTACAAGCACTATTGTGTTGAAGTGCCAAGGACACTGCAACAAGTGAAATTACTGTGCAAACGATTCAGAAGAACTAACGTCTTGGAACGATAAGCTCAGTGCAGTGTTAAGCAGAACGATAATGCTGACACTGCAACTGTACTGGACAGGCGTGATGCTTACCATCGCGTGGATGATTTGTCAGTCTCGTCATGAACTATATAAATAATATAAAAATCTTTTACCTACTTTAAAGGGACACCTATTCCAAATATACGAAAACAGACTGATATAACTCAAAGCAATTTCCATTCTTCTCAGGCAACAACACGATCTTATCAATTCACCACTAACCAAGCTTAGACCGATAATAAAGCTTGGGCCATTCCAGAACAAAAACGGAACAAAGGCTGTTTATCTGCGGAACAACTGAGCTACTTTTTAATCTACGCTTTAACAGGCTATTGCCGTTGACATAATGGTGAAGTGGTCGGGTCACCGGTGAAGGAGGGTTCTGTAGAAATTAATAATTTGCTCCACAATATCATTGATATTCTTAGTCTATGTCTAGCTTGCTTACCTTCAGATTGTCCCGTAAGTTTATATAAGCTTATCATAAAATAATAATAATAATAAGAGCTGGACTACTTTTTCTCATTCTGGTTCTATCTGTTCTTATAACCGCCAGCACCAAAGTGAGAAAAGTCAATTCTTAACAAGGAAATTCACCAACTAAGTCGAACTAGTAAACTTATGTCCATGACAGCTGCCGGATCACACCGTGACGTGCTTGGCGACAGATTTCCTACTTGAGAGTGATAACTAGCCAGGCGTGCATTCGCAATAGGGCACCGCCATGCAAAAGTGAAGCAGAGCGAAATTAGGTAACTTTTCAAGATTGGTGCAACACATTTTTTTATTACAAACGCCATGAGTGACATAAGTATGGGCTTAAGACAGTTTTTGACTGTTCAAAGTTTAGTGCAGACGGCATTAGATACATTTGCCTGTCATCACGTCAGGTTATGACTTGGATGAGTGTTGGATGGGTGACCACTAGTGGCATTACCTACTACCAAGAGTGCTCGAACTTTGGAGGGAACATTGGGCAGTCGTACCGGATGTTGTCTTAAGATGGCGGTCGTTATCGCATAGTGGTAGGGAATTTTGTGAATGCCCGCCTACAAAATTGGCAGGCTGCCAATCTCCTATACGATTAACGGTGTGTTCCGGCAGCCCTTTAGAGCCAGCAATTTTAGAATAGCCATAATAACATTTTTGACGGAATAATAATTTACTGTGAACTGAGGAGCCCGTGAGGTGGTGGATTACAATTTCACTTCCCAATTTCTTCCCGTGGGTATCGTAAGAGGTGACTAAGACAAAAATACCGAAAGGAAGCAGTGTTTTCTAAAGAGCTGACAACTTCTACTGCAGTCGCCAAGATGCCCTCCAAACGTGAGGATTATGGCAAATTCTCCCCAATGAGTATATTTTGTTCAACGTCATTCTGGTTGCTGTGATGATGATGTATTCTGAAATAAATATCAAAGGGTAGACTTTCAGCAATAAAAATACAGTAATACAGGACATTAGGATTCTAAAGCATACATGTACTTATACAAATCTTGAAGCGCTCGTAGCGAAGTTTGCTTAGCTATTCTTATTGGATCAGCAAAATTAAGCATCGTCCGCCACGGTCATGGGTTGGATGGTCATCGTAACCGCTAGTGACATTACTACTGAGCGCTTCCGTGCTTTAGAGGGCACGTTAAGCCGTCGGTCCCGGTTGTTATCTTAGCATGGCAGTCGTTACAGCATGGTGGCTACCACCCTAAAGTAGAAAATCTGTCGCCAACTAACGGTTCGTTGCGGCAGCTGTTCTTGAGATCCAGTAATTAGGTAACCCTGAACTACATCTTCGACTACATCATCACTTACCATCAGGTGAGATAGTGTTCAAAAAAATAAACATTATGTTAGGAACTCTGAAAATTTTGTTCATGCAGTTCGTGGTTTAAGCAGACTATTACCGTTAAAAAATGTCTGTTGCAGCGCTTACTGATCTGTTATGCAGATTGTATCCTGAATTGTTAACGAGAGACAATGGCTACAGTTACGGGGTATGCAGATTGCATATGTGGACTTACTTCTGGATGTAGTAATATACTAAAAAAACTTTATCACGTGTGAGTATCTTTAATTAGTGGGAATTGTCTTAGCACTCACTTTAAGCCAGACATGTTTGGTTCCGTGACAGGACCCGTGGGGTGCCGAGTTAGAATTGTATACATATCCTCCACATATCTTCATGTCAATGTTGTTTGAGACGACGAAGGGACAAGACCAGAAAGTGCAGTAGCGCTTTCTGAAGATATATCAATTTATACTTTGATCTTTAAGACGCTTTCTAAGCGAGGTGATAATAGCAATCCCCCCTCTTAAGAGGACGGAAAGTGAAGCTCCTACAAAAAAATAGGCATTTTAACAAAGTGTCTCGCGGATAAGCGCCCGAACAGAATAATGCGATAAGGACAATTGCAGCTTCTTCAAGTTTTGACTCAGAATTTGCGCATAATTTGCGTTCTGGGAGAAAACTTTTCTCTTATAGTAAACATGAATCACTATCATAAAAACTTTGATCTTATTTTAAAACTGACAGAATAAACTAGGTATGGTGCGGCGATAGTTGAATTAGGTTTCAGTGGAAGTATAAAGAATGTATGTGGACAGTTGACAATTATGTAATGAGCTAATAAATAAGATTTCCTCATATTATTTGAAATGGTATTTATCTCAATAATCGTTGACCTTTCATTTTATTATTTAATCGTACAAAGTAAACATGGCTGTGCTTATCTCTATCTCTACACGCACAATGTAAATGTTAAAATGATTTTGATATCAATAGTGCGTGAAAAGACTCGTGAAAGAGTGTTTCATATATATATACATATGTATATGTTTAGTTCACTTTAGTTTAAATATAGTTAGTTTAAATTTAGTTTATATAATATAATATAATATATAACAGACGGCCCACCTGATAGTAAGCGGTTACCGTAATTTAAAGTATAGATACCTTAGTTAGCAACTCCATAACATAAACAAAAAAAAAAGTGATAATTTTAACTAAATAACTTTTTATTTTAATTGTGTCGGTTTTCAAGTCAAGGTGTATTTTATATTTGTTTTACATGTATATGACCAGGAATCGTGTATTATATTTGAGCGTTAATAATTTTAATAATAATAATGCGAATAATAACAAATATTTTAAAAGTATTTTAAGAAAACTTTTAATTAACTATTTAATAAAACACTTAAAAATCTTTATAAAAATGATATATATCTAGTGACAATTCCGCCTAATTTCCTGTTAAGCCGACGTGACGTCACAAACGCCACGCAGCCAAACCGGAAGAGTATTCGACGCGTTTTGCTTCTATACGAAGCATCCTCAGGAGGTCTTGACTCTACGACCGCTCGATCGAGGCTGTCTTTCTCTTAAAATAATTGTTATTATTAAAAATGGATTTCCGCAAAGTAATGCCTGAATCTATTCATTATTTTAATTATAATGTTTATTTCATAATTCAGGGTTACAATGTTTTATCTATAAAGCATATTTTTTTACGTTATCATACTGTAATCTCCACGCTTGGCAGGCGGCTTGGGGATCGCAGTGTGAGATATCGGTTCCTCAGAAAGTGCTGCTGCCTACCTTTTGGTGTATTACCCTAAGTCGCATCGAACGACACCCATGCACGGGTAGAGATGTGGGGATACATTCTAGCCCGGCACCCCAAGGGCACGGGAAATTTATAAAACCCCTTTTTAATTAAAACCTACGTGGTTATTGCAAGTCACATCGCTGGTGGCCAGTATTGTGGGCTATTGAGAGTTAATCTTGTAAGCAGTATGTGCCACCGAAAAGTGTGACAAAATTACAAATAGAATTGATTTCTGACAATGAAATCGGACAATTTGTTGAAATTGAACCTTGATATTGGGAGCTCAATTTGTTTACATCAGCATAGTACCGACTTCAGCAAGTTATATGATAATAATCTATTTTTCTATACATATTTACTTCATTTGAGTAAAAATAAAAAATAAATATTCAATGTTGAGCTACATATTATGTTCATAAATCGTCACAACTTTGGCTTCTCATTGAATTGTCTTACAAGAGGTAAGATTCAGAGCAGGTATGGTTAGAACGCCACTGAAATTACAGGCACGTTAAATGTCATGTCCCTGTAATTTCAACATCGTAAATATTTCCCGCCGCAACGTTGCGAATTCAATGTTGAGGTTAGCTTAAATTTTGGACCTTCCCTAGTAGTAACGAGCTTGATTTGTGTCTTATCATGGCAATTACATTATACACGAGGCTGTGCCTAAATGCTTCCCCTAAAAATTTGCGTTACTTACTTAAAATATTGTTTTAGATTCTTGATTAAAATATGTAAACCTAAACAAACACAATTTTTTGTCATTAGTACGTAGTATTATTATTTGTTCTATGTCATTAGTAAGTTGGTTTATTTCGTCATAGTAACTATGTAAATTACATTTTGGATTTTACTTTTTTTTTTATATGCCTGATAGGTTAGCCTTTGACCACTATCTCACCTGATGGTAAGTGATGATTGCAGCAATCACACATGCTGAAACATTAGCTGGAAAATTCGGAAAAATATTTTTCCTTTCCTATTTTCATCTTATGTGTTTTTTTATGCCTTTGACCACTATCTCACCTGATGGTAAGTGATGATGTGGTCAAAGATATTGTTCAGGCTAACCTAGAAGTGATTATGTTAAGGTACAAGTACGAGACCCACCTAGTAATAAGCGGTCTGTCTATAAAAGATGCATGTAGTTATAGTTAATAGTAACAAAATGCATCTGTGATAGGCAGAGATTTACGCTTAACACCAAGCTGGCCTCATACTTGTAGCTGCACTCTGCCCAATACCCTAAAGGCCTGTTTCAGAACGTTCGAGTAAGTTCCAGTTATACCACCCAGAACATATTTTATAATAAAACAATATCTTTGCGTTGCACAGTAATTGATTTAGCCTATCCATCGGTTAAAGCTTGAAACGTGTTACATTTTAACTTTTTTATGTTCTGTGTAGGGTAACTGGAACTTACTCGAACATTCTGAAACAGGCCCTAAAACAAACTTATTAAATCTCATGTGCCTATAATTTTACTGGCACCAATAAACCGGAAGACAGTCGAACAAACACATGCTGATTGGCGGTAGAAAATAGTTAAGTTTGTTTCGTTACTATATGTTGTACAATATATTATGTATGTTGCATTTCGTTACTACTAACTATAACTAAATGCATCTGTTAGAAATAGAGGTTACCGCTTTTTTATGTTATTGTGACGGAACAAGCTCGAGGCCCACCTGATCTTAAACGGACTAACCTCTGCCTATAACAGATGCATTTCGTCACAAGTAACAAATTGCACTGCACCCGTGACCTTAAGACATAGTTGTTAAGTCTCATGTGCCTGTTATTTCACAGCCTCTCAAGGACTGCTGCCGGAACACACCATTAGGTGCTTGGCGACAGATTTTCAACTTGAGGGTGGTCGCTAGCCAGGCGGGCATTCGCAAAATGCCCTTCCCCCATGCAGTGAAGTTCAAGCCCGCGGCGGGATTCGATCCATGGACCTGCTGCGCGGCAGTCCATAGCCAATGCCACTGAGCCATCACTGCTTCATGATGTTGACGAAATGTATATTGCATTTCGTTACTACTAACTATAACTAAATGCATCTGTTAAAGGCAGAGGTTACCGCTTAATACTAAGTGGACCTCTTACTTGTACCGTAACTTTATCATATAAAATGAAATATAATGAACAATAGGAAAATATTTATCTGAATTTTTTAGATAATGTGTTAGTGCGTAGCTGCAACATAGTTAATTAGTGAAATCACTCCAAAATGTTTATGCTGGCTGTATTTCCCCGGATGAACTTGAATACAAAGAGTTCCACTGCAATTAAACGTTGAATACTTTCTATTGCAGGTAATTTAGTTTTTTTTTTATGCCTTATAGATTAGCCTTTGACCACTATCTCACCTGATGGTAAGTGATGATGTGGTCGAAGATGTTGTTCAGGCTAAACTAGAAGTACTGGCTCTCAAGAACAGCTGCCGGAACACATCGTTAGGTGCTTGGCGACAGATTTTCTACTTGAGGGTGGTAGCTAGCCAGGCGGGCATTCGCAAAATGCCCTACCACCATGCTATAACGACTGCCATCCTAAGACAACAACCGGGACCGACGGCTTAACGTGTCCTCCTAAGCACGTGCACGCTCAGTAGTAATGTCACTAGCGGTCACCCATCCAACTCATGACCGCGCGCGACCTTGCTTAACTTTGCTGATCGGTTGAGAACAGCTAAGTAAACTTCGCTACGAGCGCTTCAAAATTAAAATATGAAAGGAAAAATATGTATCTGAATTTTTTAATAATGTTTTAGTGCGTGATTGCTGCAACATAGTAAATTAGCAAAATCACTATAAAATGTTTATACTGGCTATATTTCCCCGGATGAAGTTGAAGGCAAAGAGTTATACTGCAATTAAACGCTGAAGGCAGGTAATTTAGTAATTTAACGAAATTATCTCTAAGACTTCGTTAAATGACATGAAGTGTAATTATCCTTCAACAAAATGTAATCTAAAAGACTCCCTCAATTAGGAATCCAAAATTACTCTTAAGACGCCGCTATTTAGGCATCCTTCCAAAGAAATAATAGTTAGACTTAACTACACTTAAGGTCCAATGCGGGTCTAAATGTTAATGAACTTGGTGATTTACATTCAAAATGTGGCTAGGACATAAAGTTGTCTCGTTTGCTTTTAGAATTTAGCAGAGGTGTACCAGTCTATTCAATGTTCAGAATTCGGTATACTTGTTTAGATTTAATTTGTTGGTCGCCCTGACAATACAACTTCACCATGCTTTGGGCTAGGTGTAGGTTATTTTTATGTATGATAGGATAGCCTTTGACCACTATCTCACCTGATGGTAAGTGATGTGGTCGGAGATGTTGTTCAGGCTAACCTAGGAGTGCTGGCTCTTAAGGACAGCTGCCGGAACAGCCCGTTAGGTGCTTGGCGACAGATTTTCTACTTAAGGGTTGTAGCTAACCAGGCGGGCATTCGTAAAATGCCCTACCACCATGCAAAGTAAAATGCCTTACCACCTTGCAAATAACCTTACCATACCATATAACCTATAACCCCGCTCTATTACCTCGGGGGTGTTTGTTTTTTTTTTGAGTGTTAATGGTATTTTACTCGAGATGGGTGCAGATGGCATGAAGAGCCTTCCAAGTCATCGGCGCTGAAACCGCCCTGCTTTAAAACGATGAGTCAAATCAAGCTTAAGGGAACCACTGTGGTACGGATCTCGTGTGGACGACTAAGATACAGATAAGGAAGTCTCGTGATATACGAGTACGTTACATTATTCTTCTGACAACCCACATTACTACAAAGTAATAAAAAAATTGCAACCAGTGTGAGTGTGACGACTTGTGACAACTTTTAAACACACTCAGAATTGCACAATGGGTAATGCTTGAGTATTTATACGCGATAATACGAAATGAAGATTTTTTCCAAAATACGAATAAAAGTTACATTCAAATATTGGCAAGTTTTGCACTAAATGACAATTAGGCACTAATTTTAATTGCCACTACATCTGGATTACTTAGGCAATCATAGATGATTGTTTATCTGAAAGTAAGGTTTAACCCCACGCATGGCAGGCGTATTGGGGATCGCAGTGCAAGATAGGAGTTCACAGAAGGCGCTGCTGCCAGCCTTTCAGTATTTTACCCTTAGTCGCCTCTTACGACACCCACGGGTGGAGAGGCTGGGTGACATTCTAGCCCGGCACCCCACAAAACTACGGAAGAAGTAAAGTAAATAAGCCCTTCCAGATAAATCTTTGAAATTGTGTTGGCACTTTGTAAATTTAAACTCTATTTAACGTCTTACGTTATTTCAACTAAGTATCTGCCGACCAATTTTGATCATGGATCTGCACTGTGAAAATCTTTCATATCTATTAGAACATAAGACACAGAATTTTACTTCAGATGAACCACAGCTGGGTAAATAGAAATATGAGCCCCATTGTCATTGACCTAAAACTTATACATACAACTGTATTCTCACACACAAATGCTCAGGTGTCACTGAGGCGTCGCTTTACTTTGTCGATAATGGCTTCCATTATAACTGTTATCTATTGGGTATGAACAGTACATTTTTTATTTTGCTTATTTGATGGATCACATTCTCTACTGTTTTTAAGTAATGATGTGTTTTGACACATTGTCACTTAAAAACAATTACGGTACTGCACGTTTATATATAATGTCAGCCTAAAATTAGTGTATCTCAAGCTCGCCGTTGCGTTTGGTACATGGTGCAGCAGAAGCTAGCCAGGTGAATATTTGAAAACTGCCCAGTGAAGATCAAGCTCACGGCAAAATTTTAACAATATACTCTCCACCTGGATGTTCTAACATTGTCATTGCCACTGGTTCATAATAGATTTCGTATATACTTCTAGCTTGATATGCCATGATTATAGTTCAATATAAAACGCTCACGTTAAATCACTTTAGCAATAAACGAATACAACAACCTAACAGACACCGAAAAAGACAACATATTTCGCAAGTCTCGACTTATACATTGGTGATAAAAATAACTCTATCCTACACTGAAACTTTATGAGTGCTAACACGAAGTTATTTCCATAAAATACGCTATCAATTTTTCCAACTTTTTAAAATCACGTTTAAAAGATTTTTTTTCATCATTAAAATTTTAACGAACACCCTGAAAATGTAAACCTGGAATGCCGATAACATGACGTCATTAAATCTCAATAGATACGTGAAATTAAAAGAACTGGAAATAAGAATGGAACTTATGAATGCAATATAAAATAAAAAGTCCGAAGAGTGAAAAGTGCAAGGAATTCTTATTCACTATCGTTGGGTTCAAATCAAGCGAGATCACGAAAGGCGCCTTTTTCTTTCACGGTTTTCATTGTTGGGAAAAGAATAGAGCGTTCTCATTGAAAGAGTTGATATTTGGAAGTAAATATTTTGTCTAAGCGGTCGAAGCTTCTATGAGGAAAACATAATTTTAAAAGCATGTTATTGCTTACTAGACAAATTATTTTCGCAGAGTCGGTTGAGGAGCTCTGTACAATGCTCAGCGACCTTGTAGTATCCCGTGAGAGCCATCTAGTGGGGAATAATTGTACTAGAGGTCGATTGTACGATTGTGTAAACGAAATATTTCTTTCAATTTTGATTTTCAATGCTTATTAGCAACCTTGAATGCTGATGCCTTTGGCAGCAAATTCAAAATTTAATTATTATTTACATTACGTATCCACTGAAGATTCTTAATTTATATACAATTTATTCCATTTATTGGTGTTAAACTTAAGTATTTTTATTTTAGGTTATGTTATTCGATTTTAGAAGGAATTTCTGTTATTGAATATTTGTTATTTTTATTTATTACAATAAAAGCATTTAAACAACCTATAAGTCATTGCAGACTCACAGACAGTCTAAAGCTCTAGCCCACTACCAGTTGGCAGTTGGCAGCATTGTTGAATTGCAATGCTATTCTGTTGAGCCAAATAGGTGCCAGCATTTTGAGCACGCGGCGCATCGACCAACCACTCTAATAAGTTTTGCAAAATACGATGAGCCCCAGTTACCTTGGACCCATCGTCACAAACACCACATTGTTCAAATAAGTAACCACTACCATACTTGCGCCGCTTGAGTTGCTCTGATGAAATAGCCGCGGCTTCAGTCCTTACGGACGATTTTAATTCCGCTAGTAGTAATTTTTTTCCTCTTGTTATGATTTTGTACTAAGTAATAATAATCGCTGGAAGAACACGTTCACTAGTAAAATCATTTTTTTTGCGGCATTTCAAGTGTTTTTGCACCTGTACCAATTGGCTCCATTCCTCCCAACTCTGACGAGCCTTGGCCAATCTAATGGATGCCTTACTAACTCTGCATTTCACGTTATCGGAATGGAAAAAACACATATTCAGTAATTATACTTATTTTTTTACTTTACGGAATGGCGTTACAGCTACGTTTTAGAGTATGGTCCTAGACGCGATCCCCGGGTTGTATGGATTGGTGTTTTACCCAAACAGACGCGAGCGAGACCGCGGGCAGACGGTTCTTTCTGAGGCTTAGGATTCACAGCGAAATAATCCCAAGTCTATGGTTTACCCTATAATAAGTGGGGCCAGTAAAAACATAGAATAAAAACCATATAGACATTAGATAAAAAAGAAATGACGTATCTAATTTATATATCTTTGCCACCAATTTTTACCTGATTTAACTCACGGTTTACTCTACGGGGCTCTGTACCACCAACCGAGAAATTAAACCACTCAAAGTCAGACTACTACTTCATATTTAGACCCAATCCATCGCTGCTTTTGTTTTTGTCTTATATTTTTTGAGACATAAAACGCGCAATGAATTCCGAATTATTGAAAAAGTCGCTTAATAACCTCAGAGTTAGTAAGAATACAGTCGCCAAGCTTTGTGCATTTTAAATTGCAACTCTAGTTTGAAGAGTGGATTTTAAGCTGCAAAGGAAAAGCTATAGAAGTGAGTTTGTGGAAATTTAAAGGGTTTACCTTATAATACTTTTGTTTCACGGTGGCTTGAAATGAATACTTGAGAATGTGAATTTTGTTTTGTGTATTCTTTGAATGTGATATTTTATTGTTTTGTTTTTGACGAGTTGTTTTCGTATGCTGAATGTTTTGAGAAAGAAACTGGCCAAATGCGAGAACCTATCCTCAACGCGAAGCAAGACGTGCGTTTTGGTAACTCTGAGGTGTTTATAGATCTCCTTAGTTGATTTTGTTTCATCCCAAAAATAGTTTTATCCCTAAATAAAGACGGGTCTGCCAAAAGTGCGGGCCTTCAACCATGTTTTCAATGTCTTTATGACGTTAACATCCAGCTTTGTAACAAGAATTTTAGTAATGTCGTATCCTAGAATAGGCCAAGTCAGACGTGATGTTAAGCAGTTGTCGTTTACCTAAGCTTTTTTAATGTTACTTATTGGCTTTCCGTCTATCTTACATATTTTTTTAGAAACTTTGAACTTTAAGAAAGCTGTCGACCACTGCGCTTAGAGATGAAATGCTTCCTTTGTAATCTATCTCTACCAAAAAAATTAAATGGCACAGCTTCATTTAAAGTATTGCAAGGTCATCAGCAAAAAAGATAATATGGACTATGTATATCTGTTATTGCTCTGCAATTGGTGACAAGCAGCAACCCTGATGCAAATCCATATTGTAATTCAATGTTTTAGAATGTATTTTTTATTGATATAACAAATTTTAGTTAGGAGTAATTTGACGCGATTATGTCGCTGATTGCAGGTGGAAAGTTATACCATTTCATTGCGAACAACAACAGTTCGTGCTGCACAGAACGAAACGCGTTCTCTAAGTCTAACCAGCACACCGTTATTTGCCTTTCTTATGTTCTGGCATCTTTCAGACTTTCCGCTAGTAGAGTAATTATATACCAGGCATCCAGAAATTCCATGCAAACCATTTCCGGCGATTGGGCCTGAAATACCTATTGTTGATCATAAATTGTGTCATTCTAGTTTATAACACAAAAAAATATTTTGTACATTACAACATAAAATTACAAAAATATGACATAAAACAATAAGTATTTCAATTTTAAAACAAGAGTATCGACTTCCAACACTAAAACGTTACAAATAACGGGTTGAAATCGGTACGATCCTATTGTACTGATTCATAACACTCAACTTACGTTATCATGGTCCAACTTCTACATCTTATGTCATACTTTTCTGTGTTGGATGTCAGTTCAAATATATGTACCAATTGTTTTTACTGAAGCACATTTCTTACGAGATTATTAAATTGCCTCAAATACTGTTTCCCATAGAGAAATATGCAATTACCATTTAATCGTCCAGATATGCAAATTGTTTTTTCAGTTAATTGACTATGACTTATATCCCAATAATCTAAGGTAATAATTTTACAAGCAATGATGGCTCAGTGGCTTTGGCTATGGACTGCCGCGCAGCAGATCAATGGTTCGAATCCCGCCGCGGGCTTGAGCTTCACCGCATTGTTTTTTTGTTAGGTATTAAGTTCGACTCGGCTCGATTAGGTATTCTGATCAATGTGTGTTGCCTTGCCAGAGATGACTTATGGCACTGAGACATGGTCCTTAACTGTGGCCCTTATAGACAAGCTCAGAGTCGCTCAACGAGCTATGGAGAGAGCTATGCTCGGAGTTTCTTTGCGCGATAAAATCTGGAACGTGGATATTCGCCAAAGAACCAAAGTCACCGACATAGCTTTCTATGCCTGATAGGTTAGCCTTTGACCACTATCTCACCTGATGGTAAGTGATGATGTGGTCGAAGATGTTGTTTAGGCTAATCTAGAAGTACTAGCTCTCAAGGACAGCTGCCGAAACGCACCGTTAGGTGCTTGGCGACAGATTTTCAACTTGAGGGTGGTAGCTAGCCAGGCGAGCATGCGCAAAATGCCCTACCACCATGCTATAACGACTGCCATCCTAAGACAACAACCGGGACCGACGGTTTAACGTGCCCTCCGAAGCACGGAAACGCTCAGTAGTTATGTCACTAGCGGTCACCCATCCAACTCATGACCGCGCGCGACGTTGCTTAACATTGCTGATCGGTTGAGATCAGCTTAGTAAACTTCCCCACGAGCGCTTCAAAAGATGTTCTCAGAATTAGCAAGTTGAAGTGGCAATGGGCGGGCCACATTGCTCATCGAACTGATAACCGATGGGGAAGAAAGGTCCTCGAGTGGTTACTAGTCTTGTGTAGTATGTCATGTACGATGTACTAATAGGTGATGGAACTCAGCACTGTCCGAAAGGAAACGTTACCGAACGAATACTCTTAATCGGACCGTCGAACTATTCGTACATGTCTCTATAGTCTATATTTTCGCTCGGTGCTATGCTAACATTCGTTGTTCGAGAATGAACAAGCACCATACAGTAATATTGAGAGTAAGCGTGACAGAGCGACGATTGCGTTGGAATTTTGATAGAGCGTAGCAGTGCTAGTGCAATAACACACATTGTTTATCCAGCGCTTGATCTTCTTTTTATGTATTGTGGTAATAATACAGACTACTCACTGTCTGTGGCACAGATTTCGGAAAACATACTTCTAGTCAGTGGTGATTTAAAATTTAAATGCTTCGGGACTAACTAACCGCCGCCGGTGTTTGTTTTTCAAGACAAATGAGTTATTAATTCGGCAAGTCAGGCAAGTGTTAAGAAACTGAGTACAAGTAGCTTATGTCGTGTGTGCACTTCAGTTAATAGCGTTTTTACTTTTCGGACTGCTGTGATGTATTGGAATGTTATTTGGAACATTTTGTGCTTGCCTAATCTTAAACCTAATTTATGTATTCAATGTGCATTGGGATGCTTTTTGTTTGTTTAATTGAACGTTTCCATAGTAGGAAGAGGGGAAGTAGGCCATCTCCGGCCCAATCCGCGATATAATTACCTACCACACTTGTCTGTCTCAGGGTTGTCACTTTTAGCAAAATTTTAATTCAGTGCCTAGAAATTGGCCAGGGCTGGGAAGTTGTATTTTTTACTTATGTTGTGTGGGTTCAGGGTAAGTGAGGTCGGTTTTACCTAAACCATGATGAAGCCTTTCACGATGATAGAAAGAGCGACAGAAGATACCTATGTGGTTGCGGGGCCAGAGACGGGCGACGCGGGGCGGTGATGTGTACGAGTACCTACGGTAGTTTACGTGAGTTTACTGATATACTGTCAACCAATTCACTAGTTTAAAGCCCGGCCCATGCCAAAGATGACACATCTCTGTATAACTAATTCAGTGATTCAATAAAGTTCAACAATAGTTTTCCTAACAAATACAGAAATGTATTCAAGATTCAGAACAGTACTATTTATAAAAAAAGCGCCGTTTCGGACACGCCCATATGTAAAGTTTCGTAGTTCATGTTTAGTTATTGCGTTAGTTTTTTATTGTTTAGTTATTGAAAAGTTTTGTTTGTTTTCGCATACATTTGATATGAAAAACCAAAATTACTTTGCTTCTGTAATTTGATGCTAAATACCTTTTTATTTCAAAAAATATAACTTACATTTTTAAAAGTTGTACCATGGGAGTTATTCGTGGAACTGAATTTATGTCAAAAATGGGGCTTTGATAGCAATATTACGAGAAAGACACATTCAATTAACTTTGTTTCAATCTTTGAAACACAGTTAATTGAATGTCTCTACATATTTTTACTAGTCCCGTCTAGCGATACCACACTCCCTTACGAAGAAAAAAAAATTTTTGCTTGACCTTCACTTGTACTGGAAAATGGATCCAAAACATTTTTTATGCATTTGTGATTTTGCGTTATTGTAAGCTATCTTTATGCCAAACTATATGTTAATAAGCTAAAAAAAATTAAAGCGGGGCATACAGACGGACAGACAAAAATGGCGAAAAGATAAGGGTTCCTAGTCGGAATACGGAACTCTAAAAATGGGATAAAATATACCAGCGGGCCGGTGTGTAAAAAATATCGTAAAACAACCTCGAAAACTAACGCCTGTCTCTTAGACTTTAATTAGTATTTGTTGTTGTTACGAATGGTTACGATTCGGCCTTTGCTCTATTTATCTGATTCACAATTACGATTTTATAACTGTTAGTATTTAGTTACTATACCTACCTACAATACTGAGAAATCGGCATGACTAAATGTAAACAAAGCAATAGCGGCATATCAATTGACAGATCAAATATACCAAGGTAATACATTGTAGTGGGAAAGTAGGCCTGCCTACTTCGTCTGCCTGATTGAAAACTACCAAATAAAATCTATAGGTATCTCACTCATCATCAATTAAAAATTATAGGTATACTAGAATAAGTTGACTTGCTTACCTTTCCTGTTCAGTAGGTAATCTGAAGAGAGACTACTCTGGAATAGATGAACTGTTTAAACAGCCACACACACAGCAATAAGATAATGAATAGATTCAGGCGTTACTTTGAGGAAATCCATATTTAATAATAACAAATATTTTCAAAATATTTTACGAAAACATCAAATTAATATTTTAATAAAAGACTTAAAAATATATAAATATATCTAGTGACAATTCCGCCTAATTTTCCTGCTAAGCCGACGTGACGTCACAAACGCCACGCAGCCAAACTGGAAGAATTTTCGACGCGTTTCGCTTCTACACGAAGCATCCTCAGGAGGTCTGAACGTTCATTAGAGCCAATTTGGAGACAGTAGAAATCAATTGTTGAGTTCTTCATAAAAAGTTACACAGCTCAAACCAAGCTAGATGCCACTTTGAAACAAATGGGGTTGCCAGTGTTAAAACTTAAGCAAGAATGTCCCACAAGATGGAACTCTTGCTATGATATGCTGCAAAGGATAGTGAAGATTAAAGATGCTGTAATTAGCACCCTAGCATTAATACGAAATGACCTCAGTCTACAACTTGAAGACTGGGAAACGATTGAGGAGGTAGTCCCAATATTGGAGCCCTTTTATAAAATAACTAGGTCAGCACGGAAAATCATGTAAGCCTTTCCAAAGTTTTTGTGTTTTCAAGCATCATGTGCAAGCATATAGCTAAAGAGATTTCAAATCAAAATGATGCAAAACTAAAAAATATGCTGATAAAGCTACAGAACCAAGTTTTTGCTAGGTTCAGAGATTTAGAATCTAATATACTGTACTCCGACTCGTGCATATTACACCTAACATTAAAAAAAAAGGGATTCAGAACCACTGAAGCGTACGACAGAGCATTAGATAGCTTAAGGCATAGGGTGGCAAAAATACAGGTCCATATTGAAGACGTGCCTGTACAAAATGCTAAACCTGTTCAAAATCCAGGACCAGTAGAGGCAAGGAATGCCTATATTTGGGACGAGTTTGATGCCGAGATGTCCCGCGTGACATGCCCATCAAATTCGACTGCTGCTTCCATACGAGAGCTGGACAAATATTGTGATGAGAAGTACATTCATAGAAAAGTGGATTCTCTGAAATGGTGGCACACGAGAAGATTTATATATCCACGTCTATACCAAATGGTACTGAAACGACTTTCAATACAAGCCACATCAGTATCATGTGAACGGGTGTTTTCTGGAGCCGGTCAACTAATCAGCAGAAGAAGACAATTATTAAACCCTTCAAAGTAAACCAAGTTTTATTTTTACATGGCAACATGTAAATAATTAAAATGATAAAAAAACAGTGCAACGTTCAGATAGAGTTTAATATAATTTGATTTATAAAAACACTAAATTTTAATATAATAATAAATAAATAATACTAATTTTATTTCTATGTACCTATCTCATTGAAACTTAGCCCATCTGCAACTCTCGGCCGCTTGATATGAC
Source organism: Plagodis pulveraria (assembly GCA_963890685.1). Classification (NCBI taxonomy): domain Eukaryota; kingdom Metazoa; phylum Arthropoda; class Insecta; order Lepidoptera; family Geometridae; genus Plagodis; species Plagodis pulveraria. Next base: position 2,509,685 of record OY982963.1, on the reverse strand, counting down.
TGGGTATTAGTACCTGCACTCAGTGTGTACCTATAAATTTAGGTAACGGTTCGAGTACTAATAGTGCTAATAAGGTGTACTAGTACATTATTCGAACTGTACTACTACAGTGCGCACTTTTATAAGTCCGAATAAGCACAAGTCTAGTGGTTACTACACTACACCTGAAGACGTAGAGTTGGTAGGCCCCCCACCAGGTGGACTGATGACATCGTGAAAGTCGCGGGTAGCCAGTGGTTACAAGTGGCTAATAGCCGTTCTTTGTGGCGTTCTAAGGGGGAGGCCTTTGTTCAACAGTGGACGTCTTCCAGCTGATGATGATTATGTTCGACAATTATATGCGTATATCTGGGGTAGCATCCAATGTTGACCTGTACTTTATTTTGTATAAGAGTAAGCTAAAAAGCTGGTTTCACACATTGACCTATATATACAGGTCAATGGTTTCACTGATGACAGACTGATGGGTTAAATGTTAAGATAGCTTTTTTGACTATTTCAGGGTTCTCACTCCTAACACCAATCTTAAACTCATTCAGAGATACAGATTCACCGGTACTTGAACCGTCGAAAAATAAAAGAGTTATAAGTTCTGCTTATCATATATTTTGGGCTATTTCAAAATAATGTTTGTAACCGCAGTACTTTTTGACAGCTAATACTTAAATAATTTTACCGGAAACCTGATGAGTATTCTACGGAACCCACTTTGAGAATCTCTGGCGTACTGTACCGTATCAGCCGGATTGTGCACTGCTGAAAACAGCCTCTACCATTAAGGGGGTTTTGCCATAATCCCCACGCTTGGCAGTCGCCTTGGGATCGCAGTTTAAGATATCAGTTCCTCAGAAAACGCTGCTGCCCACCTTTCTGGTTTACCTTTAGTCTTTTAGGGGAGGGGGATGAAATTCTAGCCCGGCATCCCACGGAGAAAAAAATTAAGAACCTAATCCGTAATTAGAAGTCAAATAAAAATAAGTAAGTTTGGAAATAAAAAAAATATTAAATAGGTATAATTTTTTTACCACATTTGTGACAATACGTGTCTTAATAATTAACTTACACATTGTTTTTTTATGGTGGTTTATTCCATGTTAAGATTATTATACACCATCTTTTCGTTTCACATCACAACAAACACCATCAGGTTCTCACCTGTGCTTGCCATGCTAAGGTTGACTAATCAGTAGTAAGAAATAAAAGAAAAATGCACACATATTCCATCTTTTCTGTGTCTTTTATCCCATTGATACCAATTCTAAAATCAATAAAACGGCATTTCCAATACATTTGTCGTAAAAGTGGGCGCGTTTAGTCGCCGCGATCCTTTCTTGGGGACAATACGTCGCGAATTGACTTCGGGATTCGAGACAACTTGTCGATTATACCAGGGTTTTGTGGTCCAATCTATAAGATCTGGCGGCAAAAATATGCTTGTTTGTTAATTTTTGAATTATTTTCCACAAGACTGGAATCAATTATTGTTGTTAGCACCAAGACCAAAATACCAGACGAAGGTCGCTCTCATATTTTGAATCGCGCTCTTATTGCTTATTAGCTAAATGCACGCCCCCTCCAACAGAAAAAAACTTCTTAATGTTTTCAATAACCGGCTGTACTCACACAGTATTGGTCGAGATTGTCGAGCTAGGTGTTCGGGCATGTCCGATGCCCTTCATCAGGTGAGTTCACGCGTCGACGATCGCACCGACTTGTGAGTGAGTTGCGCGGAGCCGTCACCGCGACACGACACCCACGGGAAGAAATGATGAACTGATAGTCTAACCCGGCATCTCAAGTATATAATAGTTTAAATTTTAGAGCGCTTTCCCTACAAACGTATGTAGTTTCGTCATATTTCAAATACCAAGTGTTCAAACTTGGTGAAATTTTGTATGCATATTGCTGAGCCTAATATCTATGCTTCTGCTTTGCCAGTTTTTCGATTTATTATATCTCTAAATGTCAAAATAACAATTCCCATCCCATACGATTATTCGAATTATTTTTGAAAATACTTAATTTTACGGAAAACTGGCAAACCAGAAGCATAATCTGACTGATCCATGAAATTAAAACACCAAGATATGGCATAAGGACAAGTATCAAACGACAAGGAAAATTAAAAAAAAAAAAAAAACGAGATAAATAAGGCTCAAGTATGTTAAGTTTCACCGTGTTTAAAATATGACGAAAACTACGTTTGTATGGAAAGCGCTCCGTGAGCTCTACTCTTAAAGGGTTATAAGTTCTTTACTTGGGCCAAACTTTACAGAAAAGTGCGATCGGTCCTCACAGACGACGTCGCTTTGTGGCTCCGACAATGCCGCGCGTGCTGTATTAGCTTTTGAGTGCGCCTCATATCGCCTCCCAGATATTGTTGAAATGGGAATTCTCTTAACAATAGAGCCAATATTGAGCTTATTATTACTGAAACTTGAAGCAAAGGGTAGAATAATGGTTGGGCTAGTAGTTTATAATATATACTAATAATTTAAATGCATGTTTGAGGTTCTATGTTTACTTTATTGAAGCAATGATGCGTAAGAGTTAGCTCATTAGATCAGAGCATGCCTCAGCTATAGGGGTGGATGACGCGGGTTCGAATCCTGCACGTGACTATAAGTTTAACTCTAGTTAATTTGTAATGAAAGCCGCAGAGCATGCGTTATTGGAATAATTAATATATTTAAATTATAGGGTTGCGTCATCATTAACAAATTTAAAGCTAATTGTAAAAAGTAGTATGAAGCGCTCGTAGCGAAGTTTGCTTAGCTGTTCTTAACCCATCATCAAAGTTAAGGGCATTTAACCGCCAGCCAGGCCAAGCACGGTAGGTACTTTACAGTAATATAGCCGTCTCTATCCGCCTGTCAGCCACGGGCCGCGAAGCGAGTGATGCGACGTCTTACTCATATCTATTCGGTACGTGTGGATACAATTCGCAAGTTTTCGTGGCTGCCTTTATCCAATGATGGTATGTAAACCAATTTATAAAGTCAACTAATTATAAAAACACTTGCATTGAAATATAGCATATCGTTTCCAGTTTGAATTATTTTTTTTTAACTAATAATTACAAGGTTTAGTATACCTTGAATTTACCATTGCAAGCGGGCCGGACGGCGAGTCTGGCACTGCGCTTCACAGGCACCCATATCCCAAAATTTGCGATGGTAAACGCAAAAATTTACTAAACTTTGTAATTATTCATCATAATCATCATCATCATCAGCCGGAAGACGTCCACTGTTGAAAGAAGGCCTCCCCCATAGAACGCTACAAAGAACGGCTATAAGCCGCTTGTAAATGGTTACTACCCGCGACCTTAACGATGTTGTCAAGTAGGGGGCCTACCAACTCTACGTCTTCCGGTGTAGTGTGGTAACCACTCGAGAACATTTCTTCCCCATCGGTTATCAATTCGTCGAGCAATGTGGCCCGCCCATTGCCACTTCAACTTGCAAATTCTGAGAGCTATGTCGGTGACTTTGGTTCTTTAGTGAATATCCACGTTCCGGATTTTATCGCGCAAAGAAACTCCGAACATAGCTCTCTCCATACCTCGTTGAGCGACCCTGAGCTTATCTGTATGGGCCACAGTTAAGATCCACGTTTCAGTGCCATATGTCATCACTGGCAACACACACTAGCCAGGCAGGCATTCGCAAAATGCCTTTCCACCATGCGGAGAAGCTCAAGGTATTAGGGCATTTTGCGAATGCCCGCCTCGCTAGCTACCACCCTCAAATAGAAAATCTGTCGCCAAGCACCTTATGGTGTGTTCCGGCAGCTGTCCTTGAGAGCCAGTAATTCAAGGTAAGCCTGAACAGCATCTTCGAACACATCATCGCTTACCATCAGGTGAGATAGTAAAAGGTTAACCTATAAGGCATAAAAAATAGTCGTTTGTAGTATACCTACAACGTAAGTTGAACTATAGGTGTTGCTCCATTCCCGCATACGATGAATAAAGAACGAGAGCAAGATTAGAGCTGTGAGTTCTTGTCTTGTTAGCTCAGTGAATCAGGGCATACCCCGGCTACAGGGGTGGATGACGCGGGTTCGAATCCCACACATATTTATCCTTATTTTATTTCTAAATATGAAATATAATACCTATATACAAGTGCTAAGCGAAAATTATATTTTACAAATTGTTGGAGCACAAAATTTTATGGCCTGGGTGGGAATCGAAGCCGCGTCTTCCGATTTCACGCTGGATGCTTAAGCCGCTCGGCCACTTTGGCACACTATTTCTAGCCGAATTTACGTGCTCCAATTGTATTACTTAGGGGCATAACTATAAACTATATTTTTTTCTAACTCTTTTAAGTTCTGTGTGACGTAGTAAAAGACAATGCCTACTCCGAGCCAAGAGGCACCGCGGCAACCCTGGACCACGCCGCGCTTCCTTTGAATAGAGTTTTGAATATTTACATCAAGCTAAGTAAAAAAAAATATGAAATAATAAATTACAGGCGCAAGAGACTTTTCATATCAGATTTCCTCGTGCTTATTCCGTCATATGCACATAAACAAAAATAAAATAATAAATAAATATCATTTCAAAACGTTTGTTACTCGTAGGATTAGCAGAAGTCAACCCTAAGAGGTTGTTAGTACTTTACCAATAATCCTGTTTAGACACTCAACTTTCAGTTTTATAAGGACACGTCTGATAATATAAATATTATTTGATGTTTTATTTTGTAAACAGATGTATGATAAGGGATGTATGGAAGAAATTTAGAAGGTGAAAGATTAAGGTAACAAGTTGATAAAGATTAGTTTACGAGTAGCAACAAATTTGTTTAACCCTAGACACCTAACCTTCCAATATACTCCTTTAAACCTAACCATACGTCGATTCGACGAGCAATTTTTAGCCCTTATTAATTTATCTATTTATAAATGTTTCCGTTATTTTTATTACTTAAATACATAAAGCAAGTATTATTTTAGTAAATAAAACACTAAAAATATATATTTTGGTATAGAAATATTTATTTTATACCTTATATTACATGGCACTAGGTTTTAGAGATCGAATGAGATGTACTCTTATACAAATTAAAATTAAAAAAAAGTAACACAAAATAGCCTTTTTTTCTTAGCGGAAACATAAATAATAACAGTCTTATCATTTAGAAAAAAATATGAAAACTATTAATTAGAGGCGCATTTTATGCAATAATCAACTTTGTGTTCACCACAAATTGCGGTGTTACATTTTGAGCAATATGACTTTGTCATGCGCCTTTTTTTGTAGGAACAGAAACCACAGACTTTTCTTTTTTTCACATTTGGAGCTTCGACTGGTTGAAGGTTGCTGGATGATGACGGACCTTCACCTTGACCATCAACTTGACCTTCACCTTGGCCCTCATCAGACTTTGCTCCTAGTATTTCTTTGATTTTATTTTTTACCTGCGTGGGCATAGTACGAATTTCCAGTCTGATTTTGAGCCAGGGCTCTACTAACTGCGTATGCAGCTTCTTCATAAAATCACGTCGAATCATTATTTTCTGACCCATCACAGAAGCATTGTGGCAGTAAATTACGTAGCTGTTTATACACGATATGTTTATCATGCCGTAGAAGACACACATTGGCCACCGATTAGTTTTTCTGCTGCATGACATCACTGAGCACATTTGGTCAAACGTGTCCACGCCACCTTTTGTGCTATTATAGAACTCAACCATACGTGGTTTTTTTGTTTCGGGGTTGACTGAGGCCTCCTCATCACAAGAAGATAGTAAATATACCATTTTTGAGGGTTTTGGCTTGTATGACAGAAGTGTGAGGGGGCCATCATAACAGAACATCGATGTATTGATGTTTCGGGACCGACAATTCTTCATTTCTTCTGGGATTTCCCTTTTATTAGCTCGCAGAGTCCCTACAAGCGTCAATTTATAAGGCTGCTGCAGTAACTGTTTCGCTAGGGGTACTGACGTGAACCAATTATCCATGGTAACGTTTCTATTTGTACCATGTATACTGCGAGTAAGTTCCTTTACGAAGTACTCTCCCAAAGGCGCACCCCCTGTGTTGGTACCTTTTCCAAGATATGGCATACTGTCGATCATATATCTTGTGCCACTATCACACATCATTTCCAATTTGACCCCATATTTTGCAGGTTTATTTGGAATATACATCCTAAATTTACATCTTCCTCGAAATGCTAATAGTTGTTCGTCAATGGTTACATTTGTTCCAGGGACATAGTTTTGGCGGCACTGAACCATAAGCATTTCCCATATGTCTCTTATAGGTGTAAAGGGATCGTCCTTTTGTCGTTGTAAGCGAAATATTTTGTCATCGAAACGCAAGCATCGCAAAAGGAAGTCGCATCTCTCTTTGCTCATACATGAAATATATCTCGTACCTGAGTATTCCGTGTTGAACAATTCATCAAGGGTCAGGTGATTATCTTTCAGAGCTGCACTTAGCACCAGCATACCAATGAGAGCTCTGATCTCTTCTTTGCTAGTTTCATTCTGCGTCGACGTACTTTGGTCGTAGTTTTGCCTTTTTATCACAATCTCTGAGTTCGTCCATTTCAAAATTTCTTCTAGTATCTGATTAGTCATGAATTGTTCAAATAATAGCAGTGCATCTAGTATATTCCTTACCGTACGCGTAGGTCCTCTGGCAACACGCACAATATTTATCGCAGCTGCCCTACCTGAAGTACGCCCTTTGCTGCTAGCCCAAACATGACGACTCCGACTACGGATAGTGCTTTGTGAAAAGGTCAATATACTAGAATTGCTACCTGAGCTTTCTGCCAATGGTGCTGCAGGTGTTTGTGGCTCCTGTTCGTTGTCCTGCAGAACAGGTGAAGAACGATCTTGAGTACCTTCATGATCGGAAGGGTCGTATTGAGTGTCGCTTTCTACATCCTCCACCTCCAAATGATCTTCTGTTTCGCTGTCAGGTAACTCCTCCAATTCACCAATATCTTCCTCGCCCAATAATAAACGCGTAATATGGTCATCACACAGCAATCTTTGAGAAGCCATAGTAAAAGCTGCAAAAAAGTATAAACACTAGTTGAAAAAAATAGTACACAAAACCTAACCATTCGTCGAAACGACGACTATTTTCGTAATATATCGAGAAATAAAGTACTTACGCGCCGGACTCCGTCGCTTCCCGAGAGAGCTCGGTGAACACTGAGTTGGCAAACGAAGAGGCTTAGATCGGCGCGCGCGTCGAAAAGAGACAACAATATTTCTGTTGAGTACTCGTCGATTCGACGAAGGTTAGGTGTCTAGGGTTAATATTGAGTAAGAGATGACATAAATTGTCATCACTCACCCGTTCTACGTTCCGCTTACTATTCTCGACTAATGGATTCCTTACCTAAGGGGTAGGATAGCTTCACAGTTTTCAAAATCTAGCTTGGTTTTGCACTAATTTTAGTGAAGTAATTATTACTCACGTGAATAAGTTAGATAGCTCCAACTATACTTTCAACCAGATTCGGTGGTCTTTTGGAAGGAGAGCTCGGGACGCCCGGGTTGACGTCTCGCTTAGCACTCTATAGTCCAGACCAGTAATTCTAGGCTAAGCTTGTTAACACATTCGACCACATTATCACTTACCACCAGGTGAGATTGAAGGCTTACCCAACAGCAATAAAAAAAAAAAGTAAACCAGCTATTATTACAAATACTCAAATTCTTGTGTGGTTGTGGTAGGGCAGGCGGGCATTCGCAAATTGCCTTACCACCATGCTATAACGACTGCCATCCTAAGACAACAACCGGGACCGACGGCTTAACGTACCCTCCGAAGCACGGAAGTGCACAATAGTAATGTCACCAGCGGTCACTCATTCAAGTGATGACCGCAACGGACGTTGCTTAACTTTAATGATCGGTTAAGAACAGGTAAGTAAACTACCTTACGAGCGCTTCAAAAGTTACTGAGTAGGAGCCGAGCCTGTTGCCATTCACCGGGCTCAGTTTCAGGGTCATACAAAACGTTTTCTCTAACACACTGGACGTAACACAGGAACATATTACGAACAATATGTTTACGCTAACAACATCTAAGACAGGAACACTAGAACATAATTTGTTAAAAATTTGGTCTGGTAACATTTTATCAGTCTGATAATAATAAAATATGTTTCATCTGATGATTGGAAAACCGTGTTTCAACGCAATAAATCATCACTTAAACCCGGTCGTATCGTATTGTATAATAAAAGACATCGGCATCGGTAAGCCCACATACATTATCTGTGATCGCGATACCAGGACACTTCATCATAGAGTTGGCGTGAAAATATCGATGTTATATGAAATACGATAACAGATATGCGTTGGAACGTTTAATACAGATAAATGTGTGCTCTATGATAATATTTATAGCGTTGAAGTTACAATAATGTATGTTACGTAATTGTTTCATATGGAAGTGAACAAATTGAACGGATTTGCGTTATTGGTTTATTTTTATTTTATGTCTGATAGGCTTGCGTTTGAACACTATTTAATAGTAGTAGTGTAAATTACACTATTTTTATTGTAATTTACACCTATGATGATGTACTCGAAGATGTTGTTCAGGCTAACCTTGAATTACTGGTTCTCAAGGACAGCTGCCGAACCACACCGATAGATGCTTAACGACAGATTTTCTACTTTAGGGTGGTAGCCAGCCGCCAGCCAGGCGGGCATTCGCAAAATTGGATCAATTCTATAGCGACTGCCATTCTAAGACTACAAACCGGGACCGAGCGACGGCTTAAAATGCCCTCCGAAGCGCAAAAGCACTCAGTAGTATGTCACTAGCGGCTACCCATGCAAGTCATGATCGCGGCGGACGTTGCTGAACTTAGCTGATCGTTAGAGAACAGCTAAGCAAACTTCGCTCCAACTATTCAAATAAACATTTACATGTTGGGAAGCATCTCCTATTTTTCATGATTGCCTAGTATAGTGCACTATAGTAAAAGTATATAAAAGAACTGAATCCTAATTATATGGTGTGTATCCATATTTATGGTACATACCTATATCTATAAAAAGCTAAATATTTCTAGTTCTTAACTATATAAACCTCATGCTCAATTTGCCTAAGTGTCGTAAGGTTTTCCGAGCGGGCCAAAATGACACAACAAACTTCGGAACAAATTTTGTGGGATTAAAGCTGCAGGCCATTCCACCTTCATTTTCAACTGCCGCTGCATTACCGAAGGTTTGGAGTCAGCTACTTAAACTTCTATATGTCCAAAACTAGTCTGAACAATTGTTTTACCTCTTTTTTCATGTTATCGTGACGGTAGAAGCTCGAGGCCTACCTGATGTTAAGCGGACTTAACTCTGCCTATAACGGATGCATTTCATCACATGTCACGAATTGCACTGCGCCCGTCACTTTAAAACATAGTTGTGAAGTCTCATGTCTCTGTAATTTCTTTGCCTTTTAAGTAATCGCAAAATGCTCTTACACCATGCGTATGTCTCAGGGTGATGAATGCAGTGCATTTACCTTTCATATTTTTGTTTTTCAATTTTAAACACCTGAAGCAGTGATGGCTCAGTGGCATTGCCTATGGACTAACGTGCAGCAGGTCCATGGTTCGAATCCTGCCGCGGGCTTGAGCTTCACAGCATGGTGGAAGGGCATTTTGCGAATGCCCGCCTGGCTAGCGACCACCCTCATGTAGAAAATCTGTCGCCAAGCACCTAAAAGTGTGTTCCGGTAGCAGTCCTTGAGAGCCAGTAAAATTACAGACACATGAGACCTAACAACTGTACGTCTCACTGTGACGGGCACCCGGCACAGTGCAATTCGTCGTTGACGAAATGCATCTGTTATAGGCAGAGGTAAGTCCTCTTTACATCAGGTGGGCCTCGGGCTTGTTCCGTCACAATTACATAAAAAACCAATTAAAATACAATAGAATATAAACAGGCGTCCACACTAGTAAAAATTTACATTACAATAAAATGGCTGCTTTGATTAGATACTCACGAGCAAAATACTACAATATTTTAATTACAAATATCAAGTAATAAACAAGCGGTCACTAATAGGTTTTAGGGTACTCTTGCGAGCTTATTACGAGGTAGAGGCTGTATATTTGTTCACTCATTAGTTCTTATAACTAACTCTCTTTTCTGTATAAGGAACCACACAGAATCATATATTGTGCCGTTGATCAGCTTTAAGACCACTTGTTCTCTCTTAAGCTGCAGTTAAAGTGATGCTATTCAGCTATTGGTACATATTGTAAGCTTAAGAAAAGAATAATTTGTTCCCAAACCGGTAGTACAAGGGCTGTATAGCGTGCTATAGAGCTGTTATATAGCTTACTTAGCGTAAAGAGTAAATGTGTATCAGTAGTTAACCGATATAGAACCCCCAATGCTACTTGGGCAGGACGTAGGCCTCGTGCTTCTTCCATCACCACAGCAAAAAAAAGCTTGTTCTACCGGTTACGTCACAGCTCGCAAAGTAAGTAGAAACAATTCCACGGTTTAATTTTATTTTTTATTGCTGATAGGTAAGCCTTTGACCACAATCTAATCTAATCTAATCAAATCCTTATGGTAAGTGATGATGCGGTCGAAGATGTTAATAGGCTTAACCTAGATCTACTGGTTCTCAAGGACAGCTGCCGGAACACACCGTAAAGGTGCTTGGCGACATATTTTCTACCTAAAGATCGCTAGCCAGGTTCGCATTCTCAAAATGCGCTACAACCATGCGGTGAAGCTTAAGCCCGCGGCGAGATTCGACTCATGGACCTGCTGCGCGGCAGTCCATAGCCAATGCCGCTGAGCCATCACTGCTTCAAAATAATACCCTATGAAATTAAATTTTACATAAACTTGGCAGAATAAATAATGAATCATGTAATTTAATCAAACTGAAAGGAGCTATGTTTATTTAACATTTATGTAGTGGTCACACAAGAGACGGCAAAAAAATCTTGTACTTAGAAGTAATTCTACAAAATTTTGTTGAAAGAAAAGAAAGAAAGAAAGAAAAAAGTTTATTTGCAACAAATAAATAATAATAGCAAGTAGTAATATAAATAAATTTAAAAAGAAACATATATCTATTTGTCGCAAAACGGCCTCAACTCAGCGTTATGCTGGTCGTTCAACCAGCGCTGGTCTTCCGTTAAAGCCGTTTGGGTGACATCACTGACAAGCTACTTAAGTTAGGTCTAGTTAAGATGGGGTGCTTGGTCAGAATACCTCCACGTGTGCCTTAATGCTACTGGTCTCTTACGGATACGTTTTATCCGGGGAGTACAGAAGCGTTTGGGCCGGTGCACTCTGGGCAGCAGTCAATAACTTCTCTATATGGGATCTTGTTGGCTGCTGGCTAAAATTCTGACGTGTAGGTGCTCTCCGCGTGTCCCTATGAAGCTAGCATAGGGCACAGTGGATGAGCAGGCGGTTCATCCGCGGAGGTGGGGTCCCGAGAAGGGACAGCGGACCCGTAGGGTCGGTGGATGGCCGGCCTGCAAGGCTGGCGGCACGACAGGTTTTCCCCTGTCGTGCACGAGGAGGAGCGGCGTCGCTTTTGACGGTGGGCGCGGCAGGGAGGGTCAACTCGGCCACCCTGTCGGGCAAATCTGGAGAGGCAGCTGCCTTTTTACAGCAGCTGCAGCGGACCTTCGGGTCGTGGGATGGCCGGTCTTCAAGGCCGGCGGCGCGGCAGGGAGGGTCAACTCGGCCACCCTGTCGGGCACACTCGGACGGCAGTCGTGTTATAGCGACTGCAGTGGACCTTCGGGTCGTGGGATGGCGGGCCTTCAAGGCTCGCGGCGCGGCAGGGAGGGTCAACTCGGCCACCCTGTCGGGCATTATGTGTCTCCAAATCCCGTTGTTTGGTGCCCGCACAGGGGATGTATAGTCGGGGGGAACCCGGCGACGAGGGCACCACAGGGGACCTCACCCCTTCAAAAAGGAACAACAAAATGGACAAAACAGCGATTGTGAAAAATCCCCAGGTGGGTAAATCCCACCCTTCGCAAGAAGGCTGCCCCACCGTATCTGGGGGGGGCAACAACCGCTTCGCGGGCTCCGGCCCGCGCACCAACGACCAAGGCAAACGTCAAACGGACTCCGAATCTGCATATAAAAACGACAACACTGGCAAGATCATGGACTTGGTCCCGTTTTTAAAACGGGAACCTCGAGTGGTGCTGGAGCGCATGGACAGCGCCAGACCAGCCACTCTGAGGCTGGACGCCGCGGCAGAGCGAGAGCGCAATTCTTGCGCCACCTCTGCCGCCGCGTCATTGGACGTGACTGAGGAGGAGGCAGTGGGCTCTTCTGCGTCTAAATCAGGCGCAGCAGTGGCCCCACTGCATGAGATGCTTCGGATTCCGTCTCCGAATTTATCGGAGACCCTGGGGGGTGGGGGGCCTTGACGGTTTGGTGGCAATCACCACACAGTCGCCGACTCCGTCCCCCCCTCTCGTAGGGGTTGCGAGAGGCAGGGGATTCGTGGCGGCAGGAGTGGGACCTGTCGTCATCGTAGGTGTGTATCACTCCCCGAATAGGCCCCGGCACGAGCTAGAGGCCCTTCTCGGCGAGGTGGGGACCTTCATAGGTCAGACCCGCCCCCGCCCCGTGATCGTCATGGGGGACCTCAACGCCAAATCCTTGGCGTGGGGGTCCCGAAGGACCTGTCCGCGGGGCGTCACCGTGTTGGAGTGGTTGGCCGAGGTGGGCCTCTGCGTCGTGAACACCGGGAGTGAACACACCTGTGTCCGCCAATGGGGTGGATCGATCGTCGACGTGACGTTCGCCACCCCAGACCTCGCCTGCCAAATTCGCGACTGGCAGGTGTTGGTAAACGAGGAGACGCTCTCCGATCACCGGTATATCCGGTTTAGCGTCTCCCCGTCCTCAGCGGACACTGTGAGGGAGGGAACCGGCGAGATCGGTCCGCGATGGGCATTGAAGCGTCTCGATCCCGAGTTGCTGCAGGAGGCGGCCCTCGTAGAAGCGTGGAACGGCACTCCTCAGGAGGGTGACCCCGTAGACGTGGATGCGTTGGCGGATGGACTGTGTGCGGCGTTGTCGCGTATCTGCGATGCCGCGATGCCGCGTGCAACTGCCCCACGGTCCAGACGCCAGGTCTACTGGTGGTCAGAGGAGATTGCCGAACTCCGAAGACGCTGCGTGCGTAGGCGCCGCCGATACCAGCGGTATCGTAGGCGAAGGCGGCAGGAGACGGAGGTGAGCGAGTCTCTCTATGCCGCCTACCGAGAAGCTTCAATGACCCTTCGCGTGGCCATTGACGAGGCGAAACGGCGATCCTGGCAGGAGCTGCTGGAAGGGCTGGAGCGCGATCCGTGGGGCCGCCCGTACCTATGGGCACGGCAGAAGCTGCGTCCATGGGCCCCCCCCGTGACCGCCTCGCTCCAACCAGCTGTTCTCCAGAGGGTAGTGGGAGGGCTGTTCCCCGGTCCTCCGGGAGACGATTTCTCGCTGCCTTTTGCCGTACCCTCGTCGACCGATCTCGCCGAGGCGGAGGAGGACGAGCCTGCCCCAGTCTCCGAAGGGGAGCTGGGCGCAGCAGTGCTCAGGATGAGGGCCAAGAACACGGCACCCGGGCCAGACGGCATACCGGGTCGTGTGTGGGCTCTCTCCTTGGAGCACCTGGCCCCCGCTCTCAGGGCCCTGTTTGACAGGTGCCTTCGAGAGGGGAAATTCCCCAGGAGATGGAGGAGAGGAAAACTCGTCCTCATACGGAAGGAGGGACGTCCCGCGGACGAGCCTTCGGGCTATCGTCCGATTGTCCTGCTCGACGAGGCGGGTAAGCTATTGGAGAGGGTGATCGCTGCCCGCCTAGTCAGGCACCTCGAGACGTCGGGACCGGACTTGGCGCCCACCCAGTTCGGATTCCGGAGAGGTCGCTCGACGCTGGATGCCATCTCCCGCGTCCGCGATCTCTCCGAGGAGGCGCGCTCCAGTGGCGGCGTGATGTTGGCGGTGTCTTTAGACATCGCCAACGCCTTCAACACGCTGCCCTGGACCACCATACTCGGTGGTCTAGAGTACCACCGAGTGCCGCCGTACCTGCGCCGTCTCGTCGGCGATTACCTCTCCTATAGAGAGGTAGTCTTCCCGACGATGAACGGGGAGGGTCGGAGCCCCATGGCGCGCGGCGTCCCTCAGGGGTCTGTTTTAGGGCCCCTGTTGTGGAACGTCGGGTACGATTGGGCCCTCCGGGGCGTTGGTCTTCATGGCGTCGGCGTCGTTTGTTACGCTGACGACACGCTGGTCACCGCCAAGGGGGGTACCTATAGGGAGGCGGCAATCCTCGCCACGGCCGGAGTCGCGATGGCCGTGGCCAGGATCAGGAGGCTCGGTCTGGAGGTGGCGCTCCACAAGTCGGAGGCCATTTGTTTTCATGGTCCCCGCAGGGCGCCACCTGCAGACTCATCCATAGTGGTGGGAGGAACCTCCATCCCCGTCAGGACGACGTTGAAGTATCTCGGCGTCGTCCTTGATAGCCGGTGGAGGTTCGAGGCGCACATGCGGCGGCTGTCCCCCAAATTACTGGGGGCAGCCGGCGCACTGAGTCGCCTCCTCCCCAATATTGGGGGTGGAGAGGGCAGCTGCCGCCGCCTCTATACAGCGGTGGTCAGCTCGATGGCCCTATACGGAGCCCCCATATGGTCCGGGAGGCTCGATCGGCGGGAGACCGCCCTGCTGATTGCAGCTCAAAGGACCATGGCTGTGAGAGTGTGCCGGGGGTATCGGACACTCTCACACGAGATGGCATGCGCCCTCGCTGGCCTTCTCCCCTGGGACCTTGAGGCCGAAGTCTTGGCCTCGGTCTACCGCCGCAGAGTGCGAGCGCGGGAGCGGGACGAGCGACCGGCGCCGCGAGAGTTGGCGCATTGGCGCAACAAAGCTAGGGCGTTGGCTCTCGCGAGGTGGGAGGGACGACTCCGCGAACGGTCCACTCAGAGGGGCGATAGCAGTCGACGACTCCTCGACGCTATCCAGCCCGTTCTCCGAGATTGGATCGAACGGAGACACGGGAGGCTCTCGTTTAGGCTGACGCAGGTGCTCTCGGGACATGGTTGTTTCGGGAGTTACCTGCATCGCATCGCCAGACGAGAAGCCTCCCCGGCATGCCATCTGTGCGGCTGTGCAGTAGACACTGCCCAGCACGCGCTGGAGGCATGCCCTGGAGAGGACGAACCGCGACAGGCTCTGGTGGCGGTCATTGGGACGGATCTCTCATTGCCGACCATCCTAGCCAGGATGGTCGCCGATGAGAGATGTTGGGAGGCAGTAGCCTCCTTCTGCGAAACTATTGTTTCGCGGAGGGAGGCGGCGGAGCGTGAGAGGGAGAGAGACCCTCTCTCTCTTCCGCTCCGGAGAGCGCGGACACGGGTGCGGGCTAATCGAGCCCGCACTCCGTCTCCGCTGAGAGGGCCTGGGCCGTCGGATGCGGGGGCATCTGGCGCCCCTCAGAGATAGGTCTTCTCGCGATGTTGATGCCCCCTCCGTGTTCGGGGGGCATCACACGAGGTGGAGGGGTGTTCCTATTGACACCCCTCACCGAGGAGGGCCCGCCACTTTACAGCGGGCAGCGGCGTCGACGGGGGCTGTGGTAAGAATAATTCGGTCCCACGCCCCCCGTCATCAGTCGAAGACGCTGGAACACCGTGGGGTTTTAGACGGTATGGGCGCCTTTAGCCGAGTCCGTCATACCCCGTATGCCCCCCCGCATACGGCAATGCGTAACAGCATTTCCCCAGGCCAAAAAAAAAAAAAAAAAAAAAAAAAAAAAAAAAAAAAAAAAAAAAAAAAAAAAAAAAGGTCTAGTTAAGATATAACAATTGTTACTTCGTAAACTACGCAACCTTATATAATCCAAGTAACATTAGAATCCAATATACACCAAATTATAATTTGTTTTGCTGTAATATCAAAACAAATATCTGAATAAAATCTGTATAACAATATATATAATACAAATTATACATGTTGAAAACATAGCTGCTTATGCAGACAAATGGAGAGGCATCAGAGGGTATGAGTAGAGTTGCTTGTTAAAAGATGAGGGCGTGAGATGAGGTGTGGAGTGAGTGTGTATTGTGTAAGAGAGCGTGTTTGTGTGTGCATTTTTTTTATTTTTATTTGTCGACACTGTTTCGTTTTATAAGACACTTGTATCATGCTTTAGAGTTTCCTGCAATTTTTGGTGATCCGTAAGAAATCGTTTAAGTTTCAATTTGAAGCTTTGAACATTTTGCAGGTTCCTTATGGGCGGTGGAATATTATTCCAACATTTAGTAGCACTATAACGGAAACTGCCACGAAAAGCTGCCGTACGATGTCTTTGCGTTGACAGTTGTACCGCTTTTTGTCGAGACTCATATGGTGTTTGCCTAGGCACCCAGGATAACTTTTTATATAAATACATTGGAGCTTGGTGCTTGAGTACACCAAAAAGAAGACATGCTAGGTGTAATTTTTTGCGGTGTTTCATTTTTAAAATAGAGTTTTTATTTAAATAGGGTGTCACGTGGGCCCTCAACGGAATATCAAAATAAAAACGTGCACAGGCGTTTTGGACTCGTTGAATTAATTTATGGGTTTTGACTAGCAGCCGCGGGCCAAATACTAAGTCCATATAGTTAAGCTTTGACAGAACTAATGATTCAACAAGTGTTATACGCAAACCTTCATTCAAATACGGTCTTATTTTATACAATATCTTTAATTTATAGAAACAATTTTTAATTGTGTTTGCCACATGTTTCTCAACCGATTTCACAGTCCATAAACAGTCCTAGATTGCGTGCTTCGCATACCCGCTCTATCTCTTTATTCATGAGCATAACCTTTACCGTTGAAGGAATATTTTCGCGCTGTCT
Organism: Plagodis pulveraria; assembly: GCA_963890685.1. Lineage (NCBI taxonomy): Eukaryota > Metazoa > Arthropoda > Insecta > Lepidoptera > Geometridae > Plagodis > Plagodis pulveraria. The sequence goes on along the minus strand of OY982963.1, from coordinate 2,492,790 downwards.
TTTACTTCCGAAGATCAGGTATTTGGTTTTTAAGGGGTTCAGTAACAGACAGTTTTGCGTCGACCTATCCTGGTAAGATCTTCATTTATTTTAAGTAGAGCACTATATATACTGCGTATATATGAAATTTACAGTGCTTTATAACAGTACATATGTCTGCACAGTATAAAATAAACAGGACAGGTCCCAGGATTGATCCTTGAGGCACTCCTCTCTTTACAGGTACTCTATCCGATACCAAACATGAACCATCATTACTACTTAATTTTACACACTGAGAACGACCACCAAAATAACTGTCAAACCACCGCAGAGCTCCGTTGTCAAATCCATAGTAACTTAACTTTGATATGAGTAAATTAACATTTATAGAGTCAAAGGCCCGGGAGAAATCAAGTAGTACAAGTAATGTGCACATTCCCTGATCTTGGGAGCAAATTATATTGTCAGTAACATCTAATAGTGCAGTCACCGTGCTGCGTCCCTTTCTAAAGCCTGATTGTACATCAGGTAATATATTGTTATTTTCAAGAAAATCAGTTAGTTGATTACAAACAGCCTTTTCCATAATTTTTGACAAGCAAGGTTGAATACTTATTGGTCTTAGATCATTTAAATCTACTGCATTTGTATGCTTCGGTAAGGGACGCACGATTGCCAATTTCCACACATTTGGATATATGCATTTCATGATGGAAGCATTAATACAATCTATTGTGTAGGGAAAGGTCATTATAAGCATATTTAAGGTAATATTATCACTGCCCTCAGCATTGGACTTTAAACTTTTTATAATTTTAATAATGTTATCCAAACTAATTGGTTCAATGTGAAAGACAGCGTCACTAATTTCTGATGTTCAAAAAACGTCAGCTGCGAGATAGACACTTCCGAAGAACCTGGTATGTTTAGAAAATGGTTATTTATAATATTAGGTTCATTGAAGAGCGATGGCAGCTCATTTTTGGTGATCGGTAATAAAGTATTTTTGATGTTTGACCATAACGTTTTGGGATCATGTATTTTGCTATTAATATTGTGTTTATGATATGCTGACTTTTCATGGAAGAGTGCTTTATTTACGGTTGATTTTAGTGTTTTGTAATACTCCTTTTTACTATTTAATTTAAATTTATGATAATCCGCAGCGGCCTCATCGCGAAGTCTCATCATCAGTTTCACCGTGTCTGTAATCCATGGGAACGAACGGTGTTTGATGACAATAGATTTAACAGGTGCATGAAGATCAAACAGAGACAGAACGTTATGATTAAAGAGATTCATGTCATTAACATCATTAAGCAAATATATTTGATCCCATTTGACCATTCTCAGATCATCATTAAACTTATTTATACATATATTTTTTAATGGTCTACAACAAATAGTGCATGGAGTAGGTTTTTTACGTTTTATATTAAATTCACAGATTACAAGGCAGTGTCCGAGATGGGATCCAACGTGTTCTAAAGTAATTGTCCTAGGTCGCAAATCTGTACAAACTATATCTATAAGTGTCTCGCTGGTTTCCGTGAAATGGGTTGGTTTCGTGACCAACTGGGATAAATTAAAACAAGATAAGAATAAATTAAATTTTATGGTATTATGATCATTAATATTCAGTAAATTAATATTTAAATCTCCTAATAACAATAAATTATCAAAATTACGAATTGAACTGATGGAGTCTGTGACTGCGTCAAAAAATAGGTCAACGTTCACCCAGCGTGGACGATATACCGTGCCGATTGCTAATTTCTTTCCGTTGAGGGTTACCATAGTAGTGTATTATTGGGCGTCCTACTCCACCTTCCGTTTCTGAGGCTCACTCCGTTCGCCTCATCCACTCTCGGTGGAGTAGGCCGTCCAATAATACTTCGAGATCGTGCAACATATGAGCTTACCTTGATTAAGATATCATCGAGTGTTTGGTCTGGGCGCTGTTCCACTGCACTAC